>CM076585.1:17423554-18153554 GCA_038430175.1 Ficus hirta | reverse complement strand
CCGGAGAGGGTGAGTGGCTCGTCGTGCCCGGACCCTGTCGCACCACGAGGCACTGTCGGCGAGTCGGGTTGTTTGGGAATGCAGCCCCAATCGGGTGGTAAATTCCATCCAAGGCTAAATACTGGCGAGAGACCGATAGCAAATGTGAAACGGTGAGAGCCGGTACGCCTATCTACTAGGGGCACGGACCGATGCGGATTGAGGCGGCGGCCCAAGCCTGGGCTGTCGAGATGCCCGTGGAGATGTCGTCGCCTCGATTGTGGAAGGCAGATCGCGCCGTGTCGGCGTGCTTCGGCATCTGCGCTGATGCGAACCCCGCATAGAATAACGAGACCTGACAACGAAAAAGAACCCAAGAACGTTCTACGATCAGGTTTGGATGGGAGACCTCGACCCATTACTTCAACAAAAACAAGAACCTTGGTATATTTGACCTCAACCAATTGTTTAATGTGAAAACAAGTACCTCGGTATAAGGAAGATGCCACAAACGGTGGTGGAAATCCGTTTGATAAGTCGATAGTGAATGCCACGGAAAATTCCGATAAGTTCGAATGGTTCGTCAAAGAACCCAAAGAGAGAATTCTCTCACATTTTTGAAAATTACTTCTCCAAAACTCCATTAGCTTCAGAACATGCCTTTTTATAGGCTGCTAGGTACAATTCTCTTTTCCTAATTTATCCTCTCATAAATTCAGTTTTGACAAAAAGGAAAACAAATCAGGAAACTAACCAACTCTTCCTAATTCACGCCTACAACTAGAAAATGAAAGATTAAGTATTTAAATTGGCTTTATTATCAGCCATTACACCAAAAGAATTACACCTAAATAAGGAAAGTTAAATAAATTGGCATGTAAGCCTTACAACCCAATTTAACTTACTAAAATTAAACTTAACCTTGGCTAGATTCTTCTAGAACTGAAATAGGATCAACACTCCATGCTCTTATTCTTGCCATGTCCTCATCATTCCCCTCCTTTTGAAAATGATCTGTCCTCAAATCAAGTTCATCACCTGCGAGAAAGGGCATCTGCAATGATGTTTTTTTTTTTTGTTTTTAAATATGCCATGAACATGAATACAACTAGAACCAGAAATTACAAATTACAAACAAATTTGGAAACACATTTTTTGTTTTTGGACTCCTTTCTGTATTCTTTTCTTTTCTTTTTTTTTTGACATTTTTTTTTTCTTAATTCGACTTTTTTTTTGAATTTGAATTTTTTTTTAAACTAGAAACTGAGATAAACAAGGAGTCCAAAATAATAATAATAATAATTTAAAGGATAGATAAACTTGAGACTAGAACCGAAGCTCTGATACCAAATGATGCGAACCACGCTAACTTGTGACGAAACCCGTAATCTAAGAAGTCTCCAAGATCGTCTCTATGCACAGGTTCGATTGGATGGAAACCGCGACCCGTTGCTTGAATCGTGACACGAACCTTGGTATAGATGGCCGCGACCCAATGTCAACCCACAAACAAGAACCTTGGTATTGTCGTGGACACCACAAACAGTGGTGGAGAACCGTTTGATAAGTCGAATTTGAACGCCACAAGACAAAGTCTTGATAAGTTCGATTAGTTCAACAAGAACTTAGAGATAAATCACAAGAGTGAATAAAATGCCAAAAAGTTCTTTATTGATATGAAAATAAGGCCTATTTATAAGTTGAGAATTACAATAATATTCTTAGAATATGCTAAGCTAAAGAAAAGGAAACTAACCTAATAATTTTAGCCTAAAAATAAAAAAGGAAACTAACTTAATTATTTGACTTTATTTTCCAGCCATTTACACCCCTATTATAAGGAAAAGGAAACTAACTAATTCTTGACCAATTAACCCAAAAACGTGGACAACTAAATAGGGAATCAAACAGCTTGGTTCAAACTAATCAAATCCTCCAAAAAGCATGCCTATTTGCATAGATTGCATGGCTGACGTGGCTTCTTCAATTACATGACTGAACCTGAATTAAATTGACTATTTGAGCTCTATTTGTTGATTCCATGCAGTAGACTTGCCATCCTCTATCACAATGTGTTGCGCTAAAGTATTTAAAGCCTTCTTGAACCTCTTTGCCCTCGCTCTTGTAACTGGACCAATAGGAACTAAAATCGGATCCTTGGCCTTATCACTTCTTGTTGTAGAACTTTCTGGACTAAGTTATTCAACTCTTCTTTGAATCTTTTAGCTCGAGCTCTCGTCATCGGACCAACTGGAACTTGAATCGGTTCGTGAGAATCCCTTTGAGCCTTGATGTCCTCATCAACTAGCATATAATCCCTCGCTCTCCGTAGATACTTGAGTATATGCTTGACAACAGCCTAATGGTTCGGTCCCGGATTCAACTGATATCGACTTACCATACCAACCGCAAAACAAATGTCAGGCATAGTGCATAACATAGCATATATAAGACTACCTACCACAAATGCATAAGGTACATCTTTCATACGCTCCCTTTCCTCTGATGTCTTGGGACAGTCATCTCTAGAAAGCTTGATTCCCATTCTGAAAGGTTGGGCACCTTTCTTGGAATCTTTCATAGAAAACCTCTCAAGTACTTTATCAATGTATAAAGCTTGGGAGAGTGCTATCGTTTTGTTCTTTCTATCTCTAAAGAGTTGAATTCCAATAACATAACTAGCTTCTCCTAAGTCCTTCATGCCAAACTATTTGGCTAACCAAAATTTGAGTAATGATAGTGTTGCCACATCATTTCCAATAAGCAATATATCATCCACATAAAGTACAAGAAAAACCACCTTCTCGTTCTTGATACGTTTATAAACACATGGTTCATCAACGTTTTGTTCGAATCTATAGGTTTTGATCACTTGATCAAACCTAATATTCCAAGAACGAGATGCTTGCTTTTAATCCATAGATGGATTTGAGCAACTTGCATACCTTGTCTTCTTGGCCCTTTGCCTTGAACCCGTCTGGTTGTATCATATAGATATCTTCCTCAAGAGAGCCATTCAAGAAAGTTATCTTGACATCTATTTGCCATATCTCATGATGAGGACTTCGGTAGCACAGGCAAGAGCACATGGGATGAGACATATTCAGATCCAATTCAAGTTCCCATTGGTCCAGTTACAAGGGCTCGCGCAAAGAAATTCAAAGATGCACTTATTGGGCTGATTCTAGCAACTTGGTCTCAAGCTATTGCGTGGAGGCCCATGAGGGAATTACAAGCGACAACCAGCCCAACAAATGTGTGATTCAAGTTCTAGAAGAGACCGAGTAATCATCTTGCAAAATCACCAACTATACTTTTCCGTTTTGAGCACTTTCCTTTTTGAGGCGACAAGTGGCGAGAAGAATAAGCTATTGACCTAATTGTTGCCTAATTTCCTTTTCTGTTAGAATATTGTAAGGCTTTTTCAGCCATGTAGGGAACTTACCTTATTTGCTACACAATAGGCATTTCCCCTTTTGGTTTAATGACTTGCCCGAAATATCATGAGCAATTAGGGACTGAATTTTCTGATAGGGAAACACCTATATATGTACGGATTTCTTTGTGGAAGGCATATCAATTTACACGAAAATTTGAGACTTAATTCTCTTTGGTTCTTAAACGAACTTCTTGAACTTATCGGAGAATTCCGTGGCGTTCATAAGACTTATCAATCGGTCCATCCATAGCTGATTGTGGTGTCCTCACTGATGAGGACATGGCTAGCACAAGAGCATGGAATGCGGATCCTATTCAAGTTCTAGAAGAATCTAGCAAAGGCAAAGTTTAATTTTAGCGAAGTTAAATTGGGTTGTAAGGCTTGCTTGCCAAGATATTTACTTTCTTTTATTTGTTTAGACCTTTTTGACTTTTCATGTGCGTTTATGGCTGATAATAAAGCCATTTAAAAACTTCTAACTTTCCTTTTCTAGTGAAGGTGTGAGATCAGCCAATTAAAGGGCATATTGTTTCCTTTTTCCTTTTTAGGCAAGTAACAACTTTTAATTACCAGATTTTAGCCTTAATTAGTATAGTTATTTTAGGAACTTTTTTGTAACATTCAGCCTATAAATAGGCATCTTTGTAATAGTGAAAGGACAAGTAATAATTCAGAAATGTGAGAGTATTTTCTCTTTGGTTTTTTGAAGAACTATTCGAACTTATCGAAATTTTCCGTGGCGTTAACTATCGACTTATCAAACGGATTTCCACCACCGTTTGCGGTGTCTTCCTTATACCAAGGTTCTTGTTTCGCATTAAACAATGGGCTGAGGTCAAATATACCAAGGTTCTTGTTTTTATTGAAGCAATGGGTCGAGGTCTCCCATCCAAACCTGATAGTAGAACGTTCTTGGGTTCCTTTTCGTTGTCGGGTCTCGTTATTCTTGGCGGGGTTCGCATCACTTTACAAACATTCAAATGTAGTAATACCTCAAACAATGAATGGAAGAAAAGAAAAGAGAAAAACAACAAATAATAATATTAATAATAACTAAGCTCTATGTAGAGAATGGGCAAATGGGGCTATTTGAGAAAGACATCAGGCTCAAATCTCACTTGGTTCAAAATATTTTTTTTTTTTCTCTGGACATGAAAATTATTTTTCGATGGCTAAATCAGTTTCACTTGTCAAACTTCACCTTTCCCACTAGTCACCAACTTTTATGTGCAAAACTAGCAAACATCATGTCACATTATTCTAAGTCAAGGATAATACAAATACTAGAATCAGAAAGTTATTACTTCATCCAAATTCAAAAGTTCACACATTATGCTACAAAAAGTTTGTCCCCCCCCCCCCGCCCCAAAAAAAAGACACCCTAACCCCAAACCTATTGTAAACATTGTCCTCAATGGTTCCTATTCTCAACGAAACATGTAATGCAAACACAAAATATATAGGAATAAA
Source organism: Ficus hirta (assembly GCA_038430175.1). Classification (NCBI taxonomy): domain Eukaryota; kingdom Viridiplantae; phylum Streptophyta; class Magnoliopsida; order Rosales; family Moraceae; genus Ficus; species Ficus hirta. Next base: position 18,148,666 of record CM076585.1, on the reverse strand, counting down.
GAGAAACAAAAATAAAAGAGTAAGTAGGAAAGAACAGTCCTGGATCTGTTGTAGATAAACTAAAACAATGATGAGAGAGAGAAAAAAAATCAAAATAGCAAAAATGAAACACAAGTCTCGTTAGCTAAGTGGCCAGTAAAGATGACACTAGAAGAAGGGAAAGAAATATTGATAATAAAAAAGGCTATAAAATATGATAATATTGATAAAGAAGAAAAAATGAAACTCAATCGGGATAAATAGGATCACTCAAAACTATCTCCTCCTCTTGTTATCGTGGTTGAAACTCCAAATATGGTTTCAGTCTTTGACCATTAACTTTAAAAATTTCACCGTTCTTTGGATTTTCAAGCTCAATAGTTCTATAAGGGTAAACATGATACGAACCACGCCAACAACGTGACGAAACCCGATACCAAATCTGGAAACAACACCCCAAGATCTTTCAAGTTTGATGGAAACTGCGACCCGTTGCTTAGCGAAGCAAGAACCTTGGTATGGTGAATACGCCACAAACGGTTATGGAAAGTCCATTTGATAAGTCGATTTGAACGCCACAAGGAATCCTTGATAAGTTCGGATAAGTTTCTTCAAGAACTCAAAAAGAATAACTCACAATATGAATAAACATCAAAATCTGATTTCATAATCTGAAAAGTCAGCCTTATATAGCTGAATTTATACTTGTAAAATTCCTAATCTACCCTTAAGGATAAACTTGACTAAAAACCTAAAAAAATATCAGATTTATCTAGATAAATTCGGATTTAAAAAGATACCTAAATTCAAATTTTAAACTAAAACTTAAAACTCAAATAAGATTACAAAGAAATCAAATCCTGATCAGATCTTCTAAACTTCTTGAATTTTGTTTTGAATCTTGAACTTCTTGAAAACTTGAAAACGTAATCTTGACTTGATTCTTTATCGGGAAAAAATGTCCACATCAGCTAGGATATGCAAGTTAGCTATGCAATGGCTTAATGGAAATGTATGGTTGATTGGCTTTCTTCCGGATCAACTTTGATGAGTAAAGCTAGCCTTTGTTCACCCTCAGTAGTGAACACGCTCTCATTTTGTTGTAGAACTCTCCGAACTAAGTTATTTAGCTCTTCTTTGAATCTTTTAGCTCGAGCCCTCGTCACTGGACCAATTGGAACTTGAATTGGTTTGTGAGTTTTCCTTGTAGCCTTGATGTCCTCATCATTCCCTCCCCCCCCCCCCCCCCCTCTTGAAAAGGATTTGTCCTCAAATCATCATCTATATCAAAAGGACTCAATTCAGTAACATTGAAAGTAGCACTAATATTGTACTCACCCGGTAAATCTAGCTTGTAAGCATTGTCATTGATGCGCTCTAAAACTTGGAAAGGACCATCTCCTCTTGGAAGCAATTTGGAACGTCTTTGTGCCGAAAATCTCTCTTTTCTCATGTGCAACCAAACCGAATCTCTGGGTTCAAAAATCAGTTTATGACGCCCCTTGTTGGCTTGTTTTGCATACTGCTCCTTTTTCACTCAATGTTGAACCTTGTCTTCTCATGTATCTTCTCTTCATCAACCATGATGTTGTTGATGGCTCGGCAATCAACATACATTCTCCACGTCCCATCCTTCTTTGATACTAGCAATACTAGAACGACGCATGCATGCTTTCTCTCACATGCCCCTTTTCCATTAATTCACTAACCTACCTTTGTGGCTCCTTTGTTTCCTCGGGATTACTCCTATAAGTCAATTTGATGCTATATTTGCCTTTTCTCTATTTTTTTCTTCGACATCTTGCACTTTTATACTCTTTTTCTTTTGATCACTCTCTTTTTGCAACCTCACTTGATCGTCATAAACTTGTTTCAGTGTCATCGGCACAAGAGTGATCAGTTTTTGATTGAGCACAAACGAGTACTTGTTGCTGAAGCCATCATGCTTAACCTGCCGATCAAATTGCCACGGTCGGCCTAATAACAAATGTCCATCTTGCATCGGAACTACATCACACAAAACTTAATCTTCGTATTTCCCAATGCGGAATGAGACCAACACTTGTTTATTCACCCTAACCTCACCACTATCATTGAGCCATTGCAATTTATAAGGCCGGGGATGTTTAATTACTGACAGTCCCAATTTTTCAACCAAAGTAGTGCTAGCAACATTAGTACAACTACCTCCATCAATAATCACACTACACACCTTGTTTTGCACGTGGCATCTAGTATGAAAGATGTTTTCTCGCTGCACCTCATCATTTTCTTTGACTTGCACACTTAGAGCTCTCCTTACAACCAATAGTTCACCTTGACCACATATTCCTCATCATCCATGTCCTCCATTGGTGGCATAGAATCGGTTTCTGACTCGTCGTCGGTTTCAATCTCACCATTATCCCGTATCACCATGATTCTTTTGTTTGGGCATTGACTTGCTATTGACCTCTACCATGGCATTTAAAACACTTAGTGTCACGATTTCGAGAAGTGGAAGGGTCAGATTTAACTTGAGATCTATGGCTGGTTGTGTCTTGTCTTGGCTCGAATTTAGGTTTTGCAACTGGTTGTGTCTCATCTTTCTTCACATAACTCTGTTTCCATGGCAAAGAACCCGAACTATGGATGCACGTGTACCACCCCTCCTCTTGAGCTGTTGCTCCACTTTGATGGCCACATGCATTGTATTCTTCAACTCCACATAATGCTGCATCTCCATTCTATCATGAATTTCTTGATTTAATCCATTCAAGAACCTAGCCATAGTAGCCTCTCGGTCTTCTTCGACATTAGTCCGAATCATAGTAATCTCCATCTCCTGAAAATAATCCTCCACACTCTGGTTACCTTGTCTAAGCCGTTGCAATTTCTGGTACAACTCCCGATAGTAATGGCTTGGTACAAACCGCTTCCTCATTACTGTTTCATCTCTTCCCACGTCTCTATCAGACGTTCTCTATTTCGCCACCTATTCAACACTAACTGATCCCACCAAACAATAGCATAGTCAGAAAACTCAATGGCAGCAAGTTTTACCTTCTTCATCTCGGAGTAGTTATGGTAATCGAATACTAACTCAACCTTCTTCTCCCACTCAAGATAAGCTTCGGGATCGTTTTTACCTTGAAACGACGGAATCTTCATCTTAATACTACCTATGCTATTATCTTCCCAATTCCTAGCTTCTCTAAACTGCCCTCCATGTCTCCTATTACCAACAATCAAATCCCATTCATCTTCTTCATCAAAACCAGCCCCATAATACTCTTCATCTTCATCTCTCAGTCCCCTATGTTGAACCCTTTTCCTTCTCCGCACTTTAGGAGGGTTTTGTGGCTGCTCCACACATACATTCTCCATCCGATCTATTCGTTCGTGTACCTGCTCCAATTCCAACCTCATCACACATAACATCTCATGATATCGTTCCTGTGGGACTTTGTAAGGGTATTCTAGAATTGTAAGGTTTAGGGACGTATTAAAGCTTAAGGGACGTGTTTAGGAATATAAGTGTATTTAGATAAGTATTATAATAACGGATAAGTTTTGACGCCACTTGGAATCCACCAAGATAAGTCTTAATCTCGCCACTCAAGGAATCCACGAAGAGATAAGAGAAAGAAAGAAACACAAAGGTATTCTATGAAATTTTTTTAATTCTTCAAAAGGCTCTCCTTACAAATCCAAAAATTACATCTTAAAAAACACCAAAAGCTAAAAACAACTTTTCAGCTTCACAAAATGGCTGTTACATACTTTAAGAACCACACTAATGACACTAATTACCTTTTAACACACCAACAGCCATAATGTAACGACCCGTCTTATGTAGGCCATTACCATACTTATCTTACATAATTACTTATCTTACTTAACAAGCGGAAGTATAGAAATTTTTTTTTTTTTTCAAAAGGATCTTTAACTTATAACATACTTACATAATTACAAATGTACATATTCTTAATGAAGTACTTAAGTATCAAACTTATAGCATAAGATATACAAATAACTTAAAATGAAACGCGTAGCGGTCTCCATCCCAAGTTTTACATCTTGCCGTGCTAAGCCCCACCATCTTGCATCAAGGATTACCGATAGGTTACTTACCTACAGCATAGACGTAAGTCGTGAGCTTTCGTTCAGCAAGTACAACTGTAAACCCGCAACACAAAACTTAATAAAGCAATGCATGAGCCAATTATGCTTCATTATGCTTTCTTAGGTTAGCATATCTTTGGGCCCCTTACTTAATATAAGTGTACGTATCGTGGCGCGCAGCCATGGAGTGGTTGGGGCGGCCAATCCAATCCAACTCAAACCATGGACCAAACCCGACCTAAGAGCGGGTCGGTACGACACAAGGCAACTTGCTTGCCAAACATATTTGAAAACTTACTTTAAATCCTTAAGACTTATTCTTGTTTTAAAACATATTTAAGAAACCATTTCATACTTGACCTTGGTCTTAGTCTTACTATAAGAATTAGTGAACATGCTTCATGATGTCACATAATAAATCATAAATCATATACATCACATAACTGCATAAGTTTTAAACAAAACATGCAAGTAGCAAAACAATTTGCCTATGCTGTAGGCGGAGTTGTACTTACTGGTTAGGCTACTTCCTGTGTTTTGTTGCTCTAAATCAGGTTGCAACAACAGGTTACTTCCCTATTTTCAAAAAGGATGTAAGATAAGGGTCATCTTATCTTGTCATAGATTATTGCATTTAAAACTAGTATCCTTAACCAGCATTCCTTAGTAGTCCTAGTTGTATGTCCCCTACACACTACCACGATAACTCATTGGGTTACTTAGTATAACCCTAGGGCACATGACCCAATTTAAATCAAACAATATCTTGTTTGATTAATTAATGAATTTTGGGTTTAAGGCCCTATTTGTATTTGGTATCTTATTAGGTTATTATTAGTAACCATAGGTATAAGCCCAAGTCATACTTGGATCAAAATCCTACTGGGTTACTAACGCCCAATTTTTAAAATCATATCCTACTAGGTTACTATTGGTAACCATGGGCTTTAGGCCCAACCCGATAACTTGGTAACCTATCCGGTTACTAATGGTTATCATTTTGTTACTATGTTTTAAAATAACTTTGGCCCAAATAAAAATTAGTAACCAATCTGATGACCATCTATGGTTACCCTATTACTTGACTTGGCCCATTTTATTTACTTCCTTACTAGACTTGGTTTAATTAATCATTTTATAAACTGTTTGTATAAAACTGTCTAAGTCTGGAGGAATTTACTTAAAAAAGTCCCATTAAACCAATTATCAGTGCATGTGCAGGAATTGCCTGTTCTTGCACTGTTTTGAAAATCCTGTGCAGGAATTTCTTATTTTCTGCACAGTTTCCAGAATCCAGTTATATCCTAATATCCGCTTTGAATTTGAAAAACTTTTCTTTACAAAAGTTTTAGATCTTGAAAAATCCTACAACTTTCATTCTTTGCTCAAAACCTAGTTCTGTCTTAACCTTTTCTTTTTCCTTATTGAACCTGCCTGGCCGTGCACAGGGTCTGGGCATGACCAGGTTCGGATTTTAGTGAAAACAGAGGCCATTAGATCCTTATTTTTAAAAATTTCTATGTTGCCCCCTAGGATTTTCCATTTTCTACAACTTTTCAGTTTTAACTTTCCTCAAATCGGCTTCTAAAGGCCTCAAAATCCGGTTTCCAGATTGCTGCCCAGTCTTGATCCGAGACTGGCAGTTTCTATATTAGTTGTTTCTTTCGTAAAATTACGCACACACTACCTCAAAAGGTTAAAACCGTGAGCCTACATCAAACATGCAACATGTTACATAATGTTTTCATTGCCATACATACATTTCCATTCATAAAATCATTCATGCAAACCCATATGGTGAATCTTCACCAACTAGGGTTTTTAGGGTTTTCTTTAACCCTCCTTGGATCATACATCAATATCACATAATCATTCATTACATACATCTTCTTGAGTGTGTGGGGACATACTACAAACATCTACTAGGCATTCATACATACCATACATACTTTAACCAATAGAATCATAATCATACACCACACCATAAATCAAAACCACTAACCCTAATCAAGCACAAATCTAAGCTATTACATGAAAATAAAATGAGCTTATGCTCTTACATACTCCCATGAAATACATATAAATCTTGAATCAAAAACTTAATTGGATAGCTTAAAGGTTTTAGAAGATTACCTTTAAGCTTGGAGATGGGTTCTATGATTTGGATCAAACTTTTGTTCTCGCTTTGGGTTCCTCCAAAAATCTGACCACTTCCTTCTCTTTCTCTCTCTCTCTGTTTTTTTTTCTTTCTTCCAATTCTCTTGGGGTTCGGTTTTTAAGGGGTAGAGAGGGTGAGGTTAGAGTGAGCTATAGTTTTGGGGTAATTTCACATAAAAATGATCCAGAAAGCCCCCTCCCCATCACCTATTTATAGGTGAAAAATAATTTCTATTTGGATTTATTTTTATTCTTGAAATTGCATATTAGTCCTTAAGAGCAAAATATTTGCTCAAGAATCCATAAGGTGGCCGGCCATTATGGTGGCTTGGAGGCCAAGTTTCCTAATTCTTTCCCAAATTTTCTAAAATTCCATAAATAATGTAATTATCCAAGGGTGAGGTGTCCCCCCTCTTGGACCTTGTTTGGCTTTCCTCTTAAAATGCAGTCCATTTTCATACTAATACAGATATTACAAATACTATTTTTTACTAATAACAGTACTGTCATATTGGACTGTAGTCCAAAATTCATCTGCGTATTATTGGACTGCGTATAAATTTTTCTTATGACTTAAAGCTACTTAGCCCTTATTGTACGAATTAATGTGCTTGATTTTCCTATAGTGGTCTTGAACCTTAATCTTACTATTTTATCTGTGATTACGGTTTTTCACAGTATAATTCCTATATTGCTTGCTATATTGCAGTACCGTCATATTCATACCTTTGACTTTTCTGGTCAAACTTTGACCAAAATAAAATCATAAATTTTTATTCTATCTTTTTGCTCAAAAGGCCTTATGCTTGGCTAAGCAATCCATTATTGTGTCTTATAAAGCTATAAGGACTCACACAAAATCTGATAAAATCAGATCAGGCATTTCATAAATACTTACCTAGTACAACTTAAATTCGTTAAAAAGAAAAATCATAGTTTTATAAAAACATTGGTCATTACAATCTACCCCCCTTAAAATTTTCGTCCCCGAAAATTAAAACAAGTTGGGGTAGTTCTTTCTCATATCCTCTTCTAATTCCCACGTTGCTTCTTCAACTTTATGATTTCGCCATAACACTTTAACCATAGGAATGGTTTTGTTTCTTAAAACTTTTTCTTCCCGGTCCAGAATCCGGACTGGCTTTTCTTCATATGTCAGGTCAGTTTGGACCTCAATGGGTTCTTGACTTAGCACATAGGAAGGGTCGGGTACATATTTCTTTAGCATTGAGATGTGAAAAATTTCATGCACAGAAGCCAATTCTGGTGGCAAGGCAAGCTTATAGGCTACTTTTCCAATCCTTTCAAGAATTTCAAATGGTCCGGTATATCTTGGGTTAAGCTTCCCCTTTTTACCAAACCTCATTGTTCCCTTCATAGGAGCAATCTTAATGAAAACTGAATCTCCAACTTGAAACTCCAAGGACCTTCGACGTTTGTCGGCATAACTTTTCTATCGACTAAAAGCTACGTCGAGTCTCTGTTTGATCAACTTGGTGTCCTCAGAGGTTTTCTTGATGAAATCCGTGGTTTGAAGTTGTTTCTGCCTAACTTCTTGCCAATGAATAGGAGATCGACATTTCCTTCCATACAATGCTTCAAATGGAGCCATACCAATTGAGGCGTGATAACTATTATTATAAGAAAATTCGATCAAAGGTAGCTTCCTTTGAAATCCAAAACACATGATCTTAACATGTCTTCCAGTGTCTGGATGGTTCGTTCCGACTGGCCATCGGTTTGGGGGTAAAAAGCTGTACTGAACTTTAATTTCGACCCCATTGCATTATGAACACTTAACCAAAATCAAGAGGTGAAACGTCCATCACGATCCGAAATGATCGATTTTGGCACTCCATGCAGCTTAACAATCTGAGATACATAAATTTCGGCAAGCCTTTCTACCGAAAAAGTGGCTTTGATGGCAATAAAGTGGGCTGATTTGGTCAATCTATCGACAATAACCCAAATCGTATCATTCCCACTTGTAGTCCTGGGTAATCCTACTACGAAATCCATCGTAATTTGCTCCCATTTCCATTCAGGAAATTCAAATTTTTGAAGATCTCTGCCTGGCTGACGGTGTTCAGCCTTAACTATCTGACAAGTTAGGCATTTTCGCACAAATTCTACGATCTCATTCTTCATATTTGGCCACCAATAATTCTCTTTAAGATCCTTGTACATCTTGGAAGCTCCGGGATGTACCGAGTATGGCGTCATATGCGCTTCTAACATAATCTGTTTCTTAAGAAATTCAAAGTCAGGAACGCAAATCCTTTCCTTGAAATAAATTACCCCATCCGTAGAGGTCTTGAATTCTTTATTCTTTCCATCAAAAAGTTGCGCCTTTAGCAAAAAGGAATCATTCCCTTAATGCAACTTAATGGATTCTAGGAGATTAGACTGGAGAGTCAGAACAGATAACTTTCCAATTATCATCTCCATGTTGAAATCAGAAATTTCCCTTTGAAGTGGTTTGGGCAGCGTCCCAATAGGCATCTACATACCAGCTGATTTTCTACTTAAAGCATCTGCTACCCTGTTTGCCTTTCCAGGGTGGTAGAGGATCTCACAATCGTAGTCCTTCATGAGTTCTAACTATCTTCATTGTCTCATGTTGAGCTCTTTCTGAGTAAAGATATACTTGAGACTTTGATGATCAGTATAGATTTCGCATCTATTCCCGTACAAATAGTGTCTCCAGATCTTTAGTGTGAAAACTACCGCTGCGAGCTCTAAATCATGCGTTGGATAATTCCTTTCATGATCCTTCAATTGTCGTGAGGCATAGGCAACCATCTTTCCTTTTTGCATCAGGACAGTGCCAAGTCCAATTTTAGAGGTGTCACTATAAATTACAAAATTCCCTTCATCCACGTCGGGAATTATTAATACTGGTGCACTTGTAAGTCTCTTCTTGAGCTCTTGGAATCCTTCTTCACACTTCTGTATCCATTCAAATTTCTTTCCCTTTTTAGTAAGGGCAGTAAGAGGGGCAGCTATCTTAGAAAAACCTTCCACAAAACGCCGATAGTATCCAGCTAACCCAAGGAAACTTCTTATCTCCGTAACATTCCTTGGTACGGCCCACTGACTAACCGTTTCTACTTTAGCTGGATCGACAAAACTTCCTTCTTTTGAAACTACGTGACCTAAGAAATGAACTTTGTCTAACCAAAATTCACACTTTGTGAATTTGGCATAAAGTTGATTCCTTCTTAACGTCTCCAACACCGACCTAAGGTGTTGTTCGTGCTCCTCTCTAGATCTTGAATAAATTAGTATATCGTCAATGAAGACAATAACAAACTTATCAAGATACTCTTTGAACACCCGGTTCATAAGGTCCATAAAAGCAGCTGGGGCATTAGTTAATCCAAACGGCATGACAAGAAACTCATAATGCCCATACCGTATTCTAAAAGCCATCTTAGAAATATCCGACTCCTTAATCCTGAGCTGATGGTATCTCGATCGTAGATCGACTTTCGAAAATACCACTGCTCCCCTAAGTTGATTAAAAAGATCATCAATTCTTGGAAGGGGATACTTATTCTTGATCGTAACCTTATTCAGCTCATGATAATCGATGCACATTCGCAACGATCCATCTTTTTTCTTGACGAACAAAACTGGCGCTCCCCATGGAGAGTGACTTTGCCGGATAAATCCCTTGCAAGTTCCTGTAACTGCACTTGAAGTTCCCTAAGCTCGGCTGGTGCCATAGGTTAAGGTGCTTTCGATATTGGTGCCGCTCTAGGCAACAATTCTATCTCAAAAGAGATTTCCCACTCCGGCGGAAGTCCGGGTAAGTCTTTTGGAAAGACATCTACATATTCCCTTATAATGGGGACATTTTCTGGTGTTAGCTCCACCTCTTGATCTTTGTCCACCATGTTAGCTAAATATCCTTGGCATCCATTAGCTAACATTTTCCAGGCCTTTATTGCCGAGATTAACCTAGTTGCTGAGCTCCGAGACTGGCCGTAAAAATTGAACTCTTCCTCGCCATAAGAATTAAATATAACACAATGCTTTCGACAATCAATCTTAGCATTGTACTTGCTTAGAAAATCCATTCCTAAGATAGCATCGAAATCTTGAAGCTTGATCACAACAAGATCCACATACAATTCTCTGCCACAAATGACTATTGGAGTGCCTCGCATCCAGTAGTCAGACAGAATAATCTCTCTCGATGGAAGGGATATTCTAATAGGTTGCTCTAGACTACTAACTCCTCGTCCTAATTTCTGGGCAAACCCCATCGATACAAATGAATGGATAGCACCGGAATCAAATAGGGCAATAACATCATGAGTGGCGATAGAAATCTGACCTGTTACCACATGAGAAGTTCCAGCTCCGGTATCTCCCTTTGTGTAGGCATAAATCCTCGCTTGGGGTTCAGGAGCCTCTAGCCTTGCTTGTGTGATCGAAGGGCCTTCGATCTTTACTTGGGCTGCATGCAACTGACTGCCTGAATTTCTGTTTGGAAACTGGGGGTTCTGATTCTGGCTATTCAGGGTACAATTCCTCGCATAGTGGCCTTCTTTGCCACCAAGGTAGCAAGCATTCGTCCCCGATCTACACACACCCAGGTGCTTCTTTCCACATTGAGCACATGCTGGGTAATCATTGTTATTACCCTCATTTCCTCTAATGCTCTTCTTTTGAGGGTAATTTCTTTGTTGACCCTGTAACATTCCCTTTCCTTTTGTTTCTCCCAAACTGTTAGGAACCTTGAGCAGAGTTATTAGTCCGGCCCTTTGAGTACAACTCCGAATTCTGTCGGGACTGCAACTACTTCACCACAGCCATTTCCTCTTTCTTAGCCTTAAAAATTTGAGCCCTTGCTTCCTTGCCCTGGTTAATCCAGTATTCAGCTCTTATGGCTCGACTTATACAATCGGATACCAGGATTGGAGGGCTACTGCCAGCACTGACTTGCTTGGCAATATCTGTTCGGAACATCTTCATCATCCTCCTTACCTTCTCAGTTTCATTCGGTACTAGTTCTGGACATAAGCGGGCTAGCTGTTCAAATTTCTTAACAGCTTCTAGTACCGTCATTGTAACGCCCCGATTTCCCACGCCGGGTCGTCACCTTACTTACATACTGAACTTAAACTTGCGGAAAATTTGGGAGAAATTTTTTTTTTCTTTTAAACTTTATTTTAAAACTTTCAACTTGAACTTCATCCTCAAACTCATACTTATTGATAGGTACTTACTCGAGTACCGAACTTTCAAATCCTCCTTAAAGACCATCAAAATCAAATTGTAGACCAAACCCGACTTAATGCGGATTGGTACCACAAGAGGCAACTTGCTTGCCATACATACATAAACTTGGTCATTCATACTTAAAATATCATGAAAATATGAAAGCCCTTTTTCATTACAATATATTTTATAGAGTATGTATTTTTTTTTTAAATTCGTGGCAGTGTCCATCCCACATTTCACAGTCCGCAGTACCAGCCTTCCACAGTATTGCATCAGAGATTGCTGGCAGGTTGCTTACCTACAGCATAGACGTAAGACGTGAGCTTTCGCTCAGCAAGTACAACTATTACACCCGCGACGCAAAACACATATCATTATGCATGAACCAATTATGACCTCTTATGAATCAAATATGGATTCCTAACTTAGCTTGCTTCTATTCCTTTACTTATCATGTGTGCTCGTACCGTGGTACATAGCCAAGGAATGGTTGAAGGCGGCAGTCCGTTTTAACTCAAACCATGAAACACAAAGTTTAACATGGAGTAGTTTAGGTAGTCATCCAATCCAACTCAAACCATGAACCATACCATTTAAACCCGCCTTTGTGGCAAGTCGGTACGACACAACATCTTACTTGTCTTATTCTTACCAGGTGGTTTAACATTAGTGAACATGCTTCATGATGTCACAATATTACAACACATAACATAACATAACCTCATTCATAACATACCATGACATGCCATACATACCATAACATATCATACCATAATATCACATGACATAACATACCATAACATTACACGCCATAACATATCATCACATGCCATAACATACCATCACATTAAGCAAGTAACAACAAAGGGCCTATGCTGTAGGCGGAGTTGTACTTACCTCTCTTACTATGTCCCTCTTTGATACTGTTCTCTAACTGGCACAGCTGTAGGTCCTTTCCTGCTTGAATAGGGACATAGGTGAGAGTTCAATTCTCATTGTGCAGTGTTGGTGTCCTAACCAACATGCTTACTAATTTCTAGTTGTATGTCCCCGATACTTAATATCTGGTTTGGTCACAAATATTAATCCTACTGTTTGGGAGGATTTATTCTTTAAAAGATTATTTTGGACAATCCCTTGGGCTAATTTTTTTTTTTTGACAAAAATGCCGGGTTTCTTTAAAACCTTGAGTTTTGGGACTAGGCCCGGTAACTCAGGTATTATCCTTGATTACCGTCCGTAATTGGCTTGATTACAATTTTTATCTTAAAAACTCTATTTTCTTATCTTTTTGCCATTTTGAGAGATTTATCTTTAAATCCCTTTAATATTTTTGGTAAAAATTCCAATCTTTAAAACAAATCTTTATAAAGGTCGTTTAAGATTTAAAACTGCCTTTGGAACAGTTTTAAGCAAAAACACAGTTTTCTTTTTCTTTTTCAAACTGTTTGTAAGACTTATGTGCAGGAATTTTCGGTTCCCTGCACACTTTTCATAAAACAATACCAGTTTAAAAATACATTTGGAATTTGAAAAACTTGTCTTCATGAAAGTTGTAGCTCTCGAAAAATGGTAAAACTTTCATTTTTTACGAAAAATCCAGTTCTGCTTGTATTGTTGTCAGTTTTAATTTGAATCTGACTGGTCGTGTAAACTAGGTCTGGGCAGACTAGTCTCGGTTTTCTGTAAAAACGGAGGCCATTGGAGCCTCATTTTGAGAAACTGTCCGCGTTGGCCCCTAGGAAAAACCCTTCTGAACAACTCTCATGTTTTACGTTTCACCCAGTTCGGCCTCTAAAAGCCTTAAATTTCCACTTTCCCGAAACTAGCCAGTTTGGAATCCGAATTGGCAGTTTCGGTTGTTAAGTCCGGTTTACGTCCTATTTCGCGGATTCTAACTCGACCGACCACTTTGGGAGTCTATATGGCAAACACACAGCGTTTCTAACATCCCACATGAACCCTTAAATCGTCCAATTGAAACCATGCAAACCAAATTCAAAAGCCCTAAGCCTAGGTTTGCATTAACCCTAACTTGTTGCATTCATCACATACAAGCATCAAACCTTGCTCCTTAAATTAGCATGCTTCAAGCACTGCCCTAGGGCAGATTTTTGGACCAAATTAGGGGACACACAACCCTAAGCATCAAGCATGAAAATCAATCATAAACAAGCACAATAATGCAAGAATTTAAACCATACACCCTTAGATCTACAAATCAAGCACATACTACCAACTTAGGGCACAAAATAGGAAATGGACTTATGTCCTTACAACCAAATTGAACTACCTTTTATCTTTAAATTTGAACTCAAATAAGAGAGTTAGGGCTCTAGATTTTTACCTTAGACCAAAGTCAAGTTTGGTCACAAAACTTTTCCTCCTAGGACACCACCCAAGGCCGGTTTTGTTGCACCAATTGGCACCAAAATTGGCTGATTCTTGGTGGCTGCTTGCACCTAAGATAAACACTCTTAAATTCACATTTTCTCACTCACTCACCCCCCCCTTGGCAGCCGGCTGTTGGCCCCAAAATTGGGCACAAAAACTGCCAAAATTTCTACTTGAACTTGCTAGGGGAAACCGAAGACTACAAACATCAAAACCCCTAAGTTTCTCAATTTTTTTCTTCACTCAATCACCCACTTGAGATTGCAGATTTTTGGAGAGGGAAAATGGGCAGAGTTTGGCTGCTTTTCTGAATTTTTTTGGCTCAAAAACCGCCCACCCCCCTTGGGTATTTATAGGTGAGGATTTGGATCTCTTTGCAAATTTTTTGGTTCATCTTTTGCTCATAAATCCTTGGAATAAAAATAATTGCACAATTTTTGCTAAAATACCCTCCAAGTGGCCGGCCATAAGCTTGAAGAACAAGAAAAATTTTTCTTCTAGAACAAGACACTTGTCATTCAAGGCTTGGTTCATGGAATTATGATGTCATAATTCAAAAATGGGATGATGTCATAAATCAAAAGGTAGGTGATGTCATCCTAAGGCCTTGTGTGGCTACTTTTTGAAAAAGCAGTCCAATTTAAATCCAACACAGATATTTCTAATACTGTGTTCACTAATACACAGTACAATTCAGTACTGTTTTGCTTGACTGCAGTCCAAAATTTATCTGAGTAAAAATGGACTGTAAAAATTTTTTTCTTATTTCTGAAAGTCATTAGGACTTTGATATCCAACTTAGTGTGCTTGATTTTTCTAGGGTGGTTTCATAGCTTATTCTAGCTATCTTGTCCAAAAAGACAATTTTCGCAGTAGATTTCTCATACCGCTTATCCTATTACTGTACAGTCATACCTTGACTGTTCTTGGTCAACTTTGACTTTCTTGGTCAAATTTTGACCAACATGGAATCATGAAATCTCATCACGCCATTTTCCTTAAAATGCCTTATACTAGGCTCAGTAATCCATCGTTGAGTCTCGTAGCTAATTAACCGAGAACTCAACTTATACCGATATTCTATTCCAAACATGATCTAGACTTAAGTTTTCCTCATTCAAAGGAAATCTAGAGTCATCAAAATTCTCGGGTATTACATTCTACCCTCCTTAAAAGATTTTCGTCCTCGAAAATTCGAATAATCCTGGGTGGCTTTTCTTCAAATCCACCGTCAATCCATAACAAATTACTATGGATTGAATAACTTGTTCATGTTCCCATTTTAATACCCTAATGGGATCATGTCTTTTATATAGAACCATAATCTTCTTTCTATATCATTATAATTCATTCCTCATACTCTCATGCTTTCATACTTACATCATGTTTTCATAACTTTCATACCATCGTACTTTTCTTTCATACATACTTACTGATCATACTGCATACATACTTTCATACTAACTTACATACTTTCATGCTTATCATACTTACTTTCATCATATTTTCATCCTTTCACACTGCATCACAAAACTTTTTTTTTTTTTACATAAAATTTCTTAGCAAGTATATCATATAACTTGCCATATTTGAAAAGCATATTTAACTTTTTCACACTTGAAAAACATATTGTATCTTATATTTAAGATACTTCTCTTTAACTTAAATTGAGGGCTCAGTGAATATATCATATTGAAAATATTTTTCTTTCAATTTAACTGAAGCTGAGGACCCTCTGGTACAATGTTAATCTTGTGCTATTAGAACCCTTGACTTTTCATGGTGGCCCCTTTCTTGAAACTTTGTTTCATCAAGGTTTTCTGGCCTTTTACATAACATGATGGCCCCTTTTTGGAACTTTATTCCTCAAGGTTTTCTGGCCTTTTTTTATAACATGATGGCCCCTTTTTAGAACTTTATTCCTCAAGGTTTTCTGGCCTTTTTTTTATAACATGATGGCCCCTTTTTGGAAATTTATTCCTCAAGGTTTTCTGGCCATAACAAGGATTGGTTCTAATAAGCATAAGATCAAGCACCATAAAAATAACTTCTTTGAATTTTTTCCAAGTTAATCATGGAAAATCATAATAAATAGTATTATTGAAAACATATTACTGTTCGAGTGATGCAATGAAAGGTATCCTTGTATCAACTAGCTACTTGTTAGCTAGTGGAAACGTTCTTCTTGCCTTTAGCATTTCTTTTAAAGCTCAAAGGCATAATCATAGTTCTAAGGGATATCTAAAACTCCCAATCATCATCTCATAATCATTATCCTTATCATAAAAAAATCATAGCCTAATAAATTGTTGTTGGTAGCATATTGCTTATTTGCTACCTCCAAACTAAGGCATCCTCAAAATTTTCCCCATGTCTAATATTTCTCTTATGGAGCAAAAGTTTCACAATCAGGAAACTTAACTTCCATAATCTCAATCCAATTCCTTAAATGGAAAGATCACTATACCCAAAATGAGGCGATAGGCTATCTAATCTTAGAGCCTACTCATTTCTTATTGCTATTCTAGCGATCATCATATCGTAAGCTTAGTTTATCCATCACGCTTCCACTGTGCAACTCTGATTTACTGGCAATAAAAGCCCATAAACTCGTTCGGATAAGCATGTCAGGCTGCAACGTAGCTGACGTATCATCTCATGTACATATCCTAGTACATCTTGATATCGCGGTAATACATGGGCGATCCTTGCTGTCGTCAAGAAATCCATTTAGGAATCTCCTCTCAAGGTCTTCTTGGCCAAGGCTCCTTGCACGAGCTTCCTTGACTAGACGTCGGCTCGACTGGCAAGCATATCCTGAAGATACGTCCCTGCATGACATAATCTGAGGAGGGTCTCCATATCGTGCATCCACTCCTTGAGTCTTATTGAAGATGCGAAGCTTCTCCTCCATTCCTCGGAATGTCAACGGAGCCTCGTGGTCCTCTTTAGTCCGACCGAAATTTAACACCAGGTACATGCCATTATAATAATCTTATAAAGCAAAGTAAGAAAACAAACTTACAAAACTGTGGCGCTGGCAGCAGAACTGTGAAATTGGATGGCAGGAACTCTGCTCTGATACCAAACTGTAACGCCCCGATTTCCCACGCCGGGTCGTCACCTTACTTA
This sequence comes from Ficus hirta, assembly GCA_038430175.1. Taxonomy (NCBI): domain Eukaryota; kingdom Viridiplantae; phylum Streptophyta; class Magnoliopsida; order Rosales; family Moraceae; genus Ficus; species Ficus hirta. The sequence goes on along the minus strand of CM076585.1, from coordinate 18,131,668 downwards.
CATACTGAACTTAAACTTGCGGAAAATTTGGGAGAAATTTTTTTTTTCTTTTAAACTTTATTTTAAAACTTTCAACTTGAACTTCATCCTCAAACTCATACTTATTGATAGGTACTTACTCGAGTACCGAACTTTCAAATCCTCCTTAAAGACCATCAAAATCAAATTGTAGACCAAACCCGACTTAATGCGGATTGGTACCACAAGAGGCAACTTGCTTGCCATACATACATAAACTTGGTCATTCATACTTAAAATATCATGAAAATATGAAAGCCCTTTTTCATTACAATATATTTTATAGAGTATGTATTTTTTTTTTAAATTCGTGGCAGTGTCCATCCCACATTTCACAGTCCGCAGTACCAGCCTTCCACAGTATTGCATCAGAGATTGCTGGCAGGTTGCTTACCTACAGCATAGACGTAAGACGTGAGCTTTCGCTCAGCAAGTACAACTATTACACCCGCGACGCAAAACACATATCATTATGCATGAACCAATTATGACCTCTTATGAATCAAATATGGATTCCTAACTTAGCTTGCTTCTATTCCTTTACTTATCATGTGTGCTCGTACCGTGGTACATAGCCAAGGAATGGTTGAAGGCGGCAGTCCGTTTTAACTCAAACCATGAAACACAAAGTTTAACATGGAGTAGTTTAGGTAGTCATCCAATCCAACTCAAACCATGAACCATACCATTTAAACCCGCCTTTGTGGCAAGTCGGTACGACACAACATCTTACTTGTCTTATTCTTACCAGGTGGTTTAACATTAGTGAACATGCTTCATGATGTCACAATATTACAACACATAACATAACATAACCTCATTCATAACATACCATGACATGCCATACATACCATAACATATCATACCATAATATCACATGACATAACATACCATAACATTACACGCCATAACATATCATCACATGCCATAACATACCATCACATTAAGCAAGTAACAACAAAGGGCCTATGCTGTAGGCGGAGTTGTACTTACCTCTCTTACTATGTCCCTCTTTGATACTGTTCTCTAACTGGCACAGCTGTAGGTCCTTTCCTGCTTGAATAGGGACATAGGTGAGAGTTCAATTCTCATTGTGCAGTGTTGGTGTCCTAACCAACATGCTTACTAATTTCTAGTTGTATGTCCCCGATACTTAATATCTGGTTTGGTCACAAATATTAATCCTACTGTTTGGGAGGATTTATTCTTTAAAAGATTATTTTGGACAATCCCTTGGGCTAATTTTTTTTTTTTGACAAAAATGCCGGGTTTCTTTAAAACCTTGAGTTTTGGGACTAGGCCCGGTAACTCAGGTATTATCCTTGATTACCGTCCGTAATTGGCTTGATTACAATTTTTATCTTAAAAACTCTATTTTCTTATCTTTTTGCCATTTTGAGAGATTTATCTTTAAATCCCTTTAATATTTTTGGTAAAAATTCCAATCTTTAAAACAAATCTTTATAAAGGTCGTTTAAGATTTAAAACTGCCTTTGGAACAGTTTTAAGCAAAAACACAGTTTTCTTTTTCTTTTTCAAACTGTTTGTAAGACTTATGTGCAGGAATTTTCGGTTCCCTGCACACTTTTCATAAAACAATACCAGTTTAAAAATACATTTGGAATTTGAAAAACTTGTCTTCATGAAAGTTGTAGCTCTCGAAAAATGGTAAAACTTTCATTTTTTACGAAAAATCCAGTTCTGCTTGTATTGTTGTCAGTTTTAATTTGAATCTGACTGGTCGTGTAAACTAGGTCTGGGCAGACTAGTCTCGGTTTTCTGTAAAAACGGAGGCCATTGGAGCCTCATTTTGAGAAACTGTCCGCGTTGGCCCCTAGGAAAAACCCTTCTGAACAACTCTCATGTTTTACGTTTCACCCAGTTCGGCCTCTAAAAGCCTTAAATTTCCACTTTCCCGAAACTAGCCAGTTTGGAATCCGAATTGGCAGTTTCGGTTGTTAAGTCCGGTTTACGTCCTATTTCGCGGATTCTAACTCGACCGACCACTTTGGGAGTCTATATGGCAAACACACAGCGTTTCTAACATCCCACATGAACCCTTAAATCGTCCAATTGAAACCATGCAAACCAAATTCAAAAGCCCTAAGCCTAGGTTTGCATTAACCCTAACTTGTTGCATTCATCACATACAAGCATCAAACCTTGCTCCTTAAATTAGCATGCTTCAAGCACTGCCCTAGGGCAGATTTTTGGACCAAATTAGGGGACACACAACCCTAAGCATCAAGCATGAAAATCAATCATAAACAAGCACAATAATGCAAGAATTTAAACCATACACCCTTAGATCTACAAATCAAGCACATACTACCAACTTAGGGCACAAAATAGGAAATGGACTTATGTCCTTACAACCAAATTGAACTACCTTTTATCTTTAAATTTGAACTCAAATAAGAGAGTTAGGGCTCTAGATTTTTACCTTAGACCAAAGTCAAGTTTGGTCACAAAACTTTTCCTCCTAGGACACCACCCAAGGCCGGTTTTGTTGCACCAATTGGCACCAAAATTGGCTGATTCTTGGTGGCTGCTTGCACCTAAGATAAACACTCTTAAATTCACATTTTCTCACTCACTCACCCCCCCCTTGGCAGCCGGCTGTTGGCCCCAAAATTGGGCACAAAAACTGCCAAAATTTCTACTTGAACTTGCTAGGGGAAACCGAAGACTACAAACATCAAAACCCCTAAGTTTCTCAATTTTTTTCTTCACTCAATCACCCACTTGAGATTGCAGATTTTTGGAGAGGGAAAATGGGCAGAGTTTGGCTGCTTTTCTGAATTTTTTTGGCTCAAAAACCGCCCACCCCCCTTGGGTATTTATAGGTGAGGATTTGGATCTCTTTGCAAATTTTTTGGTTCATCTTTTGCTCATAAATCCTTGGAATAAAAATAATTGCACAATTTTTGCTAAAATACCCTCCAAGTGGCCGGCCATAAGCTTGAAGAACAAGAAAAATTTTTCTTCTAGAACAAGACACTTGTCATTCAAGGCTTGGTTCATGGAATTATGATGTCATAATTCAAAAATGGGATGATGTCATAAATCAAAAGGTAGGTGATGTCATCCTAAGGCCTTGTGTGGCTACTTTTTGAAAAAGCAGTCCAATTTAAATCCAACACAGATATTTCTAATACTGTGTTCACTAATACACAGTACAATTCAGTACTGTTTTGCTTGACTGCAGTCCAAAATTTATCTGAGTAAAAATGGACTGTAAAAATTTTTTTCTTATTTCTGAAAGTCATTAGGACTTTGATATCCAACTTAGTGTGCTTGATTTTTCTAGGGTGGTTTCATAGCTTATTCTAGCTATCTTGTCCAAAAAGACAATTTTCGCAGTAGATTTCTCATACCGCTTATCCTATTACTGTACAGTCATACCTTGACTGTTCTTGGTCAACTTTGACTTTCTTGGTCAAATTTTGACCAACATGGAATCATGAAATCTCATCACGCCATTTTCCTTAAAATGCCTTATACTAGGCTCAGTAATCCATCGTTGAGTCTCGTAGCTAATTAACCGAGAACTCAACTTATACCGATATTCTATTCCAAACATGATCTAGACTTAAGTTTTCCTCATTCAAAGGAAATCTAGAGTCATCAAAATTCTCGGGTATTACAGTCATCGTTCCCTGTTTCAGACTAGTGAACTCATCTTGTTGAGTCGCAAGGATTTCTCTATTGTAATACATCGTTTTGAATTCAGCTACAAAATCCTGCCAACTCATAGTCGCAACATCCCTGCGCATTTGGACTATCATCCACCAATGTCTTGCATCATTCTTAAGTGCGAAGGAAGCACAAAGAACTTTTTCTTGCTCCGTAAGTCTCATTAAATCCAAAATCACTTGGATGTCAATTAACCAATTATCGGCTGCTATAGGGTCCGTAGGTCCCTCAAACTCAGGCACCTTCATCCGCCTAAACCGTTAATACAACAAGTCTTCCCGAACTAAAGGTGCGTTCGCTTGTATCCCAGCAGGTGCTAACGGGACTTCAGCATCCCATGGAACCTCTTAGTGAACCTCCAGTACCTGGGCCACTACTGGGGGTACTTGAGGCGCTACTGGGGGTACTTGATTCATACGAGCTATTTGTTCACAATGCTGATTTGTTTCTTGTTGCTGTTCTAGCAACTGTCGTTGTAGAGTAGCTACAACATTCACAAGATCCGGCTCTTGCGGATTTTGGTTCGCTCTTGTACGTGTACGTACCATCTTCTAATTCCTATTTAAGAAAAGATATTATCATACTTCTAATATCCTTTCTTTCATTCATAACTTATCATATCATACCTTAAAACATCATATCATAACACTGTCATAATTATCATGTTATAATATCATCATACTTATCATGTCATAACATAACATCATCGTATCATATCGTATCTTTGTCATAAACTTATCATAATTAATTCTTGATCATCATATCATAATATCATTATATACATCTCATATTTGCACTTGTCTTTACTTACAAAAAGTACATCATACTTACATAGTAATATGTACATGTCTATTACATTGTACTTACTATACATACATGGTCAAAACTAAGATGGAAGTGGCTATCACTTTACCATCATACATATGTATAATCCTAACATCAAAAAGAATAAAACAATAAAATTCAATCCTATTTCTCGACTATCTACTCGATCGTAATAACGGAGGAAGCGTTAGAGTCTATATCCTAATCTCCATCATCGAATAAAATCTCCTCCGGGTCATCCTCGAAATCTTCTATTTCAACTTCCCATACTCCTTGTTCTTGTTCTTCCCATTCTTCTTCAACCTCCTCCTCAACGTCTTCTTCATCATCATCGCTGTCGATGATGATTACTGGAGGATGTTCGGGTTGATCCTCAGGAGCAGCCATGAAGTCTGCAGGGTCCGCTTCATTTCCATCTGCGTCGGCCTCGGCCTCCTGTGGCGGGATCTCCTGCAGAGGAACAGTGAGGATAGGGTCCTCGAATATAAACGGACCTCCCTCAAATAATGGCTCAAGAATGCCAACATCATCAACAGGCACCTCTATGACGTCATCCACTAGGGCGTCTGCTTGTAGCATATAGGCTATTATTTCAGCCTCCATGATATCCTGTATCATGTTTTCCACCGTCATCCCAGCCATAGGTGCCGGAACAAATATTATGATCTCTGAAGGTAACCCTTCCCTAAAAAGGTGCAGTGCCTGTGACTCGGGATCACCCAAATCTCGTGGAATGTAGGGCAGCATCGCGTCCTGAAATCTCCTACAATGGTGGCCCATAGACTTATTGGGGTAGGCACGCCAATCCGTAGCATAACTGAGATATCGCCCAAGGTACATATCATTGTAGATCTCGGGATCATGATAAGGCATATTGGCGTCCTCGTCCGGTAGAGGCCCGTATCATGCAACAATTAGGGCACGAAAATCGGCCCATGACTCTCCCGGCATAGCTCACTCCCCTAAGGTCATCCAACATAACCTAACATCCCTTGCCAGACATCGACTGGCTAATGGAACCTGGAGATGTGCCTCTATATGGCATACTCGGAATATCATCTCCATATCGTATAACCATCATGCTAAAGACACCATCTGGCGAGTCCCATCAAATATCAAAGGTTGCATCCCATAAAACGTATAAGCAGCATCACGATCGTCGTCTACCCGCCTCGGATCCATACCATATAATCTACCATATCATAATTATATAACAAATATGCATGCATAAAATTAAATTCTACTTACAATGACTGTGGCGCTGGCAGGCAGATTGTGAAACTGGAAGGCAGGAAACCCGCTCTAATACTAACTCTGTAACGATCCGTCTTACATAGGTCATTACCATACTTATCTTACATAATTACTTATCTTATTTAACAAGCGGAAGTATAGAAATATATATATATTTTTTTCAATAGGAACTTTATCTTATAACATACTTACATAATTACAAACGTACATATTCTTAATGAAGTACTTAAGTATCAAACTTATAGCATAAGATATACAAATAACTTAAAATGAAACGCTTAGTGGTCTCCATCCCAAGTTTCACATCTTGCCGTGCTAAGCCCTACCGTCTTGCATCAAGGATTGCTGATAGGTTACTTACCTACAACATAGACGTAAGTCGTGAGCTTTCGCTCAGCAAGTACAACTTTAAACCCGCAACACAAAACTTAATAAAGCAATACATGAGCCAATTATGCTTCATTATGCTTTCTTAGGTTAGCATATCTTTGGGCCCCTTACTTAATATAAGTGAACGTACTGTAGCACGCAGCCATGAAGTGGTTGGGGCGGCCAGTCCAATCCAACTCAAACCATGGACCAAACCCCACCTAAGAGCGGGTCGATGCAATACAAGGCAACTTGCTTGCCAAACATATTTGAAAACTTACTTTAAATCCTTAAGACTTATTCTTATCTTAAAACATATTTAGGAAACCATTTCATACTTGAACTTGGTCTTAGTCTTACCATAAGAATTAGTGAACATGCTTCATGATGTCTCATAATAAATCATAAATCATATACATCACATAACTGCATAAGTTTTAAACAAAACATGCAAGTAGCAAAACAATTTGCCTATGCTGTAGGCGGAGTTGTACTTACTGGTTAGGCTACGTCCTGTGTTTTGTTACTCCAAATCAGGTTGCAACAACTGGTTACTTCCCTATTTTCAAAAATGATGTAAAATAAGGGTCATCTTATCTTGCCATAGAATATTGCATTTAAAACTAGTATCTGTAACCAGCATTCCTTAGTAATCCTAGTTGTACGTCCCCCACACACTATCACGATAACTCATTAGGTTACTTAGTGTAACCCCAGGGCACATGACCCAATTTAAATCAAACAATATCTTGTTTGATTAATTAATGAACTTTGGGTTTAAGGCCCTATTTGTATTTGGTATCTTATTAGGTTACTATTAGTAACCTTAGGTATAAGCCCAAGTCATACTTGGATCAATATCCTATTGGGTTACTAAGGCCCAATTTTTAAAATCATATCCTACTAGGTTACTATTGGTAATCATGGGCTTTAGGCCCAACTCGATAACTTGGTAACCTATCCGGTTACTAATGGTTATCATTTTATTACTATGTTTTAAAATAACTTTGGCCCAAATAAAAATTAGTAACCAATCTGATGACCATCTATGGTTACCCTATTACTTGACTTGGCCCATTTTATTTATTTCCTTACTAGACTTGGTTTAATTAACCATTTTATAAACTGTTTGTATAAAACTGTCTAGGTCTAGAGGAATTTACTGAAAACAGTCCCATTAAACCAATTATCAGTGCATGTGCAGGAATTACCTGTTCTTGCACTGTTTTGAAAATCCTGTGCAGGAATTTCCTATTTTCTACACAGTTTCCAGAATCCAGTTATATCCTAAAATCCGTTTTGAATTTGAAAAACTTTTCTTCACAAAAGTTTTAGATCTTGAAAAATCCTACAACTTTTGATCTTTTCTCAAAATCCAGTTCTGTTTCTAACCTTTTCTTTGTCCTTGTTGAACCTGCCTGGCCGTGCATAGGGTCTGGGCATGACGAGGTTCGGATTTTAGTGAAAACAGAGGACATTGGAGCCTTATTTTTAAAACTGTCCATGTAACCTTCTAGGATTTTCAATTTTCTACAACTTTGCAGTTTTAACTTTCTTCAAATTCGGCCTCTAAAGGCCTCAAAATCCGGTTTTCAGATTGCTGCCAAGTCTTGATCCGAGACTGGCAGTTTCTATATTAGTTGTTTCTTACATAAAATTGCACACACACTACCTCAAACGGTTAAAACCGTGAGCCTACATCAAACATGCAGTGTGTTACGTAATGTTTTTGTTGCCATACATTCATTTCCATTTATAAAATCATTCATGCAAACCCATATGGTGAATCTTCAACAACGAGGGTTTTTAGGGTTTTCTTTAACCCTCCTTGGATCATACATCAATATCACATAATCATTCATTACATACATCTTCTTGAGTGTGTGGGGACATACTACAAACATCTACTGGGCATTCATACATGCCATACATACTTTAACCAATAGAATCATAATCATACACCACACCATAAATCAAAACCACTAACCCTAATCAAGCACAAATCTAAGTTATTACATGGAAATAAAATGAGCTTATGCTCTTACATACTCCCATGAAATACACATAAATCTTGAATCAAAAACTTAATTGGATAGCTTAAAGGTTTTAGCAGATTACCTTTAAGCTTGGAGATGGGTTCTAAGCTTTGGATCAAACTTTTGTTCTTGCTTTGGGTTCCTCCAAAAATCCGACCACTTCCTTCTCTTTCTCTCTCTCTCTCTCTTTTTTTTCTTTCTTTCTTTCTCTTCTCTTGGGGTTCAGTTTTTAAGGGGTAGAGAGGGTGAGGTGAGAGTGAGCCATAGTTTTGGGGTAATTTCACATAAAAATGATCCAAAAAGCCCCCTCCACATCACCTATTTATAGGTGAAAAATATTTTCTTTTTGGATTTATTTTTATTCTTGAAATTGCATATTAGTCCTTAAGAGTAAAATATTTGCTCAAGAATCCATGAGATGGCCGGCCATTAGGGTGGCTTGGAGGCCAAGTTTCCTAATTCTTTCCCAAATTTTCTAAAATTCCATAAATCATGTAATTATCCAAGGGTGAGGTGTCCCCCCTCTTGGACCTTGTTTGGCTTTCCTCTTAAAATGCAGTCCATTTTCATACTAATGCAGATATTACAAATACTGTTTTTTACTAATAACAGTACTGTCATATTAGACTGCAGTCTAAAATTCATCTGCGTATTATTGGACTGCGTATAAATTTTTCTTATGACTTAAAGCTACTTAGCCCTTATTGTACGAATTAATGTGCTTGATTTTCCTATAGTGGTCTTGAACCTTAATCTTACTATTTTATCTGTGATGATGGTTTTTCGCAGTATAATTCCTATACTGCTTGTTATATTGCAGTACCGTCATATTCATACCTTTGACTTTTCTGGTCAAACTTTGACCAAAATAAAATCATAAATTTTTATTCTACCTTTTTGCTCAAAAGGCCTTATACTTAGCTAAGCAATCCATTATTGAGTCTTATAAAGCTATAAGGACTCACACAAAATCTGATAAAATCAAATCATGCATTTCATAAATACTTACATAGTACAACTTAAATTCCTTAAAAAGAAGAAATCATAGTTTCATAAAACATTGGTCATTACACATAATTTGCTGTTCAAACTCACAAACCAACAGCCACAATTGGCTGTTACAAATACACTTAAAACAAACATAACTAGTCCTAAACTTAGCTAATTAGCTCTCACTTTAACTAGATAATTATTAGACTTTATTTTAGCCATAAAACACACACTAAAACACTTGAAAAACCGACAACACCACTTTGGCAACCCAAAAAAAACGTCCCCAACAACAATTGATCAACAAATAGCCTTCAATTCTGATTGAGACACATGGAAGACATGCTTTGGATCACTCCCATGCAGCCCATGTACAAGCAAATCACTTCCATGGTCATCATCTCACTCATCATGGCCTCCATAAACACTTTCGGCAATATTCTTGTCACTGTTGTGAGACAAGTTTGCTTCAAAACAAAGTTAGAAAGAAAGAAAAAAATCTCGCACACTCCCTTAGGTGTGTCTCTCAAAGAATGATTCACTTAATTTCACTCGTGATTTGCTCAATGTATTCGGCTTCTACCCTCTAACATGCTCACCACTCTTGCCTTTTTCCACTCGTATTCTTCTTTTAGTTCTGTCACAACTAATCGAACAATAATAAGAAGGATTCAAATAGCAATTCAAAACGAGAAGCAAACCAAACGAATCAAAGTTTGTCCTATAAAGGCTTGTTTTGATTGAGTTAGATAGATTAAAGGTGGTGAAAGTGGATAAAAGAGCATTGCCTCTTCTTGAACGGCTTCATATTCGCAACTGCTTCGTGCTCGAGGATGTTTCGTTGGTCCGGCACCTAAGAAGCATCAAAGAATTGTGGTTGATGGCCAAATTCTCCCAATCCAAACTCAGGTGGACAAAATGCGTAGATTAAGCCTTAGTTGGGCATGGTCATAGTTCTTTATTTTGCATATTGTAACACTCTTTCTTGTTCTTTTATTTTATTTTATTTTCTTCTAATATCCGTTGTCTTTTGGTACTGATCAATGTGTTTTGAGAAAACGTAAATGAAAAAAGAAAAAGAAAGCAATTGAAATGCTAACTAAATAAAATATCATTTGACTTCAAAGTCATTTTTATCAGAAACACAATCTCTAGTGGTTTCTTCATAAAACTACAAGAAACAAAACCAACCACATATTCTTATTGTTAGCATAATCAGTGGGGCTAGATCGATGTCCTCCAAGTCGAGGGGTAAGGCCCACCCATAGAGTCTCCAATAAATATTCCTCTCAATGTATTCTATTGGTAATGTCCAGGGGAGGGCTAACGCTAGTTGCCCCCTTCCCAGACGTTTTCTTTCGAAAAAAATATATATATATACAAAACCACATACCTTTTTGCAGCATATATAAATCACTCTTTCAGCATATATGAAACCAAAGAAGACTGGCAAAAATAATAATAATAATAATAATAGTAATAATTACATACGAAACTAAAGAAATAACAAAAATAAAGCAAGCTTTTACAGTGTGTTCTCTTATTTTACATTGTTGGTAGGAATTGCGTCTCAATATTTTTAGACAATTTTTTAACAACTGATTTATGAGAGCTCAACTTAAAAACATGCAACACGTGGCACAAAACTATTAGATGTAATAACCCGAATTTTGATGACTCTAGATTTCCTTTGAATGAGGAAAACCTAAGTCTGGATCATGATCGGAAGAGAATGATGGTATAAGTTTGAGCTCTCGGTTAACTAGCTACGAGACTCGACGATAGATTACTTAACCTAGTATGGGCGTTTTGAGAAAAACGGTATGACAAAATTTCATGATTTCATGTTGGTCAAAGTTTGACCAAGAAAGTCAAAGTTTGATCAAGAACAGTCAAAGGTATGACTATACAGTAATGGGATAAGCAGTATGGGAAATATACTGCTAAAATTGTCTTTTTGGACTAAATAACAAGAATAAGCTAAGAGACCACCCTAGAAAAATCAAACGCACTAAGTTGGATATCAAGGGCAAAAAGGTTTGAAGAAATAAGAAAAAAACTTTTACAGTCCATTTTTACACAGATAAATTTTGGACTACAGTCAAGCAAAACAGTACTGAATTATACTGTGTATTAGTGAACATAGTATTGGATTTATCTGTGTTAGCTTAAAATTGGACTGCTTTTTCAAAAAGTAGCCAAACGAGGCCTTAGGATGACATTACCTACCTTTTTGATTTATGATATCATCTTATTTGGATTTATGACATCATAATTCCATGAACCAAGCCTTTAAAGACAAGTGTCTTGTTCTAGAAAATTCTTTCTTGTTCTCCAAGGTTGATGGCCGGCCACCTCTTGCATGCCTTTTTGGCAATTTTTCAAAAATTTAGGGGTCAAATTGCAATTTTTAAAAGTTCCCCTTTTGCCTATAAATACCCATGAGATGGGCAGATTTTTGGGGCTGAAAAATTGAGAAAGACAGCCAAACTATGGCCAAAAATTCTCTCAAAAATCCAAAGCCAAAAAGGAAGAGAAAAGAAAAGAAAGAAAAAAAAATAGTGAGGAAGGATTTGAGCTAGGGGGTGGCCGGATTTCTTGGTGGCCGGACTTTGGTGAGGCAGCCATCAAGTGGCTGAAAATTTTGGAACCACTAGGCCAAGGGGAGGCCGGTTGTGGGTAGTGGCAAGGAAAAGGAAAAAAATGGTTGGAACCAAGCTAGCAAACCTTGAATAGGTTAAGGTAAACCACTAAACCTCTAAGTTTTTATTAAGTTTGGAGCAAGAAATTTATGTGTATATTTCATGTGGTATGGCCGAAAATTAGGAACCCCATTTGGAGGAGGATGGCCGGTTATGGTGAAGGATCAAAGGAAAAAAAAAAAAAAAGTTTTAGACCCAAAACCGAGCACAATCCTTGGATTGATTAAGGTAATCTCCCTTTGACCCTAAGCTTTTCAATTAGAGCTTAAATTTGGAGATTTAAGTGTATTTCTATGTTTAGGATGTAAGAGCATAAGCTCATTTTCTTATTTCATGCAATGGGTTTAATGCTTATTAGGTGCTTGATTAGGGTACTAAGGTCTCAATTATGATTATGGTGCATGATTTGATAAGTATGCTTGCATGATTATTAAGATTGCGTGCATGCACATAAGGTGTTTATGATATGTCCCCAATATGCCTAAGAAGTTATAGGTCATGCATGTTTATGTTTGAGCTAGATTAGAAGCTTGATTGATGAATGGTGATGCAAACCAAATGTTTTGCAAACCTTGGTTTGGTGCAAGAACACCCAAGGGTTTTGCTTTGCATGAAAATGTTTGAATTATGCATGGATGTATGTTTTATGTTAGAAAGCGCTGCATGACTGATATTAGACTCCTGCTGCAGGCGGTTGAGGTAGATTGCGCGAAATAAGACGTAAACCGGACTTAACAACCGAAACTGCCAATTCGGATTCCAAACTGGCCAGTTTCGGGAAAATGGAAATTTAAGGCTTTTAGAGGCCGAACTGGGTGAAACGTAAAACACGAAAGTTGTTCGGAAGAGTTTTTCCTAGGGGACATCATAGACAGTTTCTCAAAATGAGGCTTCAATGGCCTCCGTTTCTATAAAAATCCGAGACTAGTCTGCCCAGACCTAGTTTACACGACCAGCCAGTTTCAAATGAAAACTGACAAGGATACAAGCGGAACTGGATTTCTAGCAAAACTTGAAAGTTTTAGGATTTTCTGAGAGCTAGAACTTTCGTGAAGATAACTTTTTCAAAATCGGAATGGATCTTTAAACTGACACAGTTTTATAAAGACTGTACAGGGAACAGGAAATTCCTGCACAGGATTTTCTAAAAACAGTTCGGAAAAAAATTGTATCTTTCCCAAAACCACTGTTTTGACTAGGGAAACTGTTCCAAAGGCAGTTTCCAGTCCTAAATGGTTTTTACAAAGACCTATTTCAAGAATATGAATTTTTATGAGTTAAGTAAACGATTTTTGAAGTTAATTTACCCAAGTTTCCAAAGAAATGGAAAATAGATTTTTAAACTAAAATTGGGTAAGCAAGATGATTATGGGTAATAACCGGAAGTAATATCCGAGTTACTGGGCCAAAGCCTAAAGCTCAAGTTTGACCCGTATAAAGTTGACCTTAGTTGACCAAAAATTGACTTTGGTTGACCAAGAGTTTGACTACAATTAACCTTAAGGGTTAGTCAAGATAACCCTAAAGGATACCAAGATTAATTAATTTGGCTAGGATATAGGGTTAATTGAAGTAACCCAATGGTTTATGAACAAGGATAAAGCCTAAGGTTGGGAAGGTAACCTAACCCTAATGGTATATATGATGATTTAGCACATAAGGTTACTATTTGTAACCCAGTAAGACATCTAGTATCGGGGATATACAACTAGGATTATGTAGGCATGTTGGTTAGATCACCAACATTCCACAATACTAATTAGAACCTCACCTATGTCCTTCAACAAGCAGGAGGGAACCTGCAGCTGTACTCAGAGAAGGAGCAGCACTACGCAGGACATAGCAAGAGAGGTAAGTACAACTCCGCCTACAGCATAGGACCTTTGTTGTGCTACCTGCTTAATGTGTTATATATGCTAAGGTATGATGTGGTACGTTATGGTATGCTAAGGTATGATGTGGTATGCTATGGTATGAGGAAGTATGTTATGTTATATGTTTTAATAGTGTAACATCATGAAGCATGTTCACTAATATTGAATCACATGGTAATAACAAGACAAATAAGGTGCTGTGTCGTACCGATTTGCCACAAAGGCGGGTTTAAATGGTATGGTTCATGGTTTGAGTTGGATTGGATGGCTACCTAAACTACTCCATGTTAAACTTTGTGTTTCATGGTTTGAGTTAAAATGGACTGCCGCCTTCAACCATTCCTTGGCTATGTACCACGGTACGAGCACACATGATAAGTAACGGAATAGAACTAAGCTAAGTTATGAATCCATATTTGATTCATAAAAGGTCATAATTGGTTCATGCATAATGATATGTGTTTTGCGTCGCGGATGTAACAGTTGTACTTGCTGAGCGAAAGCTCATGTCTTACGTCTATGCTGTAGGTAAGCAACCTGCCAGCAATCTCTGATGCAATACTGTGGAAGGCTGGTACTGTGGACTGTGAAATGTGGGATGGACACTGCCACGGATTTTAAAAAATATACTCTATAAAATATGTTGTAATGGAAAAGGGTTTTCATATTTTCATGATGTTTTAAGTATGAATGACAAAGTTTATGTGTGTATGGCAAGCAAATTGCCTCTTGTGGTACCAATCCGCATTAAGTCGGGTTTGGTCTACAATTTGATTTCGATGGCTTTCAAGGAGGGTTTGAAAGTTCGGTACTCGAGTAAGTACCTATCAGTAAGTATGAGTTTGAGGATGAAGTTCAAGTTGAAAATGTTAAAATAAAGTTTGAAAGAAAAAAAAAATTTCTCCCAAATTTTCCGTAAGTTTAAGTTCAGTATGTAAGAAAGGTGACGACCCGGCGTGGGAAGTCGGGGCGTAACAAGAGCTAACTGTTAAAAATTTAATCTAATGGCTAAAACAGCTATTACTTCAAGTGGTAATTATTAGAAGTCGTACCATAGAAATTCTCAAAAATAAAAACGCATAAGTACACATAACTTTTGGGAAGGTGTGTATGACCTAGTAGACAAATAAAACTAATCATAGGTTATTTAGCTGATGTAGTGAAAGCATATATTTGAAAAGTAAAAACAAGATCTGTTCATTCACATAAAATACCTGAAATTGATATCAAGATCCGTTGATTTATTATATCAGAATACCAAGTCAATGACATTAATCTATTAATTGCATACAAAGTTCTTTTTCCTACTTTATTGTTTTGCGTGTGCCAATACTTGTTTGGAACAAAATGAGAGGGAAAACAAAATTGTTCGAATTATACATTCACACAATCACTGACATACGTCATGATGTGGAGATGTTTGTACTATAGAAATTTGGCAATAGTTGATTTTTAGCTTAACGAGCCCTCTTTCACTACTAAAGTCAGCATCGTTTCCTATCAATATTATCACCCGACAGTTAAAGTGGAATCTTAGGTAAATGGTGCATTTGGTAATGCTTTTCCAACGGTCCAAAACACTTATCCATTAGTTTAGGCCCTAAATTGTGTTTGGTAAAACACCCAAAAGGTAATTATCGAACAAGTCTTATTGCTCTCACAACAGAAGTCAGAAGTTGGTATCCATCAACTTTTTCATTTAAGTTATACGGTCAACTGAGTGATCTTTTTAATGAATTGTTCTTAAATCCATTTTACCCTCATTATATCATCATAATTTCAATAAAGTTGATACAAACATTGATACAAACCACGCCAACAACGTGACAAAACCCGATACCAAAATCTGGAAATAACAACCCAAGATCTTTCAAGTTTGATAGAAACCACGACCCGTTGCTTAGCGAAGTAAGAACCTTGGTATGATGAAGACGCCACAAACGGTTATGGAAAATCCGTTTGATAAGTCGATTTGAACACCACAAGGAATCATTGATAAGTTCGAATAAGTTTCTTCAAGAACTGAAGAAGAATAACTCGCAACATGAATAAACATCAAAAACTGATTTCATAATCTAAAAAGTCAGCCTTGTATAGCGAAATTACACTTGTAAAATTCCTAATCTACCCCTAAGGATAAAGATGCCTAAGAAACCTTGGAATCAGATTAAAAAAAAAAAAAAAAAAAAACTAAAATTCGGAATTAAATTCAAATTTTAAACTAAAACTTAAAACTAAAAATAAGATTACAAAGAATTCAAATCTTGATCAGATCTTGTTTTGAATTTTGAACTTTTTGAACTCTTGGAAACGTAATCTTGACTTGATTCTTTGTTGGAAAATAACATCCACTTCAGCATTGGAAAATTAAAACGTTCACATCAACCTTGGCTCTCTTCCGGGTCAACTTTGATGAGTAAAATCAGTCTTTGTTCACCATCAATAGTGAACACAGTCTCTTCTTGTTGTAGAACTCTCCGGACTAAGTTATTCGACTCTTCTTTGAATCTTTTAGCTCGAGCCCTTGTCATCGGACTAATTGGAACTTGAATTGGTTCGTGAGTATTACTTGCAGCCTTGATGTCCTCATCATTCCCCCCCTCTTGAGAAGGATTTGTCCTCAAATCATCACCTACATCAAAAAGACTCAAGTTAATAACATTCAAAGTTGCACAAATATTGTACTCACCATGTAAGTCAAGTCTATAGGCATTGTCATTGATCCGTTCTAGCACTTGAAAAGGACCATCTCCTCGGGGCAGTAACTTAGAATGTCTTTGTGCCGGAAATCTTTCTTTCCGCATGTGTAACCGCACCCAATCACCAGGTTCAAAAACCACCTTGTGACGTCCCTTGTTAGCTTGCATGATGTATTGTTCAGTTCTCCTCTCTATGTTGAGCCGTGCCCTCTCATGGAGTTGCCTCACAAATTCTGCATTCTTTTTACCATCTTGTTTATGCCAAATGACATAGAGAAAAGTTTCAATAAACTCAACCCATCGAGCATGTTTATTGTTCAGCTTGTATTGACCTTTCAAATGCTTCAAGGATTCATGATCCGTACGAATCACAAACTCCTTTGGTCACAAGTAGTGCTGCCATGTCTCTAATGCTTGAACCAATGCATACAACTCTGTCACAGGTGGGGTAATTAAGTGCAGCCCCGCTTAGCTTCTTGCGAAAGTATGCAAGTGGTCTCCCATCCTGCATAATAACAGCACCTATACCTACACCAGAAGCATCACATTCGATTTTGAACGTTTTAGAAAAGTTAGGAAAAGCAAGTAAAGGAGCGTGAGTAAGCTTGTGTTTAATAAGCTGAAACGCCTTCTCTTGCTCTTCACCCTATTTGAACACAATGTTCTTCTTGATAACTTCGGTAAGCGGTGCAACGATGGTGGTAAAATCTTTCACGAACCTCCTGTAAAAACTAGCAAGTCCATGAAAACTTCTAACATTACCTACACTCAAAGGGGTCGGCCACTCTTGGATGGCTCTGATCTTCTCTTCGTCAACCTCAATACCTTTAGCACTCACAACATAACCCAGGAAAACAATCTTCTCGGTGTATAAAGTACACTTTTTGAGGTTAGCGTATAACTTCTCCTTTCTAAGCACATCCAAAACCGAATGTAAATGTGAGACATGATCATGCAAATTCTTGCTATAAATTAGAATATCATCAAAATAAACGACAACAAACTTACCAATGAAAGCACGCAAGACATGATTCATTAGGCGCATGAAGGTACTGGGTGCATTAGTTAATCCGAATGGAATGACTAACCACTCATACAATCCATATTTAGTTTTAAAAGCTGTCTTCCATTCGTCTCCTTCTTTCATTCATATTTGATGGTACGCACTTTTAAGATCAATTTTGAAAAACACACTAGAACCATGCAGCTCATCTAATATATCATCTAAGCGAGGGATGGGGTGTCGATATTTTATCGTTATGTTGTTGATGGCTCTACAATCAACACACATTCTCCATGTCCCATCCTTCTTTGGCACTAGAATCACCGGAACTGCGCAAGGACTCATGCTTTCTCGCACGTATCCTTTCTCCAACAATTCTTCAACTTGCCATTGAAGCTCCTTAGTCTCCTCTGGGTTACTCCTATATGCTGGTCGGTTTGGAATTGATGCACCGGGAGCAAAATCAATTTGGTGTTCAATGCCTCGAGTAGGTGGTAAACCGTAAGGTACCTCCTCGGGGAACACATCCTCGAACTCCTACAAGAGAGAAACAACAACACTAGGCAACAAGGAGTCAAGTTGGTTAGTGTTTAAAAGAGCCTCCTTGTT
The DNA here is from genome assembly GCA_038430175.1 of Ficus hirta. Classification (NCBI taxonomy): domain Eukaryota; kingdom Viridiplantae; phylum Streptophyta; class Magnoliopsida; order Rosales; family Moraceae; genus Ficus; species Ficus hirta. The sequence goes on along the minus strand of CM076585.1, from coordinate 18,113,593 downwards.
CATGAGTACAATCATCGGCCGTTTTGAAATCAACGCTCGCTTAACCTCACTTGTTTTTGCATAAAAATTTCTTTGTTTTCTCTCTTTGGCTGTGTATCTCTCTTTTCCCTTACTCTCACTATGCTCGGACTCACACCACTTTTCACTCTCATTCTTTTGCTCACTCAAGTTCTTTTGATCACTCAATTTTTGCAACCTCACTTGATCCTCATAGACTTGTTTTGGTATCATCGGAGCTAGAGTGATTGTCCGTTGATTGTGTATGAATGAGTACTTATTGGTGAAGCCGTCATGATGCACTCGTCGATCAAATTGCCATGGTCTTCCTACTAGAAGATGTCTAGCTTGCATTGGTACCACATCGCACAATACTTCATCCTCATACTTTCCAATTCGAAATGGTACAAGAACCTGCTTTGTAACCCTCGCTTCACCACTATCGTTCATCCATTGTAGCTTGTCGAGGGTGCTTAGGTGTTGTGAGCACTAGCTTTTCAACCATGGAATTACTAGCAACATTAGTGCAACTACCGCCATCGACGATAACACTACGTACCTTGTCTTTCACGTGGCAACGAGTGTGAAAGATGTTCTCCCCTTGTACTTCTTCTTCCTCTTCTGTAGCTTGCAAACTTAAGGCTCGTCGTGCGACTAATCCAAGCATCTCACTATGATCTGCCTCGAACTCCTCATCCCCTATTGGGGCGTCCTCCAATGGTGGCATACCCTCTAGACCAGCTTCCTCCTCGGATTCAATTTCACCATTTTCCCGGATCACCATAACTCGCTTGTTTGGACATTGGCTTGCTATGTGCCCTCTCCCCTGACATTTGAAACACCTAATCTCACTATTACGAGTTGAAGTAGGGGTTGATTTACCTTGAGAGGCAGTAGTAATGGTAGCTGGTTTGGGTTCAGGTTTGGCCTTGGACGTGGACTGGTGTTCCTCTTTCTTTGGGTAGTTTGACCTCCAAGGTGCTGCGCTTGAAGTTTATGGGAATGGCCTTGGCCGTGTACCACCCCTCTTCAGTTGCCTCTCAACCTTGATTGCCATATGCACCAAATCCTCCAATTCCACATAATGGTGCAGCTCGATGGTGTTAGCAATCTCTCGGTTTAAACCATTCAAAAATCTGGCCATTGTCGCCTCCCGATCCTCCTCCACGTTGGCTCTAATCATAGCCATCTCCATCTCTTTATAATACTCATCAACGCTTCAGTTACCTTGATGGAGACCTTGCAGCTTGAGTTATAGATCCCGGTAGTAGTGACTTGGTACAAATCGTCGTCTCATTACTCTCTTCATCTCATCCCAAGTTTCGATACGACGTTCTCCGTTCCGCCTCCTATTGATGCACAACTGGTCCCACCACACAATGGCATAATCAGTAAATTCAATGGCAGCAAGTTTTACCTTCTTTAATTCGGAGTAGTTGTGACAATCGAAAAGCAACTCCATCTTCTTTTCCCACTCGAGGTATGCTTTGGGATCACTTTTTCCTTGAAACGTAGGAATTTTCATCTTGATACTTCCCAAGTTGTTATCCACCCAGTTCCTAGCTTCTCTATCCTGGCCATATCTCCTAAGGCTGCCCACGGACATCCTATCAAACTCCTCCTCTAAATCGTCGCCTTTAAATTCACTAACTTCCTCAATTTCCTTTTGACGCAACCTGTTCATCCTTGGGGCATTCGGAGCAAATGGTGGTTGTCCCTGTTGTATTCCCTCTTCTACCCTATCCAACCTCTCATGTATATGCTCCAACTCCACCCTCATCATCCGTCTTATCTCCCCCAATAACGCTTGCATTTGCAGGTTTGGAAGATTTGTTGGTGGAAGCTCTTCGTTTGTATTCTTCTCTTGATCTTGCGACATGATTGAAATCTGCAAGCAAGGTTAGAACAGTTTGAAAAAAATTTAAAAAAAGACCTCACTACACTCCCTCACGTGTTTTGCTCGAAGAATAATTTACTCAAATCCACTCGTATTTCACTCAAGTTAATTGGCTTTTACCCTCTAACACTCTCACACACTCTGCCTTTTTCAACTTGTATTCTTCTTTTAGTTCTTTTAAAACTAATCGAACAATAATAATAAGGATTCTTGCAGCAATTCAAGATGAGGAGTAAACCAAACGGATCAAATTTTGTCATGGATTTTGTCGTCATCTGTCTTTTTTTTTTTTTTTTTCCTTCTTCTCTTTGATTTTACAGAAACAAGCTGAAAGAGCATGAAATAAGAACGTCAAATTTTGAAACCACGTGATCCTAATTCATGTTTCTAGGATTTGTAAACCTTGTGGGAATTGGATTAGGGTTTCTAATTCCTAAAAGAACTCAATCTCAAAGCAAGTAATCCTACTCTGAATCAAACACTAATATCACTTACTTAAGAAGAGAACAAACAGATTTAGTGTAGCAAATTTTTTATTTTTTTACTCTAATGATTGTAGGAAAACAAATTTAAAGAGCAATCCAAACAAGAACAAGAATCAAAATCATTTTTTTTTTCCGATTCTTTTTTTTTTTTTGGACGAATTTAAGAAAAGAAAAACAAGAAAAGGATAGGCAAACCGGAGGAACCTAGGCTCTGATACCAACTGATATGAACCACGCCAACAACGTGACGAAACCCGATACCAAATCTAAAAACGACAACCCAAGATCTTTCAATTTTGATGGAAACTGCGACCCGTTGTTTAGCGAAGCAAGAACTTTGGTATAGTGAAGGCGCCACAAACGGTTATGGAAGTCCGTTTGATAAGTCGATTTGAACGCCACAAGGAATCCTTGATAAGTTTGAATAAGTTTCTTCAAGAACTCAAGAAGAATAACAAATAATATGAATAAAACATCAAAATCTTTTTCCATCATCTGAAATCAGCCTTATATAGGCAAAGTTACAATTTGTAAAATTCCTAATCTACCCTTAAGGATAAACTTGAATATAAAACATACAAAAAGATCAGATTTATCTAAATAAATTCGGAATTAAAATTTTAAACTAAAACTTAAAATTCAAATAGGATTACAAAGAAATCAAATCTTGATCAGATCTTTAAACTTCTTGAATTTTGTTTTGAATCAAACTTGAAAATGTAATCTTGACTTGATTCTTTTATGGGATAAAACGTCCACATCAGCTAGGATATGCAAGTTAGCGCCGCAATGGCTTAATGGAAATGTATGGCTGATTGGCTCTCTTCTGGATCAACTTTGATGAGTAAAACCAACCTTTGTTCACCCTCAGTAGTGAACATGCTCTCGTTTTGTTGTAGAACTCTCCGGACTAAGTTATTTAGCTCTTCTTTGATTCTTTTAGCTCTAGACCTCGTCACCGGACCAACTGGAACTTGAATTGATTCATGAGTATTCCTAGCAGCCTTGATGTCCTCATCACCCATTGAGGGAATTATATGTGACAATCAGCCCAACAAATGCGTGATTCAAGTACTAGAAGAGACCGAGTAATCACGTTTGCAAAATCACTAGCTGTTACTTTCCCGTTTTTAGTACTTTCCCGTTTTTAGTACTTTCCCGTTTTGAGGCGACAAGTGACGACAAGAATCAGCTATTGACCTAATTGTTGTCTAGTTTCCTTTTCATTTAGAATATTGTAAGGCTTTTTAGCCATTTAGGGAACTTACCTTATTTGCTTTAGATTGGCCATTTCCCGTTTTAGTTTATTGACTTGCCTGAAATTCCATGGGCAATTAGGAACTGAAAATTCACAAAGTGAAACACCTATATATTGTACAAATTTCATTGTTTGAGGGAGTTCAGTTGATACAGAATTTTGAGGATATAATTCTCTTCGGTTTTTAAACGAACTTTTTATGAACTTATCAGAAAATTCCGTGGCATTCATAGACTTATCAATCAGTCCGTCCATAGCTGATTGTGGCATCCTCATATACCAAGGTTCGTGCTTCTTGTTAGGCATCGGGTTGCGGTTCCATTCAAAGCCGTTTAGGATTCGATCTTGGAGACCAATTTGGTTAGGGTCACGTCAGTTCTTGACATGGTTCGTATCATGATTGATAAGTCGTTAGTGAATGCCACAGAAAATTTTGATAAGTTTGAATAGCTCTTCAAAAAACCAAAGAGAAAATACTCTCACAAATTACTGAATATTGATCTGTTTTATTGCATGAAAAAGGAACAATTTATAGACCCAAGGCCATGAATTTTCAAGCCTAAAAAATGCCTAAGGAAACTTGCCAAAAAAAAAAACTTAAAGGAAAGTTGAAATAACCACCTAATTTTAGCCTCAACTAAAGGGAAACAATTCTGACTTTAATCTCTTAATTTTCAGCCTATTACATGCTAATAAATAAAAGGAAACAGTCAAAGAACTAAAATAGGAAAGTGAAAAGTAGCCAATGCGCCCAAATTAGATTTCCTTCCCAGCAAATTCGTCCAAATCCAAGTAAGGAAAGTGAATAATAATTCAGCCTTGATTGACAAATCTCTTTCCTTTTGTTGTAGCTAGAAACCAGAAGATGTGACGCCCCGACTTCCCAAGCCGGGTCGACACCATACATACTTGTACTTATCTTACTTGAAAATTTGAGAAAATTTTTTATTTTTTTTTAAACATATATACATAGATTATCTTGTAGAGAAAACTTGTCTTGCATACATACTGTACTGAAAATACATTCACAAGTCTTCAAACTTCATACATACTGTATAACATAATTTACTTTTGAGATATATACATATTAACTCAAAAGTGGTTGCGGAAAATTTTGCGTAGTGGTATCCCACACCGCCCTTCATTCGCCGCATCGTCTGCATGACCCATCAGCTAGACTGCAGGCTTTTTACCTACAGTATGAAATATACAAAATGAGCTTTCGCCCAGCAAGTACAAACATATCTCACAAAACATTTCAAATCTCTTAAAACATGCCAAACATCATGTAATTTATGCATGATCCATTTATGATTGATTTATATGTCTTATGCTTCATTTTAGACTTAGTCTTAAACTTATTATCCTGTCTTAACATGTGGGCCCCTAGTGTACGTACTAAAAGCGCGCAGCCTCCAGACAAAGTTAGGGTTTGCAAGGCCCTAACAGTTCTGGGAATCATAAACTTGACCCTCACGCATCAACGAGAGGTCAATAATCATAACTTGTTTTGAACATGTATCCTCCTCGATCACGGGAGGCTGGTACGACACCTTGCTTAACTTGGTTTAGCCTTAGTCTTGTATATTCCAAAACTAAGAATCTTTGGTTATGATCTCATTAGTCATGGTGCACATGTGACACAAACATGGCATAACCATAAATCATGGTATATCGTGGCTTATCATAGCTTATCATGGCATGACTTAACATAACTTAGCATGGCATAACATAACATACTTAACATAGTATGACTTGGCATAACTTCTCATGGCATAACAGGTCATAATCATCACTTAGCACATCATAGTATGACATCACATATCATAGCATAACATAGCATAACATAGTATGTATACTTGAAAATAGTATTTACTACTTTCCATACTATAGGTAAGGTCTGTACTTGCCTGTTATGCTATATCTTGGGTTTCGTTGCTCCGATTCAGGTTGCAACTGCAGGTTACTTCCTGCTATAAAAAAAACACATAGGATAAGGATCCTATAAAATGTTGGTGACCTATCCAACATTCATACACAATCTTAGTTATATGTCCCCCAATTATACACATGATAACTTATTTGGTTACATAAGGTAACCCTTGAGGTGGTCAAACTTAGTCAACCAAAGTCAACATTTTATGGGTCAAACTTGGGCTTTTGGGTCAAGGCTAGTAACTCGGGTATCCCTCCCGGTTACTATCCGTCATTGTCTTGTTACTAAACTTTGGCTTTTAAAATCCAATTTGGAAAATTTGGCCAAAAATCTTTTGTTTAATTTAAAAATTCATGATTTTTAGAGTGGGACTTTATAAAAATCATTAAGGGCTGAAAACTGCCATTGGAACAGTTTTTATAGTCAAAACATTGGTGTTGGTGCAAAAATACAGTTTTCCTGTATTGTTTTAGAAAATCCTGTGCAGGAATTTCCTGTTTCTTGCACAGTTTCTAGAAATCTATTTTTATTTAAAAATATGCTTTGAATTAGTAAAAGTTGTCTTCACGAAAGTTTTAGCTTTCGAAAAACCCTACAACTTTTAGGTTTTGCAGAAAACCCAGTTCGGACTCTAACGTGCTCTTATTTCCTCTTGAACTCACCTGGCCGTGCTTAAGTCCTGGGCACGGTCAGGCTCAGATTTTTGTAAAAACGAAGGCCTTTGGAGCCTTATTTTTGAAAACTGTCTTGTTGCCCCCTAGAAAAATCCCTTCTCTACAACTTTCATGTTTTAAGTTTTGCCTAATTCGGCTTCTAAGAGCCTCAAAATCATCTTTCCAAAAAACTGGTCAGTTTTTCCCGAAAACTGGCAGTTTTATTCTTATCTTGGTTTTACGTCCTAATACGCGCACACTACCTCAACCGTCCACAGTGGGAGCCTAATATCAGTCATGCAGCGGTTTCTAATGTTCCATACCCTCATCGCATAAACATACATCAACAATCATCATATCAAACACTTAGCATGCATAATCAAGCACATGCTTGGGGACATATAACTAAATCATGCTTCAATCATGTAAACCCTAGTTTCATGCAACCAAAGCATAAAATCATACATACTTGGTAAATAAAACCACCTAAAGCATAAATTCAAGCACCAACCTAAAAATTCTAAGCTAGGGCATAAAAATTAAATTGAGCTTATGCTCTTACATCCAATGCTTGAAATACACTTAAATTTCTCAAATTAAAGCTCAATTTAAAAACTTAGGGTTTGAGGGTTTAGGGATAGTTACCTTGATTTATCTCAAAAATTGGCTAGGGTTTGGCTCACAAAATCTCCCACCCCCTTGGACACCTCCAAAACCGGTTGTTACTACACCAAGTGGCACCAAAATTTTTGTTGATTCCTTGGTGGCTTCTTGAACCAAAATCATGCACAACTAACCTCAATTTTTCTCACTCTCTCACCCTATCACAACCGGCCTTAAACCTTAAAAATGGGCACCAAAAATTTTCAAAATCCTTACTTGAAATCACTAGAGAAAAACCGACCACCCTAACACTAAAATCCCTTTGGTTCTCAAATTTTTTTCTTTGTTCTTGCTCACATTTGGAAGTCCGGATTTCTTGAGAGAGAAAATGGCAAGAGTTTGGCTGATTTTTCCAATTTCTTGGACCAAAAACCGACCACCCCCTTGTGGCCTATTTATAGGTGAAAAAATGGGTCCCTTTGCAAATATTTTTGGTTCAACTTTTGCTCAAAAATCCTTGGAGTAAAAATAATCATACTTTGACCCCTAAATGGCCGGCCACCTCACCATCTAGAATAGTCCAAGATTTTCTAATTTTTTTAATTAAAGCCTTAATGATGTCATAAATCCAAAAGGTGATGAGGTAAGCACAATTAAGGCTTGTTTGCCTTTTTCCTTAAAAAGCAGTCCACTTTAATGTCAACACAGATATTTCCAATACTGTATTTACTAATACACAGTATAATTTAGTACTGTTATACTGAACTGCAGTCCAAAATTTATCTGCGTATATTTGGACTGTAAAAAAGTTTTTCTTTTTATTTAAAGCTATTTGGCCCTTAATACCCTATTTTAGGTGCTTGACTTTTCTATGGTGGTTTTAAATCTTAATTATACTATCTTGTCCGTAAAGACGGTTTTCGCAGTATAATTCCCATACTGCTTATCGTATCACAGTACCACCTTATATTTAACTTCTTTGGTCAACTTTTGACTTTTTCGGTCAAACTTTGACCAATATGAATTCATGAAATTTCGTCATACCTTTTTCCTTAAAAGGCCTATTATGGAGTCTCATAGCTAATTTATCGAGAACTCAACCCTATACTGATAAAATTATGAATTTTGTATTGATATTCATAATTTTCATAAAATATCATATAAACACATAGTACGAACTTAGATTTCTTATGTACAAGAAAATCATGAGTCCGAAAAATTTTAGTCATTACAGAAGAGATGCCGGAAAAGGAAACTAAGCACAAATTCTTCTATTGATTTTCTTGAACTTGAATTCTGCTTGTTAAGGGCTGGTCAACTTGTCCATCTCCCTCAATAGGCCTCCACGTGCATGCTTGAACTTCTTTGCTCGCGCTCTCGTTATCGGTCCAATTGGAACTTGAATTGGATCCTTTGAAGCTGTGTTTTGATTTGCATCATTCCCCTCCTCTTGAGAAAAATTTGTCCTCAAATCATCTCCTCTTTGTGCTTCCTCATGGTCGTGTTGAGACATGATCTCTACAAAAGATAAGTTAAAAGAAAGGATCTCACAATTCTCTCCCTCACATGTTTCACTCAAGGATTATGTTTCACTCAACACTCGTGTTTTTCACACAAAATATTCGGCTTTCACCCTCAAATAATCTCACACTCTTGCCTTTTTTCCACTCGTGGTAATTCTCTTTCAATTCTTTTGATGCTAAACAAACAATACTCCAAATTCCCAGCAAGAATTCACCAAGAACTCATCAAGGAGATTCAAGATTTAAAAGCAAGAATACAAGGAATACGGCTGATTAAAATTTCTATGAAAACTTTTGGTTTTTGGGGCTAAGGTGATTTTCAGACTTATTGGAACCGAAATTGATGAAAACAAACAAAAAATTTTTTTTGTCATGACCGTTTACTCTTTTCTCTCTTTTTTTTTTTAAAATATGCCACGAATAGGAATTACAACTAGAACCAGAGATTACAAATTACAAATTACAAACAAATTTGGAAACACTTTTTTTTTACGTTTTTTTTTTCGCAGTATCAAGAACTGAAATTAAAACTACAGCGAGGGAATGAAAATAAAAATCGACAAAAAAGAAAAGGGAAATTTGGCCAACTAAAGTTTGGAAAGAGATTGGAAAACTAGGCTGAAAAGAAAAAGGAAACTAGGTAAAAAAAAACAAATGGGATAGGCAAACCTAAGACTAGAACCGAAGATCTAATACCAATGATACAAACCACGCCAACTTGTGATGAAACCGTTATCTAAGAAGTCTCCAAGGTCATCTCTACGTTTTGGTTCGAATGGAAGAACCGCGACCCGTTACCTATGTGGAGGTAAGAACCATGGTATTTTGAAGATGCCACAATCAATTATGGAAGGATTGATTGATAAGTCATTGGTGAACGCCACGGAAAATTCCGATAAATCCAAATAGCTCTTCAAAGAACCAAAGAGAAAATACTCTCACAAATTACTGAATAATGATCTATTTCATTGCAAGAAAAAGGTACAATTTATAGAACCAAGGTCACGAATTTTCAAGCCTAAAAAATGACTAAGGAAACTTGACAAAAAAAAAAAAAAAAAAAACTTAAAGGAAAGTTTAAATAACCACCTAATTTTGGCCTCAATTAAAGGGAAACAATTTCTGACTTTAATCTTGATGAGGACTTCGATAGCATAAGCAAGAACACGTGGGATGAGACATATTTAGATCCAATTCAAGTTCCTATTGGTCCGGTTACGACGGCTCGTACGAATAAATTCAAAGATGTACTTATTGGGCTGATTCAAGCAACTTGGTCTCAAGCTATCGCGTGGAGGCCCATTGAGAGAATTACTTGCGACAACCAGCCCAACAGATGCGTGATTCAAGTACTAGAAGAGACCGAGTAATCACATTGCGAAATTACCAGCTGTTACTTTCCCGTTTTGAGTACTTTCCCGTTTTGAGGTAACAAGTGGCGACAAGAATCAGCTATTAACCTAGTTGTTGTCGAGTTTCCTTTTCTTTTAGAATATTGTAAGGCTCTTCAGCCATTTAGGGAACTTATCTTATTTGCTTTAGATTGGGTGTTTTCCGTTTTGGTTTATTGACTTGCCCAAAATTCCATGGGCAATTAGGGACTGAAATTTAACAAAGGGAAACACCTATATATTGTACGAATTTCATTGTTTGAGCAGATCAGTTGACACAGAAATTGAGATTATAATTCTCTTCGGTTCTTCAACGAACTTTTTGAACTTATTGGAGAATTCCGTGGCGTTCATAGACTTATCAATCAGTCAGTCCATAGCTGATTGTGGCATCCTCATATACCAAGGTTCGTGCTTCTTGTTAGGTATCGGGTTGCGGTTCCATTCAAAGTCGTTTAGGATTCGATCTTGGAGTCCAATTTGGTTAGGGTTGCGTCAGTTCTTGGTGTGGTTCATATCATTTGGTATCAGAGACAAGGGTTCTAATCAGGTTTTGCTTAATCCAACCCTTTATTTTATGTTCATTTTCTATTAATCGTGAGTCTTGATTTCCACTATCAAAGTCGGTGTTTAAACAGAAAAAAAAACAACAAAAAAACAAAAAAAAAAGGAGAAGGATCCGAAAAGAAAAGAAAGAGAAGAAAAAAAAATGTCAAACAACAGCAAGAACACCACTGAAGGTACCACTAGAGTGGCAGACCCAAAACTCCTCATGGAGGTGATTGTTAAGAGGAGAGTTAGAGCAGCTTCATGAGAGGGTAGATCAGATAGAAAACGCACATGTGGAACAGCCACAACATGTTCCTTATGCCCGTAGGCGGGAGAGGGTTTTGGTTAGAGGAGAGGTCCATGAATACTACGGAATTGATGGGGATGAGTTTGATGAAGGAGAAGATTCAACGGGTAGTCATAGGAGATTTGGACGGGATAGAGGAGTTAGGAATCAGGGAATGATAGTTTGAGTGGCATCAAAATGAAGATACCATCATTCCAAGGCAAATCCGATCCCGAAGCATACCTAGAATGGGAGAAGAAAATGGAGTTCATCTTTGACTGCCACACCTATTCCGAAGCAAAGGAGGTAAAACTAGCCGTAATTGAATTTTCTGATTACGCTATTACTTGGTGGGATCAGTTTGTCATAAATAGGAGATGAAATAGAGAGCGACCTATCAAGTCATGGGAAGAGATGAAGGCCGTGATAAGGAAGCGATTTGTACCAGCTTACTACTATCGGGAGTTGTACAACAAGCTACAAAATCTTAAGTAAGGCAATCGGAGTGTGAAGGAGTACTATAAGGAGATGGAGGTCATGAGGATTCGGGCAAATATATAAGAGGATCAGGATGCTACAATGGCAAGGTTTTTGGTGGGCTTGAACCGAGAAATTCACAATGCCGTTGAGTTACAACATTATGTGGAGTTAGAGGACATGGTACACATGGCTGTCAAAATAGAGAATCAACTCAAAAGGAAAGGCAATAACACGTGTCCAAGCCGAAACCCAAGTACATCTGCTTGGAAGATGAATCAATGGAAGAAGGATGAGAAGCAACCCAACACCAAGCCAAAGACCGAACAAAAACAAGAGGAGGCCAGCCATAGGAATCAAGGTAAATCCGATTCTTCCACTAACCGGAATCGTGATATTAAGTGTTTTAAATGTCAAGGCAGGGGTCATATAGCAAGTCAATGTCCGAACAAACGAGCTATACTGATGTAGGACAATGGAGAGATTGAAACCGACGAGGATTCGGACAATGATTGTATGCCTTCATTAGAGGATGCCGACGATGAGGAGTACGCTGTCCAAGGAGACTTATTGGCTGCAAGGAGAGCTCTAAGTGTGCAAGCCAAAGAAGATAAAGAGGAGCAACGGGAAAACATCTTTCATACTAGGTGCCATGTCCAAAACAAGGTATGTAGTGTGATTATTGATGTGGAAGTTGTACTAACGTTGCTAGCACAACCATGGTAGAGAAGTTAGGGCTGCCAACAAGCAAGCATCCTCGACCTTATAAATTGCAATAGTTAAATGATAGTGGTGAGGTAAAGGTGAATAAACAAGTGTTAGTCTCTTTTCGCATTGGAAGATATGAAGACGAAGTTTTGTGTGATGTGGTTCCGATGCAAGCTGGACACTTGTTATTAGGTAGACCATGGCAATTTATTGGCGAGTTAAACATGACGGTTTCACCAACAAGTACTCATTGGTTCACAATCAAAAAACGATCACTCTTGTTCTGTTAACACCAAAACAGGTCTATAAAGACCAAGTGAGCTTACAGAGAGAACGTGAGAAAAAGAAAATGAGTGAAGAAAAATCAAGAGTGGGAGTGCAGAGAGAGAGTTCGGCCAGTGAGAGAAAAAAAGAAGAGGTGGCCGAGAAAAAGGAGAGCAAAGAGGGCAAGGGAGAGAAAATTGAGAGGACTGAAAAGAATTCACAACAAGCCCATGAGAGAAAAGCAGAGAGAAAAACAAACTTTTATGCGAGAGGCGGTGAGATTAAAAGGGTGATGTTTTTAAATCAGCCAATGATTGTACTTTTGTACAAAGAGGCGTTTTTAAACACTAATGAGCTTGACTCTGCATTGCCTAGTTCTATTGTTTGTCTATTGTAGGAATTCCAGGATGTATTTCCGGACAAGGTGCTTAATGGTTTGCCACCAATTCAGGGAATAGAACATCAGATTGATTTTGTACCAGGCACCTCAATCCCAAACCGACCGGCTTATAGAAGCAATCCCGAGGAGACAAAGGAGCTTCAAAGGCAGGTTAGTGAGTTGATGAAAAAGGGGCACGTGAGAGAAAGTATGAGCCCGTGCGCCGTTCCGGTCTTACTCGTACCTAAGAAGGATAGGACATGGAGGATGTGCATAGATTGCAGAGCCATTAACAATATCACAGTAAAGTATCGCCATCCTATTCCTTGATTAGATGATATGTTAGATGAATTACATGGTGCTTCTGTGTTCTCAAAAATTGATTTGAAAAGTGAATATAATCAAATTCGCATGAAAGCGGGAGACGAGTGGAAGATGGCCTTTAAAAACAAAACAAGGTTTGTATGAGTGGTTGGTAATGCCTTTTGGCTTAACCAATGCGCCTAGCACATTTGTGCATCTAATGAAACATGTTTTACGTGCATTCATTGGCAGGTTTGTTGTTGTGTATTTTGATGGTATACTCATTTATAGCAAAGACTTGGACCAACATGTAGCACATTTAAAATCTATTTTGGATGTGTTTAGAAAGGAAAAATTGTATGCTAACCTCAAGAAGTGTACTTTTTGCACAGATAAGCTTGTGTTTCTTGATTTTGTTGTCAGTGCTGAAGGTATACAGGTTGATGAAGAGAAGGTGCGAGCCATCCGGGAGTGGCCGAGTCCAACTAGTATGAGTAACGTACGGAGTTTTTATGGACTTGCTAGTTTTTACTAGCGGTTTGTGAAAGATTTTAGTACTATAGCTGCACCACTGACTGAAGTGATCAAGAAGGACGTTGGGTTTAGATGGGGAGAGGAGCAAGAAAGGGTATTTCAGTTAATCAAGGATAAGTTAACTAATGCTCCAATGTTATCTTTACCTAAATTTTTGAAAACTTTTGAAATTGAATGTGATGCTTCAGATGTTGGAATTGGTGCCGTTTTGATGCAGGAAGGGTGACCAATAGCATATTTCAGTGAGAAGCTGAATGGGGCAACTCTTAATTACCCAACTTATGATAAAGAGTTGCATGCGTTGGTTTGGGCGTTAGAGACGTGGCAACACTACCTATGGCCTAAGGAGTTCGTGATTCACACTGATCACGAGTCCCTGAAACACTTGAGGGGCCAACACAAGCTGAACAAGAGGCATGCTCGTTGGGTGGAATTCATAGAGACGTTTCTGTATGTCATTCGCTACAAGCAAGGTAAGGAAAATGTCGTTGCGGATGCGCTCTCTCGTAGGTATGCCTTAATCTTAACTCTTGATGCTAAACTGCTGTGTTTTTAACATATTAAGGAGTTGTATTCTGATGACCATGACTTTAGCACTGAGTATCAAGCTTGTGAGAAATTTGCTAGTGGTAAGTACTTTAGGTATGAGGGATACTTGTTTCGGGAGAATAAATTGTGTGCCTAATTGTTCAATAAGAGATTGAGAGAATCCCATGGGGAAGGGTTAATGGGACACTTTGGAGTTGCCAAGACCCTAGCTGTTTTACAAGAACATTTCTATTGGCTGCATATGAGACGAGATGTTGAGAGGTTTTGTGATATATGTATAACTTGTAGGTAGGCTAAATCAAGAGTGCAGCCCCACCGTTTGTACACTACTTTGCCAATACCTAGTGAACCTTGGACTGATATCTCAATGGACTTTGTGTTAGGTTTACCTAGGTCTAAACGGGGAAGGGATTCGGTATTTGTGGTCGTGGATAGGTTTTCCAAGATGGTACATTTTATTCCATGCCACAAGACAGATTATGCTTCCAATGTTACTGATTTGTTCTTTAGAGAAGTCATGAGACTTCATGGTATGCCTAGGACAATTGCTTCTGATAGGGACGCCAAGTTCTTAAGCTTCTTTTGAAAGACTTTGTGAGCTATGTTAGAGACTAAGTTGTTGTTTTTGACTACTTGTCACCCCCAAACCGATGGTCAAACAAAAGTTGTGAATAGGAACTTGTCTACTTTGTTGCGGGCTATCATTAAAAAGAATATCAAAACTTGGGAGGAATGTTTACCACATGTTGAGTTTGCTTATAATTGAAATTGTTTATGGTTTTCATCCTTTAACCCCTTTGGATTTAATGCCATTATCTTTGTCTGCGTGTGTGAATTTAGATGGAAAAAGAAAAGCTGAACTTGTTAAGCAGATACATGAGAAGGCAAGTCTCAACATCATGCGAAGGACCAAGCAATATACTAAACAAGCCAACAAAGGGCGTCGCAAGCTCGTCTTCGAGCCCGGCGATTGGGTATAGTTGCATTATGCAAGGAACGGCTTCTGGAACAAAGGAAATCCAAGCTGTTGCCTAGAGGGGACATTCTTTTTTAAATTCTTGAACGGATCAATGATAATGCGTACAAGTTAGACTTGCCAGGTGAGTATGGTGTAAGTGCCACCTTTAATGTTTCTGATCTAAGTCCTTTTGATGCAGGTGACGATTTGAGGACAAATCCTTCTCCAGAGGAGGGGAATGATGAGGACTTCGGCAGCACAAGCAAGAACGCGTGGGATGAGACATATTCAGATCCAATTTAAGTTCCTATTGGTCTAGTTACGAGGGCTCGCGCGAAGAAATTCAAAGATGCACTTATTGGGCTGATTCAAGCAACTTGGTCTCAAGCTATCGTGTGGAGGCCCATTGAGGGAATTACATTCGATAACCAGCCCAACAGATGCATGATTCAAGTACTAGAAGAGACTGAGTAATCACGTTGCGAAATTACCAGTTGTTACTTTCCCATTTTGAGGCAACAAGTGGCGACAAGAATCAGCTATTGACCTAATTGTTGTCTAGTTTCCTTTTCTTTTAGAATATTGTAAGGTTTTTCAGCCATTTATGGAACTTACTGTTAGAAAAATTAGTTCAGATATCAGAGTTATGGCGCAGCGGAAGTTTTTAAAATTTTTATGCCGATTCGGAAAAGAAGCTCATGATGCATATAACAATAAATTAAATTCATGATCAAGCGTACCTTATTTCTTGGATTCCGAAATTGCTAGAGCGTTTGACTAACGTGTCTTCTCTACTATTCTCGAGTTCCACGTCTCAGAGTGTGTGTGGGCACACGTTCTATGAATCCAAGCGACCGGTAATGCTTTCCGAAGTCTAGATCCCTCCTTCTCAATTCCGATGTTCCTCGTTGAGAATATGATCCAGCTTCTTTCTTCAAAACTACAAAACAGAAACCGGTTAATCTCTTATGAAAATTATCACTCGATTTAACCTTCCTCACAGTTTTGATTCAATGGAATTTTTCTCTCTTTTTCTCTCTCACAAGATAGCCGAATTTTTGATGTGGAAGAAACTCAAATTGATTTTCCTCTCACTCCCAAAAAATGTTTTCCGTTTTTGTGTGAGTCACCAAAATTAGTTTTTCAAGAATCCCTAGCCTTTATATAGTATTCCAATCGTTTTTCAAAAATTTATCTCCTTCTTGAAAAATAATTAATAATTATTTTTCTTGGATAAATTTTGAACCAAAAGATTATACAACTTTAGGGCTAGATTCATTGAATCTAAAAACGTTTTTCCAAGGGGAGATATATCCCTTAAAAATTCGGCCACTATGAGAAATAAAGATTGATTGGTGGTTCAAATTTTAAATCAAGAATCTAGACTAGTCAAAAGATCCTAGTCTATCTAGATTCAAATTTCTTTTAAACCTTTTCGAATTTAAATAAGATTCACTTATTTGAATAAATATTTTCCACAAACATTATCCATATTAATTAATTTAAATCAATGGAATATTTCAAATTTTCTTTCCTCACAAAAACCGTGCACCTCTTTTAATTAGGAAAGAAAAATTCATGAAATAATCTCCATTATTTAAATCAATTAATAATTTAATGTTAGGAATATATTTGAATAATTTTGAAACAAAATTTTTTTCTCTCCACTCAATTAAAAACCGTGCACCTCTTTTAATTAGGAGAGAAAATTTTTGTTTTCCAAAATTAAATAGTTCAAACACAATCTTATTTCCAAAATTTTAAATTAACCAATCACATGTTGACAAATCATTTGTCTACAAATTTCACAAGTTCAATCCTTTTTGGATTGCATGTTAGAGAGTATTATGTCTAAATAGACATTATTAAATTCCATTTAAATTTACCGATCTCATTAGGAACAAATCCCGAGACGCTATATGGAACTATATGAGCTAATAGATGGACCCGATGTAAATATATAAAGAGGCTCCTATAATTGTGAAAAATTAATCCCAGATTAATTATTCATCAATTATCAACTTCAAAACTATTCCACTAAAAGTTTGAAGCTGAACACCTGTTTACATATCGTATTACGAAAGCTCTCTAACGTAGTGCTTCTTCCATTATTTATTCATCGCTTGCTTAATCCCCATATGCTATCCATGATTGAATTAAGGACTTTTTCTGTTTTACCTTTTCAATCATTTTAACTTAAAGTTCCATTATTCTCTATTGAAAGAATCACCAATTGTAAAACCATACAATTGGTAAACCACTAGAGAACACAAAGTAAACCGATAGCCAAGATCTTGTTATATTATCTTTTAACCCCCGAATAGTGCCTTTAAGTAGATAACATTTACTATCGTTAAGATAGCTATGGATTCCATATCTATGAATCTTGATTTCTCCATCCATAAGTCATGCACCCAAAACACAAGTATATTGATCATGAATTAATAGTGTCTCACCTGTAGTGCATTAAAGTACATAAGTCATGGATACGAATTCAAGTAATCATTTCAGGATTAAGATTAATACAGGATAATAATCAAAGTGTCATTGATTCTTATAAACAGAATTATTAAATCGAATCAATTCACACTTTAGGTCCAGTCCAATGTCATACCTCAATACTGATATGTATTATAGTTTCTACTCGGAACCTATCCGATGGTCAAGACAAACCATCCCTCCATGCAGCACAATGAAGCTTGAAGGACCTGAAATCTCCCAAGGCAGACTTGAAGCTCCAGAACCTCAAGGACGCATTTATGCCTACACTAAGGAAGATGTCCAAGCTGGACCATCCACTGTGGCGACATGTCAGCTTCCTTTTGCCCAACAAGATGCTTATGTGTTAACTGATTCTGGAGCTACGCATTCATTCACATCACGTAAGTTTACTAAGAAACTAGGTAGAGGAAGCGATAGAATCGGAAGAACTTTCAGAACTGCATTACCCTCCGGGGAAATTTTGTTGTCTGATTATTGGATACGCCATGTTCCAATAATTATATATGGTAGGGAAATGTATGTCAATTTGATCATCATTGACCTATATGACTACGACGTCATTTTGGGCATGGATTTCCTGGGGAAATACAACGCAGTTATAGACTGTCAACGTCGTATTGTCACGTTCAAGCCAATCGGAGGCGAGGAGTTCATTTTTAGAGGATCGACTCCGTAACAGCTGAAAATGTTCATTTCAGCACTAAAGGCTCGGAAGATGTTGGCAGAAGGATGTATTGGATTTTTAGCCAACATGGTGGATAAGATGCAAGAAACCAAGAGCAGGCCAGAAGAAGTACCGATAATCAAAGATTTTGTGGAAGTTTTTCCTGAAGACTTGCCAAGATTACCACTAGAGCGAGAGATCTCTTTTGAGATTGAATTGCTTCCTGGATCGGCACCAGTATCCAAGACACCTTATAGGATGGCCCCCGCCGAACTTAAGGACTTCCAAATTCAGTTGCAAGAGCTCCTGGATCGAGGATTCATCCGTTAGAGCTATTCACCATGGGGAGCCCCAGTTTTGTTCGTTAAAAAGAAGGATGGCACTCTTAGGATGTGCATTGACTATTGGGAATTGAACAAGATTACTATCAAGAATAAGTATCCATTACCCAGGATCGACGATTTGTTCGATCAATTGAAAGGAGCTTCAATTTTTTCGAAAATTGACTTGCGATCAGGATATCATTAGCTTCGATTAAGGGAAAGAGATATTCTCAAGACGGCCTTTCATACGCGATATGGACACTATGAGTTCCTCGTTATGCCATTTGGATTGACAAATGCTCCAGCTGCCTTTATGGACCTGATGAATCGAGTATTCAAGGATTACTTGGACAAGTTTGTTATTGTCTTTATAGATGATATCTTGATTTATTCAAGATCTAAGGAGGAGCATGAGGAGCATCAAAGGATTGCCTTACGGATTCTAAAGCAAAACCAGCTTTATGCTAAATTCACCAAGTGTGAATTTTGGTTGAAGAAGGTCCATTTCTTAGGACATGTGGTCTCTAAAGAAGGCATATTTGTAGACCCGGCCAAGATTGAAGCAGTAAGTAAATGGCCAGCACCGAAAAACGTCACCGAAGTACGTAGTTTCCTTGGCTTAGTAGGCTACTACCGACGTTTCGTCGAGGGATTTGCTAAGATCGCAGCGCCGCTCACCGCACTTACACGGAAAGGAAAGAAGTACGAATGGACTGCTAAGTGTGAGGAACACTTCCAAGAGCTAAAAAGTAAGCTGACTAGTGCTCCAATTTTTACAATTCCAGTTGTAGAGGAAGGGAACTTCGTGATATATAGTGATGCTTCCAAGATAGGATTGGGAGCCGTTCTCATGCAGAATGGAAAAGTAATCGCTTATGCTTCGCGACAACTCAAGGATCATGAGAAGAACTATCCGACACATGATTTGGAACTTGCGGCGGTAGTATTTGCGCTCAAAATCTGGAGACACTATCTTTACTGTGCTAGGTGTGAAGTTTATACGGATCATCAGAGTTTGAAGTATATCTTCACACAGAAGGAGCTTAACATGAGACAAAGAAGATGGCTCGAATTAGTGAAAGATTATGACATAGACATCCGTTACATCCCGGGAAAGCTAACAAAGTAGCCGATGCCCTTAGTCGGAAGTCGTCTTCCTCGTTGATGTCAATTCGGTCATTGATCGAGCCCCTTCAAAAGGAGCTAGTGGAAGTTGGAATAGAGCTTATTACGGGAGGTTTAGCGGCCCTAACCTTCTAACCTACCATTTTGGATGGCATGAAGGAGCATCAAGAAGGAGATGCCTCACTGCTTAGGACGAGAAACGAAGTCCTAGAAGGAAAGGAGTCAGACTACAATATATCTGATGAGGGCATACTCTATCGGAAAAATAGACTATGCATTCCTAATGAGGACGAGTTGAAGGAGCAGATCATGAAAGAAGCTCATGAGACTCCGTATTCCGTTCAGTCTGGAGCCACAAAGATGTACAAAGACTTGAAGGAAAGTTTTTGGTGGCCCAAAATGAAGAATGACGTTGCCACATTTGTCAGTAAATGCCTTACGTGTCAAAAAGTGAAGGCTGAACATCAACGTCCCGGGGGAGAATTGTAGAAAATTTCCGTCCTAGAATGGAAATGGGACCAAGTGACGATGGATTTTGTGGTCGGTCTACCACGAACTCCCAGCGGCAACGATGCTATTTGGGTGATTGTCGATCGATTGACGAAATCTGTGCACTTTTTAGCCATCAAACTTAGTTTTTCAGTAGAGCAGCTAGCGAAACTGTATGTGGCACAGATCGTTCGCTACCATGGGATTCCAAAATCGATCATCTCAGATCGTGATAGTCGTTTCACTTCTAAATTTTGGAGGAGTGTACATCAAGCAATGGGTACAAAGCTTACTTTTAGTACCGCTTTTCACCCTCAGACAGATGGATAGTCAAAGAGGACCATTCAGACTCTAGAAGATATGTTACAAGCATGCGTGATGGACTTCAAAGGAACTTGGGATAAGAAACTTCCTTTGATTGAATTCTCGTACAACAACAGTTTCCAAGCTTCGATTAGAATGGCTCCTTCTGAAGCTCTCTATGGG
Organism: Ficus hirta; assembly: GCA_038430175.1. Taxonomy (NCBI): domain Eukaryota; kingdom Viridiplantae; phylum Streptophyta; class Magnoliopsida; order Rosales; family Moraceae; genus Ficus; species Ficus hirta. The sequence continues at coordinate 18,093,254 of CM076585.1, read as the reverse complement.
AGAAGGTGTAGATCTCCAGTCCATTGGTACGAGACAAGAGAGAAAGAACTTGTGTCTACAGACTTTATTCGGGGAACCACCGAAGCCATAAAATTTATACGTCGACGGATGGAAACTGCATTTAGTCGACAAAAGAGTTATGCAGACAAACGCAGAAGGCCTCTAGAATTCCAAGTAAGAGACTTGGTTTTCCTTAAGATTGCTCCATTCAAAGGAGTCATGAGATTCGTAAAGAAAGGGAAATTAAGACCGAGATACATAGGGCCATTCGAAGTACTTGAAAGAGTCGGTAATGTGGCCTATAGATTGGCTTTACCCCAAGAATTAGCATATGTGCACAATGTATTTCATGTGTCGATGCTAAAGAAATACATCCCGGATCCATCACACGTATTGAACCATGAACCAATTGAGGTTCACGAGGATCTGACTTATGAGGAAAAACCGGTTCGAATTTTGGCACGAGAAGAAAAGGTGCTAAGGAACAAAGTTATACCTTTAGTTAAGGTACTATGGCGAAATCATGAGATTGAGGAAGCAACATGGGAACGTAAAGAGGACATGAAGAAAAGCCACCCAGAATTATTCTAATTTTCGAAGACGAAAATTTTGTAAGGAGGGTGGATTTTAGTAACCAAAAATTTCTACGGACTCATGATTTCCTTGTACATAAGAAATTTAAGTTTGTACTATGTCTTTATGTAATGTTTCATGAAAATTATGAGTATCAATGTGAAATTCATAATTTTATCAGTAAATGTTTGAGTTCTCATTTAATTAACTATGAGACTCAATAAGCAGTTTGCTTAGCCAAGCATGTGACCTTTGAGCAAAAAGGGAAGAAAAATTCTATGATTTTATGTTGGTCAAAGTTTGACCAAAAAAAGTCAAAGTTTGACCAGAAGGTCAAAGAGATGACTATACTATAATATGATAAGCAGTATGGGAAATATACTGCGAAAACCGTCCTTACGGACAAGATAGCATGAATTAGATTTAAAACCACCATAGAAAAATCAAGCACACCAAGTAGGATATTAAGGGCAAAAAGGCTTCAAAAAGAAAATAATAATAAGAAAAATTTTTATACAGTCCAACTATACACAGATAAATTTTGAACTGCAGTACAGTATAACAGTACTGTGTATTAGTGAGCACAGTATTGGGAATATCTGTGTTAGCATAAAAGTGGACTGCATATTAAGAGAGAAGCCAAACAAGGCCTTAGGATGATGACATCATATCACCATGGATCTATGACATCACTTTGATAAAAAAAAATTGTGGAAAGAAATCAAATCTTTGCCACCTAGCTCCCATTATGGCGGGCCACATGGAGGGTATTTGTGCAAAATTTTGTGCAATTATTTTTGTCCCAAGGGTTTCTAAACAAATTTTGGATTAAAAATAAATCCAAAATTAATTTAAATTTCACCTATAAATAGGTGGAAGGGGGGGTGGACTTTGGTTCACAAAAATTGTGAAATCTAGCTAAACTATGCCAAAATTCTCCCTCAAAAACCGAGCATAAGGAGGAAAGGAAAAATGAGAAAAAAATTGAAAACCCAAAGGGGGAAAAGACCAAAGGGGAGGTCGGTTTTCTTGTTGAAACAACAAGCAAGGGTTGAAAAATTTTGGTACCCATTAGAGGGAGCAAGGCCGGTTGGAAGGAGACCAAGGGGGGGAAGAGAAAGTTAGAGCCAAACCTAGCCAAAGTCGGTGTTCAATTAAGGTAAATCACCCTTGGCCCTAAACTTTTTAAATTGAGCTTCAATTTGAAATTTAGGTGTATTTCAAGTTGAATTTGTAAGAGTATAAGCTCAATTTAAATTATTGCCCAAGTTTAGAAATTTAGGTTTTTGTGCTTGATTAGGTTTAAGGGTGGTTTGATTTATGAACTTTGCATGGTTATATGCTAATGTTTGCTTGATTATTATGGTTTGCATGCTAGATGTTTGATAATTTTATATGTCCCCAAATATGTAAAGTATGATATAGAATGGCATGCTAGGTTGCTAGGTTAGAACCTTGAATGTTGAAATGATTTGTGCAACCTAGAACCATGCAAACCCTAGTTGGTGCAAAATCAATAATGGTTTGCATGGGTATGATCAATAATGTGTTTAAAGAAAATTTACATTAGAAAAACGTTGCATGACTGATCTTAGGCTCCCGGTGTGGCCGGTTGAGGTAGAGTGCGCGTATTAGGACGTAAAATGAACTTAAACCCAAAAACTGCCAGTTCGGGTAAAAATTGGCCAGTTTTCTGGAAAGCTGATTTTGAGGCCCTTAGAGGCTGAAATTGGGAAAACTTAAAACATGAAAGTTATAGAGAAGGGTTTTTCTCAGTAGGCAGTTGGACCGTTTTCCAAAATAAGGCTCCAACGGCCTCGGTTTTTACAAAAATCCGAAACTGACCGTGCCCAGACTTCATGCATGGCCAGGTGAGTTCAATGAGGAAAATGAAGGGGTTAGATTCCGAACTGGGTTTTGTGCAAAACATGAAAGTTGCAGGATTTTTCGAGATCTAAAACTTTTATGAAGACAACTTTTTCAAATTCAGCCCAGATTTTTTAAATATAATTAGATTCCAAAAACTGTGCAGGAAACAATAAATTCCTGCACAGGATTTTCTAAAACAATGTAAGAAAAAGGGCATTCTTACACAAACACTGATAAATTAATTATGAAAATTGTCCCAACAGCAGTTCCAATGCTTAATGACTTTTTCAAACCCTATTCTAAGAATCCCAAAATTTTATAAGTTAAACAAAGGGTTTTTGTATAAAAAGAGATATAAAATGTTAAGTTTTTCCAAAGAAAAACAAAAGGGAATTTAGACTCAAATTTCCTTAAAATTGGGTAGACTAGATGATGACCAACAGTAATCGGGAAGGATACCCAGATTATTGGACTGGGCCCAAAATTCAAAGGTTACCCTATGTAACCTAATAAGTTATAATCCAAGTGTGGTAGACCTTGAACACTAGGGTTACTTGTTGTAACCAAGTAAGTTATCATATGGGGAACATATAACTAAGGTTATGTATGAATGTTGGATAGATCCCCCAACATTTTTAATCCTTACCTATGACCTTTATTATAGCAGGAGATAACCTGCTGTTGTGTCCGGACTTGGTGCGATCTAGTAGACGAGTTAAGTACAAACCTCACCTACAGTATGGAAAATAGTAAGCTATTTTCAAATATATGACATGTTCCATGTATACCATGTTATCTCATGTTATGCTATGTTATGCCATGCTATGCTATGTTATGACATGCCATGCTATGTTATGCCATGCTATGCTATGCCATGTCATGTTAAGCTATGATAAGCTACGTTAAGTCATGATAAAACATGATATTTCAAGTTATGCCATGATTATGTCTCATGTGCATCATGATTAATAAGATCACAATTAAAGATTCTTAGCCTTGGAATATACAAGACTAAGACTAAACCAAGACAAGCAAGGTGTCGTACCAACCTCCCGCCAGATCGTGGAGGATACATGTTTCAAGTTCAAGTTTATGATTATCAACCTCTCGTTGATGCGTGAGGGTATAATGATAATCAACCTTCCGCTAGATCGTGAAGGGTTATGTTTATGATTTCCAGAATTGTTAAGGGCCTTGCAAACCCTGACGTTCTGAGGATTGCGTGCTTTTGGTACATACACAAGGGGCCCATATATTAAGCAAGATAATAAGTTCAAGTTAATAATTGATCATAAAAGATTCATAATTGTACATAATTGATTCATGCATAAGTTGCACGATATTTGTTACGTTTTGTGAGATCATATTTGTACTTGTTGGGCGAAAGCTCATCAGTATATTTCATACTATAGGTAAGAGGCCTGCAGCTTAATTGGTGGGCCAGGTGGACAATGCGGCGGGTAAAGGGTGGTGTGGGATACCACTACGTAAATTTTTCCGCAAGTTCTGCTAAGTTTATATATATACATATATATTTTAAAGTAAGTTACGTTGTACAAAAATATGGGAATTTAAAGACTCGAGTAAGTTGTAAGAATTATGTATGTTTTTCATCCCAGTATGTATGCATGATAAGTTTACCATATGAGCAACCCGAATTATATATGTAAGTTTGAAAAAAAAATTTATTCTCAATTTTCCAAGTAAGTTTAAGCTATATGTAAGTTCAAGTATGTATGGTAACAGTCCTACGTAGGTTGGGGCGTTACTGTTTGGTATCAGAGCGGTATCCTGCCAGCCTACTTCACCTTGCCTCACATCGTTTCCGTCACGGCCCAAGTAAGTTAAGTTATTTTTCTTATACTTAGAATTAGTTAAGAAGCTTATTTCATAAGTTTTCTGTGTAGAACCATGCCACCAAAGCGTAGAATGGCACAGATGTTGGAAAAATCGGATCCAGTATCAGAGTTACGGCGCAGCGGAAGTTTTAAAATTTTTATGCCGATTCGGAAAATAAGCTAATGATGCATATAACAATAAATTAAATTCATGATCAAGCGTACCTTATTTCTTGGATTCCAGAATTACTAGAGCAATTGACCAACGTGTCTTCTCTATTATTCTCGAGTTCCACGTCTCAGAGTATGTGTGGGCACACGTTCTATGAATCCAAATGACCGGTAATGCTTTCCGAAGTCTAGATCCTTCCTTCTCAATTCCGATGTTTCTCGTTGAGAATATTATCCAACTTCTTTCTTTAAAACTGCAAAACTGGAACCGGTTAACCTCCTATGAAAATTATCACTCGGTTTAACCTTCCTCACAATTTTGATTCAATGGAATTTTCTCTCTTTTTCTCTCTCACTAGATAGCCGAATTTTATGATGTTGAAGAAACCCAAATTATTTTTCTTCTCACTCCAAAAAACGTTTTTCTCCTTTAGTGAATTACCAAAAATTAATTTTTCAAGAATTCCTAGCCTTTATGTAGAAGTCCAATCCTTTTCAAAATTTATCTCCTTTAAAAAATAATTAATAATTATTTTTCTGGATAAATTTTGAATCAAAAGATCATACAACTTTAGGGCTAGATTCATTGAACCTAAAAACGTTTTTCCAAGAGGAAATCTTTCCTCAAAAAATTCGGCCACCTTTGAAATTCAAAGGTTGATTGGTGGTTCAAATGTTAAATCAAGAATCTAGACTAGTCAAAAGATCCTAGTCCTATCTAGATTCAAATTCCTTTTAAACCTTTTTGAATTTAAATATGATTCACTTATTTGAATTAAATATTTTCCACACAACATCAACCATATTAATTAATTTAAATCAATGGAATATTTCAAATTTTCTTTCCTCACAAAAACCGTGCACCTCTTTTAAGGAAAGAAAAATCTATCAAATAATCTCCATTATTTAAATCAATTAATAATTTAATGTTAGGAATATATTTGAATAATTTTGAAACAAAATTTTCTTCCCTCCACCTATCTAAAAACCGTGCACCACATTTAGATTAGGAGAGAAAAATTTGTTTTCCAAAATTAAATAATTCAAACACAATCTTATTTCAAAATTCAATTAACCAATCTCATGTTGACAAATCATATTATTTGTCTACACAAATCTCACATGTCCAATCCTTTCTGGATTGCATGTTAGAGAGTACCATGTCTTAACAGACATTACTAAATTCCATTTAAATTTACCGATCTCATTAGGAATAAATCCCGAGTCGCTATACGGAACTATATGAGCTAATAGAAGGACCCGATGGAAATATGTAAAGAGGCTCTGATAATTGTGAAAAATTAATCCCAGATTAATTATTCATCAATTATCAACTTCAATACTATTCCACTAAAAGTTTGAAGCTGAACTCCTGTTTACATACCGTATTACGAAAGCTCTCTTACGCAGTGCTTCTTCCATGATTTATTGATCGCTTGCTTAATCCCCATATGTTAACCATGATTGAATTAAGGACTTTTTCCGTTTTACCTTTTCAATCATTTTAACTTAAAGTTCCATTATTCTCTATTGAAAGAATCACCAATTGTAAAACCATATAATTGGTAAACCACCAGAGAACACAAAGTAAACCGATGGCCAAGATCTTGTTATACTATCTTTCAATCCCCAAATAATTCCTTTAAGTAGATAACATTTACTATCGTTAAGATAGTTATGGATTCCGTATCTATGAATCTTGATTTCTCCATCCATAAGTCATGCACCCAAAACACAAATATATTGACCATGAATTAACAGTGTCTCACCTATACTGCATTAAATTACATAAGTCATGGATACGAACTCAAGTAATCATTTCAGGATTAAGATTAATGCAGGATGATAATCAAAGTGTTATTGATTCTTATAAATAGAATTATTAAACCGAATCTATTAACACTTTAGGTCCAGTCCAATGTCATACCTCAATACTGGTATACATTAAAGTTTCTACTCGGAACCTATCCGATGGTTAAGACAAACCATCCCTCCAAGGAAGTAGATAATCTTTACAATCTTATCATGAATAAGATCCCCAAATCTTATTCCATCGATTGCGGACTATTTATTTAGACTGTTATCAAATTACCACGTCTTCTATGTATACCCCGTATACATATGGTAATCCGATATATTACCAACAACCAAGGAGTATTTTATATTTGCTCAAAATAACCATACAATCAACAAATGAAAGTAAATAGGACACAACTTATTAAACATGAATAACCTCCTCTTATTAATATCAAAATGTCATATTTACAGAAAATCCCTAATATTGATTTTCTATCCTTAGGGCATATTTAGATCCCAATAATCTCCCACTTGCCCTAAGCGAGTAAATGTGACATATTACGCATCCCCATGCCTTCAACGTGTTCTTCGAATCTTCTGGCTACCAAAGTCTTCGTGAACGGGTCAGCAAGATTGTCCTCTGATGCGATTTTACAAACCGTCACATTTCCACTCTCAACAAAGCCTCTGATGATGTGATATTTTCTGTCAATGTGCTTACTCCTCTTATGATGCCTAGGATCCTTGGTATTAGCTACTGCTGCACTGTTGTCACAGTAGAGCACCATAGCTTTATCCATACCAGGAACGACCTCAAGGTCACCAAGGAACCTGCGGAGCCATACCGCTTCCTTTGATGCCTCACTGGCTGTCACATACTCGGCTTCCATGGTCGAGTCAGCAATGCAAGATTGCTTAATACTCCTCCACACAACGGCACCACCTCCAAGGGTAAAAACAGATCCTGAAGTCGATTTCCTTGAATCCTGATCTGATTGAAAATCAGAATCTGTGTATCCTCTAGGAACAAGATCCTGACCGGAATACACTAGCATATAGTCCCTCGTTCTCCGTAGATACTTGAGATATGTTTGACTGCAACCCAATGGTTCGGTCCCGGATTCGACTGATATCAACTTACCATACCAACCGCAAAACAAATGTCAGGCCTTGTGCATAACATAGCGTACATAAGACTACCTACCGCTGATGCATAAGGTACATTTTTCATACGCTTACTTTCTTCCGATGTCTTGGGACAGTCATCTCTAGAAAGCTTGATTCCAATTCTGAAAGGTTGGGCACCTTTCTTGGAATCTTTCATAGAAAACTTCTCAAGTTCTTTATCAATATATGAAGCTTGAGAGAGTGCTATCATTTTGTTCTTTCTATCTCTAAAGAGTTGAATACCAAGAACATAACTAGCTTCTCCCAAGTCCTTCATTTCAAACTGTTTGGCTAACCAAACTTTGACAGATGATAATGTTGCCACATCGTTTCCAATAAGCAATATATCATCCACATAAAGTACAAGGAAAACCACTTTCTCGTTCTTGATACATTTATAAACACATGGTTCATCAATGTTTTGTTTGAATCTATAGGTTTTGATCGCTTGATCAAACCTAATATTCCAAGAACGAGATGCTTACTTTAATCCATAAATGGATTTAAGCAACTTGCATACTTTGTCTTCTTGGCCTTTTGCCTTGAACCCGTCTGGCTGTATCATATAGATATCTTCTTTAAGAGAGCCATTCAAGAAAGCTGTCTTGACATCCATTTGCCAGATCTCATAATCGAGAGCAGCCGCAATAGATAAAAGAATGCGGATTGACTTGAGCATTGCTACAGGCGAGAAGGTTTCATCATAGTCGATTCCTTCTTTTTGCGTATAGCCCTTCGCTACAAGTCTTGCCTTGAAAGTTTCCACTTTCCCATCCACACCTCTCTTCCTCTTGTATGCCCACTTACACCCAATCGGTTTTATGCCTTGGGGCAAGTCTACAAGTTTCCAGACCCCGTTGGAATCCATAGATTCCATCTCGGTGTTCATAGCCTTTTGCCAAAAACTAGAATCAACATCCTCCATAGCTTCCTTGTACGTAGCGGGATCATCAACATGTTCTATGGATTCTACTTCAAAAACTTCACCATTGAACATGTACCTTTCAGGTTCCCTGATAATCCTCCCACTATGACGAAGCTCCCGTGGTTGTTGATTCTTTAATGGTTTTTCCACAAGGTTTTCTGTGACTTTTGGAATATCCAAACCCGAAGTCATCTCCTTAAGCACTACTTTGCTACGAGGTTTAAAGTCTTCCATGTAACTTTCCTCCAAGAATGTTACATGTGTAGAAACGAAGACTTTATTTTGCTTCGGATTATAGAACATACCACCTTTTGTCCCTTTTGGATAGCCAACAAACAAGCACACTTCTGATCGTGACTCCAACTTCTTCGCTTCCGTATCCAGGACGTGTGCCGGACAACCCCAAATTCGAATATGATTCAAATTAGGTTTCCTACTCGTCCATAACTCGTAAGGAGTTTTAGGAACCGATTTGGAGGGAATGTTACTCAGAAGATAGCATGCAGTTTGTATGGTGTGCCCCCAAAATGACAAAGGTAATGTGGAATAACTCATCATTGACCGGACCATATCCAATAGGGTCCTATTCCTTCTCTCAGCTACACCATTCTGTTGAGGAGTACCATGTGCAGTCAACTGGGATTGTATCCCATTTTCTATCAAATATCCTAAGAACTCATCCGATAGGTATTCCCAACCTCGATCCGATCGAAGTGTCTTAATGGACTTGCCTAATTGTTTCTCCGCTTCAGCCCGAAATTCTTTGAACTTGTCAAAGGCTTCGCTTTTGCGGGTCATCAAATAGACATATCCATACCTTGAGTAATCATCAATAAAAGTGATATAATACTCATACCCACCACGTGCTTCTATGTTCATGGGACCACAAACATCCGTATGCATAAGTTTTAAGAGTTCCTCGGCACGACCATCCTTGGCAGCAAAATGCCGTTTAGTCATCTTGCCCTCCAAACAGGATTCACATTGTGGCCAAGGTTCAACCTCATACAAGTCAAGGCATTCCTCCTTTACCATCCTTTGAATTCTGTTAAGGCTTATGTGACCAAGTCGTAAATGCCAAAGATATGATTTGTTAGAGTGAGAAGACTTATGTCTTTTAGAGTTCTTTTCCAATTCTGTATCAAGCAGTGAGTACATCTTAGGTTTGATAAAATAAAGATTTCCATGCATCCATCCATTACAGGTAAGAGAATTGTTTTTCCTAATAACAACTTTATTATTAAAAGAAACTGAATAAGAATCTTTAATCAAACAAGCTACCGAAATTAGGTTCCTCTTGAAACTAGGAACATAAAAACAATGTCTCAAAACAATAAACCTAAATTTATCAAAATAAAGATGCACTTCTCCCACTGCTTCAGATCGCACCAATGTCCCATCACCGGTTCTTAACGTGAAGTTCTCCTTATGCAGACTTCTCGTTACCTTGAACCCCTACAGAGAAATACAAACATGGTTAGTAGCTCCAGAATCTATAACCCAATTGTCCTTAGATTCCTCCACTAAACAACCCTCAAGATACAGGATATCGAAATTACCTTTTTGCTTTTGCATAGACAGGTATTCTCGGCAATCCTTCTTGAAATGTCCTTTCTTCCCACAGTGAAAGCACTTAGCCTTTTTGGGATCCACCTTTCGCTTCTTAGTCTTGGTAGACTTCTTAGAAACAGGTGCATTCGCCACAGGCTTGTTCCCCTTGTTCTTCCCCTTTTCCTTCTTCCTTTTGGGATTAGGAGCAGGCGAACAAAGTTCAGCCACATTTGCCTCAGCCTTAGATCCAGAACCCTTAAAAATGTTCTCAAAGGCTTGCAACTCTTTCATCAATTCCGTTAAAGACATCTCCTTCCTATTAAGGTTGTAGGATGCCTGAAACAAATCGAAATCCTTGGATAAGGTTTGGAAAACCATGACCAATTAAGTTGATGCATCGATCTCAGCCCCATTTGCCTGAGCATCAGACAAATAAGCCATGACTTTCATCATGTGCTCCTTGATGGGAGTTCCAACCTTCTGCCTGCAGTTCATGAGAACTTTGATAGCATCGGTCTTAGCCTGAATAGTTTGTTCACCAAACATTTCCTCCAGGTTATCCATGATCTGCCTAGCAGTTTGATGCTCTTCATGCTGTTTCTGGAGCACGTTAGACATGCTCGCCCGAATATAGCACATAGCACTTAGGTTGGAATTGTCCCAACGCTCAAGCGCTACAAAATCTCTATCAGGAGCATCGATCGCAGGCGTTGGCGGTCGAGGTTGGGTTAGGACAAAACTGTGTTTCTCAAAGTTTAGGAGGATAAGCAAGTTCCTTTTCCAGTCATTAAAATTCTCGCCAGTTAATTTGTTTTGCGTAAGTATCACAGATAAAGGGCTCGACATTTTGATCTATAATAAGAAAACATGTAATAAGTACGAGCAAACATCCTATCAGTTTATAAAATATGGTTTTGTAATGAAACAAAAAGATCTATATGCAATCTAAATGTTCATATGTAAAACCCTTAAAACACATACCTTACAACGATAATTCATAGCTTCTGCTTTCTAAGCTACCGAGGGGTAGTCATAGAATAACTAGCCAAGAACACTGATCCCTTCCGATTAATACATATTCGTCTATGGAGAAAACTCCATTAAATATATATTAATTATCGTTTATTTGGCCACTACTTTATATAACAGAGCCTCGAGGGAGGGTTAATAAATAAAGTAGCATGAGTGTGTAACCATCGTTTCCAATTTTGAATCCATATTTTACATCCGCCACCGAGGGGTGATCTAAACATAAAATATGCCCAAAATTGTTATCCTTTCGAAAATCCAAATCAGTGTGCGCTCTAGGTAAGATACCTATCCGAAGGGAATTCCCGGGTCAAAACCGAGTAGTAGGTACTACCATGCGTAACTATTGGACCAACGATGGAGGCCGTTGGTCTTAGTGTGTAAAACATTCTCCCACTCATTCTTTTAAATTAGGGTTTTTGTTTTTTATGCATAAACAATATTTATTGAGTGGCACTCCCTAGTCTATATGGCATGTTATCAATACATCACGAAATAGTATAACATATTCATCTAGCAACACATCATCTATGGTTTGCAAAATATGTAAATAGCTGTGGATCATGATTCCATCCTAGAGAAAAGAAAAATTGCAAAATTTACAGAAATTAACCGAAACATATATCGGCCTTAATTTGTAGATCCATGCCTTGCATCCTTCTTCAATGTGTCTTCCTTCTCCAATGTCACATCTTTTCAAATTTAAAATTAAATTTAAATTTCAAAAAAGATTGTATGTGATTTTTAATTTTAATCAAAATTACAAAATATCAAAATTTAAATAAAAAAAATCCAATTTATTAAATTTTAAAATTCAAAAAATTTTGAAATTTCCAAATTTCAAATTTAAATCACAAAATTTTAAAATTCATAATAATATCCATTAAATTTAAATTTAAATTTTCAATTTTGATTTCCAAATTATCAAGATCACATATCATTGGAAAATTTAATTTTCAAAAAGATTCTGTGAATTTTTTTTTTAATTAAAAAACGTTTTTTTTTAATTAAAAAATTCCAAAAAACAAAAAATCACATCTTTTGAAAATTTACATACCTTCGTTCATCTTCAATCTCCTCGAATCCATTGTAGCCCGAATTTTACAAAAAAAATTCCTACGCCGTTTCCGGCTTACAAAAATTCAAGAAATTGAAAGAACGACCTAGCAGTGATAATAGACCGCATCTATTACACTTGAAAAATCTAGATATAAATTCTAACCTCTATGGAATCATGACTGGCAAAATTGAACAAGATCATATATTATAAAAATAATATAAAGCATTCATTCATCCATAGATCCATTCATAATATATTTAACATACTCAAAATAAAACCTAGAGTGCCAACTCTCTAAAACATTTCATTAATGCATAGATAGAAATTTATTCGATCAAATAATTTATGTTATATACATAATCATGAGTTGGCTTTGATACCAATTGTTGGAAAAATCGGATCCGGTATCAGAGTTATGGCGCAGCGGAAGTTTTAAAATTTTTATGCCGATTCGGAAAAGAAGCTCATGATGCATATAATAATAAATTAAATTCATGATCAAGCAAACCTTATTTCTTGGATTCCGGAATTACTAGAGCAATTGACCAACGTGTCTTCTCTATTATTCTCGAGTTCCATGTCTCAGAGTGTGTGTGGGCACACGTTCTATGAATCCAAGTAACCGGTAATGCTTTCCGAAGTCTAGATCCTTCCTTCTCAATTCCGATGTTTCTCGTTGAGAATATTATCCAACTTCTTTCTTCAAAACTGCAAAACAGGAACCGGTTAACCTCCTATGAAAATTATCACTCGGTTTAACCTTCCTCACAATTTTGATTCAATGGAATTTTCTCTCTTTTTCTCTCTCACAAGATAGCCGAATTTTATGATGTTGAAGAAACCCAAATTATTTTTCTTCTCACTGCAAAAAACGTTTTTCTCCTTTAGTGAATTACCAAAAATTAATTTTTCAAGAATTCCTAGCCTTTATATAGAAGTCCAATCCTTTTCAAAATTTATCTCCTTTAAAAAATAATTAATAATTATTTTTATGGATAAATTTTGAATCAAAATATCATTCAACTTTAGGGCTAGATTCATTGAACCTAAAAACGTTTTTCCAAGTGGAAATCTTTCCTCAAAAAATTCGGCCACCTTTGAAATTCAAAGGTTGATTGGTGGTTCAAATGTTAAATCAAGAATCTAGACTAGTCAAAAGATCCTAGTCCTATCTAGATTCAAATTCCTTTTAAACCTTTTTGAATTTAAATATGATTCACTTATTTGAATTAAATATTTTCCACACAACATCAACCATATTAATTAATTTAAATCAATGAAATATTTCAAATTTTCTTTCCTCACAAAAACCGTGCACCTCTTTTAAGGAAAGAAAAATCCATCAAATAATCTCCATTATTTAAATCAATTAATAATTTAATGTTAGGAATATATTTGAATAATTTTGAAACAAAATTTTCTTCCCTCCACCTATCTAAAAACCGTGCACCACATTTAGATTAGGAGAGAAAAATTTGTTTTCCAAAATTAAATAATTCAAACACAATCTTATTTCAAAATTCAATTAACCAATCTCATGTTGACAAATCATATTATTTGTCTACACAAATCTCACATGTCCAATCCTATCTAGATTGCATGTTAGAGAGTACCATGTCTTAACAGACAATACTAAATTCCATTTAAATTTACCGATCTCATTAGGAACAAATCCCGAGTCGCTATACGGAACTATATGACCTAATAGAGGGACCCGATGGAAATATGTAAAGAGGCTCCTATAATTGTGAAAAATTAATCCCAGATTAATTATTCATCAATTATCAACTTCAACACTATTCCACTAAAAGTTTGAAGCTGAACTCCTATTTACATACTGTATTACGAAAGCTCTCTTACGCAGCGCTTCTTCCATGATTTATTCATCGCTTGCTTAATCCCCATATGTTATCCATGATTGAATTAAGGACTTTTTCCGTTTTACCTTTTCAATCATTTTAACTTAGTTCCATTATTCTCTATTGAAAGAATCACCAATTGTAAAACCATACAATTGGTAAACCACCAGAGAACACAAAGTAAACCGATGACCAAGATCTTGTTATACTATCTTTCAATCCCCGAATAATGCCTTTAAGTAGATAACATTTACTATCGTTAAGATAGTTATGGATTCCGTATCTATGAATCTTGATTTCTCCATCCATAAATCATGCACCCAAAACACAAGTATATTGACCATGAATTAACAGTGTCTCACCTATAGTGCATTAAAGTACATAAGTCATGGATACGAACTCAAGTAATCATTTCAGGATTAAGATTAATGCAGGATGATAATCAAAGTGTTATTGATTCTTATAAATGGAATTATTAAACCGAATCAATTAACACTTTTGGTCCAGTCCAATGTCATACCTCAATACTGGTATACATTAAAGTTTCTACTCGGAACCTATCCGATGGTTAAGACAAACCATCCCTCCAAGGAAGTAGATAACCTTTACAATCTTATCATGAATAAGATCCCCAAATCTTATTCCATCGATTGCGGGCTATTTATTTAGACTGTTATCAAATTACCACGTCTTCTATGTATACCTCGTATACATATGGTAATCCGATATATTACCAACAGCCAAGGAGTATTTTATGTTTGCTCAAAATAACCAAACAATCAACAAATGAAAGTAAATAGGACACAACTTATTAAACATGAATAACCTCCTCTTATTAATATCAAAATGTCATATTTACAGAAAAGCCCTAATATTGATTTTCTATCCTTAGGGCACATTTAGATCCCAACAACAGACCCAACACGTTGATCTTACGGCCCAGATGAATGAACTAAGACGAATGATGTTAGCCCAACAACAAGAGATAGGTGGGCTTAGAGCTCAATTGGCTCAACAGAATCAGGGACCTCCTGAAGCCGGAATACCACTAGCACCTATGAATCAGCCTGCTGTACCGGAAATTCCTGATGCTGACCCGGTGATTCCAGAAAACCCTATAGCCCCTGAAGTGCCTATGGCACATGTAGCTGTTCCACCAGCACCCCTGGTTCGAACTCTGGAAGAATTATATGACAGGTTTCGGTGCATGAAGGCACAAGAATTTGAAGGTTCAACAAACCCGATTGAGGCCGACAACTGGTTGATTGACCTCCAGGTTATCCTGAACTTCCTCAGGCTCGATGATCAAGAGAAAGTTCTCTGCGCATCCTTTATGCTAAGGAAAGATGCTCGCCTCTGGTGGGAAACAGTCCAGATCCGGCGAGATGTTACCCAAATGACTTGGGAGGACTTTGTGGATGAATTCAAAGAGAAATACTTCAACACCGACGTTATGGAAGCTCAACAAGATGAATTCAATAATTTTCGCCAGGGTAATCTGCCGGTAGCTGAGGCTGTGAAAAAGTTTGAGCAACTAGCACGTCTTTGTCCTCACCTTATCAGTTCCGAGAGGGACAAAGTAAGAAGGATGATGAGGATGTTCCGCTCGGATTTGGCAGTAGTAATTAGTAGTGGCCCCTATCCACCAATCACCGTTGCTGAATGTGTCAGTCGGGCGATTCGAGCTGAGTATTGGGTAGGTCAGAACAGAGAACAACGGGCTAAGTTCTTTAAGGATAAAAAAGAAGAGAAGGCCCAAGCTAAGCAGAATCAGGCAAGACCAGGCCAAACTCCGTAGTAGAAAAACCAAGGAGGATCTTTCAGTCAACAGAGCAACGATAGGCAGTATGGCAATAATCAACAGAAGAGGAAATGGAATGCAGGAGGACAGGGGAACCAACAAAATTTTCCTCAGAAGAAGAATGCCCCTGATAACAACAATTATCACACTTGTCAGAAATGTGGGAGGAAGCATGCGGGAGATTGCCGTGCTGGAACTAATCGTTGCTTTCTGTGTGGCAAGGAAGGCCACTATGCTAGGAACTGCAATGCTAATTTTCAGAATCTGCAGAACCATCAGAGGAGTCAGGGGTATCAGCTTCATGCAGCACAGATGAAGCTCGAAGGACCTGAAATCTCCCAAGGCAGGCTTGAAGCTCCGGAACCTCAAGGACACATTTATGCCTACACTAAGGAAGATGTCCAAGCTGGACCATCCACTGTGATGACAGGTCAGCTTCCTTTTGCCCAACAAGATGCTTATGTGTTAATTGATTCTGGAGCTACGCATTCATTCACATCACCTAAGTTTGCTAAGAAACTAGGTAGAGGAAGCGATAGGATCGGAAGAACTTTCAGAACTGCATTATCCTCCAGGGAAATTTTGTTGTCTGATTATTGGATACGCCATGTTCCAATAATTATATGTGGTAGGGAAATGTATGTCAATTTGATCATCATTGACCTATATGACTACGACGTCATTTTGGACATGGATTTCCTGGGAAAATACAACGCAGTTATAGACTGTCAACGTCGTATTGTCACGTTCAAGCCAATCGGAGGCGAGGAGTTCATTTTTAGAGGATCGACTCTGAAACAGCCGAAAATGTTCATTTCAGCACTAAAGGCTTGGATGTTGTTGGCAGAAGGATGTACTGGATTTTTAGCCAACATGGTGGATAAGACGCAAGAAACCAAGAGAGAGCTTCCTGAATGGAAATGGGAACAAATTACTATGGATTTCGTAGTAGGACTGCCTAGAACTGCAAGTGGGAATGACACGATTTGGGTTATCGTAGATAGATTAACCAAATCAGCCCACTTTATTGCAATCAATGCCACTTTTTCAGTGGAGAAATTGGCTGAAATCTACGTATCACAGATCGTCAGATTTCATGGAGTGCCAAAATCGATTATCTCAGACCATGATGGATGTTTCACCTCTCGATTTTGGACTAGTGTTCACAATGCCATGGGGTCGAAATTGAAGTTCAGTACGGCATTTCATCCCCAAACTGACGGTCAATCGGAACGAACCAACCAGACATTGGAAGATATGTTGAGATCATGTGTTCTGGATTTCAAAGGAAACTGGTGTAACGCCCCGACTTTCCACGCCGGGTCGTCACCGTACATACTTAACTTAAAACTCAGTCTTAAACACCTAACCTTACAGCAAATTTCAGAAATTTTTTTTTTTCTTTAAACTTTAAACTTGATTTTAAACTCATACTTAAACTTGACTTGTACTTATTCTCATACATACTTATATGTACTCACTCGAGTACCGAGCTTTCATACTTTATCGAAAGCAATCATATTTAAATCATGGAACAAACCCGATCTAATGCGGGTCGATACAATACGAGGCAACTTGTTGCCGTATTACATAAAACTCTTCCTTATTAATATCATCTCGTTATCATAACATAACATAACTTAAACACATTTTCCAAACACATTTTACAAAACATAATTTCAAAACCCGTGGCGGTGTCCATCCCACATTTCACAGTTCGCAGCACCAGCCCTCCACAGTCATGCATCATGTATTGCCGGTAGGTTGCTTACCTACAGCATGAACGTAAGTAATGAGCTTATGCTCAGTAAGCACAACATTCAATCCGCAAACATTTTAATAAATAATGCATGAACCGATTATGTTCTCTTATGAATCATTTATACTTTTGTATATTAACTTGGTTTGGGTCCCCAACATAGCATATTCGTGTGTGCACATACCGTGGCACATAGCCATGGAGTGGTTCGGGTGGCCAGTCCAATCCAAGTCAAACCATGAAACAGAACGTTTAACATGGAACCATGAAACATATCGTTTAACATGGAGCCATGAAATAGATCGTTTAACATGGTGCGGTTAGGGCAGCCAATCCAATCCAACATCAAACCATGGGCCAAACCATTTAAACCCGCCCCTTGAGGCAAGTCGGTATGACAACAGCAAACGTGCTTGTCCTTACTTACTTCATGAAAACTTGTTTTTAATAACATGCAGTGTATTACATACTTATCATCATTAATCATACTTAAGAGCTTAAATCTTAAATGTTCCTTACTTGAAAACTTAACCTTGTTCATACCATGGGATTTATTATTAGTGAACATGCTTTCATGATGTCACAAATATAAAACGTAAAACATCATATTATACAACATCGTAACATAAAACATCATAGCGTACCATATCATAACATAAATCATCATAACGTAAAACATCATAGCGTACCATATCATAACATAAATCATCATAACGTAAACATCGTATCGTAGCATACTTCATCAGAACATACCATAACATACTGCATCGTAACATACTGCATCGTATTATATATATCATAACATACAAATTATGTAAATCAATTCATGATTTCTTAAAAACACATCATGCAACAAAACATATTGTCCATGCTGTAGGCGGAGTTGTACTTACCTCTCGTCCTACGCTCTTGGTCTATCATTCCAACGAGGCACGATAACACGTCATATTCCTGTTTCAAACAAGACGTAAGATATGGATCGTCCTATCTTATCATAAATCATATTATTTAAATGTTGGTATTCTAACCAACATTCATGAGTAACCATAGTTATATGTCCCCCACATATCTACACATGATCAGTTTATAAACTGTTTTTAATAAAACTGTTTATGTTTGGAAAGTTTACTGAAAACAGTCCATAATTCCATTTATCAGTGCATGTGCAGGAATTTCCTGCTTTTGTACTGTTTTCTGAAAATCCTGTGCAAGAATTTCTTGTTTCTTGCACAGTTTTTAAGATCTAATTTTATCTCAATAATCTGTTTAGAATTTGAAAAACTTTTCTTCATGAAAGTTGTAGATCTTGAAAAACCCTACAACTTTTGTTCTTTGGTCAAAACCCAGTTCTGTCATTAACTTAGTCATATTTGAGGTTGAAACCTGCTGGCCGTGCACCCTGCTACCACACTGGGTCTGGGCAGACCAGGCTCGATTTTTCATGAAAACGAAGGCCTTTGGGCCTTATTTTTGAAAACGGTCTGTGCTACCCCCTCGGATTTTCATTTTTCTACAACTTTATAGTTTTGAGTTTTTCCCAATTCGACCTCTAAAGGCCTCAAAATTGCATTTCTAGAATACTGCCCAGTCTTGACCCGAGACTGGCAGTTTTGGTTTCGATTGATTCTTACGTAAAATTACGCGCACACTACCTCGAACGGTTCAAACCGTGAGCCTACATTAAGCATGCAGCGTATTACATGATGTTTTCATGTTCATACATCCATTCCATACCCATGAAATTATCATGCAACCCATTTGGTGATTTTCACCAACTAGGGTTTTTAGGGTTGTCTTGAACCCTAAAATCAACATACAATCATAATTTACATACTCATTCTTTCATCCTCATTCTTGAGCATGTGGGGACATACAACAAACACTTAATGGTCATACATACAACCCGCATAATCATGCATAATAAACATAAATCAAAACCACCCAATAACCTAATCAAGCACAAGTATAAAAATCTAAATTAGGACACAAGAATAAATGAGCTTATACACGTAAAAGCTTGCTCAAACTTAATTGAGAGGCTTAGGGTTTTGAGAGGTTTACCTCTAGGCTTGGAAAGGATTCTCACCCTTGAATCCACACAATTATTTTTTCTTTGCTTTCTTCCTCACAAAATCCGGCCACTCAATTTTTCTCTCTTATTTTTTTTTTTCTCTCTTGGCTCGGCTTCTATGGAGGTTTTGAAGAAAATTGGGCAGAGTTTTGGGGTGTTTTGTGCTGCCAAAAACCGCCCCTCAGCAGCCCTATTTATAGGTGAAAATTACAAATTTTCACAAATTATTTTTTATTTCCAAAATTGCATATTAGTCCTTGAAGCAAAAATATTTGCTAAAGAACCCCTACATGTGGTGGCCGGCCATTGCTTGTCTTGGAGCCCAAGTTTTGCTTATGATGACATCATCTTGATGACATCATGTGCTTACCTCATGCTTACATCATCATATTTTTCAAAATTATACTTTTGCCCCTAAAGACAAAATATTTGCAATTTGACCTTCCAAGTGGCATGTTGGCCGGCCATCACCTTGTTCTCCAAGCAAATGATGACATCACCTTGATGACATCATCTTGCTTACATCACCTATTTTTTCAAAAATTGCATTTTAGCCCCTAAGGATAAAATATTTGCAATTTCACCCCCCTTAGGTGGCCGGCCATTATGGTGCTAGGTGGCAAGGATTTCTTTCCACAATTTCCTTAAATCAAAATGATGTCATAATTTTTTGGTGAGGTGATGTCACCATTAAGGCCTTGTTTGGCTTTTTCTTAATATGCTGTCCAATTTCAAGCTTAACATAGATATTTCCAATACTGTTTTTACTTAATATACAGTATTGTTGCATTCATTGCAGTCCAAAATTTATCTGTGTAAAATTTGACTGTATAAAATTGTTCTTATTTTTTAAAAGCCCTTTTTGTCCTTTATTTCTTACTCGGTGTGCTGGATTTTTCTACGGTGGTTTTAAATCCTATTCATGCAATCGTAACCGTAAAGACGGTTTTCGCAGTATATTTTCCATACTGCTCATCATAATATTGCTTTGTCAAGCCTTTGACCATTCTTGGTCAACCTTTGATTTTCTTGGTCAACTTTGACTTTCTTGGTCAAACTTTGACCAGCATGAAATTATGAAATTTCACTATGCCTTTTTCCTAGAAACGCTTTATGCTCAACTAAGTAATCTATTATTGAGTCTCGTAGCCAGTTAATCGAGAATTCAAACTTATACTGATATTTGACTCATATTATGAGCTTCATATCGTCATATATGATTCAATCATAAATTTTTCCTTGTCTCAAAGGAAATCATAAGCCATAAAAATTTCGGGTACTACATTCTACCCTCCTTAAAAGATTTTCGTCCTCGAAAATTCCAATAATCCTAAGTGGCTTTTCTTCAATCCACTATCAATCCTTAACAAGTTACTATGGATTGAATAACTTGCTCATGTTCCCATTTTTAATACCTTAATGGGATCATGTCTCTTATATAGAACCATAATTTTATTTTCATATTCTCATAATTCATACCTTCATATCCTTATACTTTCATGCTTACTATCATACTTATCATGCTTTCATACTTTCATACTTATCATACATACTTTCATGCTAGCATACATACTTTCATACATACTTTCTTACTTATCATACTTTCCTTTCATACTGCATACTTTCCTTGCGTAATGTATCATAAGAACTATATACGTAAAAAGCTGAGCAAGTATATCATATGACTTGCTATATTTTAAATAACATATCATATCATATAACTTTTTCGTACTTGAAAAGTATAGCGTATAATTTTTCCATACTTGGAAAATATATCGTATCATATAGTTTTTCCTTACTTGGAAAACATATCGTATCCTATATTCAATAGTTTCTTTCTTGAAACTTGATCCTATGCTACTACAACCCTTTGCTTTTCTTAACGGCCCCCATCTTGGAACTCGTTCCTTTCTCAGAACTCATCCCTCAAGGATTTGGCCTAAGGCCCCTATCTTGCAACTTGCTTCCTCAAGGATTCGGCCTTTCATAATGGCTCATAACTCGGAACCTTTATGCTTATGACAGCCCCTATCTTGGAATTTCTTCCTCAAGGATTCGGCCGTCTTACTTAACATGAAGGGGTTCTATTAACATGAGATCATAGTTTGAGCATCTCTTATAAAAATATTATCTTTGAAACTTTTCAAAGTTAATAATGGAAAACCATAATAATTAGTATATATGAAAATATACTCTGTTTTCATAACATAATATCGTTCGAGTGACGCATTGAAAGCTATACTTAAAACATCCAACTACTTCCTGGATAGTAGAAGCTTCTCTTGTTGCTTCTCACATTTCCTTTATAGCGTAAGTGCACAATCATAGCCTTTAGTAATATCTAAAACTTTCCATCATTGCGTAATTTCAATTATTAAGGGATCATATCCTTAATTTCTTCGTCAAACTTATAGCCATCATCGTAGTCTACTAAATTCTTGTTGGCAACTTCTAACTCATTGTTTGTGCATCGCCTTGATACTACCACTGAGTCAAGGTACTACCAAACATTTTGTCATATCTACTATTACTCTTAAGGAAGCATAAGTTTCACAAACATGAAACTTAAATTCTATAATATCAATCTTATTCCTTACCAGGAAAAATTTCTAATTATCACCATACGAAGGTGGGGTAATAGGCTATCTAATCTCAAAGCCTATTCATTTTTTATTGCTACTCGAGCAATTATCGTTGCAACTCAACCGCTACAGTTGCAAGATTATGCTTTTACAGAATTTGGTTCGGTCGTACGCGCGGCGAACCATCTTCTAATTCTAGTTCCTAATATTTCTAATACCTATTCTTTTATTGATATCTTATCATATCATAAAACATCGTAACTTGTCGTATCATGCTAGAGATTCATCACGATCTCATCTTATCATATCGTAAGCTTAGCTTATTCACCACGCTTCCGCTGCGCGACTCTGATTTACTGGCAATAAAAGCCCATAGACTCATTCGGATAGGCATGCCCAGCTGCAACATAGCTGACGTACCGTCTCATGTACATATCTTAGTATATCTCCTTATCGTGCAACCACTCCTTAAGTCCTTTTGTTGATGCGTAGCTCCTCCTCCATTCCTTGGAATGCCAATGGGGCTTGCGATCCTCTTTAATCCAACCCGGGTTTAACGCCATGTTTATGTCATTATAATAATCTTATAACTATACATAACACAAAGTAAGAAAACAAACTTACAAAACTGTGGCGTCGGCGGCAGAACTGTGAAATTGGATGGCAGGAATTCCGCTCTGATACCAAACTGTAACGCCCCAACTTCCCACGCCGGGTCATCACCGTACATACTTAACTTAAAACTCAGTCTTAAATACCTAACCTTACAGCAAATTTCAGAAATTTTTTTTTTCTTTAAACTTTAAACTTGATTTTAAACTCATACTTAAACTTGACTTGTACTTATTCTCATACATACTTATATATACTCACTCGAGTACCGAGCTTTCATACTTTATCGAAAGCAATCATATTTAAATCGTGGACCAAACCCGATCTAATGCGGGTCGATACAATACGAGGCAACTTGTTGCCGTATTACATAAAACTCTTCCTTATTAATATCATCTCGTTATCATAACATAACATAACTTAAACACATTTTCCAAACACATTTTACAAAACATAATTTCAAAACCCGTGGCGGTGTCCATCCCACATTTCACAGTTCGCAGCACCAGCCCTCCACAGTCATGCATCATGTATTGCCGGTAGGTTGCTTACCTACAGTATGAACGTAAGTAATGAGCTTATGCTCAGTAAGCACAACATTCAATCCGCAAACATTTTAATAAATAATGCATGAACCGATTATGTTCTCTTATGAATCATTCATACTTTTGTATATTAACTTGGTTTGGGTCCCCAACATAGCATATTCGTGTGTGCACATATCGTGGCACATAGCAATGGAGTGGTTGGGGTGGCCAATCCAATCCAAGTCAAACCATGAAACAGAACGTTTAACATGGAACCATGAAACATATCGTTTAACATGGAGCCATGAAATAGATCGTTTAACATGGTGCGGTTAGGGCAGCCAATCCAATCCAACATCAAACCATGGGCCAAACCATTTAAACCCGCCCCTTGAGGCAAGTCGGTATGACAACAACAAACGTGCTTGTCCTAACTTACTTCATGAAAACTTGTTTTTAAAGACATGCAGTGTATTACATACTTGTCATCATTAATCATACTTAAGAACTTAAATCTTAAATGTTCCTTACTTGAAAACTTAACCTTGTTCATACCATGGGATTTATTATTAGTGAACATGCTTTCATGATGTCACAAATATAAAACGTAAAACATCATATTGTACAACATCGTAATATAAAACATCATAGCGTACCATATCATAACATAAATCATAATAACGTAAAACATCATAGCTGTAATAACCCGAAATTCTGATGAACTTGGGATTTCCTTAGATATAAGAAAAATCTAAATTTGAAGTTTATATGTTGATATGAAACTCATGATTTGAGTTAAAAATCAGTATATGTTTGAGTTCTCGTTTAAATTTGTTATGAGACTCAATAGTAGTTTGCTTAGTTAAGCATGAGGCCTTTTAAAAAAAGGGCATAATAGGAATTTATGATTTTATGTCGTCAATGTTTGACTAGATTGACCTAAGATTTGACTGAGATAGTATTGCAGTGTAATTAATAATATGGAAAATTATACTGTGATAAACTGTCATTACGAATAAATAAGCAAAAATAAGTTTCAAGACCACTTTAGAAAAATCAAGCACATTATTTAGGATAATTGTGCAAGAATTGGAAGCCAAGTGGCTCCACCATAGCCGGCCACCTTTAGGGGCCAAAGTGCAAATATTTGTCCTTCAGGGACTAAAGTGCAAATATTTTATCCTTCAGGGACTAAAGTGTAATTTTAAGAAAAGTTCATAATTTTAGAGCTAAAAAGTCTTCTAAGGAAGGATTTAGTAAGAATTTGATGTTTGAAGGCTTAACCATGACCGGCCAATTTATAGGGACTAAAGTGCAAATATTTTGCCTTTAGGGGCCAATGTGCAATTTTGGAGAAAATTGTAGACTTATCAGCAATTATGTAAATTTTTGAATCGGGGACTTTTTAAGTAAAGTTTCTTAGTTCAATTAAGTCAATGATCCAATTCTAGTTTAGTTAGTTTGGTTGGAAACCAAGGAAGACAAGTTAAGATTGAATTTGATGAATAAGCCATTAGCTTTGCTTACTTTGTTAGCTAGAACAACCACATGGTGCCACCTAGGGCCGGCCATCACAAGAAGAAAACACCTCATGGACTAGCTTTGGTGAGCAACCCTCCCAGCCTTGCTCACTTGGCTAGCTAAGGTTTGTCAAATCATCACCCTAAGAACCGGCCATCATAAGGGCAAGACACATCATGTTCATAGTCTTGGTGAGTAAGCTCTTAGCCTTGCTTACTTGGTTAGCTAAGACATTGCCAACACATCACCTAAGGCCGGCCACCATAAGGAAGAAACACCTCACCTATGTAGCTTGGATGAGTAAGTCTCCTAGCTTGGCTTACTTGGTGAACAAGGACAAGCCACATGTCCCAAAACATGGCTGGCCTCACAAGGAAAAGACACCTCATTCCCTAGCTTTGAAGAGTAAGCTTAGCCTAGTTTTTAAGCAAGCTTGGCCGGCCAACACATAGGGACCAAGGAGAAAAATAGTTTGGCTTCAAGGACTATTGCCTAAATTACCAAAGATGGATTTCTTGAACTCCTTTGGCTCTTGACACCTCATGCTTCATAGGCTTGCTTAGTATGCATGTTAGCCTTGCTTATGGTTAACAAAAGCAAGCTCAAGGCTCCACCTAAGGCCAGCCAACTTAGGAGAAGGACACCTCAAGGTTCCTAGCCTTGCTTAGCAAGCTTCCCTAGCTTTGCTACTTGGCCAAATGTTGCAAGCATGGCCGGCCACCACATAGGGTGCAAGAAGAAATTATTTTTTCTTGTGAGGACTAGTAAACAATTTCAAAACTTATGCTTCATCTATAAATAGGTGAAGGTGCTTTTATTTTCTTTGGTTAGCCAACACACACACACACTTGAGCAGCACAAACTCTCCCAATTCTGCCATAGAAGCCGAGCAAAGAGAGGAGAGAAAAGAAAGAAAAGAAAACTAGAGAAAGTTTTCGGTTTAGTGTAAAAAGTGTGAGGGAAATTTTAATACCCTAATTTAAGAATTCCATCAGTGGAACTTGAGGTAAATCTTTTTATCCTCTAGTTCTTCATTCAAGTTTTAGTTAAGATTTAAGAGTATGTTTAATATGTATGAGCATGAGTTCATTTTGTTAAGTTTCATGCACAAGGGTTTTGGTACGTTTAATTAGGGTTTGTAATTGGACGGTTTTTCGGAAAACAAGATTTTGAGGCCTTTAGAGGCCGAATCTTGAAAAAGTCAAAACTACAAAGTTGTAGAAAAGGGAAAATCCTAGGGACTAACACGGACAGTTTTTGGAAATAAAGCCTTTAAGACCTTTATTTTTATAAAACTCCGAGACTGAGAATTCCTGGGCAGGCCAGACCCAGTATGCACGGCCAGCACGTTTCAACCTCAAAAATGATTAAGTTAAAGACAGAACTGGGTTTTCAGTAAAGAACCAAAGTTATAGTATTTTTCGAGATCTACAACTTTCATGAAGAAAGTTTTCTCAGATTCTAAACAGAATTTAAGATAAAGATTTATCATAAAAACAGTACAGGAAGTAAGAAAATCCCTGCACTAGATTTGTGGGAAAAGAACCAAATTTTATGAATTGATTTTTAAGCCTGGTTTTCAAAATTTTAGAGTTCTTACTAAATTTCAAAAAGGAGTTGAAATTTAGGATTTATAGTTAGCAATTAGAATCATTATGATATTATGATAGGATGATATTCATCCTATGATTTTTCTTGGAAACAGGAAAACGACCTGTTTGAGTGAGGAATTTTGATTCAAGACGCGGTCACGGTAAGTACAACTCCGCCTACAGCATGGACAAAACGTTTTTGTCGTATGGAATGTTTTTAAGAAATCACGAATTGATTTACATGATTTATATATGTTTATATTATGATGCATATGCTATGATAAGTTTAAGTAATGCTATGAAGTTATGTATGATAAGCTTATGTTATAATAAGTAATGCTATGAAGTTATGTTATGATAAGTTTAAGTAATGCTATGAAGTTATGTATGATAAGCTTATGTTATAATAAGTAATGCTATGAAGTTATGTTATGATAAGTTTAAGTAATGCTATGAAGTTATGTATGATAAGCTTATGTTATAATAAGTTATGCTATGAAGTTATGTTATGATAAGTTTATGCTATGATTTATGTTATGATGTTATGATATTTTATGTTCTGATATTTTATGTTATGATATTATGATGATTTATGTTATGAGGTTATGATGAATTATGTAATGATGTTATGATATTTTATGTTATGATATTACAATGATTCATGTTATAATGTTATGGTGAATTATGTTTTATTATCGTGACATCACGAAGCATATACACGAATATTAAATCACAAGGTAAAAATAAGATAAGACAAGCTAATGTTACCGACTTGCCACAAGGGCGGGTTTAAATAGTTTAGTTTATGGTTTGAGTTGGATTGGACTGGTCGCCTCCAGCCACTCCATAGCAATGTACCACGGTAAGTACACGTATGACATATAATGGAACGGAATCAAGTTATTATAAGAAAGCTATATTGATTCATAAGAAAGCATAATCGGTTCATGCATTCTTTTATTAAAATGTTTTGCGGATTGAATATTGTGCTTACTGGGCATAAGCTCATTACTTACGTTCATGCTGTAGGTAAGTAACCTACCAGTAATACTTGATGCAAGACTGTGGAGGGCTGGCGCTACAGACTGTGAAATGTGGGATGGACACCGCCACGAGTTTTGGAATATTATGTTTTGTAAAATTATGTTTGTAAAGTATGTTTGTAAAATATATTTGTATTATGTTATAATGAAGGAATGGTATGAATAAGGAAAAGTTTTCAAGTATGATGGCAACAAGTTGCCTCGTGTCGTACCGATCCGCACTAGGTCGGAGATGGTCCACGATCTGAATATGATAGCTTTCAAATAAGGTTTAAAAGCTCGGTACTCGAATATGTACCTATACAAGTATGAGTATGAGTTTAAGTATAAGATTAAGTCAAGTTTAAGTTTGAATTTAAAGTATAAGTTTATAAGAAAAAAAAAAAAAAAAAAATTTACTCTGGAAATTTCAGTAAGTTTAAGGCTTTAAGATTTAAGACTTAAGTTAAGTATGTAAGTTGAAGACACGACCCTGCATGGGGGGGGTCGGGGCGTGTCAATAGCATACCATATCATAACATAAATCATCATAACGTAAACATCGTATCGTAGCATACTTCATCATAACATACCATAACCTACTGCATCGTAACATACTGCATCGTATCATATACATCATAACATACAAATTATGTAAATCAATTCATGATTTCTTAAAAACACATCATACAACAAAACATGTTGTCCATGCTGTAGGCGGAGTTGTACTTACCTCTCGTCCTACGCTCTTAGTCTATCGTTCCAACGAGGCATGATAACACGTCATATTCCTGTTTCAAATAGGACGTAAGATATGGATCGTCCTATCTTATCATAAATCATATTATTTAAATGTTGGTATTCTAACCAACATTCATGAGTAACCATAGTTATATGTCCCCCACATATCTACACATGATCAGTTTATAAACTGTTTTTAATAAAACTGTTTAAGTTTGGAAAGTTTACTGAAAACAGTCCATAATTCCATTTATCAGTGCATGTGCAGGAATTTCCTGCTTTTGTACTGTTTTCTGAAAATCTTGTGCAAGAATTTCTTGTTTCTTGCACAGTTTTTAAGATCAAATTTTATCTCAATAATCTGTTTAGAATTTGAAAAACTTTTCTCATGAAAGTTGTAGATCTTGAAAAACCCTACAACTTTTGTTCTTTGGTCAAAACCCATTTCTGTCATTAACATAGTCATATTTGAGGTTGAAACCTGCTGGCTGTGCACCCTACTACCACACTGGGTCTGGGCAGACCAGTCTCGGTTTTTCATGAAAACGAAGGCCTTTGGCGCCTTATTTTTTAAAACGGTCTACGTTGCCCCCTAGGATTTTCAATTTCCTACAACTTTGTAGTTTTGAGCTTTTCCCAATTCGACCTCTAAAGGCCTGAAAATTGCATTTCTAGAATACTTGCCAGTCTTGACCCGAGACTGGCAGTTTTGGTTTCGATTGATTCTTACGTAAAATTACGCGCACACTACCTCGAACGGTTCGAACCGTGAGCCTACATCAAGCATGCAGAGTATTACATAACGTTTTCATGTTCATACATTCATTCCATACCCATGAAATTATCATGCAACCCATTTGGTGATTTTCACCAACTAGGGTTTTTAGGGTTGTCTTGAACCCTAAAATCAACATACAATCATAATTTACATACTCATTCTTTCATCCTCATTCTTGAGCATGTGGGGACATACAACAAACACTTAATGGTCATACATACAACCGGCATAATCATGCATAACAAACATAAATCAAAACTACCCAATAACCTAATCAAGCACAAGTTTAAAAATCTTAATTAGGACATAAGAATAAAATGAGCTTATACACGTAAAAGCTTGCTCAAACTTAATTGAGAGGCTTAGGGTTTTGAGAGGTTTACCTCTAGGCTTGGAAAGGATTCTCACACTTGAATCCACACAATTATTTTTTCTTTGCTATCTTCCTCACAAAATCCGGCCACTCAATTTTTCTCTCTTATTTTTTTTTTCTCTCTTGGCTCGGCTTCTATGGAGGTTTTGAAGAAAATTGGGCAGAGTTTTGGGGTGTTTTGTGCTGCCAAAAACCGCCCCTCAGCAGCCCTATTTATAGGTGAAAATTACAAATTTTCAAAAATTATTTTTTATTTCCAAAATTGCATATTAGTCCTTCAAGCAAAAATATTTGCTAAAGAACCCCTACATGTGGTGGCCGGCCATTGCTTGTCTTGGAGCCCAAGTTTTGCTTATGATGACATCATCTTGATGACATCATGTGCTTACCTCATGCTTACATCATCATATTTTTCAAAATTACACTTTTACCCCTAAAGACAAAATATTTGCAATTTGACCTTCCAAGTGGCATGTTGGCCGGCCATCACCTTGTTCTCCAAGCAAATGATGACATCACCTTGATGACATCATCTTGCTTACATCACCTATTTTTTCAAAAATTGCATTTTAGCCCCTAAGGATAAAATATTTGCAATTTCACCCCCCTTAGGTGGCCGGCCATTATAGTGCTAGGTGGCAAGGATTTCTTTCCACAATTTCCTTAAATCAAAATAATGTCATAATTTTTTGGTGAGGTGATGTCACCATTTAGGCCTTGTTTGGCTTTTTCTTAATATGCAGTCCAATTTCAAGCTTAACACAGATATTTCCAATACTGTTTTTACTTAATATATAGTATTGTTGCATTCATTGCAGTCCAAAATTTATCTGTGTAAAATTTGACTGTATAAAATTATTCTTATTTTTTAAAAGCCCTTTTTGTCCTTTATTTCTAACTCGGTGTGCTTGATTTTTCTACGGTGGTTTTAAATCCTATTCATGCAATCGTAACTGTAAAGATGGTTTTCACAGTATATTTTCCATACTGCTCATCATAATATTGCATAGTCAAGCCTTTGACCATTCTTGGTCAACCTTTGACTTTCTTGGTCAACTTTGACTTTCTTGGTCAAACTTTGACCAACATGAAATTATGAAATTTCACTATGCCTTTTTCCTAGAAACGCTTTATGCTCGACTAAGTAATCTATTATTGAGTCTCGTAGCCAGTTAATCGAGAACTCAAACTTATACTGATATTTAACTCATATTATGAGCTTCATATCGTCATATATGATTCAATCTTAAATTTTTCCTTGTCTCAAAGGAAATCATAAGCCATAAAAATTTCGGGTATTACAACTGGGATCAGAAGCAGCCATTGGTCGAATTTTCCTATAACAATAGTTATCATGCTTCAATCGGTATGGCTCCATTTGAAGCATTATATGGAAGGAAATGTCGATCTCCTATCCACTAGCAGGAAGTGGGGCAGAAGCAGTTGTAAACAACAGATTTCATTATGAAGACCTCTGAGGATATCAAGAAGATCAAGCAAAGGCTCGACATAGCGTTTAGCAGACAGAAAAGTTATGCCGATAAACGCAGAAGGCCTTTGGAGTTTCAAGTCGGAGATGCGGTGTTCATCAAGATTGCTCCTATGAAAGGAGTAATGAGATTTGGTAAAAAGGGGAAGCTTAGCCCAAGGTATACGGGACCATTTGAAATCCTTGAGAGGATTGGGAAAGTAGCCTTTAAGCTTGCCCTACTGCCAGAATTAGCTTCGATGCATTATGTTTTCCATGTTTTGATGCTAAAGAAGTATGTACCAGACCCTTCCCATGTGCTTAGTCAAGAACCAGTGGAGGTTCAAACGGACTTATGAAGAAAAGCCAGTTCGAATTCTGGATTGGGAAGAGAAGGTCCTAAGAAACAAAACCATTCCCATGGTTAAAGTGTTGTGGCGAAACCACAAGGTTGAAGAAGCAACCTGGGAATTGGAAGACGAGATGAGAAAGAACTACCCCAGTTTGTTCTAATTTTTGAGGACGAAAATTTTTAAGGGGGGTAGATTGTAATAACTAGTAATTTACAATATTACTATTTCCTTTTTAAAGAAATATAGGCTGTTCCATGAAGGTATCTATGAAAAAGCCTGATTAGGGTTTTTACTTAATTTGTGAGTCCTTATGATTTTATAAGACTCAAAAATGATTGCTTAGTCAAGCATGTGACCTTTTGGGTAAAAAAGGTAGAAAATTTCATGATTTTATGTTGGTCAAAGTTTGACCATAAAAAGTTAAAGTTGACCGAAAAAGTCAAAGATTGACTAGAAAGTCAAATATATGACGATACTGTAAGATGATAAGCAGTATGAGAAATATACTGCGAAAAACCGTCTTTACGGACAAGATAGCAAGAATAAGATTTAAAACCACCATAGAAAAATCAAGCACATTAATTAAGGTATCAAGGGCCAAATGGCTTCAAGTTATAAGAAAATTTTTTAGACAGTCCATTTTTACACAGATAAATTTTGGACTGCAGTTCATTGTAAAAATACTGTTATTAGTAGATAACAGTATTGAAAATATCTGTGTTAGTATAAAAATGGACTGCATATTAAGGAAAAAGACAAACAAGCCTTAAGGATGCTTACCTCATCTAACTTTTGATTAATGACATCATTTTGGATTAAGGAAAATATTGGAAAGAATTATGGATGGCTCTAGAACCACCTTGGTCGGCCACCTAAGGGCCCTTTTGGGCAAATACATCCTAGTTCAAAAACTTTTTAATAATTTTGAGAAATTTCCAATCACCTATAAATAGGTGACCCATTTGTTCAAAAAATTAGAAAATCTAGCTAAACCATGCCAAAATTTATTCACATTTTCACTCTCAAAATCCGAACTCTAGAAAGAAAGGAAGAAAGAAAAATAAGCAAACCCAAGAGAAAAAGGTGTGTAGTGGTGGTCGGATTTTTGACTAAAACAACAACAAGAGATTGAAAATTTTTGGAAACCCTTTGGCTTAGAGAGGCCGGTTGTGGTGAGAGGAAAGGAAAGGAAGAGAAAATTCAAATTGTCGCCGGATTTTGAAGCAAGAAGTGGCCGGATTTTGAAGTAAGAGGTGGCTGAAAATTTGAAGGATTTCCAAGTAAGGAGGCCGGTTCTAGCATCAAGAAAAGGGGGGAAAGTTGAACCCAAACCTAGCCTTAACCTTTGAGTAAATTGAGGTAATTTCCTTTGGACCCTAAGCCTTTCAATTCAAGCTTAAATTTGGAAATATGAGTGTATTTCAAGTTGGCTTGTCAGAGCATAAGCTCAATTTAATTTATTGCCTAGATTTGAGTTTAGGTTATGTGCTTGATTAGGTTTGTGGGTGGTTTGATTTATGAGCTTTGCATGGTTATGTGCTTATGCTTGCATGATTATGATTATTAGGGTTTGCATGCTTGATGAATGAGATGGTTGTATGTCCCCAAATATGTTAAGTATGATGAAGAATGTGCATGTTAGGTTGCTAGAGATTTATGTTATGGTTTGTGCAAACCTAAAACCATGCAAACCCTAGTTGGTGCAAAATCAATAATGGTTTGTATGGGTATGATCAATAATGTGTTTAAAGAAATTTTACGTTAGAAAAACGTTACATGACTGATCTTAGGCTCCCGGTGCGGCCGGTTGAGGTAGAGTGCACGTATTAGGACGTAAAATGAACTTAAACCCAAAAACTGCCAGTTCGTGTAAAAACTGGCCAGTTTTCTGGAAAGCAGATTTTGAGGCCCTTAGAGACCGAATTTGAGAAAACTTAAAACATGAAAGTTGTAGAGAAAGGTTTTTCCTAGGGGCAAAAAGGATAGTTTTCCAAAATAAGGCTCCAACGGCCTCGGTTTGTACGAGAATCTGAGCCTGACTGTGCCCAGACTTCATACACGGCCAAGTGAGTTCAACAGAGAAAACGAGTGGGTTAGATTCCGAACCAGGTTTTGAGTAAAACACAAAAATTGTAGGGTTTTTCGAGATCTAAAACTTTTGTGAAGAAAACTTTTTCAAATTCGACCTAGATTTTTAAATGAAATTGGATTTCAAAAACTGTACAGGAAACAAGAAATTCCTGCGCAGGATTATCTAAAACTGTGCAGGGAAAAAGGATATTTCTGCACATACACTAATAAAATGACTGTGGACAGCTGTTCCAAAGGCAGTTTCCAACACATAATAATTTTACTCAAGAGTTACAATTTTTCATAAGTTGAACAAAGGATTTTTGTATAAAATGTTGAGTTTTTCCAAAAGAAAATAAAAATGGGTTTTTGAAACCAAAAGTCAAGTTATGACCCGAGTAGGGTAAGTTTTGAATTCTAGGGTTACTAATTGTAACCAAGTGAGTTATTATGTGTTTTATGGGAGGGGACATATAACTAAAATTATGCATGAATGTTGGTTAAATCACCAACATTTTAATCCTTACCTATGTCCTTTATTATAGCAGGAGATAGCCTGCTGTGGTGTCCTGAATTGGAACAGAACCCTATTGGACATAGCAAATGAGGTAAGTACAACTCCGCCTACAGCATAGGCTTTTGTTGTGATACTTGCCTAAGTATGTTGGATGTATGCTATGATGTATGTTAGAATTATGTGATATTAGGTTATGTTATGATGTATGATATGACAAGTTTATTACATGGCTATGTTATGATGTATGTTAGGTTAAGGTTATGATATGGCTAAGATACGATTATGATTTATGTATGTGCAACATCATGAAGCATGTTCACAAATGACAAGAATAAGGTCAAGTAAGACATGAGAATAAGTAAGCATGATGGCAAGCAAGCTTGCCTGTGTCGTACCGACCCGCATTAGGTCGGGTTGGACTATGGTTTGAGTTGGAATTGGACTGGCCGCCCCAACCACTCCATAGTTGCGCGCCCGGTACGAACACTTATGTTAAGGGTCCCATAAGCAAGTTAAGTTAAGATGAGCTATGAAAGTATGTTATGAAAGAATAAGTAAGCATAATGAAGCATAAATGGTTCATGCATGATTATATTATGATAAGCTATGTTATGTTGAATTAGATTATGTTTTGTATTGTTTGTTGTCGCGGATGTTATGTTGTACTTGCTGAGCGAAAGCTCATGTCTTACGTCTATGCTGTAGGTAAGCAACCTACGGGCACCTTTTGATGCAAGATGGCGAGCGTGGCAGGGCGAGCTGTGAAATGTGGGATCTATAGCCGCTACGCATTTTGTTCTTTTATGAATATCTTATTTGGTGTTCGAACATCGTTATTTAATTATCGCATATACGCTCATATGCTTGTAAAAAAAATATATATATTTCCGCTATTTACGCTAAGTAAATATGTACGATATATATGTATGTATGTATGGTAACGGCCTGTGCTAGGCGGGTCGTTACATATGGCCAGGATAGAGAAGCTAGGAACCGGGTGGATAACAACTTGGGAAGTATCAAGATGAAAATTCCTGCATTTCAAGGAAAAAGTGATCCCGAAGCATACCTCAAGTGGGAAAGAAGATGGAGTTGGTATTCGGTTGTCACAACTACTCCGAATTAAAGAAGGTAAAACTTGCTGAAATTGAATTTACTGATTATGCTATTGTGTGGTGGGACCAGTTGTGCATCAATAAGAGGTAGAATGGAGAACGTCCTATTGAAACTTGGGATGGGATGAAGAGAGTGATGAGACGACGATTTGTACCTAGTCAGTATTACCGGGATCTATACCTCAAGCTGCAAGGTCTCCGTCAAGGTAACCGAAGCGTTGATGAGTATTATAAAGAAATGGAGATAGCTATGATTAGAGCCAACATGGAGGAGGATCGAGAGGCGACAATGGCCAGATTTTTGAATGGTTTAAACCGAGAGATTGCTCACATAATCAAGATACACCATTATGTGGAATTGGAGGATTTGGTGCATATGGCAATCAAGGTTGAGAGGCAACTCAAGAGAGGTCGAACATGGCCTAAACCAATCCCACAAAATTCGAGCGCAGCACCTTGGAGGCCGAACTACCGAAAGAAAGAAGAAAACCCATCCACCTTCAAGGCCAAACCCGAGTCCAAACCAGCCACCACTACCAAGACCTCTCAAGGTAAATCAGCCCCTACTTTGACTCGTTCTAGTGAGATTAAATGCTTCAAATGTTAGGGGAGAGGGGACATAGCTAGCCAATGTCCAAACAAGCGAGTTATGGTCATCCGGGAAAGTAGTGAAATTGAATCCGAGGACGAAGCTAATCTAGATGCCATGCCACCATTGGAGGACGACCCCATAGGAGATGAGGAGTTCGGGGCAGATCATGGTGAGATGCTTGGACCAGTCGCACGACGAGCCTTAAGCTTGCAAGCTAGAGAAGAGGAAGAAGAAGTACAGCGGGAGAATATCTTTCATACTCGTTGCCACGTGAAAGACAAGGTATGTATTGTTATTATCAATGGCGGTAGTTGCACTAGTGTTGCTAGTACTTCCATGGTTGAAAAGCTAGGGCTCACAACACTTAAGCACCCTCGTCCATACAACCTACAATGGTTGAACGATAGTGGTGAAGTGGGGTTACGAAGCAGGTTGTTGTACAATTTTGGATCGGTAAATATGAGGATGAAGTATTGTGCGATGTGGTACCAATGCAAGCAGGACATCTTCTCTTAGGAAGACCATGGCAATTCAACCGACGTGTGCAACATGACGACTTCTCTAACAAATACTCATTCATGCGCAATCAATGGACGGTCATTCTAGTTCTGTTGACACCAAAACAAGTCTATGAGGATCAAGTGAGGTTGTAAAAATTGAGTTAATAAAAGAACTTGAGAGAGCAACAGAATGAGAGTGAAAATAAGAGTGAGGCCGAGCATAATGAAAATGAGGGGAAAGACAGATACACGGCCAAAAAGAGAAAACAAAGAAATTTCTTTGCAAAAACAAGTGAGGTTAAGTAAGCGTTGATTTCAAAACGGCCGATGATTGTACTCATGTACAAGGAGGCTATTTTAAACATTAACCAACTTGAGTCTTTGTTGCCTAGTATTGTTGTTTCCCTCTTGCAGGAGTTCGAGGATGTGTTCTTCGAGGAGGTACCACATGGTTTACCACCTATCTGAGGGATTGAACACCAAATCAATTTCATTCCCAGTGCATCAATTCCAAACTGACCAGCATATAGAAGCAACCTGGAGGAGACGAAGGAGCTTCTAAGGCAAGTCGAAGAATTGTTGGAGAAAGGGTACGTGAGAGAAAGCATGAGTCCTTGTGCAGTTCCGGTGATTCTAGTGCTTAAGAAGGATGGGACATAGAGGATGTGTGTTGATGTAGAGCCATCAACAACGTAACGGTAAAGTATCGACACCCTATCCCTCGCTTAGATGATATGCTAGATGAGCTACATGGTTCTTGTGTGTTTTTTAAGATCGATCTTAAGAGTAGGTATCATCAAATAGAGTGAAGTAGAAGACGAATGGAAGACAACATTTAAAACTAAATATGGATTGTATGAGTGGTTAGTAATGCCGTTTGGATTAACTAATGCACCTAGTACTTTCATGCGCCTAATGAATCATGTCTTGCGTCCTTTCATTGGTAAACTCGTTGTTGTTTATTTTGGTGATATTCTAGTTTATAGCAAGAATTTGCATGACCACGTTTCACATTTGCATTCAGTTTTGGATGTGCTTAGAGAAGAGATGTTATATGGTAACCTCAAAAAGTATACTTTCTGCACCAATAAGCTTGTTTTCCCATGTTTTGTTGTGAGTGCTAAAGGTATTGAGATTGATGAAGAGAAGATCAAAGCCATCCAAGAGTGGTCGACCCCCTCCAGTGTAGGTAATGTTAGAAGTTTTCATGGACTTGCTAGTTTTACAGAAGATTCGCGAAAGATTTTAGCACCGTCGTTGCACTGCTTACTGAAGTTATCAAGAATAACGTTGCATTCAAATGGGGTGAAGAACAAGAGAAGGTGCTTCAGCTTATTAAGCACAAGCTTACTCACGCTCCTTTACTTGCTTTACCTAACTTTTCCAAAGCATTCGAAATCGAATATGATGCTTCTGGTGTAGGTATAGGAGCTGTTCCTATGTAGTATGGGAGACCACTTGTGTATTTTAGCGAAAGCTAAGTGAGGCTGCACTTAACTATCATACCTATGACAAAGAGTTGTACGCATTGGTTCGAGCTTAAGAGACATGGCAGCACTATTTGGGGCCAAAGGAGTTTGTGATTCGTACGGATCATGAATCCTTGAAACATTTGAAAGGTCAACACAAGCTGAATAAGAGACATGATAGGGTTGAGTTCATTGAGACTTTTCCCTATGTCATTCGGTATAAACAAGATGGTGAAAAGAAGGCAAAATTAGTGAAGCAACTCCATGAGAGAGCACAGCTCAACATAGAGATGAGAACCGAACAATATATCAAGCAAGCTAACAAGGGATGTTACAAGCTGGTTTTTGAACCCAGTGATTGGGTGTGGTTACACAAGAGGAAAGAAAGATTTACTGATGCAGATCAAGGCAATGTTTTAAGCTCAAGCAACACATTTTTGGCAAGTGTGCGTGGCTTTCATGGCTTGAGTCTTGGCCCACAAGCTTGGCTTTCAAGCTTAACTTTAATTGCTGATTTCTGAGTGCTTATCTTCAGTTTTATTCTAGTATTTACTACATTTTCAAGTTGATTTTAATTGTGTTGGAGTTACATGGAAGTTTGTTAGACTCTTGGGCTGTTATGTTGTATTCTTGGGAATTTGTTCAGTTTTGGTGACTGAAAGTAAAGGGTGTAATTATAGGAATATGGATGGTTTTAAGGGTAGTTATGGTGGGGATGTTTTCTTTGTTTTAAGTACGTAATTATGGGAGTGTTTGTAACTGAATTTTATTTACTTTGGATGTAAAATTCGTCCTAAAGAGGGATGAAATGATCTGTATTGGACAGCCTTTGTTGAATGAGAAAATTCAGTTCTTGTGTGAATTGTGAACTCTTATCTCTTAGGTGGATTCCTAGAATGGGGAGTTTTGACTTATCTAACGTGTGGGAACCGTTAGTGGCGTCCTCCTAGACTTATTTTGAGTCTGAGTTATTATTTCCCAACCCAGTCCTATACTTCGAACCAATTCCGTATCATTTTGGTATCAGAGCAGGTTGAAGAAAAATGAGGAGACAAGCTCTTCGAAGACAACTCGTTGAAGAAGATGAACCGGTGGAAGAAAGAAATCAAATCTCGAGATGGAGGAAATGCGAAGAACATTACAGCAGCATCAACAACGCCTTGAACGGTACGAGAGACAAGATCCACCAAGACATGATAGGCGCCATGCAGATGAAGAGGATGAAGGCACCAATCCATTCCACAATGAAGATGATTCTAGCGACGACTCCTATGCTTACCCCAGACGTCGAATCCACTGTAGAAGCCGTGATGGTGATGTGAGGGTGGATGTACCTGAATATGACGAACAATCACAAGACGATACATTCCTCGATTGGCTATACACCGTGGAAAGGATCTTTGAATTCAAGGATTATTCTGATGAAAAGCGAGTCTAGTTGGTTGCCATTAAACTAAAGAAGTATGCGTCCCTTTGGTGGGAGAATCTCAAGCGAGAACGGGAGCGAGAAAGATGGAGGCCCATTCAAACATGGGAGAAGATGAAGTGGGAACTCAGAAAAATATTCATTTCGGACAATTACAAACAAGACAATTATGTAAAGTTTCACAATTTCCGGCAATTTGAGTTGTCTGTGGCTGACTACACTAGAGAATTCGAGTATCTGATGCTCAAGTGCGATGTAGTAGAACCCGAGGAGCGAAGTATTGCACGGTATCTTGGCGGACTCAAGAAGGAGATTTCCGATGTAATCAAATTACAGTCATATTGGACTTTCAATGATGTTCGAAAATTGGCTTTGAACGTGGAGCAGCAAAAAAAAGAGGCAAGGAGATTTCCAAATAAATCTATGGGCAACCCTAGTTTGACAAAAAAGGGAAATCCTAGCTCATCCACTTCCTTGGCATCAACCAAGGCATCCTCATTCAACACCAAGCCAGAGACACGAAATCCAAAACCTGTAGTTAATCCCAATGCTACTAAGAAATGTTTCAAGTGCTAAGGCTATGGACACATTGCCTCGGAGTGTCCCAACAAACGCACCGTCACTATCATTGGTGATGATGTGGTTGAAGAACAAGAGGAGCATCAAGAAGAAGAAGGAGATCTTGAAGAACATGAAGAGTATGGTGACGAAGGAGAGGTTCTAGTCATTAGGCGACTCTTGAATGCAAGTCCTTGTCAAGAAGAGCATTGGTTGTGAGAGAACATATTTCAAACCCGTTGCATATCTCATGGCCGAGTGTGTAACCTCATTATTGATGGCAGGAGTTGCACCAATGTTGTGTCCGAAGAGATGGTGATCAAATTGAGCTTATCAACCGAGCCTCATCCCAAGCCTTACAAGATTCAATGGTTCAAGAATGGAAATGGAGTGTCGGTGTCCAAAAGGCGTTTGGTTTCCTTCTCTATAGGGAAATCATATGAAGATGAAATCTGGTGTGATATTGTGCCAATGGACGCATGCCATCTTCTATTGGGTCGGCCCTGGTTATTTGATAGGAGAGTGATGCATGATGGATTCAAAAACACCTATTCCTTCATCAAAGATGGAAAAAAGATCATTTTGAACCCAATGAAACCGCTACCTAACAGCAAAGGAAAGAAGGAGGATGGACAAGTTTTCTTATCGGGTGCACAAATCACGGAAGCTCTTTTGAAGAATGAACCTGTAATGATTCTAGTGGCAAAGGAGGGGACTGAATGCAAAACCAATCTACCCAACATCATCAAACCTCTCTTGACCGAATATGAAGTTCTCATGCCAGAGTAAATTCTTAGCGAGTTACCACCTGTTAGAGGAATCCAACACCAAATTGATTTAGTATCGGGATCAACTTTACCAAACAAAGCTGCCTATAGGATTAATCCTAGCCAACAAGAGGAGCTGCAGTGTCAAGTGGAGGAATTGCTTGCAAAAGGGTTTATTAGAGAGAGTCTCAGCCCTTGTTCAGTGCCAGCTTTACTGGTTCCCAAGAAGGACGGTAGTTGGAGAATATGTTTAGATAGTTGTGCCATCAACAAAATTACCATTAAGTACCGGTTTCCCATTCCTAGACTTGATGATCTGTTGGCTCAACTCCATGGCGCTACAACATTTTCAAAGATTGATTTGCGTAGTGGATATCACCAAATCTGCATGCAACCAGGAGATGAGTGGAAGATGGCTTTCAAAACTAGTCGTGGGCTCTATGAATGGTTAGTGATGCCCTTTGGTTTGTCAAACGCGCCGAGCACATTTATAAGACTCATGACACACATTTTCAAGCCATATTTGGGTAAATTCATTGTGGTTTACTTTGATGATATCTTGGTTTATAGCCGTGATTTGCATGAGCACTTGGTGCACCTTCGACAAGTATTTGATGTTTTAAAAGAACAGCACCTCTATGTCAATCTCAAGAAGTGTTGTTTTGTGATGGAAAGTGTGGTTTTTCTTGGCTATGTGGTCACCAAAAACGGCATCAAGGTTGATGAAAGCAAGGTAGAGGCTACAGCTACTTGGCCCGTTCCACAAACTTTTTTTGATGTTAGGAGTTTTTATGGGATGGCGTCTTTTTACCATCGTTTTATCAGAAACTTTAGCACCTTGGTGGCTCCTATCACCGAGTGCCTAAATGGAGGAAAGTTTTTATGGAATGCGGAGGCACAAACAAGTTTCGAAAACATCAAGCAAAAACTGATGGCGGCACCAATATTGGCATTGCCGAATTTTGCTAGAGTGTTTCAAGTAGAGTGCGATGCATCCGGAATTGGAATTGGCACTGTTTTGAGCCAAGAAGGAAAGCCAATTGCCTTTTTAAGTGAAAAGCTCAATGACGCAAGGAGGAAGTATTCCACTTATGATAAAGAGTTCTATGCGATCGTGAGGGCTCTAAGGCATTAGAGTCACTACTTATTACCTAATGAGTTTGTTCTTTTTTTAGATCATGAGGCGCTTAAATTCTTGAGTGCTCAACAAAAACTTAATTCTAGACATGCCAAGTGGGTGCAGTTCCTTCAATCCTTCAATTTCATTATCAAGCACAAGTCTGGAAAATCCAATGTTGTTGCGGACGCGTTGAGTAGGAGGCATTTTTTATTGAGTACCATCCATGCCAAAGTGCTTGGTTTCGGAGTTGTTAAAGCTATGTATGAGGATGATCCTGATTTTGATAAAGTATGGAGTCTTTGTCTACAACAGGGGTACAAAGAGTTTGTTATTCAAGAAGGGTTCTTATACAAGGGAACTCAACTTTACATGCCACAAGGTTCACTGCGTGAAGCTATTATTCGGGAGGCTCATGGTGGTGGATTGGCTAGTCATTTTGGACGTGACAAAACATTGGCCTTGGTGAAAGAAAATTTCTATTGGCCGAATATAGTGAAGGATGTAGGGAAAATTGTGGAGCGTTGTGAGATTTGTAAAAGAGCTAAGACACATGGGAGCAACGTTGGTTTATATATACCTTTGCCTATTCCCACGGCTCCTTGGGATGATGTTAGCATGGATTTTGTTCTTGGATTGCCTCGGACTCAATGTGGGAAGGATTCAATAATGGTGGTAGTTGACCGTTTCTCAAGGATGGCTCATTTTGTTCCTTGCACGAAGACAATGGATGCAACACATATGGCAGATTTTTATTTTGGTGAGATTGTCAAGTTACATAGTGTGCCTAAGACTATCACTTCGGATCGTGATGCAAAATTCCTTAGTCATTTTTGGAGGACTCTATGGCGGAAAATGGGTACTAGACTACAATTTAGTACTTCCCACCATCACCAAACCGATGGACAAACTGAAGTGGTTAACCGTTCTCTTGGAGTTTTAATTAGGGCGCTAATCAAGAAGAATTTGAAGGCATGGGATTTGCTTCTTCCTCAAGCTGAGTTTGCATATGACAGATCTATTAGCCAAACAACCGGGTGTTCTCCATTTGAAATCATCTGTGGATAGAATCCGATCACTCCTTTGGATCTTGTTCCACTTAAGACCAATGCTAACTTTAGTGGAGAAGCGGATGAAAGAGCTAAGTATATTAAGAAGATTCATGAGCAAGTACGTGACACCATTGTCAAACAAATGGAGAGGTATGCTCAACGTGCAAACAAGCATAGGAAACGTGTGATTTATCAAGTTGGTGATTTGGTATGGATTCATCTACGACGAGAACGTTTTCCGAATCGCAAATTTATGAAACTTCAAGCACGAGCTAATGGCCCCTTCAGGATCATTGAAAAGGTGAATGACAATGCTTATAAGATTGATTTACAAGGGAATTATGGTGTTTCAGCAACCTTCAACGTAGCTGACTTGTCTCATTACATCGAAGATGAAGACTTGGACTCGAGGGCGAGTCCTTTCCAACCCGGGGAGCATGATGCAGATCAAGGCAATGTTTTAAGCTTAAGCAACATGTTTTTGGCAAGTGTGCATGGCTTTCATGGCTTGAGTCTTGGCCCACAAGCTTGGCTTTCAAGCTCAACTTTAATTACTGATTTTTGAGTGCTTATCTTCAGTTTTATTCTAGTATTTACTACATTTTCAAGTTGGTTTTAATTGTGTTGGAGTTACATAGCAGTTTGTTAGACTCTTGGGCTGTTATGATGTATTCTTTGGAATTTGTTCAGTTTTGGTAACTGAAAGTAAAAGGTGTAATTATAAGAATATAGATGGTTTTAAGGGTAGTTATAGTGGGGAAGTTTTCTTTGTTTTAAGTACGTAATTATGGGAGTGTTTGTAACTGAATTTTATTTACTTTGGATGTAAAATTCGTCCTAAAGAGGGCTGAAATGATCTGTATTGGACAGCTTTTGTTGAATGAGAAAATTCAATTCTTGTGTGAATTGTGAACTCTTATCTCTTAGGTGGATTCCTAGAGTGGGGAGTTTTGACTTATCTAACGTGTGGGAACCGTTAGTGGCATCCTCCTAGACTTATTTTGAGTCTGAGTTATTTTTTCCCAACCTAGCCCTATACTTCCGAACCAGTTCCGTATCATTTACGACACAAAGACATTCTAAGTTGCTGCCCCTAGGAGATGGTCCTTTTCAAGTGTTAGAACGAATCAATGACAATGCCTATGGACTTGACTTACCTGATGAGTATAATGTTCATGCTACTTTCAATGTTACTGACTTGAGTCCTTTTGATGGAGGCGATGATTTGAGGACAAATCCTTCTCAAGAGGGGGGAATGATAAGGACATTAAGGCTGCAAGGAATACTCACGAAGCAATTCAAGTTCCAGTTGGTCCGGTGACGAGAGCTGGAGCTAAAAGATTCAAAGCAGAGCTGAATAACTTAGTCCGGAGAGTTCTACAATAAGAAGAGAGTGTGTTCACTACTAATGGTAAACAAAGACTGATTTTACTCATCAAAGTTGTTCCGGAAGAGAGCCAAGGCTGATGTGGATGTTTTTATTTTCCAAGGCTAAAATGGATGTTATTTTCCAACAAAGAATCAAGTCAAGATTACGTTTTCAAGTGTTCAAGAAATTCAAAATTCAAAACAAGATCTGATCAAGATTTGATTTCTTTGTAATCTTATTTTAGTTTTAAGTTTTAGTTCAAAATTTGAATTTAAATCTGAATTTAAGTGTTTTTGTTTAGATAAATCTGATTCCTAGGTTTTTTAGGCATGTTTACCTTAGGGGTAAATTAGGAATTTTACAAATTGAAATTCGGCTATATAAGGCTGATTTTCAGACTATGGAAGCAGTTTTTTGATGTTTATTCATATTGTGAGTTATTCTTCTTGAGTTCTTAAAGAAACTTATCCGAGCTTATCAAGGATTCCTTGTGGCGTTCAAATCGACTTATCAAACGGAATTCCATATCCGTTTGTAGCATCTTCACCATACCAAGTTTCTTGTTTTGCTAAGCAACGGGTCGTGGTTTTCATCAAACTTGAAAGATCTTTGGTTGTTGTTTTCCGATTTGGTATCGAGTTTTGTCACGTTGTTGGCGTGGTTCGTATCACGTACGAACCCCTTTCCTTAAGGCTATAGGAATATGAAGATCTGTAGGTTCATTATTTTAAGATGTAATTAGTAGAGAGGGTTCATTATTTGAAGGAATGACAGGTAAAGAGGAAGAGACAGAGATAGGAATTGGAGGAGGAATAGGAGTAAGAGTTGAGATAGAAACAAGAGTTGAAGAAGGATTACCTGATGTATCTGGAGGATTAGAACCATCTCTCAGAGATTTTTATCGATCTTAAGCTGAGATAATTGGTAGATCTCTACTCCTTTTATGAAACCTTTTTCTAGTAA
The DNA here is from genome assembly GCA_038430175.1 of Ficus hirta. Classification (NCBI taxonomy): domain Eukaryota; kingdom Viridiplantae; phylum Streptophyta; class Magnoliopsida; order Rosales; family Moraceae; genus Ficus; species Ficus hirta. The sequence continues at coordinate 18,048,700 of CM076585.1, read as the reverse complement.
AAACCCGAAGCTCAGAGTTTGGATTATTTTGATCCTTTTGTAGTATTTCTCCCCTTGTTGATAAATTATTTATGATTGCCAAAGTGTTACTAGGATCTTCCACATGTCCATTATCTTGAACAAAATTTTCCTCTACAAAATTTTCAAGAATTGTGTTGGGTAAAGGAAAAGATACATCCCAAAAATTATCTTCATCTATTTTCTCCCCCTGAAGAAAATATTTGTTAAAATAAGGTTGTATTTCAAGAAATGAGACATCCATACTCACATAATTTTTTTTTTTTTTTTAGGATTGTAACACTTATACCCTTTTTTATTTGGAGCATAGCCTATGAAAGTACATTTTTTAGCTCTAGGATCAAGTTTTTATTGAAATTTACTGGGGATGTGAACAAAAATTTTGCACCCGAAAACCATTAAGGGTAAATCAGAATTAATTCAAGTTTCAGGAAAAAACTTTTTGAGGCATGCTAAAGGAGTGATATAGTTTAAAACTCGAGTAGGCATCCTATTAATTAAATATGATGCTGCCAAAATCGCGTCTCCCCAAAGATATTTAGGAACGTGCATAGAGAACATTATAGCTCGAGCAACTTCAAGTAAATGCTTGTTTTTTCTCTCAGCAATACCATTTTGTTTAGTAGTATCACGGCATGTAGGCTGATGTTGAATACCTTTTTCTTTCGAAACATTTCCCAATAATTCATTAAAATACTCCGTTCCTTTGTCAGAATGAAGTATGCTAATTTTGTTTGAAATTGGTTTTCAACCACATTATAAAAATCTTTTAACAATTTTTCAACATAAAATTTATAATTCATCATATAGATCCAACATAATCAATTAAGATCATCAATAAATGTCACAAACCATTTTTTTTCCAAAAACAGTAGTAAATTTTGAGAGACTCCAAACATCACTATGAATTAAATAAAATGGTTTTGAAGCACGATATGATTTTTTAAGATAAGTAGCACGATGGCTTTTAGACAAATGACAACTTTCACCCTAAAAAGATGAGCAATCCACATTCTTGAATAAGGATGGAAATAAATGTTTAAGATAAGGAAAACTAGGATGTCTTAGTCTAAGATGCCAAAGTATTATTTGTTCATGAAAAGGAATTAAACTAATACTACTCAAGCCGTGAGCTTTTTATTACTAGATTGGCTGTCAACAAAGTAGTAGAGACCATTGATTATCTTAGCACTGGCAATTGTCCTCCCCTAGTTTTGGTCCTGAAATTCACAATGGAAATCAAAGAAAATGATATGATTGTTAGAATCTTTGGACAGTTTTCTCACAGATAAAAGATTGCAGGCAAGTTTAGGGACATGGAGAATATATTTAAGATCTATTTTCTTTGAGATTTGTACTAAACCTTTTCCTGCAATAGACGAGAAACTTCCATGTGCAATTCTAACTTTTTCATTTCCAGAACATGGAGAATAAGATTTAAATAGATGAGAGGCATTAGTCATATGATCAGATGCTCCTGAATTAATGATCCATGGAGCGGAAAAACATGAAAGAGCACAAGATTCACTACTAATTTGGGCCAAGGAAACAGTAGAAGTACCAGATGATGAACTAGACTTTAGCAATTTTAGAAGATGTTCCATCTACTCTTTGGTGAAGGGACTTGTTTCAGCTTCATTTGCAGAAGGAAAAACACAGTTAGCTTTCTCACTAGTTTTGTTGCTTTTCCAATTTGCTAGCTTGCCATGAATCTTCCATCAAGTGTCCCGAGTATGGTGTGGTTTATTGCACTAATCACACCAAACCCAAGGCTTCTCATCTGCTTTCCTTTGGTTTGGGATGGCCCTGCTCGCATATGCCTCAGAGACAGTCAAGGCTGAGGTCTCCATAGAGGTTCCAGTCACCTTTTCTCCAAGCATGATGCTTCTACGGCTCTCCTCTCTTCTAACTTCAGAGAATACTTCGCTAATTGAGGGAAGAGGCTGCCTACTAATTATTCTCCCCCTCACTTCATCAAACTCAATGTTGAGTCCAGCAAGGAACTTAAAGATACTCCACTGTCTTCTTGTTGTGGTTGCGGTGCTCAACAAATTTCCACTCGTAGCTATTGAACAGGTTCAAATCTTGCCACGGCCAGTTCAGGGAGTTAAAGTATTTTGTAACACTATCCTCTCCTTGATGGATTTCACCAAGCTTCAAAGTCAACTTGCAAACCTGAGACTGATTGCCCATATCAAAATACATCTGGTTAACATTGTCCCAAAGTTCCTTTGCAGTTGGGTAGCACATATAGTTGAAACTAATATCTTTATCCATGGACTTCATGAGCCATGTCATCACTATAGAGTTCTCAGCATCCCGAGTAGCATAAGTCGGGTCCTTCTTTGCAGGTGTCGGCTTGTCTCCTATCAAGTATTCTATCTTCCCATGCCCTCGAATATACATCCAAACAGACTGAGACCATCGCAAAATGTTATCACCATTCAAATGAATTATGGTGATCTGAACTGAGTGAGACTCAGTATTGGAGGCTTGAATTTCGTTGGCTTTATATGGAACAATGGGTGGAGGAGTGGAATTGGATGAAACTTCAAACATAGTAAGGAAAGACTAAGGCTGCCGATTGAGTCTTAGGGTTTCAAAGAAAGAGGCCAGAGTCCAGAGATTAGAATCAGCTCTGATACCATTAAAACAAAGAATGATTTTGTGAATTGTTTCTATATATTGACTCAATGAATAAGGTATTACATGTAGACTACTTGTTGGAAATACAAACCATGAAATCAGGAAATTACAGTTATTTTACAGAGAAAACTTTCCTAATTACAGTAGTTGACTGATCCTATATTTACATAAATAGAAAAGCTATCAAATCTCAATGATTTCGGCAACATCTCAACCAAAATCATCCAATTTCCAACAGACATCATTTCCGACCACATCGAGATCATCCTGATTAATGCTCAAGGATGCACTCGCAAAGCGGTCAAATGTAGTACAAATCGGGCGGTCGTATCCACAAGGAGGCTATAACAAAAACAAACAATATTAGTGAAAATGAACGTAAAAAAGGAATGGAAAGAAAGTAACAAAAAGTGAAAATATTTTTAATTGATTTTTATAATATAGAAAATGAAGAAAATATGAAAAAGGAGATTTAGGTAGAGGAAAACTCAATAATAAATTAGGGGAGGCGTCGTGAGTACTTCATATGCTTCGTTCTCCAATTTGAATCCAATTTTCAATTTGTAATTCAATTGCAGGTTTCACATCCCGAATCTGAAGATCACGAGGATAAATCATCAGTTATGTTCTACGCTTCACAACCTGGTTCTAGTAAAGAATGGAGCAAGTGGTAAATTGATAGTGGATGCAGCGATCACATAACAGGTGATGCAAGCATATTCTGCGAGATTGACACATCGAACAAATCTCAAGTTAGATTAGGAAATGGAGCTCTAGTGGAGGCAAAAGGAAGAGGGACGATCTCAATTGATACAAAGAAAGGCATGAGGTACATTCACAATGTTCTACTAGTTCCCAATTTGGAGCAAAACTTGCTCAGCGTGGGACAAATGATACAAAATGGGTATTCTTTTCACTTCGAAGGAGACACGTGCAGAATCTATGACAAAAAAAAAAAAAAAAAAAGCTCTAATTGTTGCTGTGAAGATGGAGAATAGAAGCTTTCCCATCCAATGGAGACACTCAAAAGAAGTTGTTATGAAGACACAAGAAGATGAATCATGGCTTTGGCATAGGTGATTTGGTCACTTCAACTTTCAAGGCATGAAGATTGTCTATAAGAAAAAAATGATGAAAAACAAACCTCGCATCAGAGACAAAGATGACGTGTGTGTAGCTTGTCTACTGGGAAAACAACTTCGCCTACCGTTTCCTTCAAACAAAGCCTGGAGATCTAAAGGATTGTTAGAGTTGGTACATACCGATGTTTGCGGCCCAATGAGAACTCCTACCTACAGCCATGATAGGTACTTCATTCTATTCATTGATGATTACACTAGAATGACATGGGTATACTTTTTCAGAGAAAGATCACAAGTTTTTGAAATTTTCAAAAAATTCAAAATCTATGTTGAAAAGCAAAGTGGTTGTTACATCAAAGTTCTAAGAAGTGATAGAGGCACCGAATACAACTCTAGACAATTCAACAAATTCTGTGAAGATGGAGTAGATCGTCAACTTACTGTTGGACATACTCCTGAACAAAATGGAGTCTCAGAAAGGAAGAACAAAACAGTATTGGAAATGGCAAATACAATGCTAAAGGAGAAGGGATTTCCAAAACCCTTATGGGCTGAGGTAGTTTCTACAGCAGTCTACTTGTTGAATTGGTGTCCAACTAAAGCCGTTCGAAATAGAACTCCAGTTGAAGCTTGGAGCGGGCTCAAGCCTTCTGCAAAACATCTCAAAGTCTTTGGTTGTGTATGTTATGTGCACATACCAAAAGAAAAAAGGAGCAAGCTAGATGATAAAACTCATAAAGGGATTTTCGTGCGCTACAGTCCTCAATCAAAAGGCTATCGAGTCTACAGCATTGAAGACAAGAAACTAATTATTAGTCGAGATGTAGAGTTCCATGAAAATGCTGCTTGGAATTTTGAAGAAGAAAAAGTTGATAAAGAAATGTTCCAGTTTTGATGCAACCGTCAACTTCTACACAAAGGCAAACTAAAGAAGAAGAAGAACTAGAAGCTCCCAAAACTCCTGCTCAGACTACAACAACTCAGCATGGAGAAAATGAACAACCGCAGGGAGAATGAGATCACTAGCTGACATTTATGACACCTGCAACTTTGCCACTATGGAACTAGAAAGTTCTAAACAAAAGGTGTGGGAGCAAGCGATGGAAGAAGAGATCAATATGATTGAGAATAACTAAACATGGGAGTTAGTCAACCGTCCAAAAGATAAAGATATCATTGGAGTAAAGTGGGTTTACAAGACGAAGCTTAATTCTAATGGTTCGATTCAGAACACAAAGCAAGACTTGTAGTGAAAAGCTACTCTCAGCAATATGGAGTTGACTATAATGAAACATTTGCACCTGTTGCTCGATTAGACACAATTAGAGTTCTTATCGCTCTAGCTGCACAGAAGAAGTGGAAGATTCACCAACTAGATGTGAAGTCAGCATTCCTAAATGGATATCTTGAAGAAGAAATCTACATGGATCAACCACAAGGGTTCGAGATTGAAGGACAAGAAGATAAAGTTCTTAAACTAAAGAAGGTGCTTTATGGACTAAAGCAAGCATCGCGAACGTGGTATAGCAGAATCGACGGATACTTCACTTAACACAATTTCAGGAGGAGTAAAAGCGAGCGGACACTTTATATCAAGACCCAAGGTGATGACATTCTCATAGTTTTCTTATATGTAGATGATCTTATCTATTTAGGGAGCAATGAGAAGATGATGAAGGAATTCAAGGAAGACATGATGAAGACATTCGAGATGACTGATTTGGGCTTGATGCACTATTTTCTCGGCATTGAGATATATCAGAAGGAAGATGGCATCTTTATTTCACGAAATAAATACACTAAAAGTGTGCTGGAAAAATTCAAGATGAGTGACTAGAAGACAAAAGCAACACTGCTCGTGACGAATGAAAAGCTAACGAAAGAAGATGGTTCGAATCTAGCAGATGCTTCACTTTACTGAAGCTTGATCGGAAGTCAACTTTATCTTACTACTACACGACCAGACATCATGTACGTAACAACTTTGCTTTCGAGATTCATGCAGAATCCAACACCAGTTCACTATGGAGCTGCAAAAAGAATTCTTAGAGATTTTCAAGGTACAAAACCTTCGGCATCTGGTTCAAGACTACTACAGATACAAGATTGGTTGGATACACTGACCGTGATTGGGCTGGATCAATAGATGACATGAAGAGTACTTCTGGCATTGCATTCTCATTTGGATCAGGAATATTCTCATGGACTTCGAAGAAACAAGAAAGCGTCGCGCAATCGTCAGCTGAAGCAGAGTACGTTGCAGAAGCAAGTACAACAAAAGTAATTTGGCTAAGGAAAATATTAGAAGACATGGGAGAAGTTCAAAGTCAACCTACGGATATTTTTTGTGATAGCAAGTCTATAATTGCTATGGCAAATAATCCAGTTTTTCACAATAGGACAAAAAACATTGCTATCAAATATCATTTTCTAATTTCCTAAGAGAAGCCGAAGCTAATCAAGAGATAGCAGTCAAGTACTGCAAATCTGAAGAACAACTACCAGACATCTTCACGAAAGCACTACCTCGACCAAGGTTTGAACTACTACGAGAGATGATTGGTGTATCAGAAATGTTCTTCAAGGAGGAGTGTTGAGATGTGAAGAACATTCTTGAATGTTGCCGCTAGAAAACTTAGTTGGTAGAATACAATTCGTACACGGCTAAGGTAGCAGCAAGCAGCAAGCCACCTCATTCAACCAATAGGAATCAAGAAACCTTGTCACTCAACCAATAAGTAAGCAAGTAATTACATCACTTAACCAATCAAGTACAAAGGCTCATCATACACAAGCTGCAAAAGGGAAGTCGGCAAAAAGGTAAAAGACACCGACAACCGCCAATTGAAGGCTATAAATATCACAGCTATGAACTTCATTTTGTTAATCTCTCCATCACATATAATTCTAGCAGCTAAGCTTATACACTCACGGCTGATGGCCTTTTCTAGAAATTGGAGACAAGAGCTCCATATTTTGTCCTACTTTTAAAACACCTACTAGTGTGGTTGCTTACTATTTTCAATAAAATATTTTGTTGCCGTTTGCCATTTTGCAATTCAATCAAATATCTATTTTCCCAATTTCCCATTTTATTCCCACAAAAACATGTTGAAAACAGTGGAGGGTGGAAAATTGTTTGGGTGAAAAAAAATGAAACAGAAAGAGAGAAAATCAAAGGGGTTTGAGGCATAGTAATTACTTTCCTTAAAGTTTTATTTGCCCTTACTATGAACAGTTTGTTATCAAGTGTTTTAGCAAATTACTTCCAAGATACAATAAACCCACGAATTTAGTAAGTAACAATTTTATTGAATTCCAAAACAAGATATGAAACTGACATCAAAAATTGGTGTTTTATAGTTTTGATATGTCTGTTCATGAAAAGTTGCAACAAATACAACAGTCATGCCTTTTAAATTAAAAGGTGCCTTTTAAGTGAAAAAACGTATCTGTTTCAACAGACATACCTGTTGGTCATTAGAATTTAATTATGATTGTAATAATTCAATTAACGGTTAAAATTAAGTCTGAAATCATTTAAATCCGATCGTTAAATCATGCCCAATCAAATCAACGGTCCAGATTTAATCTAGAAAAGCACCACATTGAAAAGGTGAGTGCTCCTTGACTCCTTGCGATGTTGTGTACGTGCGAAGTGCGAAGTGCGAAGTGCAAAGTGCAAAGTGCAAAGTGCAAAGTGCAAAGTGCGAAGTGCACCCTAATAAGCACCCAAAAACAACCTAAACGCCCAATCGCCTTCGCTCTCGCGTGCGTGCGCGTGTGGTGTTGCATAGTAGTAGCATAGTCCCCACTATACACTAGTAATCCTTACACTTTACTTGTTTCAATTTATACCACTATGCCTGCTTGTGTTTTTCTAATGTGGGACTTTATTGTTTCCACTACTCAATGGTAATATAAGAGATATTACAATCTCTCTAACAATCCCTCACTAGATTGTAATATTTATCCAAATTTCTCATAGATATACTTATACTAACAAGAATGCATCTTTTGATTTAAACCTTCAATTCATGACTATACTTCAAAATACTCATAAGACAAAGGTGTGCAAAACATTAAATCTCATCTTTTATGTTAGTACCGGAAATACATCACATATGAGCTATATCAGTTTCAAAATATGTTCCATTCATGTTAGCACTATTATGGCCATGTACTCTATCTTGGTTTCATAAGCATTTACACAAGTAAATCAAACTCATGTTAGAAATGGCAGCATTTCTTATGCTCACTTAGGTGAAGTTCATTGCATATCCTAGCTACTCAAGACTTGAACTTCATTAAGAGATTACACTCATCCTCCACACGTAGCTAATTGCACTAAACATCGTGGAAGGGACACAAACTTAAATTTCAGTGCTCAACCGATCACTTAACAGTAACTTGTTTTTATCCACTTAACAGTAAAGTTGGGTTACCATCATCAGTGATTCTATAAAAAAAAAAAAAAAAAAAAAAAAAAAAAAAGGTTTCAATCCTATTCTACTAGATGTATCCTTGATTAGGTCCCTAGCTAGACCTTTTATCAAAGGATCTGCTAGGTTCTTGTTTATCCTAATATATACAACATTAATAACACTATCTATTATTAATTGCTTCACATATTCATGTTTCAAGCTAATATATCTAGACTTTCCATTATACACCTTATTGTAAGTTCTAGACAAAGTAACTTCACTATCACAATACAAAGAAATTGATGTCATCGGTTGTGGCCACAATTGTATATCAAACAATAAGTTTCTCAGTCATTCTACTTCCTTACCTACCGCTGCTAGTGCTATAAACTCATACTCCATTGTTGAATGAGTTATGCAAGTCTGTTTCTTGGATTCCCAAGATACAACCCCTCTAACAATGGTGAATATCCATCCTGAAGTGGATTTATTATCACTTGCACTAGTTAACCAATTTGCATCAAAGTACCTTTCAAGTACTGCCGGATAATCATTGTAAAACAAACCTAATTAATGGTTCTTTTGAGGTAACCAAGTATCCTCCCATTGCTTTCCAATGCTCAATGCTAGGGTTACTCATGTATCTAGACATTTTGCACATAGCAAATGCTATATTTAGTCTTGTACAATGCATTGCATACATCAAACTTCCAATTGTACTTGAATATTCAAGCAACTGCTCTACCAAAATTTTCTAGTAACTTAAAACTAGAATCAAATGGGTTCGCCTCTTTAAATTTCAAATGTTTGAATTTAAGAAGCACTTTCTCAATGTAATGAGATTGGCATAACGAGTAACCCCCACTATATTTCTTAACTTTGATACTCAAGATAGTATCTACCTCACCAAGATCTTTCATCTTAAATTGTGAAGTTAAATACTTCTTAGTATCATTAAGAATAAATTCATTTATCGACATTATTGTGTTTAAAACCATGTGATAATATAACAGAATCAAATTTTTCATGCCATTGCTCTGGTGCTTGTTTTAACCCGTAAAGTGATTTGATTAACTTGCAAACCTCATTTCCAGGCAAAACAAAACCCTCAGGTTGCTCTACGTAAATCTCTTCATCTAGATTACCATTAAGAAAAGCCATTTTCACATCCATTTGATGCACATACAAATGATGTATTTATCACACCCCGACCTACGTAGGGCCGTGACACCGTGCTTACTTAACTTAAATACTTAACTTTGCAATGACCTGATTTAGTTGAGCCGTTACTTTACCATAGTTTATCATAAGACTTACTTTTTCTTTACTTAAAAAAAAAAATACGGAAATGATATATATATTTTTTAAACTCAAACCCCAAAACTTAACTTGTACTCACTCGAGTACCGAGCTTTCATTACACACCTCATTTGAAAGTTATCATATTCAAACCGTGGACCAAACCCGACCTAATGCGGGTCGGTACGACACGAGGCAACTTGTTGCCATCATACTTGAAACTTTTCCTTACCCATACCATCAGTTCATTATAACGTAACATAAACACATTTTACAAACATATTTTCCAAACTCGTGCCAGTGTTCATCCCACATTTCACAGTTACAGTGCCAACCCTCCACAGTTTTACATCAAGTATTGCCGGTAGGTTGCTTACCTACAGCATGAACATAAGTAATGAGCTTATGCTTAGTAAGTACAACATTCAATCCGCAAAACATTTTAATAAAAGAATACATGGACCAATTATGCTTTCTTATGTTGGTTTGGTTTTGGGTTCTTTACATATCATGAGTGCACGTACCATGGCATGTAACCTGTGACGCCCCGACTTCCCAAGCCAGGTCGACACCATACATACTTGTTCTTTTCTTGAAAATTTGAGACAAATTTTTTTTTTTTTTTTTTTTTAAAACATATCCACATAAGTTATGCATACATACCATACTGAAAGTATAATCTCAAGTCTTTAAACTTCATACATACTGCACAACATAATTTACTTTTGAAATATATCTATTTTAACTCAAAAGCGGTTGCGGAAAATTTTGCGTAGTGGTATCCCACACCGCCCTTCACCCGCCGCATCGTCCGCATAGCCCACCACTTAAACTGCAGGCTTCTTACCTACAGTATGAATATAAGAGTGAGCTTTCGCCCAGCAAGTATAAACGTAATCTCACAAAATAATTCAAACATCTTAAAATATGCCAATTATCATGTAGCTTATGCATGAACCATTTATGATTGATTGAAAGTCTTAGGCTTCATTATTGACTCAATCTTTAATTTATTATCTTGTCTCAACATGTGGGCCCATAGTGTACGTACCAAAAGCGCGCAGCCTCCAGATAAAGCTAGGGTTTGCAAGGCCCTAACAGTTCTGGGAATTATAACTTGACCCTCACGCATCAACGAGAGGTTAATAATCATAACTTATCTTAAACATGTATCCTCCTCGATCACGGGAGGGTGGTACGACACCTTACTTGTATTATCTTACCATATGATTTAACATTAGTGAACATGCCTTATGATGTCACTATGTCCTATCAAACTTAACACTTGCTATAACATGGCATTCTTGAAAACATGACATTTTTAAAACCATGACATTTTTGTAAACGGGGCATTTTTGAAACCATGACATTTTAGAAAACATGGCATTTTTGTCAACATGACATTCTTATAACATGGCATAACATGTAACATGTCGTAGCATATCATCGCATATCATAGCACAACATAGCATGTATACTTAAACATATAGTGTAAATAGCATAGCTTAACATAGCATATTTGAAAATAGTTTTTACTATTTTCATACTGTAGGTGAGGTTTGATACTTGCCTGATATGCTATGTTCCGGATTTTGTTGCTTCAACTCGGATCGAAACTGCAGGTTACTTCCTGCTAAAAGAACATAGGATAAGGATCCTATAAAATATTGATAACCTTTCCAACATTCTAGTTATATGTCCCCTATAAAATATCTTGTTTGGTTACAATAAGTAACCTTTGGTGTGATAACCTTGGTCAAACTTGGTCAACCAAAGTCAACATTTTGGTCAACTATGATCAACCCTCTATGGGTCAAACTTGGGCTTTGGGCTTGGCCCAGTAACTCGGGTATTCTTCCCGGTTACTATCCGTCAATCTCTTGTTACTATACTTTGGCTTTTAACAATCCAAATTTGGAAAATTTGACAACAATCTTTTGTTTAACTTGAAAATTCGTGGTTTTTAAAGTGTGACTCTATAAAAATTAGTAAAGTCTGAAAACTGCCATTGGAACAGTTTTCACAGTCAAAACATTGGTGTTGGTGCAAAAATATAGTTTTTCTGCATTGTTTTAGAAAATCCTGTGCAGGAATTTCCTGTTCCCGGTACAGTCTTTAGAAATCCATGTCAGTTTAAAAATCCAATTTGAATTTGAAAAAGTTGTCTTCACAAAAGTTTTAGCTCTCAAAAAATCCTAAAACTTTCGTGTTTTACGAAAAATTTAATTCAGATTCTAACATGTTCATATTGCCGTTTGAACTCACCTGGCCGTGCATAAATCTTGGGCACGGTCAGGCTCGGATTTTTATAAAAATGAAGGCCTTTGGAGCCTTATTTTCAAAAACTGTCCACGCTGTCCTCTAGGAAAATCCCTTCTCTACAACTTTTATGTTTTACGTTTTTCCCAATTCGGCCTCTAAAGGTCTCAAATTTCACTTTCCAGAAAACTGGCCAGTTTGTACCCGAACTGGCAGTTTTCATTCTTAAATTCGTTTTACGTCTTATTGTCGCAAATCTAACTCAACCGAACACGCGGGAGCCTAGATAGCATACATGCAGCGTTTTCTAACGTCCCACATGAACAATCATGCTACTCAAACGCGCCCATGCAAACCAAAAACCGAACTGTCCTAGCCTAGATTTGCATGGTTCTAGGATGTCTCACCATTCCATAATCGAAACCAACAACCTAGGATGCAATTCTAGAACCGGCTTGCACATAAAACAGGGGACATACAATTCATCATTCATCTAGCATGCACCCTAATATTCAAACAAGCATAAACATAACCAATCAAATCCATTAAACCAAACCACCCTTAATACCTAATCAAGCACCACACCTAAACTAGTCTAGGGCAATAAGTAAATTGAGCTTATGCTCTTACATCCCTTGCTTGGAAATACACTTAAATTTCCAAATTTAAAGCTCAATTTAAAAAGTTTGAGATCTAGGGAAAATTACCTTGATTATGACACGACCCGCCTAGCGCCGGCCGTTACCATACATACTTACTTATAATATATGAAAATTTGGGCAGAAAATTTTTTTTTTGTTTTTTTTTACAACTGATAATATAACTTGACTTGGTAACTTCATAATAACTGCTTCCATACATACATGTACTTATACATAACTACTTATGGTAGTAATGAAATCTTGTACTCAAATACAACATATTTAGCGTAGCATAATTTAACAAAAAGAAACATAGCGATTCCCGTCCCACAGTTTCACAGCTTTGCATTGCCATGCTCCACCGCCTTGTATCATGAAGTACTGCAGGGTTGCTTACCTGCAGCATAAACTTTAAATATGAGCTTTCGCTCAGCAAGCACAACTATTTATCCGCAAACATATCATGATATCATAATGTATGAACCATTTATGCTTTATTCCTGTTTTCATAAGTTAGCATAGTTTTTGGGCCCTTACATAACATAACATAAATGTACGTACCGTGGCGCGCTGCCATGGAGTGGTTGGGGCGGCCAGCCCTGTCCAACTCAAACCATGAACCAAACCCGACCTAACGTGGGTCGATACGACATATAGCACTCTGCTTATATTGATGCTTAGAATCTTGTTCTTATCTTATTTCATACTTGAAATGTTGTTCCATATTCATAACCAGTTTCTTAACTGAAAACTGGGGTTTCATACTTTACCCAATAGTTTATCTTTAGTGAGCATACTTCGTGATGCCATAATGTCAGATTATTCATCATATGAACATACATACTATAAACATACATCATATATTTCTTAACATGAACTTGAAAGCATACATGCCATACATTCATTATTCCTTGAATACATACATGCCGTTCATACTCTAAATATTCATCATATCTTAAAAACGTACATACATACATATCATAAATACTTCTTATTCACATAACATCATGAAGTTGATATCATACAGGCCATAATGTTTTATCATACTTATATCATCATAAACTTGAAAACATACAACAAACAGTTTTTGTTTATGCTGTAGGCGGAGTCGTACTTACCGTTACTGCGCCTTGAATCAAAATTCTTTACTCAAACAGGTCGCTTTCCTGTTTTCAAGAAATCATAGGATGAGTATCATCCTATCATAATAACATATGATTCTAGTTGCTAACTACAAATCCTAAATTTCAACTCCCTTTTCGAAATTTAGTAAGAACTCTAATATTTTGAAAACCGGGTTCAAAAACAATTCATAAAGTTTGATTCTTTTCCCACAAATCTGTTTCGAATTTGGAAAAGTTTCCTTCATGAAAGTTGTAGATCTTGAAGTCTCCTACAACTTTTGTTTCAACCTCAAACTTCAAATCTGTCTTTAACATGCTTATTTTTGCCTTAGAAAATTTTTCGACCAAACTTACTACTCATAATTTGGTCTCGGGTTTTTATAGAAACGAAAGTCTTAAAGGCCTTATTTTCAAAAACTGGCCGCGCTGCCCCCTAGGATTGTCCTTCCTCTACAACTTTGCAGTTTTGATTTTTTTCAAATTCGGCTTCTAAAGGCCTCTAAATGTTGTTTCAGGAAAACTGCTCAGATAGAGACTTAATCAAGCATAAAAACCCTAGTGCATGTATCTTACAAAATTAAACTCCTGTTTAACCATACTAATCATTCTCTTAAATTTCAAATGAAGAACTAGAGGATGACAATATTTACCTCAAGTTTTACTGATGAAATTCTTAAATTAGGGTAATTAAAATTTCCCTCACACTAAACCGAAAACTCTTTCTCTAGTTTTCTTTTTCTTTCTTTTCTCTCTTTTCTTTGCTCGGCTTCTATGGCAGGATTGGGAGAGTTTGTGCTGCTCAAGTTTGTGTGTGTGTGTTGGCTAACCAAATAATACAAAAGCACCTTCACCTATTTATAGATGAAGCACAAATTTCTAAAATTGCTAACTAACCCCTAAAGGTACCATAACTTGCTCTTTAGTCCATACAAGAAACCAATTTGGTCTTGTCTTCTTGAAAGGTGGCCGGCCATTCTTGTTCTTCTTGTGCCAAATAACCCAAGCTAGGGTGCTTAATCATGTTGGCTAGGAACTATGAGGTGTCCCCCTCTTAGTGTGGCCGGCCTTAGGTGGAGTTTGTGCATGCCTTTGCTTACCAACAAGCAAGGCTAGCAAGCTTACTAAGCTAGCCTAGGTGCATGAGGTGTCAAGGGCTAAAAGAGTTCAAGAAATCCATCTTTTGTAATTTTATGCAATAGTCCTTAAAGCCAAATTATTTCTCCTTAGTCCCTATGTGTTGGCCGGCCATTCATCACCCAAATTGCCAAGCAAGCTTAGCTAGAGTTGCTTGCTCATCAAAGCTAAATTTTGAGGTGGCATTCCCTTGGTTGGCCGGCCCTAGGGTGAGGTGTGCAAGCCTTGGCTTGCCAAGGGAGCTAGGCTAGGAAACCTAGAGTGTTGGTTCATCAAGGCTAGGCCAAGGGGTGTGTCAATGCCTTGGTTATCCATGTGAGCAAAGCTAGAGTGGCTTACTCACCTTAGCTAGTCCATGAGGTGTCATTCTCTAAGGGTGGCCGGTCTTGGTGTTGGCTTAGCAAGACCTTGACTTGCCAAGTGAGTAAAGCTAAGCATTCTTACTCACCAAGGCTAGGTTATGAAGTGTCACTTCCTTGTGGTGGCCGGCCCTTGGGTGGTGGCTTAGGCAAAACATGAGCTTGCCAAGTGAGCAAGACTAGGAATGTTACTCACCAAGGCTACACCATGATGTGTTGCTTCGTTATGGTGGCCGGCCTTTGATGCCTAGGTGTGCAAGCCTTGGCTTGCCAAGGGTGCAAGGCTAGGGGTGTGACTTAGCCAAGCTAGAAGCATAGGGTGTCTCATCCTCATGTGGCCGGTTTTGAAGAAACCATGTGAGACAATTTGCTAATTGATCCATAACACAAAATCAACCAACTAAATTAAAGTGTTTAATCACTAAACTTAGGGCATGGTTTGTAAACTTTTAATGACACTTAAAATTTTCTAATTTGCATAATACTTCTCAAAAACAAGATCCCTTGCTCAACAAGCCATGATGTGGCCGGTTCCTATGGTGACATATGGAACAATGTGATTGGTTCTAGCTAGAATTTTCAAATACAATCTTAACTTGTCTTTCTTAATTTTCAACCAAACTAACTAAACTAAAAATGGGTCATTGACTCAATTGAACTAAGAAACTTTACTTAAAAAGTCCCTGATTCAAAAATTTACATAATTGCTGATAAGTCTTCAATTTTCTTCAAAATTGCACATTGGCCCCTAAAGGTAAAATATTTGCACTTTAGTCCCTATGACTTGGCCGGTTATGGTTAAGCCTTCAAACATCAAATTTTTACTAAATCCTTCCTTAGAAGACTTTTTAGCTTCAAAATCATGAACTTTTCTTAATTTGTAAATTGACCCCTAAACATAAAATATTTGCATTTTGGTCCCTGTGAGGTGACCAATCATAACAATGACACTTGTCATCAGAGGTGTCATCCTTAAAGGCCTTGTTTGGCTTAATCTCCTAAATGCAGTTCATAATAACATAATAACATAAATATTCATATACTGTTTTCAACTGATAACAGTATAATTAAACTGGACCATTGTCCTAAACTTTTCTGAACTACGTATCAGATTTTCTTAAATTACTAACATAGAGTCATAAATCATAATTTTCCCTTTTTAAACAAAAGGATCATAAACCTACACAAATAATTCATTGAATCTTTTAGCAAAAGATTCAACAAATTCCTTAGAAAACATATCATACAGATTGCATAACCAAACTTTATTCTTAACAAAAGAAGTTATAAATTTACAAACAAGTCGGCTATTACAGATTAATTCAAGATTTTGGGCTAGGGTTTGGTCCACTTTTTCCTTCCTCCTTGTTCTCCTCCCACTCGGTTTTCACCCTCAAAATGGGTACCGAAAATTTGGCCTCGCTTGGTGGTTGATCCTACCAAATCCGGCCACTCTCCACACTTTCCTTCTTCACTTTTCTCTTCCCCTTTCTTGCTTTCCCACAACCGGCCACTTGGCCTAGAATGGGTTCCAAATTTTTTTCAAACTTTTTCCTTGACTCTAGGTGCAATCCGACCACCCCCTATGCTCTCCCCTCCCCCCCCCCCCCCCCCCCCCCCCCCCCTTGGGTTTTGATTTTTCTCTCTTCTTTCTTGGCCTCTCAAGTTCGGATTTGGTGAGGGAAAAATTGGGCATAATCTAGCTAAGGTTTCTAATTTTTTTGAATTATGGGTTCACCTATTTATAGGTGAAGAAGAACTCTTTGAAATTGCAAAATGGTCCTTGAAGAAGCAAGGATTTGCACAAAAACTTGCACATTAGCCCTCCATGTGGCCGGGCATTAGGGGTAGTCTTGGAGGCCAAGTTTTGATTTCTTTCCACCTTTTCTTTAATTCAATAAATGATGTCATAATTTGGTGATAAGGTGATGTCATCCTCCTAAGGCCTCGTTTGGCTTTTTCTTCAATATGCAATCCACTTTTATGCTAACACAGATATTCCTAATACTGTGTTCACTTATACACAGTACAATTCAGTACTGTTTTGCTTGACTGCAGTCCAAAATTTATCTGTGTATAGTTGGACTGTATAAAAATTTTTCTTTTTATTTAAAGCCATTTGGCCTTTAATGTCCTATTTTAGGTGCTTGATTTTTCTATGGTGGTTTTAAAACTTAATTATACTATTTCATCTGTAAAGACGGTTTTCACAGTATATTTCCCATACTGCTTATCATATCACTGTACCATCTTACTCTGGTCAACCTTTGACTTATTCTAGTCAAACTTTGACTTTTTGGTCAAACTTTGACCATTATGAATTCATAAAATTCCGTCATGCCTTTTTCCTTAAAAGGCCTATTATGGAGTCTCGTAATTAATTTACCGAGAACTCAACCCTACACTAATAAAATTATGAATTTTTGTATTGGTATTCATAATTTTCATACAATTACACATAAACACATAGTACAAACTTTAGATTTCTTATATACAAGAAAATCATGAGTTCGTGAAAATTTTTGGATATTACAATCTACCCTCCTTAAAGAATTTTCGTCCTCAAAAATCAGAACAATTCGGGGTAGCTTTTCTTCATCTCGTTGCGAGGATTGGCGTTTATTGACCCGTTATGTGTTTTGGAATTTAGCATAGATTATTCCTAACCTAATAGAAAAATATCTGTTCGAATCTACTTTTGTTGTTTACTTGGCAAGGCGTATGATAATTTGTTTCCATCATCTAAGTGAAATAGAAAATTATTGTTGTGTGATGTCACTTACTGTAAAGGTGGGCATAACTGTCACCAAAAAAAAAGGTGGGGCATAACAATGAGGTGTCGTTTTCTAATTAATCTTTGACTTTTCTGCAGGACGGGGCTTTCATGGTTGTCTTGTTTGTGTTGTTGGTGTGCATATTTTTTTGCTTTGTTTTACTCTCGCATGTGAAAACAAAAAGTTGGAAGAGTCAATATTTTAAAAAAGTGTTCAAAGACGAAAAGACACGTCTTACTAATAATGTAGACGTGAAAATTTCTATTGGATTGAGAATTGCTTGGTAGTTCATGAAATGAGGCTTATTGATCACTGACCCCTTTTGTAATTGATGGGAATATTACCCCAACAATTCCAACTGTAACTAAAATTGGAGAAATGGTAGGATGTAGCATATTGTATAAGTATTTTTAAAGTGTATAGGAAGTATTCTTAAAATATAATAAATGATAGTATATTTTTATTTCTCACTTTATAGTAAGTTAGGTGTTTCCAATTTTACCCTCTCTCTCACCAATCTCTCTCTCCCACGCTCTCTTTCCCCTCTCTCTGTTTCTCTTTCTCGGAAACGGCAGAGCTCTGATGCCGTTGCGAGGCTCCAGTTGGAGTGCTAAGCAAGTGACGACACCATTTCATTCCACAGATTGACAGTGTTCGCGGATCTCGAAGTGAGTGCGTTCACTAGTTGGAGTTAGTGGAATTCGTGCCGACGGAATTCCGTGTACCATCCGCGAAGACAGCCTGATGGAGTTCTTTTTCCGATGAAAATTTTATATTTACTAAGTGGATTTTCTAATAAATCCTTGAATTTTTAAGTAAATCTTTGGTTTTTTAGTATATCCTTGGAGGATTTTTTTAGTAAATAACATGTTTTACAGATAAATATGAATAGACCTCTTCTTCACACGTCGATGACTTCTCCAGAGACGACGACCTCCATGAACAAGATTGCGAGGTCACCATTGCAAAGATCGCAAGGCCTACCCTTGCCTTCACGAACAAAACCCAAGTGCGGGGTCTGGTAACGGGACTGCGTGCAGGGTCTGGCGCTGGGACATGTGCCGGTCTGCAACGAGACGGCGTACCATTTCCGGCGACAGGATGACTATGAATTGGAGAGAGAAAGAGATGGAGGAGGAGAGAGAGGGAGAGGAGGAAGGAGATATATATTTTTGATATTGTTTGTCATAAATATGATTATATTATTTAATACTACATTTAAAATTTTATATTATAATTTACTACTATAGTTTTAAAAATTACTATTTGGCTCTTTCTCTCTTAAAATAATTGTCGGGCCTTATTGTTATTTTTCTCTTATATTGGATTGTAATTACTAATTATGCGCTTACTTCAGGATAAAAAGGTCACATAAAGAGCATAGGGACTAAAATGATACTGTATTGTGGCTCTGAATTCACATCGATAGCAGTTTTGGATTTGACCAAACTCATTAGGAGCAGATTCCGGTTTCTAATATTGTTAAGCAAATGAGGCGATCATTTCCGTGAAATTAAGTTTGACAAAGCAAAGAAATACAATCAAAAGAATCTATAGGAGGTCAAACTTCAATCAAATCCAAAAACAAAAAACAAAAAACAAAAACAAAAACAAAAAAACAAAAAAATAAATAAATACATAAAAAACAAGAAGGGGGAGGAGAATGTTTAACACTCAAGAGCAACATCGTCCTCTTGAATGAAAATTAGCAATAAATGGTGGAGGACAAAACTCATTATAGGAGCAGATTCCGGTATAATTAAATAGTATTTAATTTTTCTTTTCCTCGCAGTAATAACCCTTTTTATTTTCTTGTTATCTATATTTTTATTTGTTCCATAATTTTCTGCTTTGTGTATCTGTAAAGGGAAAAACAAAAAACAAAAGCAAAGGGATGGAAACATGTATATTAAACACGCACATATATGTATGCATGTTTATGGAATCGTAATGGAAATGCATACAGGTATTTTTATATACTAGGTGATGTGCACGTGCAAACGGTTTGTTTAGTAAGTTTATTAATTTATTATAAAATTATTTATATGTAAATATATGTTTAAGTATATATAGATATAAGTATGTATGCTTATTAATTTATTGTAAAATTATTTGTATGAAAATATATGCTTAAGTATATATGTTTAAGAGTATTTTTAAAACTGAGTGAATATGAGTACATATACAATATATCTTACTGTCAAAGGTGAATTTTTTAGATATTTGAGAATTTTTCTTTTTTTTTTTTTTGTGTGTGTAGTAAATGTAATACAGTAAATTTATGTTTTTAAAAACATTAAATTTGAAAACAATAATTAATAAGTTTATTATAATATTAATAAAATAGTATAATAAAACATAATATTTATCTAATCTATCATTTACTAAATAATTTAATGAGTAGATATGAAGAAGAATAATAGTAAGAAGAAAAGAAGAAAAGGAAAAAAAAAAAAAAAAAAAAAGAAAGAGAAGATAATATATATACAGTAAGTTACCATGGAATAAAATTTAAGATTGTTTTATTTTTTCTACAACAGTTGTAGGTAGTGTTTCGTCTGGTATATCGAAAATATGATTAACAGTAAATATGTATTGTGTGCCACCTAAATATTCTACCTTTGAGATCTTCAAATACATTATGTATTCTTTGTTGCTTGGAGTTCTTGCTAAATTTCTCAACATATTTCTTGGGTCCTATGATAAATGCAATACTGTAAATTTATGTCTATAAAAATATTAAATTTAAAAACAATGATTAATAAGTTAATGATAATATTAATAATTATAAAGCTTACGTCTCTAGATTGTTGTATAATTTCATATGCTGATTAATTGAGAATATGTTCCGCTTTTCTGCGAAAACTGTAGCAACTTGTTCTCCAGATGGATCTTCAAGAATAATATCAAGTTTGCATCTACAGTTACATATAAATAGTTATTAATACTGTAATATTATTACATAAAATTTTGTAATTATAGAATTTTATAATTAACGTTATAAATACCTTGGTGTTGCTGTGGCTTGTCGATTGCAATGAGGACACACAAACGATTGATTCAATGTTGTTGATGTTTTCTATTAACATTGTGAGCAGGCTATAAAACATACTTCTTGTCAAATATTTTGTACAGAAATTCTTGCTCTTACCCAAAATGTTGTTTGCCGGTAATAGAATGTTTTCATGAAGAAAGTTAATATTTCACATATTTGTAATTTTTGTATGCTTGTACTCTTGATTTGCTTAATTTTGTGTTTATTTTCATTATGGGTGTTGTGTAGTTTATTGGTTATAGGGTTCAATTTAACTTAACATTGAAGCTTATCAAAAATTAAATAAAAAACAAATTTTTTGGGAAAAATAAATTAAGGTCTTCAATCTTCATCTCCTCCATGAATAAATTATGTAAAAATATTTATATATTGTTTCAAGTGTACAAATTTTCTAAATATTCAAAGAAATAAAAAAATCCATGGGAAAATTACAATGATAATAAACCGCTCCCATGATTACAAGAAAAAACCCCAGATATAATTTTTCTAAATTCTATGGAACCATGACTGGCAAAATTGAGCATGCTTAAAATAAAATTAAAATAATCACATACATCATACGTAATCTATGATAACAACATAATAGAAACCCTAAAATGCCATTCTCTAAAAAAATATTAAATCCATACATAGTTTAAGGAGAAAATTAGATTGTCTAATTCATATGTATGGCATAATCATGAGTTTTCTCTGATATCACTTATCGGAAAAAAAGAGATAATTTATGCAATGGAATTTTTTTAAAATTTTTTTTAAGATCGTATTAACTCATGTTGCCATATGTAAAAATTAGATTGTCTAATTCATATATATGGCATAATCTTGAGTTTTCTCCGATATCACTTATCGGAAAAAAAGAGGTAATTTACGTAACGGAATTTTTTAAAAAATTTTTTAAGATCGTATTAACTCATGTTGTCATATATAATAAATTATTCTACAATCTACGTGCCTTGGAAGAACACAACAGGAATGCCGGAGGATGTGATCAAAGAGAGCTTCAACCCACTAACCTTCTTTACTATTCTCCAATTCCCGGACGGTTGTGTAGGTGCACTTGGTCTCTTGATCGGTATCGTGCGCGGCTTTCTCGTTCCAACCACACAGAACTCTTGCAGCTTATTATTACTATAATGAGAGAATAATAATAAGTTTGCTCATCTTAGAGTCTGTGGTCTAAATAAAATAGGAGCCCCTAGAGTCTTATTTATAATGAATGGACTGGGTTGAATTTGAATTCGAACATCACATTTGAACAAGATTTTTCTCTCTCCTCCTTTCCTAATTTGTGCTTTTTCTCTTGCCCGGGAGACAAAAAAATCGCCCATAATAGGTTTAGAAGATTCAAAATTTGATTCAAATTTTTTTAAATTATCTTATGATTTTATCTCCATGGATAATGTTTCATTACTTTAATGTAAATCCAAAATAAAATCATGACAACTTTATTTGAATTAAATAATTATCTAATAATTATCTAAATAAAATCAATAAGGAGAAAATCTTTTCCTTCCCTTATCCTCCAAAAAAACTCTTACACAAGGTAGACAAGGATAAGATTTTTTTTTTTTTTTTTTAATTTCAAACCCAAATAGGATAATTACCATATTTAATTTAAAATGTTTACTTAAATAAGATTATCTAGATATTTACATTAATTATCTAAATAGTTAATTTACTCATATCTCTTAATTTAAATTAATCTCATATTTATCAGAAAAGACAAATATAATTAATTCAAATTTTAAATCTTATCTTCAAATAAATATTTATCCAAACTAAATATTTATCCAATTAATTAAATGAAATAAAATTCTCATTCTACCGTTAGCAGAAAAAACGCCTACACCTTGTGGGAAGTGTTCCGGATTTTTTCTTCGCTAAGTCTAAGAATTAAAGGCATAATGAATATCTCAATTCATTACCATCTGTTAAGGAATTATATTGAGCTAGTAAATAGACCAATTGGACATATATATAATATGGGCTCCAATAATCTATGTAATTAATTATTCTATACTAAATTAATTAATTACACAATAATTAGTTTCAGAGTCATACTACTATAAACCTAAAACTGCACTCTCAATTATATACTGTATTACGTAAGCCAGTGTGTAGTCATATTCTAATGACCTTATCATACATGCAACACCCTCTTATGCTATCCATGATCAATTTAAAGTCAAAGGCCATTCCACCTTTTGATTACACTATCTTAAAAATCCATTCTACATCCAATAGGAAAAATATTATTCATCCAAAGTGAATAATTAGTCATTTGCCCAACAAAATACCTAAGGCCTCGTCCATTTTCACATCTCGTATGATTCTGTTTAAGAGGATAATCTTTACTATTTATGGGAGCTATGATTCCATATATATAAGTAAAGTTCACATCGAATATATGTCATGTACCCAACGAACCGGTCTAATAGTTTACTACTCCGAGACGCTTTAGCCTTTAGAATACCAGAGTACACAAGTCATAAGCATAAAGTCCTTTACTTACTGAGGATTAAAGTTATTGCATAATGAATGTCAAAAGTGAATTAATCTAATCAAGCAAACTTATATATTCATTACACTTTGGTCCAGTCTAGTATATCACCACCACTAGGCAATATATATATGTCTCTACTTGGAAGTCGGCTCACTCCAAATGGTTAAGAGCAACCATCTCCCCAATTAACTTTAGACAACATAATAGTCTTCATATGAGTTAGATGCTCAATCTAACCCCTTAGACTATGGATTATAGATTTCGACTACTTACTTTAGAATATTATCATCTCACATACAAAAATCCATTACATGCAACATTCTAAAAGTTTAAACACCAAGTAGTCAATTATATTTGCTTACATGTACTTTAATATGTAAATCCAAATGAAGACAGTATAGCAAATATGTAATGAAAAAACATCAAATATATTATTAATCAGTTCAAATTAAATGAAATAAAATAAAAATGTCTTCACTCTTAGGGCATTCCCAGTAGATCGATGACATTCTAGAAGAATCATTGGAAACAAAGAGGCATACGACGGCAATGGTGCAACAATTTCAAGAGTTACAAACATCGTTTCCAACCTTGGATGTGTTGACTCCAAATATGGAACATTGTCACCTAGAGGAACCTATACCGGTTTTGGAGCACTTAGAGTTGGTTGATGATGACTCTCTAAGTGAGAAAGGGACAAATGAATTGGTTATTGAAGAGGAATCACGGGAAGAAGCATATGGTGGCCAACCTCTTTGGCAAACATCAACCATTCACGATCACATCTATGAAGATCCGATGTAGCCAACACCTCCTCCACCGACACTAGCATCATTCGTCCAAGCCCACAGAGCACATCCATCGAAGCCAAGTCTTGTTGGGCCAACGTGCCAAAACATCCCACATTTTGCCAAGCTTAAGGGCAATCACAACCCCCGTATGTGGTGTTATTTGACACCTATTACGGGCGGAAGTTGCTCTTTGATGAGCGTTTCTCCAATTGTCAAGCCGATGACTATAAATCAAGCGCTTCTTAGGAGGCAACCCAAGTTTTCAAACTTTTTACTTGCTTTGTTTGATTTTCAATAATTTAAGTTTTTAGGATCTTTTTACATTCTATTTCGTTTTCTTCTCTAGGTACAAGCTTCGGAGCCATTGGGAGTTGGTGACACTTTGAGGGGGCGAGCCATCAAGTCCAAGCACCAATGAGGGGAGTTTCCTAAATCCCTTTCTTTAAGTTTCTATGGCTTACACATTGAGGGGGCGAGCCGTTGAGGAGAATGTGCATATTAAGTTTTTTTTTTGGGGGGGGGGGTAAACTTTGGGGTTTTTTTTTTTTTTTTTAAACTTGTTTTCTTGGCAAATACCCAAAAAAATTTTGAAAAAATCAAAAAATTTGAAAAAATCTAAAATTTTGAAATTTTTTTTAAAACTTTTGTGAATAATTAGAGGTATTTTGTGCATTCTTTGGTGATTCTTATTGTTCCAATGATATGAATATGTTTGGTATTGTGTATAGTTTTTGGAAAAGTGTGGATCTTGCTTGATATTGTGTTTGATTCATGAGTTAATTTTATTTTGATTGTGATTATTCCACTTTGAGCACATTGTCTTGATCTTTGAGTTGTGTGCACATTTGGAGAATGTTTATGTGAATATGTGATTTTCTTGATCTCATAAGTGTTAGAATTTATTTGATTCTCTTTTTAGACGAAATCCTCGACTACACTTGAATGGGGAAATGATTTAGGCCATCTTAATTGGACCATTTAAGCCTTTCAAGCCTACCTTCCAATAATTTTCAACTTTCTATCCCTCACACTTTAAGCATATTGGTCATTTTAGGATCTATCTTGAGCTATGCTAAAATATGGGAGGAATTATGGAGTTGTTAAAATTTTGTTAGTGGTCAAAAAAAAAAAGAAACAGAGAGGGAGAGAGAGTGCTACACCCGCTACAAGAAAATAGGGATTAAACGACGGTGATTACACGACGGTTCCTCAGATCCGTCGTGTAAAGTGCTAAAAACGGAGGTTTACACGACGGCTCCACCGAACCGTCGTATAAACCGTGGTTTACACGACGGTTTCTTGGAGCCGTCGCGTAAACTAGGCAGTTTACACGACGGATCCACCAAACCGTCGTGTAAACCGTGGTTTACACGACGGTTCGGTGGAGCCGTCGTGTAAAACGTGGTTTACACGATGGCTCCACAGAGCCGTCGTGTAAACCGCCTGGTTTACACGACGGCTCCACCGAGCCGTCGTGTAAACCGCTGGTTTACAAGACGGCTCAACTGAGCCGTCGTGTAAACCGCCTGGTTTACACGACGGCTCCAAGAAACCGTCGTGTAATTACACGACGGTTCGGTGGAGCCGTCGTGTAAACCTTAGTTTACACGACGGTTTTTTAAATACCCGTCGTGTATTCCTAGTTTTTGTATCCCTAGCAGCAGCCCTCATTTTATCTTACAAATTGTTGCGCAGCCGCGAAAAACATCACAGAGACCTGCGAAACCACATCTCCTCCACTGTGAAACCAACACTCGCGTATAGTAATTATTTGTAAGTATAGTGATTATTACTTACTCTTCTTTGTAGTTATTTGAGTTTTATTAACGAATTATTGTAGATGTCTAAAATGGTATATTCTCGTTTTTTTTCTCTTCGTTGAGTATGATTTGTTGAAATTTTGCAATAGCTTAATATGTTGTATTTTTAAATGCAAAACATGATTATTGAATGAATTGTATGATATATTAATTAATTAATATCCATTTAGGTCGGGTTCTTGGAAATGGATCGAAAATGGATGTGGGCTAATAGATTGACTAGAATATACCGAGATGGTGTTGAAGAATTTTTGTCATTTGCCAAAACTCACATGAAGAATGATAAGATGCGATGTCCTTGTGTGGATTGTGGAAATCATAGATCTCATTCAGTTGATGAAATTAGAAAACATTTACTTGCCCGTGGTGTTATTTGTTCGTACCAAACATGGTATTTACACGGTGAAATGTGTTTTAATCCATCATCGAAGAACAAAGCGAAAGAACCTATTGTTGAGGAAGATGTAGGAGATAATTTGTTTGATATGGTGAATGATTTGGAAGAACAGTTTGTGCATCGTCCGGAGTTATTTGAAGCAATGATGAATGATGTCGAGATGCCCTTGTATGACGGGCGTAGTAAATATACGAAATTGTCCGCATTGGTCAAATTATGGAACATGAAGGCATCGGGAGGGTGGACAAATTCTAGTTTCACGGCTCTTTTAGAATTTCTAAGAGAGGTTCTACCGGTTGATAATAAAATACCCGCTAGTATGTACGAAGCTAAGAAGACATTGAGCACTTTGGGAATGGAATATGAAAAAATTCATGCATGTCCAAATGATTGCGCCCTTTACCGAAATGCGTATGAGGATTTGGATGCATGTCCGGTTTGTAAGGAGTCAAGATGGAAGAAAGGCAAGAAGCCAACAAATGGCAGCAAAGGTGTGCCGGCAAAGGTGTTATGGTACATTCCTCCGGCACCGCGCCTGCGGCGTTTATTCCATAATGCCGATCACGCCAAGAATTTGACTTGGCACCATGATAAACGTGTTGAAGATGGCATGCTTAGACATCCCGCCGATGCACCACAATGGAAGACCTTTGATGCTGATCATCCTGAATTTAGTGCGGAACCACGGAATCTACGTCTTGGTTTGTCGGCAGATGGAATGAACCCACATGGTAATATGAGTAGTAGGCATAGTACTTGGCCCGTCATACTAGTCAACTACAATCTCCCTCCGAAGTTGAGCATGAAGCGGAAGTTCTTGATGATGACTTTATTGATATCTGGTCCTCAACAACCAGGAAATGACATTGATGTGTACTTAGCACCTCTAATCGATGATCTGAAGAGCTTATGGGAAAAGGGGATCGAAGTTAGAGATGCTTACCGTCAAGAGACATTCACACTCCGTGCAATGTTGATGTGGACAATTAATGACTTTCCGGCTTATGGAAATCTATCTGGTTATTCAGTCAAGAGTTCTATCGGTTGTCCCGTTTGTATGAAAGAAACATCCTCCATCCGATTGAAGAATGGTAAGAAAACCGTTTACCTTGGTCATAGGAGATTCTTACCACAAAATCATCGATACCGCAAACAGAAAAAGGCTTTCGATGGTAATACGGAAGAAAGAATACCTCCCCGGGTTTTGATGGGCGAAGATGTTTATGAGATGGTTAAGGATTTGAAAGTAGTGCTCGGGAAAAAAAAACGGCGTAACAATGATCCTGTGGTAGATGGACCTTGGAAAAAACGGTCAATTTTCTACGAACTTCCATATTGGAGGACACTTTTTGTTCGTCATTGCTTGGATGTGATGCATATTGAGAAAAACGTTTGTGAATCAATAGTGGGCACGTTGCTAGACATTCATAATAAGAGCAAGGATGGTGAAAAGGCACGGTTGGATCTTAAGGAATTGAAGATTAGACTTAACTTGGTCCCTACGAAGAAAGGGAATGCAACTTACTTACCTCCGGCGAAGTACACACTATCAAGACAAGAGAAAAGAAAGCTTTGTGAGTGGCTCGCTTCTGTAAAAGTGCCCACCGGGTATTCTTCCAACTTCAAAAGGTTGGTGTCTATGAAGGATCTGAGGCTGATTGGAATGAAATCACATGATTGTCATATCTTGATGCAACAGTTATTACCGCTGGCCTTGCGAGGAGTTTTAACGAAGGATGTGAGATTTGCCATTACCAAGTTATGCTCATTTTTCAACTCGATATGCTCTAAGGTAATTGATCCATTGACACTAGATTCGCTACAATTAGAGTTGGTTAAGACTTTGTGCTTGCTTGAGAAGTACTTTCCACCCTCATTTTTTGACATAATGATTCATCTAACGGTGCACTTAGTCCGGGAAGTAAAGCTATGTGGACCGGTATACTTGAGATGGATGTATCATTTTGAAAGATACATGAAGGTTTTGAAAGGTTATGTCAAGAACCGAAATAGGGCAGAAGGATGTATAGTAGAAAGCTACATTGCGGAGGAATCGGTCGAATTTTGCTCCGAGTACTTGTCCACCGCGGAAGCGATTGGGTTGCCAAAGACTACAAACATTGACTGGAAAAGACTATCCGTCGGCGTTCCATCGCAGGTAAATCGATGTGAATGGGAGAAAGCTTGTCTGTATACTTTACGAAATCGGGCCGAAGTTGAGCCTTTTATTGAGGTTCACCTACAGGAATTAAGAGATAGAAATCCAAGAAGAGGACGAAATGGAAAGTTGCTACAAGATGATCACAATCGGACATTCCGTCAGTGGCTACGAAGTCATGTCGATGGCAAGGACGGCTATTCGCAAGAGTTAATGAACCTCGCTAGAGGTCCGTCGACGATTGTTACACGGTATACGTCATACTTCGTGAATGGTTATACATTTTACACTCGCGAAAGAGATGAGAAGCATCCTGTTCAAAATAGTGGTGTTAGTATCCGTGCTAAAGCCATGCATATTTCATCTGCCAAGGACAAGAATCCAGTTTATGGAACTATGAACACTACTACAAAAACGGGATTCCACGACAGTACTTCGACGACCGTTTTTTTAAAAACCGTCGTGGAAAAGTAGCAAAAACACCGAGCGCGAAAAAGTTTACGAAAACCGTCGTGGAAAGGGGTTCTTCCACGACGGTTTTAAAAGACCGTCGTGGAAGCGTCCGGATTCCACGACGGTTTCTTGAAACCGGCGTGGAAGCTGACCGCTTCCACGACGGTTTACTGGAACCGTCGTGGAAGCAATAGCTTCCACGCCGGTTTCTCGAAACCGTCGTGGAAGTTGGCAGGCTTCCACGACCGTTCCTTCGAACCGGCGTGGAAGCCGGCACCTGATCGGCCGGCTTCCACGACGGTTTCGAGAAACCGTCGTGGAAGCCGACCGATCAGGGGCCGGCTTCCACGACGGTTTAGCCGAAACCGTCGTGGAAGCCATAGTTTCCACGACGGTTTAGCCGAAACCGTCGTGGAAGCCGGCCCCTGATCGGCCGGCTTCCACGACGGTTCACTGGAACCGGCGTGGAAGCCATAGCTTCCACGACGGTTTCGAGAAACCGTCGTGGAAGCCGGTCGATCAGGGGCCGGCTTCCACGACGGTTTCGGCTAAACCGTCGTGGAAGCTATGGCTTCCACGACGGTTTAGCCGAAACCGTCGTGGTTTCTTATGAAAAATTCAAAAAAATTTGAATTTTTTTTTTTTTTCATTTTTTATAACGAAACCACGACGGTTTCTGTAGAAACCGTCGTGGTTTCTTATTAAAAATTAAAAAAAATTTGAAAAAAAAAATTATTTAATTTTTTTGATATTAAATTTTTTTTTATTTTTTTATAATGAAACCACGACGGTTTCTGCAGAAACCGTCGTGGTTTCTAATTAAAAATTTAAAAAAAATTTAAAAAAAAAATTTTCGACATTTTTTAAAAAAAGATACCACGACGGTTTATTGAATAAACCGTCGTGTTATCTCTAAAATTTAAAATTCTCCCGGTAATTGAGCGCGCGCAATGGTTTATTTTGCATTGAGTCTCTTAATTCCAATCTCCATTTCTCTTCTCATTTTTTACGAAAACCTCCATTCTCTTACTTTGCATTGCCGCCCACGCACCTCTCTCTCTTTCCCCTTGCCGTCGCCGCCAACGCCCCTCTCTCTCTCTCTCCCCTTGCCCTTGCCGTCGCCGCCCACGCCCCTCTCTCTCTCTCCCCTTGCTGTTGCCATCCACGCCTCTCTCTCTCTCCCCTTGCCGTCGCCCAAGCCGTGGGTACGTTCTCTCCTTAGCCGTCGCTCACTCGACTTCTTGGTAAGCCGAAATATCTTTTTCACCCGATGGTTTTTTGGAATAAATTTGGTTGATTGTTGTTATGATTTTGGGTGATTTTGTCTTAGGAAATATTTAATGATTTTGCCTGTTAATTTTTTGCATTATACATGTTCGACAAAATGCCTATTTCATTGAGACTTATTTGCTTGTTGTCCAATGTTTGGGTGAGGCGACGGTTTACCAATTTTCCGGAAAAAAGTGTTAATTTAGTGACATATATGTTGATTTGGGATTTTTCCGTCCAAATTCCCGTAAAAGGGTATGCTTATGTGACATCTATATATGTTAGCATTAGCATTTTGACATGTGCAAACAAATGCCAATTTGAGTTCGATTTAGTTTTAGATTGAGTTAAAAAGTTTGTGTTACGAACGGAAAATGTCTTATTCTCGGATAAGTTTTTGATTGTATTAGTTACATTTTCTCATATGCCATTTAGTGACATATCTCTGATTAGACATAAAATAATTGTTCTTGTAATTGATTTGAGATTTGTCAACTTGATAGGGCACTTAATGATTGGAAATTGTTGGTGGGGAGTGGAATGAGACAGCGACGCAACTGGCAGACGTTAATTGATACCGTTCGATGTCCAATACAGGAAGGTTATGTAGAATGTGGTTATTTTGTGTTAGCTTACATGCGCGAAATAACCTTTACTGTTGATGGATTAGACGGGCTTCAAACCAATGATTTTTATACTGATGCTGACATGAGTTTGGTTAGGCACGAGTGGGCTACATTTGTCATGCGGTTTATACAATATTAACTAGAAATAATATAGAGAATTTTAATTTCATTATCGTTATATTAGTTGTTGTTGTACATTGTTATCAAAGTAATTACATAATATTTTATTAAATTAATTTGAATGTGTACTAACGTATTAACACACGGGATTTACCACCCGTGGGGAAATGAAACAAATTCGCAATCGAAAATATTTTTTAATAATTTGGCTACCACGACGGTCTCGTGGTCCGACCGTCGTGGTAACCGGCACTACCACGACGGTCTCCTGGTGAGACCGTCTACCACGACGGTCTCCTGGTGCGACCGTCGTGGTAGACCTGGCTACCACGACGGTCTCCTGGTGAGACCGTCGTGGTAGCCAGGTCTACCACGACGGTCTCCTGGTTAGACCGTCGTGGTAGACCTGGCTACCACGACGGTCTCAGCATGAGACCGTCGTGGTAGCCTGGTCTATCACGACGGTCTCCTGGTGCGACCGTCGTGGTAGCCTGGTCTACCACGACGGTCTCCTGGTGAGACCGTCGTGGTAGCGTGATCTACCACGACGGTCTCCTGGTGAGACCGTCGTGGTAGCTGCGTCTACCACGACGGTCTCCTGGTGAGACCGTCGTGGTAGCTGCGGCTACCACAACGGTCTCCTGGTGAGACCGTCGTGGTAGCTTGGTCTACCACGACGGTTTTTCAGTAACCGTCGTGGTATGTGCTTCAATTTAGCCGCCGCACTTCCATTTTTCCCGATTACACGACGGGTAAAAAACCGTCGTGGAATCTTAAAAGTTTCCACGACTTCGGATTCCACGACGGTTCGACAACCGTCGTGGAATCCCATAATTGTAGTAGTGGAACTACTTCGGTTTCATTGAAGATATTTGGGAACTCGATTACTGTTGTTTACATGTCGCACTCTTTAAGTGCAAATGGGCCGACAGTGATGGCATCACAGTTGTGGATTTCAGACGATTGGGATACAAAAACGATCCATTCATTTTGGCATCACAAGCAATCCAGGTATTTTACACAACGGATCCCAGCAATGTAGAGTTGTCCTTAGTAGTGCCGATGAAGCCAAAATTGATTCGTGATGGTCAAGTGGATGAGGAAGATTGCTCCGACATTCCATCTTTCACACAGGGAATGCCACCGGTTGAGGAGATTGACGAATTCGACGATGATGTTTCCCACTTGGTTCGACCAGATATTGAATGGACACGTGTTGAGGAAGCAAAGAAAAAAAAGAAAAAAACTTGAACATTCTATCATTTATTTTGTACAACACACTACTTTATTTTTATTATAATTCACTGGGAATTATAAATTTATTTTGTTATGTTGATCAATGTATATATATATTGAGCATTAATTTTGAATAAAGATCAATACTGCAGTATGCATGAGTAATTATTGTATATAACAAAAGGGCATTAGGACGTCGGATTGTGGTGAGACAAATGGGCTCCTGTATAATATATGAAATAGGGGATTACACGACGGTGTGTACGAGAACCGTCGTGTAACCCACGGCGTGAGGTGGTTTACACGACGGATGGTCCAAGGGACCGTCGTGTAAGCGGAGGCGTGAGAGGTGGCTTACACGACGGTCCCAGGGACCGTCGTGTAAGGCCCCACTTGGGGAAGCTTACACGACGGTCCCAGGGACCGTCCGTCGTGTAAGCCCTAGCTTACACGACGGTCCCTGGGACCGTCGTGTAAGCCATTGGTTTACACGACGGTCCAAGGGACCGTCGTGTAAGCCAATGCGTGTTTGTGGCTTAAACGACGGTCCCTGGGACCGTCGTGTAAGCCTATGCGTGGGGCTGGCTTACACGACGGTCCCAGGGACCGTCGTGTAAGCCCCTGCTTGGCGTGGCTTACACGACGGTCCAAGGGACCGTCGTGTAAGCCTATGCGCAGGGCTTGCTTACACGACGGTCTCAGGGACCGTCGTGTAAGCCACTGCTTGGCGTGGCTTACACGACGGTCCAAGGGACCGTCGTGTAAGCCTATGCGCATGGCTGGCTTACACGACGGTCCCATAACAGAGGGAGACATTGGGTTTTGGGTGTCATTGACCCATGGGAGGACCTGGTCCTTTATTTTGATCCTCTTCGAGAGAAGAAACGAGATGATTTTACTGAGCTAATGAACATGTAAGTCAATGTTAATATGTTCAATTTTTCAATCTTAATTATATGCATCTTAATTAATTAGTTTGAATTTTACCAATTTTGCTAGGGCCCTATCGGATTGGAAGCTACTTATGGCTGGAGAAGGGATTAAAAGGAGACGAGACTGCAAAACCAAATTCTCGAACCGTCCTTGTCCTCTCCAAGAGGGAAGTGTTGAATGTGGTTATTTTATTTTAGGTTTTATGAGGGAAATAGTGTTAAACGGAATTGACGCACTTGAAAGTAAAGAATTTTTTACTTCTCTGGATTTGGATTTGATTAGGGGAGAATGGGCTAGCCATGTAACGGATTTCATTAATTATAATGTATAAACTTGTAATGTAATGATTTGTATGTATTTTACGTTGATCAATGAAGCAGGGATCTTGTATTACAGTCTAGGCCACCCGCGGGAAATCACCAAAAACCCAAAATTCGATTTTAATGGTGACTACATTACACGACGGTTCCGCATGGAGCCGTCGTGTAATGGTCTGACCATTACACGACGGCTCCATGCGGAACCGTCGTGTAATGGGAGACCATACACGACGGCTCCAATCGGAACCGTCGTGTAATGGGAGACCATACACGACGGCTCCAAGCGGAACCGTCGTACAATGGCAGACCATTGCACGACGGTTCCATGTGGAACCGTCGTGTAATGGTCTGCCATTAACAGACGGCTCCAAACGGAGCCGTCGTGTAATGGCAGAGCAGCCCATTACACGACGGTTCCGGGTGGAACCGTCGTGTAATGGGCCGACCATTACACGACGGTTCCGATCGGAACCGTCGTGTAATGGTCTGCATTAACAGACGGCTCCATACATTACACGACGGTTCCGATCGGAACCGTCGTGTAATGGTCGGCCCATTACACGACGGCTCCACCCGGAACCGTCGTGTAATGGCCAATTACACGACGGTTCCATTGAACCGTCGTGTAATGTCTGCCCATTACACGACGGTTCCGATTGGAGCCGTTGTGTAATGTTACATTACACGACGGTTTCGCTTGGAACCGTCGTGTAATTATGCTTCCTAGGCCCCTCCACGGCGGTTTACCATGTTTCGACGATGGTATTAAACCGTCGTGTAACATTGAGATACGACGACGGTAATATAACCGTCGTGTTATCTTCCACGACGCCGGATTATACGACGGTTCGGTAACCGTCGTGTAAACTTTACACGACGGTTAAAAACCGTCATGTAAGCCCTCTTTTCTAGTAGTGACCCTTTGTTCATTAAGAAATAAATATGTTTTGGGGGTGCAGTCTCTCAACCAAACGAGGAAAAAATAAATAAATGAAATGAAAAAATAAGTAAATAAATAAATAAATAAAGTGATGTCAAATGAAGTTTGAAAATAAGTTTGGGGGTATTACTTGGAGATTGTGAAAAGGGCTCTTAAAAAGGTCCTGAAATGACTAATGTGTTTAGGGTGTGATTTGAGACATATTATTTCCTTATTTCCTACTGTCACCCTAGCCTCACATTACAAGCTTAATAAAGTCTTAATGATCCTTGATTTTATGTTAGTCTACTTTAGTGGAGAGAGAGATGAAAAGCAAACTTATGAGACTTGTAATCTTTATTTGAGATTGTAACGCCCCGAACCGTCTACGTAGGGCCGACTACGTAAACGTGGGCCGTTACTTTACTTACTTATCTTACTTCTTAGTTTCTAATACTTGAACTTTCAGAAAAATTTCAGAATAAATTTTTCTTTTCTTTTCTTCGTAACTTAAAATAGACTTATCCATATGGGTAAACTTCACCATGCCTACCCATTACTTGTTAAGCCGATTGAAAGGTCACACATAACCTTTCAAACCAGACTTTTGAAACCTTACATACGTAACATGGTACATATTTTTTAATCATACATCATACATGTACTAGTTCATAATTTAAAGAGTTTGCGGAAAATCTTGCGTAGTGATATCCCACACCGCCCTTCACTTGCCTCATCGTCTCCATGGCCCACCAATAAAGCTGCAGGCATCTTACCTACAGTATGGAATATACTGATGAGCTTTCGCCCAGCAAGTACAAACATAATCTCACAAAAACATAACAAACATCGTATAACTTATGCATAGTCCATTTATGATTGATTAAGAATGTCTTATGCTCAATTATGAACTTATTATAAACCTATTATCTTGCTTAACATGTGGGCCCCTTGTGTACGTACCGATTGCGCGCATTCCACAGAAAGTTAAGGTTTGCAAGGTCCCTAACAATTCTAGGAATCTTGAAACATAACCCTTCTGCATCAACAGAAGGTCTGAGAATTTTCTTGAACATACATGATCCTCCTGCATCAACAGGAGGTTGGTACGACACCTTACTTGTCTTGGTTTAGTCCTAGCCTTGTTACTTTTTTTTTTCAAGACTAAGAATCTTTATATGTGATCTTATTTGTCATGATGCACATGATGCATAAATATAGTATGACATAAAGATCACTAACATCTAATGACTTGTGGTATAAAGCATGGCTTTATCTTAAAACATGAAGTTATCTTAAAACGTGGCATGTATATAAACATGGCATCATCATAAAACATGACATCATTCCAAAACATGGCATAACATGACTTGACATAACATAACATGGCTTGACATAGCATAACATGGCATAACATGACTTGACATAATATGGCATACATGAAAACATGTCATATACTTGAAAATAGTTTACTATTTTCCATACTGCAGGTGAGGTTTGTACTTACCTGGTATGCTATGTCTTAGGTTTTGTTGCTCCAAATCTGGTCGCAACAACAGGTTACTTCCTGCTATTTAAAAGAACATAGGATAAGGATCCTATAAATCATAATCATAAAATGTTGGTAACCTAACCAACATCCCTGAGAAATCTTAGTTATGTGTCCCCCACACATGCCTATGACAACTTACTGGGTTACTAAATGTAACCCTAGGGTTTTAGGCCCAACCATATTTGAATGATAACTTATTCAGTTTATTAGGGCCCAATTACTTTCAAAGTATTACCCCATTGGGTTACTTTCGGTAACCGTAGTGTAAGGCCCAAGTATTTGTTTTCTTTTTTTCTTGACAAAACTTTGGCAAGTTTTCTTTAAAAATCTTTTATAAAACTTTATATTTCTTTAAAAAAACTGTATTTTTATAAAACTATAACTTTTAAGCAAAAACAGTTAAAAACTGTCAAGTTTTGAATCTTTGAAAATAGTTTCTTAATTTCAGTTATCAGTGCATATGCAGGAATTTCCTGCTTTTGCACTGTTTTCTGAAAGTCTTGTGCATGAATTTTCTGTTTCCGGCACAGTTTTTAAGATCAAATTTTATCTTAATAATCTGTTCGGAATTTGAAAAATATTTCTTCACGAAAGTTGTAGACCTTGAATAATACTACAACTTTCATGTTTTACTCAAAACCTAATTCTACCTTTAACTTGTTCATATTCCTGGTTGACTCCGGCTGGCCGTGCACAGGATCTGGACAGACCAAGGCTCGGGTTTTAACAAAAACAGAGGCCTTTGGGGCGCCTTATTTTTAAAAACTGTCCACGAAGTCTCTTAGGATTTTCCATTTCCTACAACTTTGTAGTTTTAATTTTTTTCAAATTCGGCCTCTAAGGGCCTCAAAATCACCTTTTCAGAAAACTGTCCAGTTTTACCCGAAAACTGGCAGTTTTGCATGTGTCCAATTTTGCATATAATTTACGTGCACACTACCTCAAACGGTCGCAACCGTGAGCCTACGACAAACATGCAGCGTTTCTAACGTAAATTTTCCATTAACATACATTCATTCATACACACATACTACATAATTTCTAACACAAATCGTCAAAAACATGCATCAAAACATAATTAGAGACCACCAAACCCTAATCAAGCACTCTAAGCTCTTGCATGGAAAATAAAAGGGTGAGCTTATGCTCTTACATCCAAACCGAAAATACACTTAAACTTTGCTTAAAACTTTAATAAAAAGCTTAGGGATTTGAGAGAATTACCCCTAGATCTTGGAGGTGAATTCTCAAGCTCGGATCCGAAATTTTTCTCTTACTTTTCTTCACCAAAATCCGACCACTCTCTTTCTTTTTCTTTCTCTTCTTTGGCCCGGTTTCTAGGGAGGGAGAGAGTTGAAATTTTGGCAGAGTTTTGGGTTCAACCAAGTGCTCAAAAATGTGAACCAACTTCACCTATTTATAGGTGAAAAATATAATTTCTAAAATTGCATATTAGGGTTTAAGAGCAAAATATTTGCTCATTACCCCCCCTATGTGGCCGGCCATAAGGAAACCTTGGAGGCCAAGTTTTGCTTACATCATCAATCTTACATCATCTTGACATCATCATGCTTACATCATCAAGCTTGCATCATTATGACATCATCATTACTTACTTTTATAAAAAATTACACTTTGACCCCTAAGGACAAAATATTTACACTTTAGTCCCTGTGGGTGACCGGCTAGGGTGGAACTACTTAGCTTCCAATTCATGCATAATTATCCACTTGATTCCAAAAATCCATTAATATAATTATATAGTTCATTTCCTTATTAACTCAGATAATATCAATACTGTTTTTCACTAAAAACAGTACTGTCATACTGGACTATGGTCCAGAATTCATCTGCGCTTAACTGGGCTACGTATAACTTTTTCTTAAGACTCAAAACTGCTAAGTCTTCATTGCTCCAAATATTAATCCTGATTATTCTAGAGCAATCCCATACCTTATTCTTACTTCTTCATTCGTAATGACAGTTTTTCACAGTATAATTTCCATACTGTTGATTATCCTGTAGTACCGTCTTAGTCAAACCTAAGGTCAACCTGGTCAAACTTTGATCGGAATAAATTCATAAATCCTTATTCTACCTTTTTCATCAAAAGACCTCATGCTTGATTAAGCAAACTATTTCTGAGTCTCGTAGCTAATTAAACGAGAGCTTAAACATATATTGTTATTCAACTCTGATCATAAGCTTCATATCTACATACATGGTTCAGACTTAGATTTTCTTTGTATCTAAGGAAATCACAAGTCATCAAAATTTCGGGTTATTACAGAGATCATATGTTCATTTCATGTTAGCAAAAACTTAGTTGGATTACACATCACAAATTGATAAAGACAACGCGCCACATACACGAATAATCTAATTTGATATGGGACCTATGCTTGCATTAATTGCAATACTTGGACAATGTTTGTATTTTTCTTTAAGCTATGTTATTTAGCAATCTTTGAGGAAATTTTTGAGAATCACCATTTTAGTACAATTTGCCTCTAGTTTGTTTTTGTTTCCTCTTATTTGTATTGCTTTTAGGGGTGTGATAATTCTATTAAATAGAGTTATTTTACCACTTTTACGCATCAAAATTGACTATGTTCTTAAGCATTTTGATTAATTTTGAGTTAATTTAGTTTAATTTTACATTTTACCTTAGTTTATTTTGATTTATATAATTTTATTTAATTTTATTTAATTATTCTAATATTAATTTTAATATGTTGTTAATAATATACCCCTCTAAATAATTAATTTTCTCATTTGTATAATTTAACTAGGTGAAATTGTTGGCAAAATGGCTATTTAAAAGCTTAAAAATGGATTAATATTTGAATTTAATTCGGAGCCAGCCTAAGCCACTCGGAAGAGTCTACACGAGCGCCAACTCGCCCTACAGACTGTCGGATCACCTCTTGGATGACTTAGATCGCTCGTCTCTCACGCCCAAATAGAGCGAGTGAGTTGCAAGCCTGAGTCAGCCACTAACCTAGCTTGCCGGATCCCATGTTGCGCGTCCCACTAAAGTCACGTGCACTCTGTCTCACGGCTAATCAGTGCACTCCACGCGTCCCAGTACTACTCACCAGCTTTCCAGGCACCCAACCAAGTGTCACCACGTGTCCCGCACTTACCAGAATCACCCACGTCCCACTCGCACCTGCTACTGTAGTAAAGAAAAAAGAAAAAAAAAAAAAAGGAAAAGAAAAGGAATAGAGAGGTCTAGGGGAGAGGCTGAGAGGGGAACAGAGGCCGACCCAGAGAGAAAAAGGAGTAACAAAAAAAATAGAAAAAGTAAAAAGATAGTTGTTTAGGATTTTAAGGTTTAGGATTTTAGTTTTAGGTTTTTATTTTGAGCAAATTTCAAGAGAGTAGGCAGTTGAAGAACATTAGGATGAGATAGAAATTGGGAGAAATTTTTGAAGATTAGTGGAAACAATCATGGGGTTTCATTCCTTTTTCTTAGCTCTTTTATTTTTGCAATTTTTGAGTACTTGAACCCTTGATTTACTTAATTTTGTGTTTATTTTCATTTATGGACATTGTGTAGTTTGATGGTTCTACGGTTCAATTTAACTTAACTTTGAAGCTTTGTTCATTCAACTTACGA
This sequence comes from Ficus hirta, assembly GCA_038430175.1. Taxonomy (NCBI): domain Eukaryota; kingdom Viridiplantae; phylum Streptophyta; class Magnoliopsida; order Rosales; family Moraceae; genus Ficus; species Ficus hirta. The sequence goes on along the minus strand of CM076585.1, from coordinate 18,009,166 downwards.
TTTAATTTGTACTTGCCTAATTGTGTTATGTGATTGCTCTATGGTATCTTAATTTTAACTTCTAAATGCTTGATGACCATTTAGTTGTTTAGGAAACTATAATGAAATTGGGAAATGGATTTGTGGTTAGGCAATCATAGAGTGACATATTTGCTAGTGGGATAGGAATATACCTATTAGAATTGTGTAGTCATTGTAGGAAACCTAGAACTTCAACGAATTCACAATAATTGGTACTCATAGGAAAATAGTTTACCATTTTAATGTTTGATATTTTTACTTGGCTATCGGAAGGGGCTTGTAGATAGGTTAGCGGTATTCCGGCTATCGCTTAACTAGGAAACCAAATTAGGTTAGGATTGGGTAGTTTTCTGGATAGGTTAGGTGAGATTGAATCCCTAGAACCTTTCTTCTGTCATTTCATTTCTTTGGTTTTGTTATGTCTATTTAGTTTGTTTAGTTTATTTTAATTTTTTTTAATCGGCCGTTCAAATAATCCTAAGGCTAACCAATTTTGATTATTAACTTAAAATTAAATGCAATCCTTATGGGATCGATTATCTTATTAATTACTCTATTACTTGTTCAACTCATATACTTGTAAGAGTTCACGCAACAACTTGCATACAACAGTACAAGAATTTTCACCTTCAGAGACCAAAATTTTGATAGCAGAATGCCTATTTACTGGTCGCCAATTCCTTCCGCAACCAAAATATTTTGGTCGCCATTTCATCCCCATAAGTTGGTCGCATTAGGTATTGATCACCAAAAATAGATTTGGTCGCCGAACAATCCGTGACCAAATATGTATTTTCCGCTACCAATATTTGGTAGCAGAACATGGCATGGGCACTATATTCAGGGACCGATATTTGGTCGTAAAACAAATTTGGTCGCCAAAAGTCATCATCTTCAAGAGCTATGCGTGACCACGATGAAGTCTTTTGCTATCAAATATTTAGTCCCGGATTATGTTTGGTAGCAAAAAGGTTTGCTTTTTGCAACCAAAATTTGGTAGCGAAATGACTTGCTTTATGCAACCAAAATTCGGTAGCAGAAAAGCTTGCTTTGGTGACCAAATAGATAATTGGTAGCAATAAATTTTAGCTACCAGATATTTTGGTAACAGTAATATTTGCACCCATCTTTTTTTTTTTTTCCAGGGAAATCATTTATTAGCTCCAATATTTTCAAATATACAAAAATAATAATAAAGATGATATTTAATGCACAAAACATATCGTATTAATTAAAAGGCTCAATCTCAGCAAATTTAACAATCCTTTTTATTAACATAACAACAAAAATTTCTTAATCAACGAAGATCAATTCCTTTTTCATTTTTTTAAATAAAAATATATTTCTATTATTTCAGTCAAGTCATCATGCTAAAACTATCAAACGACATTGACACAGTAAAATCTCGAAGAGCATGTTTCCCAATATCATGTGCCTTAATTAATAATGAACTCCAGTGACCAAAAAAAAAAAAAAAGCATAAGAAAATTGAACATATCGTCACCCCAAAATGTGTTGAAACAACTACTGCAATATTTGAAATTGAAGATTATCAACCAAATGTCAGCATAGCTCAAAATCATGTCACCTGACCTGATTGTGAAATCCCATGGAATTCTCATGTAGTTATAGTGGTCAACAAAACTTGAATATCCCTTGGAATCCTAATGAGACATGACAACCTAACGGTTAAAACCTGGTTTAATCAGTTCAAAGCACTGACTTAGGAGAAGCAACATATTTACCACAAAAGATCAACATGTGTACTTGATGAATACAGACTAAATATTATATGAATATTGAAATTTTCGGTTAAAATTTACCTCCCAACAATGATTGTCTAGACCATAAAGCTGGTAGAATAGAATGAGCACAATAACTATTATATTCTACTTACAAGAATGCGAGCAGCAATTACAAGGCTGATCATTGGACCACATTTCCCACTGCGCATATTCTTTTACTTTACAAGAAGACCACTGGAACATAAAAGGCAACATATTAGATCAAGTAACTGACATTTCAGAGTAGCATTATAGGAAGAATTAAGATATGAACTTCTAACAAGAGAAGGAAGAGAAGTTTATAGACATGTACATTTGGAAGTTTGAACGAGTACTAGCTTTAGGACTAAGACAATTTTGCTTTAGAAATCTTTATTCTAATATCTAAAGAATCTCTTTTAGTTATTTAAGAACATAGAAACATATATAAACTTATGAGTACTGAAATAACAAAGGAGGGCCATGACAGTCCAAGTCAACATAAAGAAAACATATGTAAATGTGCAAATAGAAAAGCTTACCAAAACAATGAAATAGGAAAAGATCGTGAAGGGAGTCTGATCACTCATTGAACATGTGGTAGGCATCACTAAAGAATGCAGCCCATCTTTTATCTTCACTCAAACAGGTTCCAAAGTAAGTAAAAGCTTAGGTAAAAAAATGATTTAAAAAAAACATATAACCTTCTCTAAGTTCACCAGGTTAAATTTCACACATTCAACGTTGTTTTTTGAGATAAATTAACAATACCACACTAACATATTGCAGAGATTGCAATCTGTTAAAAAACTAACCTGCAGATCATACCTTTGCACCACTCCCAGTCCTCAACTCCAATAGCAATTGCACCACTCCCAGTCCCCAACTCCACTCATAATCCCTATCTCAATCCTTCATTATCCGAAAAAGATACTAATAATAAGTAAATCACCAATCAAGCCCAAAATACACTATCAACAAGCCATCCAAAACCACCCCAATCGAATAAAACCTAACCCTAAAGAGAGAAAGGAGACTAAAAGCTCAGTCAAGCATGGTAATTTCATCAATCCAGATTCAAAATTGGTAGACAAACCAAACAAATAACTCAAGGAAAAATGGAAGAAAAAAAGAGAGAGAGAGAAGAATTCACATCATCAAACTTGTAGAGATTGATGGATTGGTCGACGAAGCCAGAGGCGAGGCAGATGGAGTTGGGACTGAGAGCTAGGGCGGGGGTGGCGGAGGAGCTTGTGGAGGGGCGGAGGAAAGTAGGGAGCTTGTGTGAGAAATAGGGAGCGAAGGAGTGTGAAAGAGAGAGAGGGGGTTAAGGGTATGGGTCTGGGTCTGGTTTGGGTGGAGGGGGGGCGACGGGCTGGGTGGGGGCAGAGGGGGTGATGGGAGGCTGGACAAATGGGGAAAATGAGAGAGAGAGGAAGACTCACTGAAGACGATTAGGGCAGGTAACGGCGATTTTCGGACGGCAGGCGGCGGCTGGGGAGGCGAGGTAAGAAGAAAAAGAGATGGGTGATGATGGTGAGAGTGAGCGTGAGGGACTACTAAGTACTGAATAGGGAGGATGAAATTACTTATGAAATTTTGATTTAAAATGCATTTTTGCTACCAAATGAACATTTTGGTACCAAAAAGTCTAGTCTAAAATTAGTGGCGGTAAATTTTAGCGCCTTAATTAAATTTTGAATTTATCTTTGCGCCCAAAATTGATAACCAATAATGTTACTTAAATTTAAGTAAATTTCGTAGCAAAAAGCAGCCTTTGGCCACCAAAATCAATATCTGGTCACTAAAGACAACTTTTTGCTACCAACGTTTGGTTGCAAAATATTGGACTCTGATATCGAAATTATATATTTTTTATTTTTTATTAAATAGAACTAAGACTTTTTTAAATATTAATTAAGGGTAATAATTTAAGAATAATAATATTGTTTTGTCATTGATATAATCATTCTTCTTCTTTTTTTTTGTTTTTTTGTGTCTATGCATACATGTATCTTAAAAACTAAAATTAAATTAGTACGATAGAAAGCATATAATAAAAATGAAATTTTGACAACAATCCACTATCAAATTAAGTATTTAGTAGCTGAAAAGCAATATTCAACTACTAAACATGCATTTAGTCACCAAATCCAACTTTCAGCTATCAAATATTGGTAGCAAAAACATCAGATTTTCTACTAAATCTATATTTTGGTAGTGGAAGGTTACATTCTATCTTAAATATTCGTTGATGAAAATGTATTTAACACTATTTTTTTTTCTTCCCCAACCAACATGTGTAAGACAAATTCGAGGATAACATATTTTTATAATTTTTTTTTTAAATATACAACTAGTAATATAGATTTATTCATTTGATCCATGCATAGTTTATGAATACATGATTAACAAGAGAGCAAGATAAGCTTGTTTAATAATATTAGCTATAAAATCAGATGAATTATTTATTAATTGATGTTAATATATCATATTAAAAATTTTATATTAAGATTATTCATAAATTGACCAATATAAAGGGTGTGATATAAAGAAAAAAAAATTTTGACAACAATCCACTACCAAATCAAGCATTTGGTAACTGAAAATCAACATTCAACTACCAAATATATATTTGGTCTCCAAATCCGACTTTCTGCTACCAAATATTGATAGCATAAATATTGAATTTGCTAGCAAAACCATATTTTGGTGACGGAAAGTTATTTTTATTTTTTAAAAAATATTTTGATGAAAATAGATTTACACCTGTTTTTTTCTTCCCCAACCAACATGTGTAAGACAAATTTGAGGATAATATACTTTATATGCATGTATTTAAAAAAAAATTACAACTATTAATTTAGAATAGTTATTTGATCTATGTATAGATTATGAATACATGATTAATAAGAAAGCGAGATATGCTTTCTTAATATTAATTATAAGATCGGATGAATTGTAGAATAGTTGATATTAAAATATCATACTAAAAACTCTATATTTGAGTTTTTTCATAAATTAACCAATATAAAAGGTAAAGAAAATAAAATTTTGACAATAATCAGCTATCAAATCAAGCATTTCGTAGCTAAAAATCAACATTCAGCTACCAAATATGCATTTGGTCTCCAAATCCGACTTTCCGCTACCAAATATTGGTAGCAGAAACATTAAATCTGCTACCAAAACCATATTTTGGTGACAGAAAATTATATTTAGTTTCTCAAATAGTCTTCGATAAAAATAGATTTAATATTTTTATTTTCTTTCACAACCAACATGTGTAAGACAAATTATAAAAAAATATATTTTTATACACATTTTTTGAAAAAAAATATATATACAGCTACTAATATTGATTTTATTCATTTGATCCCTGTATAGTTTATGAATACATGATTAATAACTACTAATATTAAATATAAGATCGGATGAATTATAGATTAATTGATGTTAATATATCATCTTAAAACTAATTGAAGTTAAAATATCATATTAAAACCTTTTATTGAGTTTATTCAAAAAGTTACCAACACAACAGGTGTAATACAAAGGGTACAAGAAAATATAATTTTGACAACAACCTGCTACCAAATCAAGCATTTGATAGCTAAAAATCAATATTCAGCTACCAAATATGCATTTGGTCGCCAAATCCAACTTTCTGCTACCACTATTTGGTAGCGGAAACAACGAATCTGTTACCAAAATTATATTTTGGTAGCGGAAAGTTATATATATATTTTTTAGATAAACTTTCTATATATTTTGCTAACAAAATATTCTTGCAGGAAAAATGGGTAATTTACGCAATGGAATTAAAAAAAAAAATTCTTAAGATTGTACTAACTCATATTGCCATATACAATTATTTTATAATATATGTACCTGGAGAGAATACAACAAGAATGCCGGATGATGTGATCAAAGAGAGCTTCAACCAGCCAACCTTTTTTACGATTCTCCAATTTTCGGACGGTAGAGTATGTTGGCACTTAGTCTCTCGATCGATATTCGTGCGCGGCTTTTAAAAATTTTTATGCCGATTCGGAAAAGAAGCTCATGATGCATATAACAATAAAATTAAATTCATGATCAAGCGTACCTTATTTCTTGGATTCCGGAATTACTAGAGCGATTGACCAACGTGTCTTCTCTATTATTCTCGAGTTCCACGTCTCAGAGTGTGTGTGGGCACACGTTCTATGAATCCAAGTGACCGGTAATGCTTTCCGAAGTCTAGATCCTTCCTTCTCAATTCCGATGTTCCTCGTTGAGAATATTATCCCACTTCTTTCTTCAAAACTGCAAAACAGGAACCGGTTAACCTCCTATGAAAATTATCACTCGGTTTAACCTTCCTCACAATTTTAATTCAATGGAATTTTCTCTCTTTTTCTCTCTCACAAGATAGCCGAATTTTATGATGTGGAAGAAACCCAAATTATTTTTCTTCTCACTCCAAAAAACGTTTTTCTCCTTTTGTGAATTACCAAAAATTAAGTTTTTCAAGAATTCCTAGCCTTTATATAGAAGTCCAATCCTTTTCAAAATTTATCTCCTTTCAAAAATAATTAATAATTATTTTTCTGGATAAATTTTGAACAAAATATCATACAACTTTAGAGCTAGATTCATTGAACCTAAAAACGTTTTTCCAAGTGGAAATCTTTCCTCAAAAAATTCGGCCACCTTTGAAATTCAAAGGTTGATTGGTGGTTCAAATGTTAAATCAAGAATCTAGACTAGTTAAAAGATCCTAGTCCTATCTAGATTCAAATTCCTTTTAAACCTTTTTGAATTTAAATATGATTCACTTATTTGAATTAAATATTTTCCACACAACATCAACCATATTAATTAATTTAAATCAATGGAATATTTCAAATTTTCTTTCCTCACAAAAACCGTGCACCTCTTTTAAGGAAAGAAAAATCCATCAAATAATCTTCATTATTTAAATAAATTAATAATGTAGAAAGTATAGGGCAACCTTTTAGAACCTCTCTTCCATCGGGAGAGATTTTGTTATCTAATTCCTGGATGCGAAATGTTCCGATAGTTATGTGTGGTAGAGAATTGTATGTAGACCTGATAGCAATTAAGCTTCAGGATTTTGATGTTATCCTGGGAATTGATTTCTTAGATAAGTACAACGCTAAGATTGATTGTCGAAAGCGTTGTGTTACGTTTAGTCTTTTCGCTGAAGAGGAATTCAACTTTCACGGCCAGTCTAAGAGCTCATCAACCCGGCTTGTTTCTGTAATGAAAGCTTGGAAAATGTTGGCTAATGGATGTCAAGGATACTTAGCTAACATGGTGGACAAAGAACAAGAAAAAGAGCTACAGCCCGAAGATGTTCCCATTATTAGGGAATATGTAGATGTCTTTCCAAAAGATTTAACTAGACTTCCGCCGGAGCGAGAAATCTCTTTCGAAATAGAATTGTTGTCAGGATCAGCTCCAATATCGAAAGCACCCTATCGCATGGCCCCAGCTGAGCTTAGGGAACTTCAAGTACAGTTACAAGAACTGTTGGACAAGGGATTTATTCATCAAAGCCATTCCCCGTGGGGAGCACCTGTGCTATTTGTCAAAAAGAAGGATGGATCGTTGCGAATGTGCATCGACTATCGTGAGTTGAACAAGATCATGATTAAGAACAAGTACCCTCTCCCGAGAATCGACGATCTCTTTGATCAACTTAGAGGAGCTTTGGTATTCTCGAAAATTGATTTGTGTTCGGGCTACCATCAACTCAGAATCAAGGAAGGAGATATTCCCAAGATGGCATTTCGAACACGTTATGGACATTATGAGTATTTAGTCATGCCTTTTGGATTAACTAATGCTCCAGCTGCTTTTATGGACCTGATGAATCGGGTATTTAATGATTATTTAGATAAGTTTGTTATCATCTTCATTGATGATATTTTGATCTACTCAAGATCCACAAAGGAACATGAGCAGCATCTCAAGATAGTTTTGGAGACTTTAAGACGGAATCAACTTTATGCCAAATTCACAAAATGTGAATTTTGGTTGGAAAAAGTACATTTCTTGGGCCACGTGGTTTCAAAAGAAGGAATTTCCGTTGATCCTGCTAAGATAAAAGCAGTTAGTGCATGGTCAGCACCCAAAAACGTTACGGAGATACGAAGCTTTCTTAGTTTGGCCGGATACTACCGACGGTTCGTTGAAGGATTCTCCAAGATAGCAGCGCCACTAACAGCTCTTACTAAGAAGGGGAGAAAGTTTGATTAGACACTGAAGTGTGAAGAAAACTTCCAAGAGCTCAAGATAAAGCTTACAAGTACACCAGTGTTAATAATTCCTGACGTAGATGCAGGAAATTTCGCCATTTATAGTGATGCGTCGAGAATTGGATTAGGAGCTGTCCTTATACAAGGAAGAAATGTGGTTGCCTATGCTTCACGTCAACTGAAGGACCATGAACGGAACTACCCGACGCACGATTTGGAGCTTGCTGCGGTGGTTTTCGCCTTGAAGATTTGGAGACATTACCTGTATGGTAATAGGTGTGAGATTTTTACCGACCATCAAAGTCTTAAATACATCTTTACCCAAAAAGAGTTCAATATGAGACAACGTCGATGGCTTGAACTCGTAAAGGATTATGATTGTGAAATCCTTTACCATCCTGGAAAAGCAAATAAGGTGGCAGATGCGCTGAGCAGGAAGTCATCCGGTATGCTCATGTCTCTTGAAATGATGTCCAAACCCCTCCAGAAGGAAATTTCTGATTTCAGATTGGAAATATTAATAGGGAAATTGACTGTTTTGACTCTTCAGTCCAATCTCCTAGAATCCATTAAGTGTTATGAAGGAAAAGATTCCTTTCTGCTAAAAGTTCAACTTCTTGTTGGAGAAGATAAGGAATTTAAGACGTCTACGAATGGGCTAATTCTCTTCAAAGGAAGGATTTGTGTTCCTAACGTTGAATTTCTTAGGAAACAGATCATGTCGGAAGCACATGAAACTCCGTATTCAGTTCACCCTGGAGCTACTAAGATGTATAAGGACCTTAAAGAGAACTTTTGGTGGCCAAACATGAAGAATGAAATTGCTGATTTTGTGTCAAAGTGCCTGACTTATCAGAAAGTTAAGGCTGAACACCGTCAACCAGGAGGAGATCTTCAAAAGATAGAACTCCCAGAATGGAAATGGGAACAAATCACCATGGATTTCGTAGTTGGATTACCCAGGACCGCTAGTGGAAATGATATGATTTGGGTGATTGTGGATAGATTAACCAAATCAGCCCATTTCATTGCTGTTAAAGCCACCTTTTCAGTTGAGAAATTAGCTAAAATTTATGTATCTCAGATTGTTAGGTTGCATGGAGTTCCAAAATCCATTATTTCAGATCGAGATGGGCGATTTACTTCGCGATTTTGGAAAAGTGTTCACACAGCTATGGGGTCAAGGTTGAAATTCAGTACTGCTTTCCACCCTCAAACAGATGGACAATCAGAGCGTACTATCCAAACCTTAGAAGACATGTTGAGATCTTATGTTCTGGATTTCAAGGGAAATTGGGATCAAAAGTTACCCTTGATCGAATTTTCGTATAATAATAGCTATCACGCTTCTATTGGTATGGCTCCATTGGAAGCACTATATGGAAGAAAATGTCGATCTCCCATCCATTGGCAAGAAGTTGGACAGAAGCAACTTCAAACTACGGACTTCATCAGAAAAACCTCAGAAGATATCAAGATGATCAAACAACGGCTCGATGTAGCTTTCAGTCGACAGAAGAGTTATGCTGATAGACGTCGAAGACCTTTAGAATTCCAAATTGGAGATTCTGTTTTTCTCAAGATTGCCCCAATGAAGGGAATTATGAGGTTTGGTAAGAAGGGAAAGCTCAGTCCAAGATACACAGGTCCGTTTGAAATCCTTGAAAGGATTGGAAAAGTAGCTTATAAGCTTGCTTTGCCGCCAGCTTTAGCTTCTGTACATGATGTTTTTCACGTTTCAATGTTGAAGAAATACGTACCTGATCCTTCTCATGTGCTAAGGCAAGAACCGATTGAAGTACAAACGGATTTGACATATGAGGAAAGACCAATACGGATTCTGGATCGGGAAGAAAAGGTTTTAAGAAACAAAACCATTCCAATGGTTAAAGTGTTATGGCAGAATCATAATATTGAAGAAGCTACGTGGGAAGTAGAAGAAGAAATGAGAAAGAACTATCCCTACTAGTAGTGATTTTCGAGGACGAAATTTTTTTTAAGGAGGGTAGATTGTAATAACCAACCTGTTTGTAAACTTATGATTTCTTTAGTTAAGAATCAAAGTTTGTTTATGCTATATGTATGATATGTTTTCTATGAAAAGTTGTTGAATCTTTTGCTAAAAGATTCAATAAGTTAGTTACGCAAGTTTAAGACCTTTTGTCAAAAAGGGTAAATTTATGCTTTATGATTCTATGTTAGTAATTTATAAATTTAAGAAAATCTTTTATGTAGTTCAGAAAAGTTTAGGACAATGGTCCAGTTTAATTATACTGTTATCAGTTGAAAACAGTATATGAATATTTATGTTATTATGGACTGCATTTAGGAGATAAGCCAAACAAGGCCTTTAAGGATGACACCTCTGATTACAAGTGTCATTGCTATGATTGGTCACCTCACAGGGACCAAAATGCAAATATTTTATGTTTAGGGGTCAATTTGCAAATTAAGAAAAGTTCATGATTTTAGAGCTAAAAAGTCTTCTAAGGAAGGATTTAGTAAGAATTTGATGTTTGAAGGCTTAACCATAACCGACCAATTCATAGGGACCAAAGTGCAAATATTTTGCCTTTAGGGGCCAATGTGCAATTTTGGAGAAAATTGTAAACTTATCAGCAACTATGTAAATTTTTGAATTAGGGACTTTTTAAGTAAAGTTTCTTAGTTCAATTAAGTCAATGATCCATTTCTAGTTTAGTTAGTTTGGTTGGAAATCAAGGAAGACAAGTTAAGATTGTTTTTGATAACTCTAGCTAGAACCAATCACATTGTTCCATGTGTCACAATAGGAACCGGCCACATCATGGCTTTTTGAGCAAGGGATCTTGTTTTTGAGAAGTATTATGCAAATTAGAAGATTTTAAGTGTCATTAAAAGTTTACAAATCATACCCTAAGTTTGGTAATTAAACACTTTGATTTGCTTGGTTGATTTTGTGTTATGGATCAATTAGCAAATTGTTTCACATGGTTTCTTCAAAACCGGACACATGAGGATAAGACACTCTAGACCCCCCTAGCCTTGCACCTTTGGCAAGCCAAGGCTTGCACACCTAGGCACCAAAGGCCGGCCACCACAAGGAAGCAACGCATCATGGTGTAGCCTTGGTGAGTAACATCCCTAGTCTTGCTCACTTGGCAAGCTCATGTATTACCAAAGCCACCACCCAAGGGCCGGCCACCACAAGGAAGTGACACTTCATAGCCTAGCTTTGGTGAGTGAGTATACCTAGCTTTACTCATTTGGCAAGCCAAGGCCTTGCTAAGCTAACACCAAGACCGGCCATCATTAGAGAATGACACCTCATGGACTAGCTAGGATTAGTAAGCCATTCTAGCTTTGCTCACATGGATGACCAAGGCATTGACACATCCCTTGGCCTAGCCTTGATGAACCAACACTCTAGACTTCTTAGCCTAGCTCCCTTGGCAAACCAAGGCTTACACATCTCACCTCTAGGGCCGGCCAACACAAGGTAATGCCACCTCAAGCTTGTAGCCTTGATGAGCAAGCACTCTAGCTAAGCTTGCTTGGCAATTTGGAGCAAGAATGGCCGGTCAACACATAGGAACTAAAGGAGAAATATTTTAGCTTTAAGGACCATTGCATAAAATTACAAAAGATGGATTTCTTGAACTCTTTTAGCCTTGACACCTCATGCACCTAGGCTAGCTTAGTAAGCTTACTAACCTTGCTAGTTGGTAAGCAAAAGCATGCTCAAACTCCACCTAAGGCCGGCCACACTAAGAGAGGGACACCTCATGGTTCCTAGCCAACATGATTAAGCACCCTAGCTTAGGTTATTTGGCATAAGAAGAACAAGAATGGCCGGCCACCTTTCAAGAAGACAAGACCAAATTGGTTTCTTCTATGGACTAAAGAGCAAGTTGTTGAACCTTTAGGGGTTAGTAAGCAATTTCAGAAATTTATGCTTCATCTATAAATAGGTGAAGGTTCTCCTATTTTATTTGGTTAGCTAACACACACTTAAGCAGTACAAACTCTCTAAATTCTCCCATGGAAGCCGAGCAAAGAGAGGAGAGAAAAGAAAGAAAAGAAAACTAGAGAAAGAGTTTCGTTTTAGGGTAGGAAGTGTGAGGGAAATTTGAATACCCTAGTTAAAGAATTCCATCAGTGGAACTTGAGGTAAATATTGTTATCCTCTAGTTCTTCATTTAGAATTTAAGAGAATGATTAGTATGGATAATCATGAGTTCAATTTTATAAGATATGTGCACTAAGGTTTTAGTATGCTTGATTAGAATTTCTAACCGAACAGTTTTTCTGAAAATAAGATTTTGAGGCCTTTAGAGGCCGAATCTTAAAAAAGTTAAAACTACAAAGTTGTAGAAAAGGAAACATTCTAGGGGCCAGCATGGACAGTTTTTGAAAATAAGGCTTTTAAGACCTTCGTTTATTCTAAAACCCGAGACCAAATTATGAGTAGTAAGTCTGGTCGAAAAATTTTCAAAGGCAAAAATAAGCATGTTAAAGACAGAGTTGAAGTTTGAGGTTAAAACAAAAGTTGTAGGAGACTTCAAGATCTACAACTTTTGTGAAGAAAACTTTTCCAAATTCGAAACAGATTTGTGGGAAAAGAATCAAACTTTATGAATTGTTTTTGAACCCGGTTTTCAAAATATTAGAGTTCTTACTAAATTTCGAAAAGGAGTTGAAATTTAGGATTTGTAGTTAGCAACTAGAATCATATGTTATTATGATAGGATGATACTCATCCTATGATTTCTTGAAAACAGGAAAGCGACCTGTTTGAGTGAAGAATTTTGATTCAAGGTGCAGTAACGGTAAGTACGACTCCGCCTATAGCATAAACGAAAACTGTTTGTTGTATGTTTTCAAATTATGATGATATAAGTATGATAAAACATTATGGCCTGTATGATATCAAGTTCATGATGTTATGTGAATAAGAAGTATTTATGACATGTATGTATGTACGTTTTTAAGATATGATGAATATTTAAAGTATGAATGGCATGTATGTATTCAAGGAATAATGAATGTATGTCATGTATGCTTTCAAGTTCATGTTAAGAGGTATATGATGTATGTTTATAGTATGTATGTTCATATGATGAATAATCGGATATTATAGCATCACGAAGTATTCTCACTAAAGATAAGCTATTTAGTAAAGTATGAAATCCCAGTTTCTTAACTGAAACTGGTTATGAATATGAAACAACATTTCAAGTATGAAATAAGATAAGAACAAGATTCTAAGCATCAATATAAGCAAAATGCTATATGTCGTATCGACCCGCGTTAGGTCGGGTTTGGTTCATGGTTTGAGTTGGACAGGGCTGGCGGCGCCAACCACTCCATGGCAGCAAGCCATGGTACGTACATTTATTTTATGTTATGTAAGGGCCCAAAAATTATGCTAACTTATGAAAACAGGAATAAAGCATAAATGGTTCATGCATTATGATATCATGATGTGTTTGTGGATAAATAGTTGTGCTTGCTGAGCGAAAGCTCATGTTTTAAGTTTATGCTGTAGGTAAGCAACCCTGCAGTACTTCATGATACAAGGCGGTGGAGCATGGCAATGCAAAGCTGTGAAACTGTGGGACGGGAATCGCTATGTTTCTTTTTGTTAAATTATGCTACGCTAAATATGTTGTATTTGAGTACAAGATTTCATTACTACCATAAGTAGTTATGTATAAGTACATGTATGTATGTAAGTAATTATTAACAAATTTCCAAGTCAAGTTATATTTATCAGTTGTATAAAAAAAGAAAATTTGCCCAAATTTTCATATATTATAAGTAAGTATGCATGGTAACGGCCTACGTTAGGCGGGTCGTTACAGAGTTGGTATCAGAGCAGAAGGTTCTACCTTTCGGTTTCACAGTTTGCGTGCCTGCGCCACAGCCATTGTAAGTTAAAAATATTTCGTATTTATATTATGTATTTATAGGAATTTGTATAATCTAGATTAGAGGACAATGGATGAAGATAGAGGTGCAGCATATGCGTTTTTCATGATGTCTCCGCTAATATTCGATGGGACTAGACGAACCGTGACACTAGCAGCATGGCTTCATGATATGGAGTCTATCTTTCAAATATGTCATATTCCGCCCCATCTACAAGTATCATTGGCAAGTCGTTGTCTAGCAATAGATGCTAGGTTATGGTGGAGAACAATAGGAGAACAAGAAGCTCAGGGAGGATCATGGGAAAACTTCCTCAACATCATCACTGCTCGTTTTGGACCTCCACAGGAGGAAAACGCCGACATACACTATCGAGACCCAGATATTTATCGTGACATGAACCTTGTCCGATATCTTAACTATGTTTACGATTGGCATGCTTACTCAGGAGAATCGATGGGCCATTACTGCCGAAGATTTCAGGAGGCTATGTTGCCTCACATTCCAGATTATGGCGACCCAGAGTTTCGGGCACTGCAACTACTCCGGGAAGGACTACCACCTGATGTCAGGGAACATGTCCAAGCACCGGCAATAGGAATGACCATGGAACACATGATTAATGATATCATGGAAGCTGAATTAATAGCTCATATGGTTCAAGCGGATGCTCTAGTGGAAAACAACATCCAAGTGCCAGTCAATAATGATGTGGAAGAGCCACCCTTCCAATGGGGTCCAGTATTGCCAGAAGACCCTATTCCGGCGATACCACTTCAGGAGATTCCTCCACATGAGGATGTTGATGCCATGAATCTTGAAGATATTCCTGACGAGCCTGAACTTCAAGAGGATCCTCATGAAATCATCCTAGATAATGGAGAAGAAGGAGAAGTAAATATGGAGGACGATCCGGAGGAAATCTTATTTGATGATGAAGACTGGGATGTATTCTCCGACGTAACATCAGAATAGATAGTTTAGGTGTAAAATAATATGTATGTATGTTAGAATGTACGAATTATGAATTATGATGAATATAAGATATGTAAATTATAAAGTTAGTAAAAAGTATTAATATATTATGATGTTAAGATTATGAACAACATATGATATAATATGGAATGATGAGATCATGATAGATCTCTAATGTTATGTTTTATGATATGATATGATGTTATGATATGATATGATGATATGATGTGATAATACGATCTATGATATGATCTATGATATGATCAGATATCGTATTATGATATGATGAATAAGTATTGTTCATAAGAATTATTTTTATGATGAGATATGAATGAACGAAAAGATATTCGAAGTATAACAATATCTTTATCGTAATTAGATAAGAAATAGAGGATGTCACGTCCGCGTACCCGAGCGAACCCAATTCCGCAAGAACCTGATCTTGCGAATATAGTAGCTACCTTGCAACAGCAATTGCGGGAACAACAGCAGGAGACGAACCAGCTTCGGGAACAAGTAGCTCAACTGAATCAAGTACCTCGAGTGAACGAAGTTCCACCGTAAAATAACCCGGTACCCCAAGTAGCGCATCAGGTACCAGAGGTTCATCAAGAAGTTCCGTTAGCACCCGAAGGACTGCAAAGGAATCCACCTTTGGTTAGGGAGGATCTGTTATATGAACGATTTAGGCGAATGAAGGCACCTGATTTTGAAGGAACCACAGATCCAATAGTAGCGGATAATTGGTTGATCGATATCCAAGTAATTTTGGATTTTATGGGACTTACAGAACAGGAGAAAGTTCTTTGTGCCTCTTTTGCACTAAAGAAAGATGCGCGTCACTAGTGGAGGACAGTTCAGATGCGCAGAGATGTAGCATTCATGAGATGGCAAGATTTTGCAGACGAATTCAGAATAATGTACTACAATCAGGAGATTCTTGCGACACAACAAGATGAGTTTACTAGTTTTAAGCAGGGATCTATGTCAGTGATGGAAGCAGTCAAAAAGTTTGAACAGTTTGCCCATTTATGTCCAGAACTGGTGCCGAACGAAAGGGAGAAAGTAAGGAGAATGATGAAAATGTTTAGGACAGACATCGCCAAACAAGTTAGTGCTGGAAGTAGCCCTCCAACTCTTGTAGCTGATTGTATAGGTCGAGCTATGAGAGCAGAATACTGGATTAATCAGGATAAGGAAGCAAGGGTTCAAATATTCAAAGCTAAGAAAGACGAAAAAGCTGTAGAGAAACAGATACAGTCTAGGCAAAAAGAGGAGCCAAACTTAAAAGGCCAGACTAGTAATTCCAGCCAAAGTTCTAAGCAGTTTGGGAGAAATAAAAGAAGAGGGAATGCTACGGGCCAGGGCCAACAGAAAAAAATTACCCTCAGAAGAGGAACAACCGTGGGAATGAGGGTAATAATAACTATCCTGTGTGTACTCAATGCGGAAAGAAACATCTAGGCGTGTGTAGGATAGGAACAAACGCTTGCTACCTTTGTGGCAAAGAAGGCCATTATACGAGGAATTGTACCACCAATAGTCAGAACCAGAACCCTCAGTACCAGAATAGGAATACAAACCGACAGCTACAAGCGGTGTAAGCAAAGATCGAAGGTCCTTCGATTGTACAAGGAAGACTTGAAGCTCCCGAACCACAAGCTAGGATCTATGCTTACACAAAGGGAGACGCTGAGGCTGGAACTTCTAATGTGGTAACAGGTCAGATCTCTATAGCCGCTTATGATGCATTTGCCCTAATTGATTCTGGTGCCACCCATTCGTTTATATCGATGGAGTATGTCCGGAAGTTAGATAGAAATGTAGAAAGTATAGGGCAACCTTTTAGAACCTCTCTTCCATCAGGAGAGATTTTGTTATCTAATTCCTGGATGCGAAATGTTCCGATAGTTATGTGTGGTAGAGAATTGTATGTAGACCTGATAGCAATTAAGCTTCAGGATTTTGATGTTATCCTGGGAATGGATTTCTTAGATAAGTACAACGCTAAGATTGATTGTCGAAAGCGTTGTGTTACGTTTAGTCTTTTCGCTGAAGAGGAATTCAACTTTCACGGCCAGTCTAAGAGCTCATCAACCCGGCTTGTTTCTGTAATGAAAGCTTGGAAAATGTTGGCTAATGGATGTCAAGGATACTTAGCTAACATGGTGGACAAAGAACAAGAAAAAGAGCTACAGCCCGAAGATGTTCCCATTATTAGGGAATATGTAGATGTCTTTCCAAAAGATTTAACTAGACTTCCGCCGGAGCAAGAAATCTCTTTCGAAATAGAATTGTTGCCAAGATCAGCTCCAATATCGAAAGCACCCTATCGCATGGCCCCAGCTGAGCTTAGGGAACATCAAGTACAGTTACAAGAACTGTTGGACAAGGGATTTATTCGTCAAAGCCATTCCCTGTGGGGAGCACCTGTGCTATTTGTCAAAAAGAAGGATGGATCGTTGCGAATGTGCATCGACTATCGTGAGTTGAACAAGATCATGATTAAGAACAAGTATCCTCTCCCGAGAATCGACGATCTCTTTGATCAACTTAGAGGAGCTTTGGTATTCTCGAAAATTGATTTGCGTTCGGGCTACCATCAACTCAGAATCAAGGAAGGAGATATTCCCAAGACGGCGTTTCGAACACGTTATGGACATTATGAGTATTTAGTCATGCCTTTTGGATTAACTAATGCTCCAGCTGCTTTTATGGACCTGATGAATCGGGTATTTAATGATTATTTAGATAAGTTTGTTATCATCTTCATTGATGATATTTTGATCTACTCAAGATCCACAAAAGAACATGAGCAGCATCTCAAGATAGTTTTGGAGACTTTAAGACGGAATCAACTTTATGCCAAATTCACAAAATGTGAATTTTGGTTGGAAAAAGTACATTTCTTGGGCCACGTGGTTTCAAAAGAAGGAATTTCCGTTGATCCTGCTAAGATAGAAGCAGTTAATGCATGGTCAGCACCCAAAAACGTTACGGAGATACGAAGCTTTCTTGGTTTGGTCGGATACTACCGACGGTTCATTGAAGGATTCTCCAAGATAGCAGCGCCACTAACAGCTCTTACTAAGAAGGGGAGAAAGTTTGATTGGACACTGAAGTGTGAAGAAAACTTCCAAGAGCTCAAGAGAAAGCTTACAAGTACACCAGTGTTAATAATTCCTGACGTAGATGCAGGAAATTTCGCCATTTATAGTGATGCGTCGAGAATTGGATTAGGAGCTGTCCTTATGCAAGGAAGAAATGTGGTTGCCTATGCTTCACGTCAACTGAAGGACCATGAACGGAACTACCCGACGCACGATTTGGAGCTTGCTGTGGTGGTTTTCGCCTTGAAGATTTGGAGACATTACCTGTATGGTAATAGGTGTGAGATTTTTACCGACCATCAAAGTCTTAAATACATCTTTACCCAAAAAGAGTTCAATATGAGACAACGTCGATGGCTTGAACTCGTAAAGGATTATGATTGTGAAATCCTTTACCATCCTGGAAAAGCAAATAAGGTGGCAGATGCGCTGAGCAGGAAGTCATCCGGTATGCTCATGTCTCTTGAAATGATATCCAAACCCCTCCAGAAGGAAATTTCTGATTTCAGATTGGAAATATTAATAGGGAAATTGACTGTTTTGACTCTTCAGTCCAATCTCCTAGAATCCATTAAGTGTTATGAAGGAAAAGATTCCTTTCTGCTAAAAGTTCAACTTCTTGTTGGAGAAGATAAGGAATTTAAGACGTCTACGAATGGGCTAATTCTCTTCAAAGGAAGGATTTGTGTTCCTAACGTTGAATTTCTTAGGAAACAGATCATGTCGGAAGCACATGAAACTCCGTATTCAGTTCACCCTGGAGCTACTAAGATGTATAAGGACCTTAAAGAGAACTTTTGGTGGCCAAACATGAAGAATGAAATTGCTGATTTTGTGTCAAAGTGCCTGACTTATCAGAAAGTTAAGGCTGAACACCGTCAACCAGGAGGAGATCTTCAAAAGATAGAACTCCCAGAATGGAAATGGGAACAAATCACCATGGATTTCGTAGTTGGATTACCCAGGACCGCTAGTGGAAATGATATGATTTGGGTGATTGTGGATAGATTAACCAAATCAGCCCATTTCATTGCTGTTAAAGCCACCTTTTCAGTTGAGAAATTAGCTGAAATTTATGTATCTCAAATTGTTAGGTTGCATGGAGTTCCAAAATCCATTATTTCAGATCGAGATGGGCGATTTACTTCGCGATTTTGGAAAAGTGTTCACACAGCTATGGGGTCAAGGTTGAAATTCAGTACTGCTTTCCACCCTCAAACAGATGGACAATCGGAGCGTACAATCCAAACCTTAGAAGATATGTTGAGATCTTGTGTTCTGGATTTCAAGGGAAATTGGGATCAAAAGTTACCCTTGATCGAATTTTCGTATAATAATAGCTATCACGCTTCTATTGGTATGGCTCCATTTGAAGCACTATATGGAAGAAAATGTCGATCTCCCATCCATTGGCAAGAAGTTGGACAGAAGCAACTTCAAACTACGGACTTCATCAGAAAAACCTCAGAAGATATCAAGATGATCAAACAACGGCTCGATGTAGCTTTCAGTCGACAGAAGAGTTATGCTGATAGACGTCGAAGACCTTTAGAATTCCAAATTGGAGATTCTGTTTTTCTCAAGATTGCCCCAATGAAGGGAATTATGAGGTTTGGCAAGAAGGGAAAGCTCAGTCCAAGATACACAGGTCCGTTTGAAATCCTTGAAAGGATTGGAAAAGTAGCTTATAAGCTTGCTTTGCCGCCAGCTTTAGCTTCTGTACATGATGTTTTTCACGTTTCAATGTTGAAGAAATACGTACCTGATCCTTCTCATGTGCTAAGGCAAGAACCGATTGAAGTACAAACGGATTTGACATATGAGGAAAGACCAATACGGATTCTGGATCGGGAAGAAAAGGTTTTAAGAAACAAAACCATTCCAATGGTTAAAGTGTTATGGCAGAATCATAATATTGAAGAAGCTACGTGGGAAGTAGAAGAAGAAATGAGAAAGAACTATCCCTACTAGTAGTGATTTTCGAGGACGAAAATTTTTTTAAGGAGGGTAGATTGTAATAACCAACCTATTTGTAAACTTATGATTTCTTTAGTTAAGAATCAAAGTTTGTTTATGCTATATGTATGATATGTTTTCTATGAAAAGTTGTTGAATCTTTTGCTAAAAGATTCAATAAGTTAGTTACGCAAGTTTAAGACCTTTGGTCAAAAAGGGTAAATTTATGCTTTATGATTCTATGTTAGTAATTTATAAATTTAAGAAAATCTTTTATGCAGTTCAGAAAAGTTTAGGACAATGGTCCAGTTTAATTATACTGTTATCAGTTGAAAACAGTATATGAATATTTATGTTATTATGGACTGCATTTAGGAGATAAGCCAAACAAGGCCTTTAAGGATGACACCTCTGATTACAAGTGTCATTGCTATGATTGGTCACCTCACAGGGACCAAAATGCAAATATTTTATGTTTAGGGGTCAATTTGCAAATTAAGAAAAGTTCATGATTTTAGAGCTAAAAAGTCTTCTAAGGAAGGATTTAGTAAGAATTTGATGTTTGAAGGTTTAACCATAACCGACCAATTCATAGGGACCAAAGTGCAAATATTTTGCCTTTAGGGGCCAATGTGCAATTTTGGAGAAAATTGTAAACTTATCAGCAACTATGTAAATTTTTGAATTAGGGACTTTTTAAGTAAAGTTTCTTAGTTCAATTAAGTCAATGATCCATTTCTAGTTTAGTTAGTTTGGTTGGAAATCAAAGAAGACAAGTTAAGATTGTTTTTGATAACTCTAGCTATAACCAATCACATTGTTTCATGTGTCACAATAGGAACCGGCCACATCATGGCTTTTTGAGCAAGGGATCTTGTTTTTGAGAAGTATTATGCAAATTAGAAGATTTTAAGTGTCATTAAAAGTTTACAAATCATACCCTAAGTTTGGTAATTAAACACTTTGATTTGCTTGGTTGATTTTGTGTTATGGATCAATTAGCAAATTGTTTCACATGGTTTCTTCAAAACCGGACACATGAGGATAAGACACTCTAGACCCCCCTAGCCTTGCACCTTTGGCAAGCCAAGGCTTGCACACCTAGGCACCAAAGGCCGGCCACCACAAGGAAGCAACGCATCATGGTGTAGCCTTGGTGAGTAACATCCCTAGTCTTGCTCACTTGGCAAGCTCATGTATTACCAAAGCCACCATCCAAGGGCCGGCCACCACAAGGAAGTGACACTTCATAGCCTAGCTTTGGTGAGTGAGTATACCTAGCTTTACTCACTTGGCAAGCCAAGGCCTTGCTAAGCTAACACCAAGACCGGCCATCATTAGAGAATGACACCTCATGGACTAGCTAGGATTAGTAAGCCATTCTAGCTTTGCTCACATGGATGACCAAGGCATTGACACATCCCTTGGCCTAGCCTTGATGAACCAACACTCTAGACTTCTTAGCCTAGCTCCCTTGGCAAACCAAGGCTTACACATCTCACCTCTAGGGCCGGCCAACACAAGGTAATGCCACCTCAAGCTTGTAGCCTTGATGAGCAAGCACTCTAGCTAAGCTTGCTTGGCAATTTGGAGCAAGAATGGCCGGCCAACACATAGGAACTAAAGGAGAAATATTTTAGCTTTAAGGACCATTGCATAAAATTACAAAAGATGGATTTCTTGAACTCTTTTAGCCTTGACACCTCATGCACCTAGGCTAGCTTAGTAAGCTTACTAGCCTTGCTAGTTGGTAAGCAAAAGCATGCTCAAACTCCACCTAAGGCCGGCCACACTAAGAGAGGGACACCTCATGGTTCCTAGCCAACATGATTAAGCACCCTAGCTTGGGTTATTTGGCATAAGAAGAACAAGAATGGCCGGCCACCTTTCAAGAAGACAAGACCAAATTGGTTTCTTCTATGGACTAAAGAGCAAGTTGTTGAACCTTTAGGGGTTAGTAAGCAATTTCAGAAATTTATGCTTCATCTATAAATAGGTGAAGGTTCTCCTATTTTATTTGGTTAGCTAACACACACTTAAGCAGTACAAACTCTCTAAATTCTCCCATGGAAGCCGAGCAAAGAGAGGAGAGAAAAGAAAGAAAAGAAAACTAGAGAAAGAGTTTCGTTTTAGGGTAGGAAGTGTGAGGGAAATTTGAATACCCTAGTTAAAGAATTCCATCAGTGGAACTTGAGGTAAATATTGTTATCCTCTAGTTCTTCATTTAGAATTTAAGAGAATGATTAGTATGGATAATCATGAGTTCAATTTTATAAGATATGTGCACTAAGGTTTTAGTATGCTTGATTAGAATTTCTAACCGAATAGTTTTTCTGAAAATAAGATTTTGAGGCCTTTAGAAGCCGAATCTTAAAAAAGTTAAAACTACAAAGTTGTAGAAAAGGAAACATTCTAGGGGCCAACATGGACAGTTTTTGAAAATAAGGCCTTTAAGACCTTCGTTTATTCTAAAACCCGAGACCAAATTATGAGTAGTAAGTCTGGTCGAAAAATTTTCAAAGGCAAAAATAAGCATGTTAAAGACAGAGTTGAAGTTTGAGGTTAAAACAAAAGTTGTAGGAGACTTCAAGATCTACAACTTTTGTGAAGAAAACTTTTCCAAATTCGAAACAGATTTGTGGGAAAAGAATCAAACTTTATGAATTGTTTTTGAACCCGGTTTTCAAAATATTAGAGTTCTTACTAAATTTCGTAAAGGAGTTGAAATTTAGGATTTGTAGTTAGCAACTAGAATCATATGTTATTATGATAGGATGATACTCATCCTATGATTTCTTGAAAACAGGAAAGCGACCTGTTTGAGTGAAGAATTTTGATTCAAGGTGCAGTAACGGTAAGTACGACTCCGCCTACAGCATAAACGAAAACTGTTTGTTGTATGTTTTCAAATTATGATGATATAAGTATGATAAAACATTATGGCCTGTATGATATCAAGTTCATGATGTTATGTGAATAAGAAGTATTTATGACATGTATGTATGTACGTTTTTAAGATATGATGAATATTTAAAGTATGAATGGCATGTATGTATTCAAGGAATAATGAATGTATGTCATGTATGCTTTCAAGTTCATGTTAAGAGGTATATGATGTATGTTTATAGTATGTATGTTCATATGATGAATAATCGGATATTATAGCATCACGAAGTATTCTCACTAAAGATAAGCTATTTAGTAAAGTATGAAATCCCAGTTTCTTAACTGAAACTGGTTATGAATATGAAACAACATTTCAAGTATGAAATAAGATAAGAACAAGATTCTAAGCATCAATATAAGCAAAATGCTATATGTCGTATCGACCCGCGTTAGGTCGGGTTTGGTTCATGGTTTGAGTTGGACAGGGTTGGCCGCCCCAACCACTCCATGGCAGCAAGCCATGGTACGTACATTTATGTTATGTTATGTAAGGGCCCAAAAATTATGCTAACTTATGAAAACAGGAATAAAGCATAAATGGTTCATGCATTATGATATCATGATGTGTTTGTGGATAAATAGTTGTGCTTGCTGAGCGAAAGCTCATGTTTTAAGTTTATGCTGTATGTAAGCAACCCTGCAGTACTTCATGATACAAGGCGGTGGAGCATGGCAATGCAAAGCTGTGAAACTGTGGGACGGGAATCGCTATGTTTCTTTTTGTTAAATTATGCTACGCTAAATATGTTGTATTTGAGTACAAGATTTCATTACTACCATAAGTAGTTATGTATAAGTACATGTATGTATGTAAGTAATTATTAACAAATTTCCAAGTCAAGTTATATTTATCAGTTGTATAAAAAAAGAAAATTTGCCCAAATTTTCATATATTATAAGTAAGTATGCATGGTAACGGCCTACGTTAGGCGGGTCGTTACAGAGTTGGTATCAGAGCAGAAGGTTCTACCTTTCGGTTTCACAGTTTGCGTGCCTGCGCCACAGCCATTGTAAGTTAAAAATATTTCGTATTTATATTATGTATTTATAGGAATTTGTATAATCTAGATTAGAGGACAATGGATGAAGATAGAGGTGCAGCATATGCGTTTTTCATGATGTCTCCGCTAATATTCGATGGGACTAGACGAACCGTGACACTAGCAGCATGGCTTCATGATATGGAGTCTATCTTTCAAATATGTCATATTCCGCCCCATCTACAAGTATCATTGGCAAGTCGTTGTCTAGCAATAGATGCTAGGTTATGGTGGAGAACAATAGGAGAACAAGAAGCTCAGGGAGGATCATGGGAAAACTTCCTCAACATCATCACTGCTCGTTTTGGACCTCCACAGGAGGAAAACGCCGACATACACTATCGAGACCCAGATATTTATCGTGACATGAACCTTGTCCGATATCTTAACTATGTTTACGATTGGCATGCTTACTCAGGAGAATCGATGGGCCATTACTGCCGAAGATTTCAGGAGGCTATGTTGCCTCACATTCCAGATTATGGCGACCCAGAGTTTCGGGCACTGCAACTACTCCGGGAAGGACTACCACCTGATGTCAGGGAACATGTCCAAGCACCGGCAATAGGAATGACCATGGAACACATGATTAATGATATCATGGAAGCTGAATTAATAGCTCATATGGTTCAAGCGGATGCTCTAGTGGAAAACAACATCCAAGTGCCAGTCAATAATGATGTGGAAGAGCCACCCTTCCAATGGGGTCCAGTATTGCCAGAAGACCCTATTCCGGCGATACCACTTCAGGAGATTCCTCCACATGAGGATGTTGATGCCATGAATCTTGAAGATATTCCTGACGAGCCTGAACTTCAAGAGGATCCTCATGAAATCATCCTAGATAATGGAGAAGAAGGAGAAGTAAATATGGAGGACGATCCGGAGGAAATCTTATTTGATGATGAAGACTGGGATGTATTCTCCGACGTAACATCAGAATAGATAGTTTAGGTGTAAAATAATATGTATGTATGTTAGAATGTACGAATTATGAATTATGATGAATATAAGATATGTAAATTATAAAGTTAGTAAAAAGTATTAATATATTATGATGTTAAGATTATGAACAACATATGATATAATATGGAATGATGAGATCATGATAGATCTCTAATGTTATGTTTTATGATATGATATGATGTTATGATATGATATGATGATATGATGTGATAATACGATCTATGATATGATCTATGATATGATCAGATATCGTATTATGATATGATGAATAAGTATTGTTCATAAGAATTATTTTTATGATGAGATATGAATGAACGAAAAGATATTC
The DNA here is from genome assembly GCA_038430175.1 of Ficus hirta. Lineage (NCBI taxonomy): Eukaryota > Viridiplantae > Streptophyta > Magnoliopsida > Rosales > Moraceae > Ficus > Ficus hirta. The sequence goes on along the minus strand of CM076585.1, from coordinate 17,983,885 downwards.
GAAGTATAACAATATCTTTATCGTAATTAGATAAGAAATAGAGGATGTCACGTCCGCGTACCCGAGCGAACCCAATTCCGCAAGAACCTGATCTTGCGAATATAGTAGCTACCTTGCAACAGCAATTGCGGGAACAACAGCAGGAGACGAACCAGCTTCGGGAACAAGTAGCTCAACTGAATCAAGTACCTCGAGCGAACGAAGTTCCACCGTAAAATAACCCGGTACCCCAAGTAGCGCATCAGGTACCAGAGGTTCATCAAGAATCGCTATGTTTCTTTTTGTTAAATTATGCTACGCTAAATATGTTGTATTTGAGTACAAGATTTCATTACTACCATAAGTAGTTATGTATAAGTACATGTATGTATGTAAGTAATTATTAACAAATTTCCAAGTCAAGTTATATTTATCAGTTGTTTAAAAAAAAAAAATTTGCCCAAATTTTCATATATTATAAGTAAGTATGTATGGTAACGGCCTACGTTAGGCGGGTCGTTACATTATCCATGTGACGCCCTGACTTCCCAAGCCGGGTCGACACCATACATACTTGTACTTATCTTACTTGAAAATTTGAGAATAATTTTTTTTTTTTAAACATATATACATAGATTATCTTGTAGAGAAAACTTGTCTTGCATACATACTGTACTGAAAATACATTCACAAGTTTTCAAACTTCATACATACGGTATAACATAATTTACTTTTGAGATATATACATATTAACTCAAAAGTAGTTACGGAAAATTTTAAGTAGTGGTATCTCACACCGCCCTTCACCCGCCGCATCGTCTGCATGGCCCACCACTTAAGCTGCAGGCTTCTTACCTACAGTATGAAATATACAAATGAGCTTTCGCCCAGCAAGTACAAACATATCTCACAAAACATTTCAAATCTCTTAAAACATGCCAAACATCATGTAATTTATGCATGATCCATTTATGATTGATTTATATGTCTTATGCTTCATTTTAGACTTAATCTTAAACTTATTATCTTGTCTTTAACATGTGGGCCCATAGTGTACGTACCAAAAGCGCGCAGCCTCCAGACAAAGTTAGGGTTTGCAAGGCCCTAACAGCTCTGGGAATCATAAACTTGACCCTCACGCATCAACGAGAGGTCAATAATCATCACTTGTTTTGAACATGTATCATCCTCGATCATGGGAGGCTGGTACGACACCTTGCTTAACTTGGTTTAGTCTTAGTATTGTATATTCCAAAACTAAGAATCTTTAGTTATGATCTCATTAGTCATGGTGCACATGTGACACAAACATGGCATAACCATAAATCATGGTATATCGTGGCTTATCATAGCTTATCATGGCATGACTTAACATAACTTAGCATGGCATGACATAACATACTTAACATAGTATGACTTGGCATAACTTCTCATGGCATAACAGGTCATAATCATCACTTAGCACATCATAGTATGATATCACATATCATAGCATAACATAGCATAACATTGTATGTATACTTGAAAATAGTATTTACTACTTTCCATACTGTAGGTGAGGTCTGTACTTGCCTGTTATGCTATATCTTGGGTTTCGTTGCTCCGATTCAGGTTACAACTGCAGGTTACTTCCTACTATTAAAAAAACATATAGGATAAGGATCCTATAAAATGTTGATGACCTATCCAACATTCATACACAATCTTAGTTATATGTCCCCCAATTATACACATGATAACTTATTGGGTTACAAAACGTAACCTTTGATATGATAACCCTGGTCAACCTTGGTCAAACTTGGTCAACCAAAGTCAAACTTGGTCAACCAAAGTCAACCTCTAGGTCAACTAAGGTCAACATTCCATGGGTCAAACTTGGGCTTTTGGGCCAAGCGTAGTAACTCGGGTATCCTTCCTGGTTACTATCCGTTATTGTCTTGTTACTAAACTTTGGCTTTTAAAATCCAATTTGGAAAATTTGGCCAAAAATCTTTTGTTTAACTTAAAAATTCGTGGTTTTCAAAGTGAGACTTTATAAAAATCATTAAGGGCTGAAAACTGCCATTGGAACAGTTTTCATAGTCAAAACATTAGTGTTGGTGTAAAAATACAGTTTTCCTGTATTGTTTTAGAAAATCCTGTGCAGGAATTTCCTGTTTCTTGCACAGCTTTTAGAAATCCATTTCTATTTAAAAATATGGTTTGAATTAGAAAAAGTTGTCTTCACGAAAGTTTTACCTTTCGAAAAACCCTACAACTTTCGTGTTTTATAGAAAACCCAGTTCGGATTCTAACATGCTCTTATTTCCTGTTGAACTCACCTGGCCGTGCATAAGTCCTGGGCACAGTCAGGCTCGGGTTTTTATAAAAACGAAGGCCTTTAGAGCCTTATTTTTGAAAACTGTCCACGCTGCCCCCTAGGAAAATCCCTTCTCTACAACTTTTATGTTTTACATTTTGCCTTATTCGGCCTCTAAGGGCCTCAAAATCATTTTTCCAGAAAACTGGCCAGTTTTACCCGAAAACTGGCAGTTTTGTTCTTATCTTGGTTTTACGTCCTAATACGCGCACACTACCTCAACCGTCCACAGCGGGAGCCTAATATCAGTCATGCAGCGGTTTCTAACTTTCCATATCATCATCACATAAACATTCATCAACAATCATTATATCAAACACTTAGCATGCATAATCAAGCATAAACTTAAACATACTTGGGGACATATAACTAAATCATGCTTCAATCATGTAAACTCTAGTTTCATGCAACCAAAGCATAAAATCATGCATACTTGGTAAATAAAACCACCTAAACCATAAATTCAAGCACCAACCTAAAAATTCTAAGCTAGGGCATAAAAATTAAATTGAACTTATGCTCTTACATCCAATGCTTAAAATACACTTAAATTTCTCAAATTAAAGCTCAATTTAAAAACTTAGGGTTTGAGGTTTTAGGGATAGTTACCTTAATTTATCTCAAAAATTGGCTAGGGTTTGGCTCACAAAATCTCCCACCCCTTTGGACACCTCCAAAACCGGTTGTTGCTACACCAAGTGGCACCAAAATTTCGGTTGATTCCTTGGTGGCTTCTTGAACCAAAATCATGCACAACTAACCTCAATTTTCCTCACTCTCTCACCCTATCACAACCGGCCTTAAACCTTAAAAATGGGCACCAAAAATTTTCAAAAACCTTACTTGAAATCACTAGAGAAAAACCGACCACCCTAACACTAAAACCCCTTTGGTTCTCAAATTTTTTCTTTGCTCTTGCTCACACTTGGAAGTCCGGATTTTTTTGAGAGAGAAAATGGCAAGAGTTTGGCTGATTTTTTCCAATTTCTTGGACCAAAAACCGACCCTCCCTTGTGGCCTATTTATAGGTGAAAAAATGGGTCCCTTTGCAAATATTTTTGGTTCAACTTTTGCTCAAAAATCCTTGGAGTAAAAATAATTGCACAAAATTTTGCTAAAATGCCCTCCAAGTGGCCGGCCATTTTGGGTGCAAGGTGGCAAAAATTTTGATTTCTTTCTACCATTTTTCTTTAATCCAAAAATGATGTCATAATTCCAAACTTGGGTGATGTCATCATAAGGCCTCGTTTGGCTTGTTCCTTAATATGCAGTCCACTTTTAAGCTAACACAGATATTTCCAATACTGTATTTACTAATACACAGTACAATTTAGTACTGTTATACTGAACTGCAGTCCAAAATTTATCTGCGTATATTTGGACTGTATAAAAGTTTTTCTTTTTATTTAAAGCTATTTGGCCCTTAATACCCTATTTTTGGTGCTTGACTTTTCTATGGTGGTTTTAAATCTTAATTATACTATCTTGTCCGTAAAGACGGTTTTAGCAGTATAATTCCTATACTGCTTATCGTATCACAGTACCGTCTTATATTTGACTTCTCTGGTCAACTTTGACTTTTTCGGTCAAACTTTGACCAATATGAATTCATGAAATTTCGTCATACCTTTTTCCTTAAAAGGCCTATTATGGAGTCTCATAGCTAATTTATCGAGAACTCAACCCTATACTGATAAAATTATGAATTTTGTATTGATATTCATAATTTTCATAAAATATCATATAAACACATAGTACGAACTTAGATTTCTTATGTACAAGAAAATCATGAGTCCGAAAAATTTTAGTCATTACAATCTACCCTCCTTAAAAATTTTCGTCCTCGAAAATCAGAACAATTCGGGGTAGCTTTTCTTCATATCTTCTTCGCGCTCCCATGTTGCCTCTTCAATCTCATGATTTCGCCATAAGACCTTAACTAAAGGTATAACCTTGTTTCTTAGCACTTTTTCTTCTCGTGCCAAGATTCGAACCTGTTTCTCCTCATACGTCAAATCATCGTGAACCTCAATTGGTTCGTGGTCCAATACATGTGATGGATCCGAGATGTACTTCTTTAGCATCGACACATGAAATACATCGTGTACATATGCTAATTCTTGGGGCAAGGCCAATTTATAGGCCACATTACCAACTCTTTCCAATATTTCGAATGGCCCTATGTATCTTGGACTTAATTTCCCCTTCTTTCCGAATCTCATAACTCCTTTGAATGGAGCAACTTTGAGGAAAACCAAGTCTCCTACTTGGAATTCTAGAGGCCTTCTGCGTTTGTCGGCATAGCTCTTTTGTCGACTAAATGCAGTTTCCATCCGTTGACGTATAAGTTTTACGGCCTCCGTGGTTCTCCGAATAAAATCTGTGGACACAAGTTCCTTCTCTCTTGTCTCGTACCAGTGGACTGGAGATCTACACCTTCTCCCGTACAGGGCTTCATAAGGAGCCATTCCAATTGAAACTTGGAAACTGTTGTTGTATGAGAATTCAATCAAAGGAAGCTTCTTATCCCAAGTTCCTTTGAAGTCCATGATGCATGCTCGCAACATATCTTCTAAGGTCTGAATGGTCCTCTCTGGTTGTCCATCCGTTTGAGGGTGAAAAGCCATACTAAAAGTAAGTTTGGTACCCATTGCTTGATGTATACTTCTCCAAAACTTAGAAGTGAAACGACAATCACGATCAGAGATGATTGTCTTTGGAATCCCATGGTAGCGAACGACCTGCGCAACATATAATTCTGCTAGCTGGTCCACTGAAAAGCTAAGCTTAATGGCAATAAAATGTGCAGACTTTGTCAAACGATCCACAATTACCCAAATAGCATCGTTGCCACTGGGAGTTCGGGGTAGGCCAACCACAAAATCCATGGTCACTTGGTCCCATTTCCATTCTGGGATGGAAATTTTCTGCAATTCTCCCCCTGGACGTTGGTGTTCTGCCTTCACCTTTTGACACGTATGGCATTTACTGACAAATGTAGCAACGTCATTCTTCATTCTGGGCCACCAAAAACTTTCCTTCAAGTCTTGGTACATCTTTGTAGCTCCAGGATGAACAGAATATGGAGTCTCATGGGCCTCCTTCATGATTTGCTCCTTTAACTCGTCTTCGTTAGGAATGCATAATCTACTTTTCCGATAGAGTATGCCCGCATCCGATATATTGAATTCCGACTCCTTTCCTTCCAAGACCTCGTTCCTTGTTCTAAGCAGCGAGGCATCTCCTTCTTGTCGCTCCTTCATACCATCCAAAATGGTAGGTTGGAAGGTTAGGGCAGCTAAACTTCCCGTGATAAGCTCTATTTCGGCTTCCACTAGCTCCTTCTGAAGAGGTTCGATCAACGATTGTATTGACATCAACGAGGAAGACGACTTCCGACTAAGGGCATCGGCTACTTTGTTAGCCTTCCCTGGATGGTAACGGATGTCTATGTCATAATCTTTCACCAGTTCGAGCCATCTTCTTTGTCTCATGTTAAGCTCCTTTTGTGTGAAGATATACTTCAAACTCTGATGATCCGTGTAAACTTCACACGTAGTACCGTAAAGGTAGTGTCTCCAGATTTTGAGTGGAAATACTACCGTCGCAAGTTCCAAATCATGCGTCGGATAGTTCTTCTCATGATCCTTAAGCTGTCGTGAAGCATAAGCGATCACCTTTCCATTCTGCATGAGAATGGCTCCCAATCCTATCTTGGAAGCATCGCTATATATCACGAAGTTCCCTTTCTCCACCTCTGGAATTGTGAGGATCGGAGCACTAGTCAGCTTATTTTTCAGTTCTTGGAAGTGTTCTTCACACTTTGCCGTCCATTCGTACTTCTTTCCTTTCTGTGTAAGTGCGGTGAGCGGCGCTGCAATCTTAGCAAATCCCTCGACAAAACGTCGGTAGTAGCCCGCGAAGCCCAGGAAACTACGTACTTCGGTGACGTTTTTCGGAGCTGGCCATTTACTCACTGCTTCAATCTTGGCCGGATCTACAGATATACCTTCCTTGGAGACCACATGTCCTAAGAAATGGACCTTTCCTAACCAGAATTCACACTTTGTGAATTTAGCGTAGAGCTGGTTTTGCTTTAAAATCCGTAAAGCAATCCTTAAATGTTCCTCATGCTCCTCCTTTGATCTTGAATAAATCAAGATATCATCTATAAAGACGATAACAAACTTATCCAGATAATCCTTGTATACTCGATTCATCAGGTCCATAAAGGCTGCTGGAGCATTTGTCAATCCAAATGGCATAACGAGGAACTCGTAATGTCCATATCGCGTACGAAAGGCCGTCTTGGGAATATCTCCTTCCCTAATTCGGAGCTGATGATATCCTGATCGTAGGTCAATTTTCGAAACAATTGAAGCTCCTCTCAATTGATCAAACAAATCGTCGATCCTAGGCAAGGGATACTTGTTCTTGATGGTAATCTTATTCAATTCCCGATAGTCAATGCACATCCTAAGAGTGCCGTCCTTCTTTTTAACAAACAAAACTGGGGCTCCCCATGGTGAGTAGCTTTGACGAATGAATCCTCGATCCAGAAGCTCCTGTAACTGAATCTGCAGTTCCTTAAGTTCGGCAGGTGCCATCTTATAAGGTGCCTTGGATACTGGTGCCAATCCAGGAAGTAACTCAATCTCAAAAGAGATTTCTCGTTCTGGTGGCAATCCTGGCAATTCCTCAGGAAAAACCTCTATAAACTCCTTGACTATCGGTACTTCTTCCGGCCTACTCTTGGTTTCTTGCGTCTTATCCACCATGTTGGCTAGAAATCCAATACATCCTTCTGCCAACAACTTTCTAGCCTCTAGCGCAGAAATGAACATTTTTGGCTGTTTTGGAGTCGATCCTCTAAAAATAAACTCCTCGCCTCCAATTGGCTTGAACGTGATAGTACGACGTGGACAGTCAATAACTGCATTGTACTTTCCCAAGAAATCCATACCCAAGATGACATCGTAGTCGTATAGGTCAATGATGATCAAGTTGACATACATTTCCCTACCACATATAATTATTGGAACGTGACGTACCCAATAATCAGATAACAGAATCTCTCCGGAGGGTAATGCAGTTCTAAATGTTTTTCCGATCCTATCACTTGCTCTACCTAGTTTCTTAGCGAACCTAGGTGATGTAAATGAATGTGTAGCTCCAGAATCAATTAACACGTATGCATCTTGTTGGGCAAAAGGAAGCTGACCTGTCACCACAGTGGAAGGTCCAGCTTGAACATCCTCCTTAGTGTAGGCATAAATGCGTCCTTGAGGTTCTGGAGCTTCTAGTCTGCCTTGACAGATTGCAGGTCAATCGAGCTTCATCTGTGCAGCGTGAAGTTGAGATCCTTGTCCTCTCTGTTGGTTCTGCGGATTCTGGGGATTGAGATTGCAAGTCCTAGCATAATGGCCTTCCTTGCCACATAGAAAGCAGCGACTGATTCCAGCACGGCATTCTCCGGGGTGCCTCCTCCCACATTTCTGACAAGTGGGATAACTGTTGTTATCAGGAGCATTCTTCTTTTGGGGAAAATTTTGTTGATTCCCCTGTCCTCCTACATTCCACTTCCTCTTCTGTTGGTTGTTGCCGTACAGTTTGTTGTTGTTGTTTTGCCCCGAAGGTCCTCCTTGACCTTTCTGTTGTGGAGTTTGGCCTGGTCTGGCCTGGTTCTGCTTAGCTTGGGCTTTTTCTTCCTTCTTTTCCTTGAAGAACTTATCCCGTTGTTCCTTGTTTTGTCCTACCCAATACTCGGCTCGAATTGCCCGACTGACACATTCGACAACAGTGAGCGGTGGATGGGGGCCACTGCTAATTACTACTGCCAGGTCCGAGCGGAACATTCTCATCATCCTTCTGACTTTATCCCTTTCAGAACTGATGAGGTGAGGGCAGAGACGTGCTAGCTGTTCAAAATTTTTGACAGCTTCGGCTACCGACAGATTTCCTTGGCGGAACTTATCGAATTCGTCTTGTTGAACTTCCATGACCTCTGTGTTGAAGTACTTCTCCTTAAATTCCTCCACAAAGTCCTCCCAAGTCATCTCAGTAACATCTCGTCGGATTTGGACTGTTTCCCACTAGAGGCGAGTATCTTTTCGTAGCATAAAGAATGCACAGAGGACTTTCTCTTGATCATTGAGCCTGAGGAAATTTAGGGCAACCTGGAGGTCGATTAACCAGTTATCGGCCTCAATCGGGTTTGTTGACCCTTCAAATTCTGGTGCCTTCATGCGCCGAAATTTGTCATATAGTTCTTCCGGAGTTCGAATCAGGGGTGCTGGTGGAACAGCTACAGGCGCAACAGGTATTTCAGGGGCTATGGGGTTCTCTGGAATCACCGGGTCAACATCAGGAATTTCCGGTGCAGCAGGCTGATTCACAGGTGCTGGTGGTACCCAGGCATCAGGAGGTCCCTGATTTTGCTGAGCTAACTGTGCTCTAAGCCCACCTATCTCTCGTTGTTGGGCTAACATCATCTGTCTCAGTTCATTCATTTGAGCCACAAGATCAACGTCTTGGGTCGGTGCTTTTCTACGCTTTGGTGGCATGGTTCTATACGGAAAAACAATGAAATAAACTTAGCTTCTTGTCTTACAAAATTAATGAAATCATGCCTTTTATATAGAACCATAATTTTTATTCCATCTAATAGCATAACATGGAACATATCTGAATTCATCATGACCTTGTTCACATCTCCTTCACAACAGGAGTACATAATCATAACATCTGGGAAGGTATAAAACTTTCCCATCGTTTCCATATGTCACCTAGATGCCACCACCAAGCTAAGGCACCACCCGGCGTTATCCTTGCATCCAACATTTTCCCTATGTGGCAAAAATTCCATAATTATCCCATATAACTTCCATAATGTTGATCTAATTCCTTCGTATGAGAAATTCGCAGCTATCACCATACCAGGGTGAAGTAGTCCCTTGAAAACATCAGGAGTATCATTTTCCCTCATGGCCATTGAAGAAAGATGCTTACTATACGCATAAGATCTTAACTAATTCTAATCGTAATAAAATAAATAACTTAACTTACTTGGCCATTGCAGAAACGATGTGGAGCGATGTGAAGTAGGCTGGCAGGATACCGCTCTGATACCAACTGTAACGCCCCGACTTCCCAAGCCGGGTCGACACCATACATACTTGTACTTATCTTACTTGAAAATTTGAGAATAATTTTTTGTTTTTTTAAACATATATACATAGATTATCTAGTAGAGAAAACTTGTCTTGCATACATACTGTACTGAAAATACATTCACAAGTTTTCAAACTTCATACATACGGTATAACATAATTTACTTTTGAGATATATACATATTAAATCAAAATTAGTTGAGGAAAATTTTGCGTAGTGGTATCCTACACCGCCCTTCACCCGCCGCATCGTCCGCATGGCCCACCACTTAAGCTGCAGGCTTCTTACCTACAGTATGAAATATACAAATGAGCTTTCGCCCAGCAAGTACAAACATATCTCACAAAACATTTCAATTCTCTTAAAACATGCCAAACATCATGTAATTTATACATGATCCATTTATGATTGATTTATATGTCTTATGCTTCATTTTAGACTTAATCTTAAACTTATTATCTTGTCTTTAACATGTGGGCCCATAGTGTACGTACCAAAAGCGCGCAGCCTCCAGACAAAGTTAGGGTTTGCAAGGCTCTAACAGTTCTGGGAATCATAAACTTGACCCTCACGCATCAACGAGAGGTCAATAATCATCACTTGTTTTGAACATGTATCCTCCTCGATCACAGGAGGCTGGTACGACACTTTGCTTAACTTGGTTTAGTCTTAGTCTTGTATATTCGAAAACTAAGAATCTTTAGTTATGATCTCATTAGTCATGGTGCACATGTGACACAAACATGGCATAACTATAAATCATGGTATATCGTGGCTTATCATAGCTTATCATGGCATGACTTAACATAACTTAGCATGGCATGATATAACATACTTAACATAGTATGACTTGACATAACTTCTCATGGCATAACAGGTCATAATCATCACTTAGCACAAAATAGTATGACATCACATATCATCGCATAACATAGCATAACATAGTATGTATACTTCAAAATAGTATTTACTACTTTCCATACTGTAGGTGAGGTCTGTACTTGCCTGTTATGCTATATCTTGGGTTTCGTTGCTCCGATTCAGGTTGCAACTGCAGGTTACTTCCTGCTATTAAAAAAACATATAGGATAAGGATCCTATAAAATGTTGGTGACCTATCCAACATTCATACACAATCTTAGTTATATGTCCCCCAATTATACACATGATAACTTATTGGGTTACAAAACGTAACTTTTGATGTGATAACCCTGGTCAACCTTGGTCAAACTTGGTCAACCAAAGTCAAACTTGGTCAACCAAAGTCAACCTCTTGGTCAACTAAGGTCAACATTCCATGGGTCAAACTTGGGCTTTTGGGCCAAGCGTAGTAACTCGGGTATCCTTCCTGGTTACTATCCGTTATTGTCTTATTACTAAACTTAGGATTTTAAAATCCAATTTGGAAAATTTGGCCAAAAATCTTTTGTTTAACTTAAAAATTCGTGGTTTTCAAAGTGAGACTTTATAAAAATCATTAAGGGCTGAAAACTGCCATTGGAACAGTTTTCATAGTCAAAACATTAGTGTTGGTGCAAAAATATAGTTTTCCTGTATTGTTTTAGAAAATCCTGTGCAGGAATTTGCTGTTTCTTGCACAGCTTTTAGAAATCCATTTCTATTTAAAAATCTAGTTTGAATTAGAAAAAGTTGTCTTCATAAAAGTTTTAGCTTTCAAAAAACCCTACATCTTTCGTGTTTTACAGAAAACCCAGTTCGGAATCTAACATGCTCTTATTTCCTGTTGAACTCACCAGGCCGTGCATAAGTCCTGGGCACAGTCAGGGTCGGGTTTTTATAAAAACGAAGGCCTTTGGAGCCTTATTTTTGAAAACTGTCCACGTTGTCCCTAGAAAAATCCCTTCTCTACAACTTTCATGTTTTACGTTTTACCTAATTCGGCCTCTAAGGGTCTCAAAATCATTTTTCCAGAAAACTGGCCAACTTTACCCGAAAACTGGCAGTTTTGTTCTGATTTTGGTTTTACATCCTAATACGTGCACACTACCTCAACCGTCCACAGCGGGAGCCTAATATCAGTCATGCAGCGATTTCTAACGTTCCATATCATCATCATATAAACATTCATCAACAATCATTATATCAAACACTTAGCATGCATAATCAAGCATAAACTTAAACATACTTGGGGACATATAACTAAATCATGCTTCAATCATGTAAACCCTAGTTTCATACAACCAAAGCATAAAATCATGCATACTTGGTAAATAAAACCACCTAAACCATAAATTCAAGCACCAACCTAAAAATTCTAAGCTAGGGCATAAAAATTAAATTGAGCTTATGCTCTTACATCCAATACTTGAAATACACTTAAATTTCTCAAATTAAAGCTCAATTTAAAAACTTAGGGTTTGAGGTTTTAGGGATAGTTACCTTGATTTATCTCAAAAATTGGCTAGGGTTTGGCTCACAAAATCTCTCACCCCCTTGGACACCTCAAAAACCGGTTGTTGCTACACCAAATGGCACCAAAATTTCGGTTGATTCCTTGGTGGCTTCTTGAACCAAAATCATGCACAACTAACCTCAATTTTTCTCACTCTCTCACCTTATCACAACCGGCCTTAAACCTTAAAAATGGGCACCAAAAATTTTCAAAATCCTTACTTGAAATCACTAGAGAAAAACCGACCACCCTAACACTAAAACCCCTTTGGTTCTCAAATTTTTTCTTTGTTCTTGCTCACACTTGGAAGTCCGGATTTTTTTGAGAGAGAAATTGGTAAGAGTTTGGCTGATTTTTTCCAATTTCTTGGACCAAAAACCGACCCCCCCTTGTGGCCTATTTATAGGTGAAAAAATGGGTCCCTTTACAAATATTTTTGGTTCAACTTTTGCTCAAAAATCCTTGGAGTAAAAATAATTGCACAAAATTTTGCTAAAATGCCCTCCAAGTGGCCGGCCATTTTGGGTGCAAGGTGGCAAAAATTTTGATTTCTTTCCACCATTTTTCTTTAATCCAAAAATGATGTCATAATTCCAAACTTGGGTGATGTCATCATAAGGCCTCGTTTGGCTTGTTCCTTAATATGCAGTCCACTTTTAAGCTAACACAGATATTTCCAATACTGTGTTTACTAATACACAGTATAATTTAGTGCTGTTATACTGAACTGCAGTCCAAAATTTATCTGCGTATATTTGGACTGTATAAAAGTTTTTCTTTTTATTTAAAGCTATTTGGCCCTTAATACCCTATTTTAGGTGCTTGACTTTTCTATGGTGGTTTTAAATCTTAATTATACTATCTTGTCCGTAAAGACGGTTTTCGCAGTATAATTCACATACTGCTTATCGTATCACAGTACCGTCTTATATTTGACTTCTCTGGTCAACTTTGACTTTTTCGGTCAAACTTTGACCAATATGAATTCATGAAATTTCGTCATACCTTTTTCCTAAAAAGGTCTATTATGGAGTCTCATAGCTAATTTATCGAGAACTCAACCCTATACTGATAAAATTATGAATTTTGTATTGATATTCATAATTTTCATAAAATATCATATAAACACATAGTACGAACTTAGATTTCTTATGTACAAGAAAATCATATGTCCGAAAAATTTTAGTCATTACAATCCATGTTTGAATTAAGGACTTTTTCCGTTTTACCTTTTCAATCATTTTAACTTAAAGTTCCATTATTCTCTATTGAAAGAATCACCAATTGTAAAACCATACAATTGATAAACCACCAGAGAACACAAAGTAAACCGATGGCCAAGATCTTGTTATACTATCTTTCAATCCCCGAATAATACCTTTAAGTAGATAACATTTACTATCGTTAAGATAGTTATGGATTCCGTATCTATGAATCTTGATTTCTCCATCCATAAGTCATGCACCCAAAACACAAGTATATTGACCATGAATTAACAGTGTCTCACCTATAGTGCATTAAAGTACATAAGTCATGGATACGAACTCAAGTAATCATTTCAGGATTAAGATTAATACAGGATGATAATCAAAGTGTTATTGATTCTTATAAACGGAATTATTAAACCGAATCAATTAACACTTTAGGTCCAGTCTAATGTCATACCTCAATATTGGTATACATCAAAGTTTCTACTCGGAACTTATCCAATGGTTAAGACAAACCATCCCTCCAAGGAAGTAAACAACCTTTACAATCTTATCATGAATAAGATCCCCAAATCTTATTCCATCGATTACGGACTATTTATTTAGACTGCTATCAAATTACCACGTCTTCTATGTATACCCCGTATACATATGGTAATCCGATATATTACCAACAGCCAAGGAGTATTTTATGTATGCTCAAAATAACCATACAATCAACAAATGAAAGTAAATAGGACACAACTTGTTAAACATGAATAACCTGCTCTTATTAATATCAAAATGTCATATTTACAGAAAATCCCTAACATTGATTTTCTATCCTTAGGGCACATTTAGATCCCAACAATCTCCCACTTGCCCTAAGCGAGTAAATGTGACATATTACGCATTCCCATGCCTTCAATGTGTTCTTCGAATCTTCTGGCCACCAAAGTCTTCGTGAACGGGTCAGCAAGATTGTCCTCTGATGCAATTTTGCAAACCGTCACATTTCCACTCTCAACAAAGCCTCTGATGATGTGATATTTTCTGTCAATATGCTTACTCCTCTTATGATACCTAGGATCCTTGGTATTAGCTACTGCTGCACTGTTGTCACAGTAGAGCACCATAGCTTTATCCATACCAGGAACGACCTCAAGGTCATCAAGGAACCTACGGAGCCATACCGCTTCCTTTGATGCTTCACTGGCTGCCACATACTCGGCTTCCATGGTCGAATCAGCAATGCAAGATTGTTTAATACTTCTCCACACAACGGCACCACCTCCAAGGGTAAAAACAGATCCTGAAGTCGATTTCCTTGAATCTTGATCTGATTGAAAATCAGAATCTATGTATCCTCTAGGAACAAGATCCTGACCGGAATACACTAGCATATAGTCCCTCGTTCTCTGTAGATACTTGAGTATATGCTTGACCGCAACCCAATGGTTCGGTCCCGGATTCGACTGATATCGACTTACCATACCAACCGCAAAACAAATGTCAGGCCTTGTGCATAACATAGCGTACATAAGACTACCTACCGCTGATGCATAAGGTATATTTTTCATACGCTCACTTTCTTCCGATGTTTTGGGACAGTCATCTCTAGAAAGCTTGATTCCAATTCTGAAAGGTTGGGCACCTTTCTTGGAATCTTTCATAGAAAACTTCTCAAGTACTTTATCAATGTATGAAGCTTGAGAGAGTGCTATCGTTTTGTTCTTTCTATCTCTAAAGAGTTGAATACCAAGAACATAACTAGCCTCTCCTAAGTCCTTCATGTCAAACTGTTTGGCTAACCAAACTTTGACAGATGATAATGTTGCCACATCGTTTCCAATAAGCAATATATCATTCACATAAAGTACAAAAAAAACCACTTTCTCGTTCTTGATACATTTATAAACACATGGTTCATCAATGTTTTGTTCGAATCCAAAGGTTTTGATCGCTTGATCAAACCTAATATTCCAAGAACGAGACGCTTGCTTTAATCCATAAATGGATTTAAGCAACTTGCATACCTTGTCTTCTTGGCCTTTTGCCTTGAACCCGTCTGGTTGTATCATATAGATATCTTCTTCAAGAGAGCCATTCAAGAAAGCTGTCTTGACATCTATTTGCCAGATCTCATAATCAAGAGCAGCCGCAATAGATAAAAGAATGCGGATTGACTTGAGCATTACTACAGGCGAGAAGGTTTCATCATAGTCGATTCCTTCTTTCTGCGTATAGCCCTTCGCTACAAGTCTTGCCTTGAAAGTTTCCACTTTCCCATCCACACCTCTCTTCCTCTTGTATACCCACTTACACCCAATCGGTTTTATGCCTTGGGGCAAGTCTACAAGTTTCCAGACCCCGTTGGAATCCATATATTCCATCTCGGTGTTCATAGCTTTTTGCCAAAAACTAGAATCAACATCCTCCATAGCTTCCTTGTACGTAGCCGGATCATCAACATGTTCTATGGATTCTGCTTCAAAAACTTCACCATTGAACATGTACCTTTCAGGTTCCCTGATAATCCTCCCACTACGACGAAGCTCCCGTGGTTGTTGATTCTTTAATGGTTTTTCCACAGGATTTTCTGTGACTTTTGGAATATCCAAACCCGAAGTCATCTCCTCAAGCACTACTTTGCTACGAGGTTTAAAGTCTTCCATGTAACTTTCCTCCAAGAATGTTGCATGTGTAGAAACGAAGACTTATTTTGCTTCAGATTATAGAACAGACCACCTTTTGTCCCTTTTGGATAGCCAACAAACAAGCACACTTTTGATCGTGACTCCAACTTCTTCGCTTCCTTATCCAGGACGTGTGCCGGACAACCCCAAATTCGAATATGATTCAAATTAGGTTTCCTACTCGTTCATAACTCATAAGGAGTTTTAGGAACCGATTTGGAGGGAATGTTATTCAGAAGATAGCATGCAGTTTGTATGGCGTGCCCCCAAAATGACAATGGTAATGTGGAGTAACTCATCATAGACCGGACCATATCCAATAGGGTCCTATTCCTTCTCTCAGCTACACAATTCTGTTGAGGAGTACCAGGTGCAGTCAACTGGGATTGCATCCCATTTTCTATCAAATATCCTAAGAACTCATCCGATAGGTATTCCCCACCTCGATCCGATCGAAGTGTCTTAATGGACTTGCCTAATTGTTTCTCCGCTTCAGCCCGAAATTCTTTGAACTTGTCAAAGGCTTCGCTTTTGCGGGTCATCAAATAGACATATCCATACCTTGAGTATTCATCAATAAAAGTGATATAATACTCATACCCACCACGTGCTTCTATGTTCATGGGACCACAAACATCCGTATGCACAAGTTTTAAGAGTTCCTCGGCACGACCATCCTTGGCAGCAAAATGCCATTTAGTCATCTTGCCCTCCAAACAGGATTCACATTGTGGCCAAGGTTCAACCTCATACAAGTCAAGGCATTCCTCCTTTACCATCCTTTGAATTCTATTAAGGCTTATGTGACCAAGTCGTAAATGCCAAAGATATGATTTGTTAGAGTGAGAAGACTTATGTCTTTTAGAGTTCTTTTCCAATTCTGTATCAAGCAATGAGTGCATTTTAGGTTTGATAAAATAAAGATTTCCATGCATCCATCCATTACAGATCAGAGAATTGTTTTTCCTAATAACAACTTTATTATTAAAAGAAAGTGAATAAGAATCTTCAATCAAACAAGCTACCGAAATTAGGTTCCTCTTGAAACTAGGAACATAAAAACAATGTCTCAAAACAATAAACATCAATTTATCAAAATAAAGATGCACTTCTCCCACTGCTTCAGCTCGCACCAATGTCCCATCACCGGTTCTTAACGTGAAGTTTTCCTCATGCAGACTTCTCGTTATCTTGAACCCCTGCAGAGAAATACAAACATGGTTAGTAGCTCCAGAATCTATAACCCAATTGTCCTTAGATTCCTTCACTAAACAACCCTCAAGATACAGGATATCGAAATTACCTTTTTGCTTTTGCATAGACAGGTATTCTCGGTAATCCTTCTTGAAATGTCCTTTCTTCCCACAGTGAAAGCACTTAGCTTTTTTGGGATTCACCTTTCGCTTCTTAGTCTTGGTAGACTTCTTAGAAACAGGTGCATTCGCCACAGGCTTGTTCCCCTTGTTCTTCCCCTTTTCCTTCTTCCTTTTGGGATTAGGAGCAGGCGAACTAAGTTCAGCCACATTTGCCTCAACCTTAGATCCAGAACCCTTGAAAATGTTCTCAAAGGCTTGCAACTCTTTCATCAATTCCATTAAAGACATCTCCTTCCTATTAAGGTTGTAGGATGCATGAAACAAATCGAAATCCTTGGATAAGGTTTGAAAAACCATGACCAATTGAGTTGCTGCATCGATCTCAGCCTCATTTGTCTGAGCTTCAGACAAATAAGCCATGACTTTCATCATGTGCTCCTTGATGGGAGTTCCAACCTTCTGCCTGCAGTTCATGAAACCTTTGATAGCATCGGTCTTAGCCTGAATAGTTTGTTCACCAAACATTTCCTCTAGGTTATCCATGATCTGCCTAGCAGTTTGATGCTCTTCATGCTGTTTCTGGAGCACGTTAGACATGCTCGCCCGAATATAGCACATAGCACTTAGGTTGGAATTGTCCCAGCGCTCAAGCGCTACAAAATCCCTATCAGGAGCATCGATCGCAGGCGTTGGCGGTCGAGGTTGGGTTAGGACAAAACTGTGTTTCTCAAAGTTTAGGACGACAAGCAAGTTCCTTTTCCAGTCATTAAAATTCTCGTCAGTTAATTTGTTTTGCGTAAGTATCACAGATAAAGGGCTCGACATTTTGATCTATAATAAGAAAACATGTAATAAGTACGAGCAAATATCCTATCTGTTTATAAAATATAGTTTTGTAATGAAACAAAAAGATCTATATGCAATCTAAATGTTCATGTGTAAAACCCTTAAAACACATACCTTACAACGATAATTCCTAGCTTCTGCTTTCTAAGCTACCGAGGGGTAGTCATAGAATAACTAGCCAAGAACATGGATCCCTTCCGATAAATACATATTCGTCTATGGAGAAAACTCCATTAAATATATATTAACTGTCGTTTATTTGGCCACTACTTTATATAACAGAGCCTCGAGGGAGGGTTAATAAATAAAGTAGCATGAGTGTGTAACCATCGTTTCCAATTTTGAATCCATATTTTACATCCGCCATCGAGGGGTGATCTAAACATAAAATATGCCCAAAATTGTTATCCTTTCGGAAATCCAAATCAGTGTGCGCTCTAGGTAAGATACCTATCCGAAGGGAATTCCCGGGTCAAAACCGAGTAGTAGGTACTACCATGCGTAACTATTGGACCAACGATGGAGGCCGTAGGTCTTAGTGTATAAAACCTTCTCCCACTCATTCTTTTAAATTAGGGTTTTTGTTTTTCATGCATAAACAATATTGATTGAGTGGCACTCCCTAGTCTATATGGCATGTTATCAATACATCACGAAATAGTATAACATATTCATCTAGCAACACATCATCTATGGTTTGCAAAATATGTAAATAGCCGTGGATCATGATTCCATCCTAGAGAAAAGAAAAATTGCAAAATTTACAAAATATAACCGAAACATATATCGGCCTTCATTTGTAGATCCATGCCTTGCATCCTTTTTCAATGTGTCTTCTTTCTCCAATGTCACATCTTTTCAAATTTAAAATTAAATTTAAATTTCAAAAAGATTATATGTGATTTTTAATTTTAATCAAAATTACAAAATATCAAAATTTAAATAAAAAATCCGATTTATTAAATTTTAAAATTCAAAAAATTTTGAAATTTCCAAATTTCAAATTTAAATCACAAAATTTTAAAATTCATAATAATATCCATTAAATTTAAATTTAAATTTTCAATTTTGATTTCCAAATTATCAAGATCACATATCATTGGAAAATTTAATTTTCAAAAAGATTCTGTGATATTTTTTTTATTCTATTAAAAACATTTTTTTTAATTAAAAAATTCCAAAAAACAAAAAAAAAATCACATCCTTTAAAAATTTACATGGGTTAATTTCATTTTTAGCACTTGTGGGAAAAATTATATTTAAATCAGCACCATTTTTTTTTCTCTTCATTTCTAGCACCGCCACGTCACCGCCCACTCTGATATGTGGGGCCCAACAGCATTAAATGTATGCCAAGTTCCATCTTTACCCTCATCTCACACAGACCCAGTATCTACAGTTCTTTAGAGAGAGAAACCGAAATCTAGAGAGAGAAATAGTTGCAACCGACCGGAACCACTCGGAAACTGTCCAAAACCACCACGAAAGCCCTCTAGATGCCGCTTCGGGAAATAGAAGGCTACCTACCGAGAAAAGGAAAAGAAAAACCGGCACCAGAGATCGAGAGAATGGTGGCCGCTGAAGGGTTGAGGGGAAATCGAAGTTAATGAATCAAAGAAGTCAAGTTAAAAATAATGATTTTTCGTTTTTATGTTTAAAAAGTTTGCATTTAACACTTTGTTTGCAAAGGGATAAAAAAAATAAAATAAATAATGAATTTGGCTAACATTCCTTACTTCTACAGGCTCGGTCATTTTCATAATGACCAGGTGGTCATTATCGTTGTGACCCCTGCCCACGTTTTAAGAAAACAAGTCTGAACAACACACTTTGTGTGTAAAGGGCAAAACAAAAAAAATTAAATTAAATAAGTAATGAATTGACCTAAAATTTGGTCATTCCACCGGATAGGTAATTTTCATAATGACCACCTGGTCATTATCGTTGTGACCCCTGTAAATGTTGAATTTTTACATTTAACCTTGGTCACAACGATATTGACCAGGCGGTCATTATGAAAATGACCATATCCGTACGAATACCAACAGTCATTGGTTTGATCGACACGCCTTCAATTAATGCCAAATCCTCGTTTTGTGTGTAAAGTCATAGAAAATTTTTTTTTAAACTTTTGATACTTCTACAGATTCGGTCATTTTCATAATGATCACCTGGTCATTATCGTTGTGACCCCTGTAAATGGTGAATTTTTACATTTAACCTTGGTAACAACGATATTGACCAGGCGGTCATTATGAAAATGACCGTATTTGTACGAATACCAACAGTCATTGGATTGATCGACACGCCTTCAATTAATGCCAAATCCTCGTTTTGTGTGTAAAGGCATAAATTTTTTTTTTAAACTTTTGATACTGCTACAGATTCGGTCATTTTCATAATGACCACCTGGTCATTATCGTTGTGACCCCTGTAATGTTGAATTTTTGCATTTAACCTTGGTCACAACGATATTGACGGATAAGTCATTATGAAAATGACCAAATCTGTACGAATTCTAATGTACCGTTGATTTGATCGACAATTAATGCCAACTCCTCGTTTTGTGTGTAAAGGCCTTTAAAAGAATAAAAAATTTATTTAAAGTACTTCTACAGTCTCGGTCATTTTAATAATGACCATCTGGTCATTATCGTTGTGACCCATGTAAATGGTATTTTTTGCATTTAACCTTGGTCACAACGATATTGACCAGTCGGTCATTATGAAAATGACCGTATCCGTACGAATACCAACAGTCATTTGTCTGTGTCCCAAATGCCAAATCCCAGATTTGCCCTCCTCTCCCACCCGCGTAAAACCTTACTCTCCCTCGAATGCCCTAAAACAAAATTCAAACCAGCTTCTACAGAGTTTTAGAGTGAGAAACCGGTTCTAGAGAGAGAAAGCGTTTCAACCAGCAGATACCGACCCATAACCGCTATATAACCGTCCTAAACCACCAAGGAAATCCTTCTATAAACTGTTTGGACGTCTGTTAACGTCGTATAATCCTGAAAAAACTTCCCATGTCGACACCCACTAAAATGTCTGATAAAAACACTAGTCCCCAGAGCGACTCAGTCCGAGTTACGGCTAAGTCATCTAAAAGGTCATCGGCTGATGAAAGTCCTAAAAAACGGGTACCGGCGGTCGAGCGAATGGTGTCCGATGCAGGTTTGAAGAGAAATCAGGGGGAAATGGATGTAAAGTATTCAAAGAAGTTGACCAGTGCTGTAGAAGATAAGATATCGACATCTGAAGAGGTAAAATAGTGATGTTTTTGGTTTTTATGTTTAAGAAGTCTACAGTTTTAAAAATTAGTCAGAAAAAATTTTCAGTTTTTATTGCTTATATATTAAAAAGATTTCATTTTTGTATGTGTTATGGTTCAAACGTTTACAGGTTTTTAAATAATCAGAAAAATTGTTCTGCGAATCCTTACAGATAGCCTTTGTATCTGATATTGTACCATAAACAAACCGTTTGTATACACGATGTGTTATGGTTTATATAAATATTTGGGGGTTCGTCGATGTTTGTATGAAAAGTAACCATTTATAGGTGATATCGGTTGCTGGTTAGTACTAATCTTGTGATCAGTTTGTAAAACACAATATTGACATTTTGTGTATTGACTCTCTGGTCGTAATATTACTCAGTTCTAAGTTATTTCCGGACGGTCATTTTCATTATGACTTGTTGGTCACAATAATAATTACTCGGTTTTCATCATTATTATGGTCATTTTCATGATGACTTGGTCATTTTTTATGTTAAGTTGATGGTGATCATTTTGATAATTTAAATATTTATGTGATAATATGCCAGATATTTTGTATGATTACTTCACGGTCATAAAAATTAATAACTCTTTTATGTTACCATTAACGCAGACTCAATATGTTCGACTCGTACCGGACAGTGAAATTACGAGGGCGAAAATAAATACTTTCATTAATATAAAGGAGACATGGAATAACTTGAGACAATGGTTGTCTCCCCGACAGTACGAGGCCGTCCAATATCAGCCATGCATTCAACAGTTTATTCATTTAGATACTCTTGGTTGGGCTGGGCAGGTATTCCACAACATTGTGATGCGCCCGACGGATCACTCAGGAATGGGGGATGCTCTATTCTTTGAGCTTAATGAAGAATTGGGCAGATTCTCCATCAACGAGTTCTGTCTAATAACCGGCCTGAAATGTGTAGGGTCTACTCATCTCCCCGTGGTCGACAGTCGATTAATCTCAAGATATTTTCCGACGGTGAGGGGTGTGTCGAGAGAAAATTTGGAGCTGCAGATGTCGAATGCTAAGTTTGACAACGACGACGACGCGGTCAAGCTTAGCCTTCTATACATAATGTGTTCCATCCCCCTATCAAATGCAAGCGCCGTGAAGATTGACCCAAAGTTTTTTTCTCTGGCTGATGATTTGGATGCTTTCAATAATTTTCCTTGGGGCGTGCTCTCATGGGAGGCAACCCGGGCTGCAATCTGCCATAGTGTATCCAACAGACTGTCTTCGAAGAGAAGACCATTGAAAAAAATTGATAAAGTCCATTACAGTCTATATGGGTTTCCCCATGCCTTACTTGTTTGGGCATATGAGACCCTCCCATCGATAGCATCCAAATTCACCACCAAGTACGAGCAGGCCATTCCGCGTATGATGTCGTGGACCACCGCGGAAAATGTCAAGTTTGATGATGTAGTGGCTGCTTTTACCCCGGATGGCGAATCCCAGGTAATTTTTTCTCACTAGCTTGTGTATATCAATTGGTGGTCATTAACATAATGACCGGGTGGTCATAACTGTTATGACCGGTTGAGGTCATCACCGTTGTGACCGGGTGGTCAACACAGTTGTGACCGCAACTGGTCATCACGGTGTTGACCGGATGGTCATAACGATGTTGACCGTGTGCAGTCATTACTGTTGTGATCACCTTGAAAGTTATGTTAGTTAGTTAAATTTATTAAGTGACAATATTAGAAGATGATAATCATATATGTCAGCCATTAACAACTTTTGCCGTATGTGTGCAGCTTAAGGGTTTCGTATTGAATCCTACTGAAGAGGAGTTGAAGAACCCATGGGTTACGAGCCTCTTCTTGAAGAATCCAACTGCCATGCCCCAAGTACCCCCTCCCAAGTCTTCTGTCCCCCGGCCAAGCACAGATAGAAACTCCGAGTGGCGGGAGTTTCAAACTGAGATCCGAGGACAGGTGGCCTCACTGAATAAAAAATTAGAGGAGTTGAAAAGGGAACAGAAGCAATCCAATAAACTATTACGGTGGGTTCTCAAAAAGTTGTCCTCCAACATTTTTGAGAAGGGGGAAGGTAAGGCCGAACCGGCTCTGCCTGGCAGCGGCATACATAAGAATCCAACTGAGAGGGATGAATTGGACGCCATGAAGCCAACCTCCCCTGACATTTGTTCGGTGGCGGATATTGGTGTCCAGGCAGCCATGGAGTTCCTAACTGCCGAGTTTGCTCCCCCAAAGCAAGTTGATGGGGGCGAAAGGATTCCCGATGGGGAGGGGATGCGTGTCCCGGGTGATCAAACCAAAGATGAGAAGGTTGAGGAAGAAATAATCATCGAACAAGATAATGTAAAGGTTGCGGAGCCAGGCAACGATGAGAGTCGTCACGTGGTTGTTACCAATACCCTTTAATTTATAACATATTCATAATTGTTATCGTTTTGTTTAAACTCGTCTCACACATGTCATTTATAGATACCAAAGAAGAAGAGAGCTAGACTGTCAAGGCTAGGCCAACGCCCGGCCAAACCTATGACTGATGTCGGGTCTCCGTCGACCGCTCCGAATAAGCAACCTAATCCCCTCCTACCGGGTCTCGCAGATGAACCTCCCACAGAAACGCTAGCGGAATTTAGGGAGTGGCTAAACAAAGGATTGTTGAAGAGACCACCCGCAGGGTAATGTTTTTCTTACCAATAGTTGTCATTATTAATTTCGTTTTTTTTTTATTAATAGTGAACAACTTTTGTATTTTTTAGTAAACGGCCAGCCCGATATGGTGCCAAGTATGAGTCGTTCGACAAACCCCATGACCTCGGCTTCATGGCGGTGGATAATAAAACTTGGTACTATGAATTTGCAACCTCGCCTGTTTGGCTATGGGATGAGGTCAGTCCTCTATAGCATTCTTCTACAAGACATGATGAGTCATTCTTGTATATCCAAACGTTTTATGTCATGTATGCAGCAAATGGACGTAGCTTTCTACTATTTGAGGAAGAAGATCAGGCAGTACCCAGCACTGGCACAACGGAAGGTGACAACGGTGGACACTTTTTTCAGTGCGAAAGTTCGTGGATTGTGGAGTGTGTACCAGAGTTCACCTGGAACATTCGACTGGGATTCCTGTGATTCTTTACTCAGGCTCATGCTTGGCGTTCGGATACAAAGTGGTTCGTCTTGGTTTGAAGTTAACACCTTGCTAATACCCATACACTTTGCTGATTTGAAGCATTGGGCATTAGTTAAGCTCGAACTCACAAACTGGACAATTTAGGTGTGACGCCCCGACTTCCCAAGCCAGGTCGACACTATACATACTTGTTCTTTACTTGAAAATTTGAGGGAAAATTTTTTTTTTTTAAAACATATTCACATGAGTTATTATGTAAATAAAAACTTGTCATGCATACATTCCACACTGAAAGTATAATCTTTAGTCTTCAAACTTCATACATACTGTATAACATAATATACTTTTGAAATATTTATATTTTTACTCAAAAGCGATTGCGGAAAATTTTGCGTAGTGGTATCCCACACCGCCCTTCACCCACCGCATCGTCCGCATAGCCCACCACTTTAAACTGCAGGCTTCTTACCTACAGTATGAATATAAGAGTGAGCTTTCGCCCAGCAAGTATAAACATAATCTCACAAAATAATTCAAACATCTTAAAATATGCCAATCATCATGTAGCTTATGCATGAACCATTTATAATCGATTGAAAGTCTTATGCTTCATTATTGACTCAATCTTTAATTTATTATCTTGTCTCAACATGTGGGCCCATAGTGTACGTACCAAAAGCGCGCAGCCTCCAGACAAAGCTAGGGTTTGCAAGGCCCTAACAGTTCTGGGAATTATAACTTGACCCTTCACGATCACGGAAGGTATATGTCACAACTGAATTATGTAGCCTCCACGATCACGGGAGGTTGGTACGACACCTTACTTGATTTATCTTACCATATGATTTAACATTAGTGAACATGCCTTATGATGTCACTATGTCCTATCAAACTTAACACTTGCTATAACATGGTATTCTTGAAAACATGACATTTTTTTTAAAACCATGACATATTTGTAAACGTGGCATTTTTGGAAACCATGACATTTTTAGAAAACATGGCATTTTTGTTAACATGACATTCTTATAACATGGCATAACATGTAACATGTCGTAGCATATCATCGCATATCATAACACAACATAGCATGTATATTTAAACATATAGTGTAAATAGCATAGCTTAACATAGCATATTTGAAAATAGTATTTACTATTTTCACACTGTAGGTGAGGTTTGATACTTGCCTGATGTGCTAGGTTTCTGGTTTTGTTGCTTCAACCCAGATCGCAACTGCAGGTTACTTCCTGCTATTGAAAAGAACATAGGATAAGGATCCTATAAAATGTTGGTAATTTTTCCAACATTCATACACAATCTTAGTTATATGTCCCCCAATTATACACGATAACTCATTAGGTTACATGAGGTAACCCTTGAGGTGGTCAATATCTTATGGTCAAACTTGGCTTTGGACCAAGCCTAGTAACTCGGGTATCCTTCCCGGTTACCATCCGTCAACCTCTTGTTTCTATACTTTGGCTTTTAAAAATCTAATTTCCAAATTTGGAAAACAATCTTTTGTTTAACTTGAAAATTCGTGGTTTTTAAAGTGTGACTCTATAAAAATCATTAAAGGTTGAAAACTGCCATTGGAACAGTTTTCACAGTCAAAACATTTGTGTTGGTGCAAAAATATAGTTTTTCTGCATTGTTTTAGAAAATCCTGTGCAGGAATTTCCTGTTCCCGGCACAGTCTTTAGAAATTCGTGTCAGTTTAAAAATCCAATTTGAATTTGAAAAAGTTGTCTTCATGAAAGTTTTAGCTCTCGAAAAATTCTAAAACTTTCGTGTTTTACGAAAAATTTAATTCGGACTCTAACATGTTCATATTGCCGTTTGAACTCACCTGGCCGTGTATAAATCCTGGGCACGGTCAGGCTCGGATTTTTACAAAAACGAAGGCCTTTGGAGCCTTATTTTCAAAAACTGTCCACGCTGTCCTCTAGGAAAATCTCTTCTCAACAACTTTCATGTTTTACGTTTTTCCCAATTCGGCCTCTAAAGGCCTCAAATTTCACTTTCCAGAAAACTGGCCAGTTTGTACCCGAACTGGCAGTTTTCATTCTTAAATTCGTTTTACGTCTTATTGTCGCAAATCTAACTCAACCGAACACGCGGGAGCCTAGATAGCATACATGCAGCGTTTTCTAACGTCCCATATTAACAATCATGCTACTCAAATGCGCCCATGCAAACCAAAAACCGAACTGTCCTAGCCTAGGTTTGCATGATTCTAGGTTGTCTCACCATTCCATAACCGAAACTAACAACCTAGCATGAAATTTTAGAACCGGTTTGCACATAAAACAGGGGACATACATTTCATCATCCATCTAGCATGCACCCTAACATTCATACAAGCATAAACATAACCAATCAAAGCCATTAAACCAAACCACCCTTAATACCTAATCAAGCACCATACCTAAACTATTCTAGGGCAATAAGTAAATTGAGCTTATGCTCTTACATCCCTTGCTTGGAAATACATATAAATTTCCTAATTGAAATTTAAATTGAAGAGCTTAGGGTTTAAGGGATTACCTTGATCACTCAAGATTTTGGGCTAGGGTTTGGTCCACTTTTTCTTCCTCCTCCTAGGCTCCACCTAACCGGTTTCACTCCACCAATTGCACCAAGATTTCGGTTGATTCCTTGGTGGCTTCTTGAACTAAAATCAGCCACTAACCACTCTCAATTTTCCTCACTTTTCCTCCTTATCACAGCCGGCCTCTAGGCCTAGAAAAAGGGCACAAAAATTTCCAAAACCCTTGCTTGTTGTTGTAGAGAAAAACCGACTACCCTAACACTAAAACCCCTTTGGTTCTCAAATTTTTTTCTTTGTTCTTGCTCACCCTTGAAAGTCCGGATTTTTGAGAGAGAAAATGGCAAGAGTTTGGCTTAGGTTTTCTAATTTTTTTGAATTATGGGTTCACCTATTTATAGGTGATGAAGAACTTTCTAAAATTGCACCATTAGTCCTTGAAAAAGCAAGGAATCACACAAAAAAGGGGGGTATGTGGCCGGCCATGACTCTTGGAGAACAAGCAAGAAGTTTCTAGAATAGGACACTTGTCTTTCAATGGTTGGTTCATGGAATTATGATGTCATAATTCCAAATAAGGTGATGTCATAAATCAAAAGGTAGATGATGTCATACTAAGGCCTCGTTTGGCTTTTTCTTCAATATACAGTCCACTTTTATGCTAACACAGATAAATCTAATACTGTTTTCATTAATACACAGTACAATTCAGTACTGTTTTGCTTGACTGCAGTCCAAAATTTATCTGTGTATAGTTGGACTGTATAAAAATTTTTCTTTTTATTTAAAGCCATTTGGTCTTTAATATCCTATTTTAGGTGCTTGATTTTTCTATGGTGGTTTTAAAACTTAATTATACTATCTTGCCCGTAAAGACGGTTTCCGTAGTATGTTTCCCATACAATTGCACATAAACACATAGTACAAACTTTAGATTTCTTATATACAAGAAAATCATGAGTTCGTGAAAATTTTTGGATATTACAATCTACCCTCCTTAAAGAATTTTCGTCCTCGAAAATCAGAACAATTCGGGGTAGTTTTTCTTCATCTCGTCCTCGCGTTCCCACGTTGCCTCCTCAATCTTATGATTTCGCCATAGGACCTTAACTAAAGGTATAACCTTGTTCCTTAGCACCTTTTCTTCTCGTGCTAAGATTCGCACCGGTTTCTCCTCATACGTCATATCCTTGTGAACTTCAATTGGCTCGTGGTCCAATACATGGGATGGGTCCGAGATGTACTTCTTTAGCATTGACACATGAAATACATTGTGTACATATGCTAATTCCTGAGGCAAAGCCAACCTATAGGCCACGTTACCAATTCTTTCCAGTATTTCGAATGGCCCTATGTACCGTGGACTTAATTTCCCCTTCTTTCCGAATCTCATAACTCCCTTGAATGGAGCAACTTTAAGAAAAACCAAGTCTCCTACTTGGAATTCTAGAGGCCTTCTGCGTTTGTCGGCATAGCTCTTCTGTCGACTAAATGCAGTTTCCATCC
Source organism: Ficus hirta (assembly GCA_038430175.1). Classification (NCBI taxonomy): domain Eukaryota; kingdom Viridiplantae; phylum Streptophyta; class Magnoliopsida; order Rosales; family Moraceae; genus Ficus; species Ficus hirta. Next base: position 17,955,458 of record CM076585.1, on the reverse strand, counting down.
GTCGGCGTATAAGTTTCACAGCCTCAGTGGTTTTTCGAATAAAATCTGTGGACACAAGTTCCTTTTCTCTTGTTTCGTACCAATGGACAGGAGATCTACACCTTCTTCCGTACAGGGCTTCGTAAGGAGCCATTCCAATTGAAGCTTGGAAACTGTTGTTGTACGAGAACTCAATCAAAGGAAGCTTCTTATCCCAAGTTCCTTTGAAATCCATCACACACGCTCGTAACATGTCTTCTAGAGTCTGAATGGTCCTTTCGGATTGTCCGTCAGTTTGAGGATGGAAAGCCGTACTAAAAGTAAGCTTTGTACCCATGGCTTGATGTACACTTCTCCAAAACTTAGAAGTGAAACGACCATCACGATCGGAGATGATTGCCTTTGGAATCCCATGGTAGCGAACAATCTGCGCAACGTATAGTTCTGCCAGCTGCTCTACTGAAAAGCTAAGCTTGATGGCGATAAAATGTGCAGACTTTGTCAAACGATCCACAATTACCCAAATAGCATCGTTGCCACTGGGAGTTCGGGGTAGACCAACCACAAAATCCATGGTCACTTGGTCCCATTTCCATTCTGGGATGGAAATTTTCTGCAATTCTCCCCCTGGATGTTGGTGTTCTGCCTTCACCCTTTGACATGTAAGGCATTTACTGACGAATGTAGCAACGTCATTCTTCATTCTGGGCCACCAAAAACTTTCCTTCAGGTCCTGGTACATCTTTGTAGCTCCCGGATGGACGGAATATGGAGTCTCATGGGCCTCCTTCATGATTTGCTCCTTTAACTCGTCTTCATTAGGGATGCATAATCTATTTTTCCGATAGAGTATGTCCTCATCCGATATATTGAAGTCCGACTCCTTTCCTTCCAAGACCTCGTTCCTTGTTCTGAGCAGTGAGGCATCTCCTTCTTGTCGCTCCTTCATGCTATCCAAAATGGTAGGTTGGAAGGTTAGGGCAGCTAAACTTCCTGTGATGAGCTCTATTCCAGCTTTCACTAGCTCCTTCTGAAGAGGTTCGTTCAGCGACTGTATGGACATCAACGAGGAAGACGACTTCCGACTAAGGGCATCGGCTACTTTGTTAGCCTTCCCTGGATGGTAACGGATGTCTATGTCATAATCCTTCACCAACTCGAGCCATCTTCTTTGCCTCATGTTAAGCTCCTTTTGTGTGAAGATATACTTCAAACTCTGATGATCCGTGTACACTTCACACTTAATACCGTAAAGGTAATGTCTCCAAATTTTGAGCGCAAATACTACCGCCGCAAGTTCCAAATCATGCGTCGGATAGTTCTTCTCATGATCCTTAAGCTGTCGGGAAGCATAAGCGATCACCTTTCCATTTTGCATGAGAACAGCTCCCAATCCTATCTTGGAAGCATCGCTGTATATCACGAAGTTTCCTTCTTCCACATTCGGAATTGTGAGGATCGGAGCGCGAGTCAGCCTATTTTTCAGCTCTTGGAAGTGCTCTTCACACTTTGCAGTCCATTCATACTTCTTCCCTTTCCGTGTAAGTGCGGTGAGCGGCGCTGCAATCTTAGCAAATCCTTCGACGAAACGTCGGTAGTAGCCCGTCAAGCCGAGGAAACTACGTACTTCGGTGACGTTTTTCGGAGCTGGCCATTCACTTACTGCTTCAATCTTAGCCGGATCTACAGATATGCCGTTCTTGGAGACCACATGTCCTAAGAAATGGACCTTTTCCAACCAAAATTCACACTTTGTGAATTTAGCGTAGAGCTGATTTTGCTTTAAAATCCATAAAGCAATCCTTAAATGCTCCTCATGTTCCTCCTTTGATCTTGAATAAATCAAGATATCATCTATAAAGACGATAACAAACTTATCCAAGTAGTCCTTGAATACTCGATTCATCAAGTCCATAAAGGCTGCTGGGGCATTTGTCAGTCCGAATGGCATAACGAGGAACTCGTAGTGTCCATATCGCGTACGAAAGGCTGTCTTAGGAACGTCTCCTTCCCTAATTCGAAGCTGGTGATATCCGGATCGTAGGTCAATCTTCGAGAAAATTGAAGCTCCTCTCAGTTGATCAAACAGATCGTCGATCCGAGGCAAGGGATACTTGTTCTTGATGGTTATCTTGTTCAATTCCCGATAGTCAATGCACATCCTAAGAGTGCCGTCCTTCTTCTTAACGAACAAAACTGGAGCTCCCCATGGCGAGTAGCTTTGACGAATGAATCCTCGATCCAGAAGCTCTTGTAACTGAATCTGCAGTTCTTTAAGTTCGGCAGGCGCCATCCTATAAGGTGCCTTGGATACTGGTGCCGATCCAGGAAGTAACTCAATCTCGAAGGAGATCTCTCATTCTGGTGGCAGTCCTGGCAATTCTTCAGGAAAAACCTCTATAAATTCCCGAACTATCGGTACTTCTTCTGGTCTGCTCTCGGTTTCTTGCGTCTTGTCCACCATGTTGGCTAGAAATCCCATACATCCTTCTGCCAACAATTTTCTAGCTTTTAACGCAGAAATGAACATTTTCGGCTGTTTTGGAGTCGATCCTCTAAAAATAAACTCCTCTCCTCCAATTGGCTTGAACGTGACAGTACGTCGTGGACAGTCGATCACTGCGTTGTACTTCCCCAGGAAATCCATACCCAGGATGACATCGTAGTCGTATAGGTCAATGATGATCAGGTTGACATACATTTCCCTACCACATATAATTATTGGAACATGACGTATCCAATAATCAGACAACAGAATCTCCCCGGAGGGTAATGCAGTCCTAAATGTTCTTCCGATTCTATCACTTGCTCTACCTAGTTTCTTAGCGAACCTAGGTGATGTAAATGAATGCGTAGCTCCAGAATCAATTAACACGTAGGCATCTTGTTGGGCAAAAGGAAGCTGACCTGTCACCACGGTGGAAGGTCCAGCTTGAACATCCTCCTTTGTATAGGCATAAATACGTCCTTGAGGTTCCGGAGCTTCCAGCCTGCCTTGAGAGATTGCAGGTCCCTCGAGCTTCATTTGTGCAGCGTGAAGTTGAGATCCCTGTCCTTTCTGTTGGTTTTGCAGACTCTGGGGATTGAGATTGCAGTTTCTAGCATAGTGGCCTTCCTTGCCACAAAGAAAACAGCGACCGTTTCCAGCACGACAATCTCCCGGGTGCCTTCTCCCACATTTCTGACAAGTGGGATAACTGTTGTTATCAGGGGTATTCTTCTTTTGAGGAAAATTTTGTTGATTCCCCTGTCCTCCTGCATTCCACTTCCTCTTCTGCTGGTTGTTGCCGTACTGCCTGTTGTTGTTGTTTTGGCCCGAAGGTCCTCCTTGACCCTTCTGTTGTGAGGTCTGGCCTTGCTTGACCTGATTCTGCTTAGCTTGGGCCTTCTCTTCTCTTTTCTCCTGGAAATACTTAGCCCGTTGCTCCTTGTTCTGTCCTACCCAGTATTCAGCTCGAATTGCCCTGCTGACACATTCAGCAACAGTGAATGGTGGATGGGGGCCACTGCTAATTACCACTGCTAATTCCGGGCGAAACATCCTCATCATTCTTCTTACTTTATCCCTTTCGGAACTGATGAGGTGAGGGCAGAGACGTGCTAGCTGCTCAAACTTTTTGACGGCTTCGGCTACCGATAGATTTCCTTGGCGGAACCTGTCAAACTCGTCTTGTTGAGCCTCCATGACCTCAGTGTTGAAGTATTTTTCCTTAAATTCCTCTACAAAGTCTTCCCAAGTCATCTCAGTAACATCTCGCCGGATTTGGACTGTTTCCCACCAGAGGCGAGCATCTTTCCGTAGCATAAAGGATGCACAGAGGACTCTCTCCTGATCATTAAGTCTGAGGAAATTTAGGGCGACCTGGAGGTCAATCAACCAATTGTCAGCCTCAATTGGGTTTGTAGACCCCTCGAATTCTGGTGCCTTCATGCGCCGAAATCTGTCATAAAGTTCTTCTGGAGTTCGAACCAGAGGTGCTGGTGGTACAGCTACAGGTGCAACAGGTATTTCAGGGGCTATGGGGTTCTCTGGGATCACCGGGTCAACATCAGGAATTTCTGGTGCTGCAGGCTGATTCGCATGTGCTGGTGGCATTCTAGCATCAGGAGGTCCCTGATTTTGCTGAGCTAACTGAGCTCTAAGCCCCCCTATCTCTTGCTGTTGGGCTAACATCATTTGCCTTAGCTCATTTAGCTGGGCCGCAAGATCAACGTCTTGGGTCGGTACTCTTCTGCGCTTTGGTGGCATGGTTCTGTACAGAAAATAAGGAAATAATTTTAGCTTCTCGAAATTATGCCTTTCATATAGAACCATAATCTTTATTCCATATAAAAGCATAACATGAACATATCTGAATTCATCATGTTCTTGTTTGTATCTCCTTTACAACAGGAGTTCATAACCATAATATTTTTGGAAAATATAAAACTTTCCCATCATCTCCGTACGTCACCTAGTTGCCACCACCAAGCTAAGGCACCACCCATCGTCATCCCAGTGTCCAACATTTTCCAGCATGGCCGTTGAAGAAAGATACTTACTTCGCACATAAAATCTTAACTAATTGTAAGAAAATAACATAACTTACTTAGGCCGTTGCAGAAGCGATGTGAGGCGAAGTGAAGTAGGCTGGCAGGATACCGCTCTGATACCAAACTGTGACGCCCCGACTTCCCAAGCCAGGTCGACACTATACATACTTGTTCTTTACTTGAAAATTTGAGGGAAAATTTTTTTTTTTTTAAAACATATTCACATGAGTTATTATGTAAATAAAAACTTGTCATGCATACATTCCACACTGAAAGTATAATCTTTAGTCTTCAAACTTCATACATACTGTATAACATAATATACTTTTGAAATATTTATATTTTTACTCAAAAGCGATTGCGGAAAATTTTGCGTAGTGATATCCCACACCGCCCTTCACCCACCGCATCGTCCGCATAGCCCACCACTTTAAACTGCAGGCTTCTTACCTACAGTATGAATATAAGAGTGAGCTTTCGCCCAGCAAGTATAAACATAATCTCACAAAATAATTCAAACATCTTAAAATATGCCAATCATCATGTAGCTTATGCATGAACCATTTATAATCGATTGAAAGTCTTATGCTTCATTATTGACTCAATCTTTAATTTATTATCTTGTCTCAACATGTGGGCCCATAGTGTACGTACCAAAAGCGCGCAGCCTCCAGACAAAGCTAGGGTTTGCAAGGCCCTAACAGTTCTGGGAATTATAACTTGACCCTTCACGATCACGGAAGGTATATGTCACAACTGAATTATGTAGCCTCCACGATCACGGGAGGTTGGTACGACACCTTACTTGATTTATCTTACCATATGATTTAACATTAGTGAACATGCCTTATGATGTCACTATGTCCTATCAAACTTAACACTTGCTATAACATGGTATTCTTGAAAACATGGCATTTTTTTTAAAACCATGACATATTTGTAAACGTGGCATTTTTGGAAACCATGACATTTTTAGAAAACATGGCATTTTTGTTAACATGACATTCTTATAACATGGCATAACATGTAACATGTCGTAGCATATCATCGCATATCATAACACAACATAGCATGTATATTTAAACATATAGTGTAAATAGCATAGCTTAACATAGCATATTTGAAAATAGTATTTACTATTTTCACACTGTAGGTGAGGTTTGATACTTGCCTGATGTGCTAGGTTTCTGGTTTTGTTGCTTCAACCCAGATCGCAACTGCAGGTTACTTCCTGCTATTGAAAAGAACATAGGATAAGGATCCTATAAAATGTTGGTAATTTTTCCAACATTCATACACAATCTTAGTTATATGTCCCCCAATTATACACGATAACTCATTAGGTTACATGAGGTAACCCTTGAGGTGGTCAATATCTTATGGTCAAACTTGGCTTTGGACCAAGCCTAGTAACTCGGGTATCCTTCCCGGTTACCATCCGTCAACCTCTTGTTTCTATACTTTGGCTTTTAAAAATCTAATTTCCAAATTTGGAAAACAATCTTTTGTTTAACTTGAAAATTCGTGGTTTTTAAAGTGTGACTCTATAAAAATCATTAAAGGTTGAAAACTGCTATTGGAACAGTTTTCACAGTCAAAACATTTGTGTTGGTGCAAAAATATAGTTTTTCTGCATTGTTTTAGAAAATCCTGTGCAGGAATTTCCTGTTCCCGGCACAGTCTTTAGAAATTCGTGTCAGTTTAAAAATCCAATTTTAATTTGAAAAATTTGTCTTCACGAAAGTTTTAGCTCTCGAAAAATTCTAAAACTTTCATGTTTTACGAAAAATTTAATTCGGACTCTAACATGTTCATATTGCCGTTTGAACTCACCTGGCCGTGTATAAATCCTGGGCACGGTCAGGCTCGGATTTTTACAAAAACGAAGGCCTTTGGAGCCTTATTTTCAAAAACTGTCCGCGCTGTCCTCTAGGAAAATCTCTTCTCAACAACTTTCATGTTTTACGTTTTTCCCAATTCGGCCTCTAAAGGCCTCAAATTTCACTTTCCAGAAAACTGGCCAGTTTGTACCCGAACTGGCAGTTTTCATTCTTAAATTCGTTTTACGTCTTATTGTCGCAAATCTAACTCAACCGAACACGCGGGAGCCTAGATAGCATACATGCAGCGTTTTCTAACGTCCCATATTAACAATCATGCTACTCAAATGCGCCCATGCAAACCAAAAACCGAACTGTCCTAGCCTAGGTTTGCATGATTCTAGGTTGTCTCACCATTCCATAACCGAAACTAACAACCTAGCATGAAATTTTAGAACCGGTTTGCACATAAAACAGGGGACATACATTTCATCATCCATCTAGCATGCACCCTAACATTCATACAAGCATAAACATAACCAATCAAAGCCATTAAACCAAACCACCCTTAATACCTAATCAAGCACCATACCTAAACTATTCTAGGGCAATAAGTAAATTGAGCTTATGCTCTTACATCCCTTGCTTGGAAATACATATAAATTTCCTAATTGAAATTTAAATTGAAGAGCTTAGGGTTTAAGGGATTACCTTGATCACTCAAGATTTTGGGCTAGGGTTTGGTCCACTTTTTCTTCCTCCTCCTAGGCTCCACCTAACCGGTTTCACTCCACCAATTGCACCAAGATTTCGGTTGATTCCTTGGTGGCTTCTTGAACTAAAATCAGCCACTAACCACTCTCAATTTTCCTCACTTTTCCTCCTTATCACAGCCGGCCTCTAGGCCTAGAAAAAGGGCACAAAAATTTCCAAAACCCTTGCTTGTTGTTGTAGAGAAAAACCGACTACCCTAACACTAAAACCCCTTTGGTTCTCAAATTTTTTTCTTTGTTCTTGCTCACCCTTGAAAGTCCGGATTTTTGAGAGAGAAAATGGCAAGAGTTTGGCTTAGGTTTTCTAATTTTTTTGAATTATGGGTTCACCTATTTATAGGTGATGAAGAACTTTCTAAAATTGCACCATTAGTCCTTGAAAAAGCAAGGAATCACACAAAAAAGGGGGGTATGTGGCCGGCCATGACTCTTGGAGAACAAGCAAGAAGTTTCTAGAATAGGACACTTGTCTTTCAATGGTTGGTTCATGGAATTATGATGTCATAATTCCAAATAAGGTGATGTCATAAATCAAAAGGTAGATGATGTCATACTAAGGCCTCGTTTGGCTTTTTCTTCAATATACAGACCACTTTTATGCTAACACAGATAAATCTAATACTGTTTTCATTAATACACAGTACAATTCAGTACTGTTTTGCTTGACTGCAGTCCAAAATTTATCTGTGTATAGTTGGACTGTATAAAAATTTTTCTTTTTATTTAAAGCCATTTGGTCTTTAATATCCTATTTTAGGTGCTTGATTTTTCTATGGTGGTTTTAAAACTTAATTATACTATCTTGCCCGTAAAGACGGTTTCCGTAGTATGTTTCCCATACAATTGCACATAAACACATAGTACAAACTTTAGATTTCTTATATACAAGAAAATCATGAGTTCGTGAAAATTTTTGGATATTACATTAGGTGTATGACTCGATGCAGCACGAAGGCCCTCACAATGCAAAGGTCTGCGGTGGAATGGAAGCTTTATCAAATTTCATTCCATTGCTGGCAGATCGCCTAAGTCTCTTCGAGTTCAAACCAAGAGAACCACCTGGAACTTACCCAATACCGATTACCATTATGAGAGATATCCCTCGTCAAGGCAATGGGTAAGTACCAGTAATAATAATGTTCATTCATAACCATGGTTAACTGCTCGTTTAAACATATTTTAATTTCGTGGCACAGGGGTGACTGTGGGATATTTACTATCAAGAATGCTGAATGCTTGATCGAAGGGAGGGATATCCGGTATTGGGTAATCCAAGAACGTATGCAAATGTTCAGGGAGTGGATGGCTTGTTACCTGTGGGCCCATGCAAGGCGAAAGATTGAAGGACTGTGTAAAAGCGACGACGAAGTCGATATGGACTTCTAATTATTTCATATTTTTTCCCTGTAATTATGCCTAACTGTATTTTTTTAATTTTTCCCCTGTAATTATGCCTAACTTCATTTTTTTAATTTTTCCCCTGTAATTATGCCTAACAAGACAATTTTATAAATTTTTCGAAAATTTCAAAGACAATATGCAAGTTTTAATCTGATAGGGTTTATAATTTATATGACTATATTATATTAATAATAGCAATGTTTCAAATTACGGGAAAATCCAATGTTTCACATTAGGGCCAGACGGTCATTACAGTGATGACCTGGTGGTCATCACAGTTATGACCTGGTGGTCATCACAGTTATGACCGTGTGGTCATCACAGTTAGGACCGTACGGTCATAACTGTGATGACCGGGTGGTCATCACTGTGATGACCGTGTGCCCATTATGTTAAGGGAATTTTTTGATCTAACGTTTCATGTGATGAAAGTTACCACGAATTAGATACTCTTCTAAAATAACATTCATTGTGGAAAATAATCAAAAAAATAAAATAAAAGTTAAAAAAAAAAAACCAACCTAACATTTGTTTCACAATAGGGCCAGACGGTCATAACTGTGATGACCGGGTGGTCATCACTGTGATGACCGTGTGCTCATTATGTTAAGGGAATTTTTTGATCTAACGTTTCATGTGATGAAAGTTACCACGAATTAGTTACTCTTCTAAAATAACATTCATTGTGGAAAATAATCAAAAAAATAAAATAAAAGTTAACAAAAAAAAACCAACCTAACATTTGTTTCATAATAGGGCCAGACGGTCATAACTGTGATGACCGTGTGCCCATTATGTTAAGGGAATTTTTTGATCTAACGTTTCATGTGATGAAAGTTACCACGAATTAGTTACTCTTCTAAAATAACATTCATTGTGGAAAATAATCAAAAAAATAAAATAAAAGTTGACAAAAAAAACATAATTATGAACTAGGATTGCTGATCGATTGCTTCGACCTTGTTGGACGTATTCTTAAGGGAACTGAATTAGTACAGGATTGTCGGTTGTGTCCATAACCATGACATCTACCACACCGAACAGACTCATGTTCTTCTCCTTGGGACAAAATCCTTCTAACCCGTGGCCTTCCGGGCCCACGCTTTGTTTTGGGAGGATTCACAATTTGCGACCTCACTTCTTCAGGAACATCCCAGCCATCTGCGCTGCCAATAGGATGGACTACAGACGAATAACAACCATAAAGATAATCTTTCGTGTAGTAATTCGAGCAATAATTGTATGGATCTATTCGTCGGTGGTTACAAACTGCCATTGCATGCGGGCAAGGGATCTGATCGACCTGAAATCGTCTGCACGTACATGTCCTTTCGCTCATATCGACAATCCATATTTGGCCAGCATTGTTGGTGACGGCGTACTCAAACTGATCAGTTGGCCGCGGCTGTAACAAAGGGAATTGTAAGCCATCGATTTCATTAAGTTTAAGAAAAAACTTGGCATATACCGTATTTTATGTTTGATGTGGTCGTTATCACATACCGTTACTGTTAGTCCTAATGAGAAATTTGTGCGAATCAAATTCTCTGTCGTTGGGGCCAGTTTCGATGTTATTTTCAGGGCCTCTTCACGTCTCTCGACAAACCATCTTTGTAGTAGTTCCCTCAACCATTCAACTAAGAATCCAATTGGCATTAACCTGGCTTTCCGATCCACATTGTTCAATGACTCTGCAATGTTGGTAGTCATGATTGCATACCTCCGTCCGTTGAAGTATGCTCGCGACCACTTTGTAGGATCGGCCTGCAAAAGGTATCGGTGCATGTCGGGGTTACGACTACGGATGGATTCCATATGACGATGGTGCTCACTTAGAAGATACGACCTCGCTGCACCGTTAAAATAGGTCTTCAAAGGACCTTTGAAATCTTTGTATTTTGTCTTCAAGTTGGCAGCCAAGTGTTGGACACATATCCCGAAGGCAGCATCTGGATACACGATGTTGGCTGCATATTCGATACCCTTATGCCTATCAGCCACAATAGCAAGAGACTCTCGCGTGCCGATTGAATCCCTTAGCTTATCGAAGAACCATAGCCATGATTCATTGCTTTCTGACGGAACGATACCAAATGCAAGTGGAAAGATGGAGCCATTTGCATCGTGACCGCATGCTGCAAGAAGCATTCCTCCAAACTTGGCCTTTAATGCTGATCCATCAACCACAATTACTGGACGACAATAAGGCCAACCGTTCTTTGAAGCAGCTAAGCACATGTAGAAGTATTGTAAACAATTCCCTGAGTCTGTCTCAATGTGAATGTCGGATGCAGGATTTTTCTTCTTAACCATTTCAGCCCACGCGGGCAAAACTGTAATTATTAAATAATCATTACCATGTCGTAAATATGATAGTTATAATATCAGTCATGAACATATAACAAGATAAGGAAAAATACCATTGTATGACTCTGCATCATCGCCCCTCAAGCTTGTTAATGCAGCTTCCTTCCCTCGCCATGCTCTAAGATAATTGAAAGAAACTCCAAATTCGGCCTGCATGTCGCGCATTTTTTCTCGAGGTCTATATGAGGTACTAGTCGGATCCAAGTATTTTGCCTTAACACACTCCCCAATCATCCAACTCTTGGCTTGACGATGATGACCTTGAATGATGTCGATTGAACAAGTATGGACATCGTCGTATCTCTTCACAACAAACATTTCACTACCTCTCATCCTAGTCGCACGCAATTGCCATGGACAGCCCTCGTTATCTATGCATATCACATGTAATAGAGTAGAGTTCGACCTCTTTACCTTGAATTGGTAGTGTTTACTCATGGCATCGTGATGAAGATGGTATTGCAGTAACTTTTTGTTCTCAAAAATACAATTTCTGCGCATTGTGACAGGTGTAAAATCATTCGCAACTACTGGGTTGGATACACTGTCACTGCTTGGTACATTAGTTGTTTGAGATGTAGTATTATTGGCAATAGAATGGGCTCCAATGCTTGCTGCGACACTATCCTCGTTCGGATGACGAGCATCATCCGCAACATTCAATTCACCGGCATTACAATCACCATGGGCCATGCATAAGTCATTGTTCAATACTTGATGTTGATTTTCAATTCCATATTCAGTGTGTGAATCCAGACCTATTGTGGGAGAAGGGATACAAGGAGGAGAAGGAAGGATGATCAGATTACTGTCATCTACATGTTGCATGGCTTCATCACTCTGTACACCCTCCCTAGAACGTTGAACGTCTATGTGGTTGCTTCCCCCTACCTCCGGTGGCCTTGTTTCCGCTGCAGACTCATCCAATGCATCGATCGTAATTGGAAATTTACTAAGCACATGAACATCCTTCTTCTTCAATTGTCTGTAGAATTTAACGTCAGCATCACACTGTATCCTGACAAGAGGCATTCCAGGTTCAACACCGTATCTCATGACTATAGTCTTTGCTGGGCCCCGAATTCCAATTGCACTTCTGACCAACTCAATAAGACCAACATATGTTGCGGTCTCGGGCACCAATATTCCCTTCATTTCGCCACCAACATATCTCAATGTACCGTCCCATTGACCATTATACTTGACGAAAACACACACCTCATCCATTCCTGAATGAAACAGCAACAAGTTATTCAATAAAGGTTTATTTGGACGATTACAAAGAAAGGAAAAATTATGACGGATACAGAGTTGACTTATTTCTATCACAAAACTGGTCACAATGATAATGACCGGATGGTCATTATGAAAATGACCAGCCTTTTATATAGAGAGGGTTGACATTTGTAGCCCAAAACTGGTCACAATGATAATGACCGAATGGTCAATATGAAAATGACCAGTTTTTTTATATAGAGAGAGTTGTCTTCTGTATCCCAAAACTGGTCCCAATGATAATGACCGGATGGTCACAATGATAATGACAGGATGGTCAATGTGAAAATTGACCAGTTTTTATTTATAGACAGATGACTTTCTATATCAAAACTACCAGGTGGTCAATATGAAAATGACCGGATGGTCAATATGAAAATGACCGTTATTTTTTACATAGAAAGTTGACTTCATATCTCGGAACTGATGGTCAATATGAAAATGACCATATGGTCAATATGAAAATGACCGTTTTTTTTTATATAGAAAGTTGACTTTATATCTCAGAACTGCTAACAATGATAATGACCAGGTGGTCAATATGAAAATGACCGGATGGTCAATATGAAAATGACCGTTTTTTTTATATAGAAAGTTGACTTTATATCTCAGAATGGTCACAACGATAATGACCAGATGGTCAATATGAAAATGACCAGTTCTTTTAATACTGGTCACAATGATAATAACCGTCTGGTTGGAAGCAAATATTAACAAATAAAACCAAATAACAACCACTATTACCTCAGATTGGCTGATTGGAAGTGGGAAGATCTCTACTCAAATGGAGTTGAAGTAGATCTCGCAGATTCGGTTCAACTGTGACGAGGATAGGGACGGACAGTTTTAACAGAGTGAACGACGATGTGGTTCGATTTGTTGGACTTAGAGTGAGTATCGATCAGTGGGTAATAGTGCAGAGAGGATTCCTGAGGCTTCACTGAGAGAAAATCGAGGAAATGAGGGAAAAAAAAGTTCTAATTTTTGGGTACTGTGAGTTATATATTGTCGGGATGGAGATGGAGGGAAGGGGGTGAGGGGGGCGGGAAAGTGGGAAAAAATTCAGATTAGGGTTTGGTTGAGGGCATATATGTCTTTATACATCAACCTAAAAAGTGGGCGGTGACGTGGCGGTGCTAGAAATGAAGGGAAAAAAAAGTGGTGCTGATTTTAATATAATTTTTCCCACAAGTGCTAAAAATGAAATTAACCCAAATTTACATACCTTCATTCATCTTCAATCTCCTCGAATCCATTGTAACCCGAATTTTACAAAAAAATTCCTACGCCGTTTCCGGCTTACAAAAATTCTAGGAATTGAAAGAACGACCTAGCGGTGATAATAGACCGCATCTATTACACTTGAAAAATCTAGATACAAATTCTAACCTCTATGGAATCATGACCGGCAAAATTGAACAAGATCATATATTATAAAAATAATATAAAGCATTCGTTCATCCATACATCCATTCATAATATATTTAACATACTCAAAATAAAACCTAGAGTGCCAACTCTATAAAATATTTCATTAATGCATAGAGAGAAATTTATTCGATCAAATAATTTATGTTATATACATGATCATGAGTTGGCTCTGATACCAATTGTTGGAAAAATCGGATCCGATATTAGAGTTACGGCGCAGCGGAAGTTTTAAAAATTTTTATGCCGATTCGGAAAAGAGGCTCATGATGCATATAACAATAAATTAAATTCATGATTAAGCATACCTTATTTCTTGGATTCCGGAATTACTAGAGCGATTGACCAACGTGTCTTCTCTATTATTCTCGAGTTCCACGTCTCAGAGTGTGTGTGGGCACACGTTCTATAAATCCAAGTGACCAGTAATGCTTTCCGAAGTCTAGATCCTTCCTTCTCAATTCCGATGTTCCTCGTTGAGAATATTATCCAACTTCTTTCTTCAAAACTGCAAAACAGGAACCGGTTAACCTCCTATGAAAATTATCACTCGGTTTAACCTTCCTCACAATTTTGATTCAATGGAATTTTCTCTCTTTTCCTCTCTCACAAGATAGCCGAATTTTATGATGTGGAAGAAACCCAAATTATTTTTCTTCTCACTCCAAAAAACGTTTTTCTCCTTTTGTGAATTACCAAAAATTAAGTTTTTCAAGAATTCCTAGCCTTTATATAGAAGTCCAATCCTTTTCAAAATTTATCTCCTTTAAAAAATAACTAATAATTATTTTTCTGGATAAATTTTGAATCAAAAGATCATACGACTTTAGGGCTAGATTCATTGAACCTAAAAACGTTTTTCCAAGAGGAAATCTTTCCTCAAAAAATTCGGCCACCTTTGAAATTCAAAGGTTGATTGGTGGTTCAAATGTTAAATCAAGAATCTAGACTAGTCAAAAGATCCTAGTCCTATCTAGATTCAAATTCCTTTTAAACCTTTTTGAATTTAAATATGATTCACTTATTTGAATTAAATATTTTCCACACAACATCAACCATATTAATTAATTTAAATCAATGGAATATTTCAAATTTTCTTTCCTCACAAAAACCGTGCACCTCTTTTAAGGAAAGAAAAATCCATCAAATAATCTCCATTATTTAAATCAATTAATAATTTAATGTTAGGAATATATTTGAATAATTTTGAAACAAATTTTTTTCCCTCCACCTATCTAAAAACCGTGCACCACATTTAGATTAGGAGAGAAAAATTTGTTTTCCAAAATTAAATAATTCAAACACAATCTTATTTCAAAATTCAATTAACCAATCTCATGTTGACAAATCATATTATTTGTCTACACAAATCTCACATGTCCAATCCTTTCTAGATTGTATGTTAGAAAGTACCATGTCTTAATAGACATTATTAAATTCCATTTAAATTTACCGATCTCATTAGGAACAAATCCCGAGATGCTATATGGAACTATATGAGCTAATAGAGGGACCCGATGGAAATATGTAAAGAGGCACCTATAATTGTGAAAAATTAATCCCAGATTAATTATTCATCAATTATCAACTTCAATACTATTCCACTAAAAGTTTGAAGCTGAACTCCTGCTTACATACCGTATTACGAAAGCTCTCTTACGCAGCACTTCTTCCATGATTTATTCATCGCTTGCTTAATCCCCATATGTTATCCATGATTGAATTAAGGACTTTTTCCGTTTTACCTTTTCAATCATTTTAACTTAAAGTTCCATTATTCTCTATTGAAAGAATCACCAATTGTAAAACCATACAATTGATAAACCACCAGAGAACACAAAGTAAACCTATGGCCAAGATCTTGTTATACTATCTTTCAATCCCCGAATAATGCCTTTAAGTAGATAACATTTACTATCGTTAAGATAGTTATGGATTCCGTATCTATGAATCTTGATTTCTCCATCCATAAGTCATGCACCCAAAACACAAGTATATTGACCATGAATTAACAGTGTCTCACCTATAGTGCATTTAAGTACATAAGTCATGGATACGAACTCAAGTAATCATTTCAGGATTAAGATTAATGCAGGATGATAATCAAAGTGTTATTGATTCTTATAAACAGAATTATTAAACCGAATCAATTTACACTTTAGGTCCAGTCCAATGTAATACCTCAATACTGGTATACATCAAAGTTTCTATTCGGAACTTATCCAATGGTTAAGACAAACCATCCCTCCAAGGAAGTAGACAACCTTTACAATCTTATCATGAATAAGATCCCCAAATCTTATTCTATCGATTGCGGACTATTTATTTAGACTGTTATCAAATTACCACGTCTTCTATGTATACCCCGTATACATATGGTAATCCGATATATTACCAACAGCCAAGAAGTATTTTATGTTTGCTCAAAATAACCATACAATCAACAAATGAAAGTAAATAGGACACAACTTATTAAACATGAATAACCTGCTCTTATTAATATCAAAATGTCATATT
Source organism: Ficus hirta (assembly GCA_038430175.1). Classification (NCBI taxonomy): domain Eukaryota; kingdom Viridiplantae; phylum Streptophyta; class Magnoliopsida; order Rosales; family Moraceae; genus Ficus; species Ficus hirta. The sequence goes on along the minus strand of CM076585.1, from coordinate 17,939,365 downwards.
TACAGAAAATCCCTAACATTGATTTTCTATCCTTAGGGCACATTTAGATCCCAACAAATCTCTTGCAGCTTATTATTACTATAATGGGAGAATAATAACAAGCTGGCCCACCTTAGAGTCTGTGGTCTAAATAAAATAACAGCCCATAGAGCCTTATTTATAATGAATGGACTTGGTGGAATTTGAATTCAAATAGGACTAGGAGATTCAAATTTTGATTCAAAATTTTTATCCCAAATTATCTTATGATTTTATCTCAATGGATAATGTTCCATAACTCCAATTTAAATTCAAAATAAAATCATAACAACTTTATTTGAATTAAATAATTATGTAATAATTATCCAAACAAAATCAATAAGGAAATAATATTTTCCTTCCCTTATCCTCATAAAACGCCTACCCATGGTAAACTAGGATAAAATTTTGTTTTAATTTCAAATCCAAATAGGATAATTACCATATTTAATTTAAAATATTTATTTAAAAAACATTATCTAGATATTTAAATTAATTATCCAAATAATTAATTTATCCATATCTCTTAATTTTAATTAATCTCATATTTATCACAAAAGATAAATATAATTATTTCAAATTTCAAATTTTATCTTCAAATAAATATTTATCCAAGTAATTCAATGAAACAAAATTCTCATTCTACCCTTAGTAGAAAAAACACCTACACCTTATGGGAGGTGTTCCGAATTTTTCTCTTCACTAAGTCCAAGAATTAAAGCTATAATGAATATCCCACTTGATTACCATCCGTTAAGAAATTATATTGAGCTAGTAAATAGACCAATTGAAAATATATAATAAGGGGTCCAATAATCTATATATAATAAGGGGTCCAATAATCTATGTAATAAATTATTTTATACCAAATAAATTAATTCCACAATTATTAGTTTTAGAGTCACACCACTATAAACCTGAAACTGCACTCCCAATTATATATCGTATTACATAAGCTAGTGTGTAGCTACTGATGAGGACATGGCTAACACAAGAGCTTGGAATGCGGATCCTATTCAAGTTCCTATTGGACCGATTACAAGAACACGGGCCAAGAAATTCAAAAATGCGTTAAATGGGCTGATTTGAGGGATTTAGGCTCAAGCATGCATGTGGAGGCCTGTTGAGGGAGATGAACAAGTTGACCAGTCTTTAACAAGCATGATTCAGGCTCAAGAAAGTCAATAGGAGAATCTGTGCTTACTTTCCTTTTCCGGCAACTCGTCTGGTTTCAAGCTACAATAAAAGGAAAGAGATTTGTCAATCAAGGCTGATTTGGGCGCATTTGCTGGGAAGGACATCTGATTTGGGCGCATTGGTTACTTTCCACTTTCCTATTTTAGTTCTTTGACTTTTTACTTTCCTTTTTTCTTAGGCATATGTAATCAGCCAACTAAGGGGGCTGATTGTTTCTATTTTTGTTTAGCCTTAATTAGTCTAGATTTTTTAGCCTTCTTTAAGATAGCCATTTTAGGAACTTTTCCTTTTAATGTTCCTTTAAAAGGATGTCTAGGGATTGTAAAAATCAGATCATTGTATTAAGTAAAATTGTGAGATTTCTTTCTCTTTGGTTCTTTGAAGAACTATTCGAATTTATCGGAATTTTTCATGGCATTCACCATCGACTTATCAAACGGAATTCCACCACCGTTTGTGGCGTCTTCCTTATACCGAGGTTCTTGTTTCGCATTAAATAATGGGTTGAGGTCATTTATACCAAAGTTCTTGTTTTTGTTGAAGCAACGGGTCAAGGTCTCCTATCCAAACTTGATCGTAGAACGTTCTTGGGTTCCTTTTAGTTGTCAGGTCTCATTATTCTTGGTCGGGTTTGTATCATTTGATATCAGAGCTTCGATTCTAATATCAAGTTTGTCTATCCTTTTTTATTTAGTTTCTGTTTTGGCCGATTGTGTGTGGCCGAATTAGTTTTTTTTTTTAAAAACGTCAGAAAAAAACGTCAAAAAAAAATGATTCCAGATTTGTTTGTAATTTGTAATTTCTGGTTCTAGTTGTAATTCCTATTCATGACATATTAAAAGAAAACAAAAAGAAGAAGAAGAAGAAGAAGATAACATAAAGGGGTTCGAAAAAAAAAATTCGTGAAAATTTTGCTAATTTGTGCTTTTGAAAACCTGATCACCTGTGTTCTTTATATACCTACTTTTGAACCTGACTTTTTCTTGGTGAGTTCTTGGTGAATTATTGCTGGGAATTTCGAATATTGTTTGTTTAGTTTCAAAATAACTGAAAGAGAATTGTCGAGTGGAAAAAGGCAAGAATGGTGAGAATATTAGAGGGTGAAAAGCCACGTATTTTTTGAGAGAAAACACGAGTGTAGAGTGATTCACATTCTTGAGTGTAAACACATAAGGGAGAAAATTATGAGGTCCTTTCTTTCCAGCTTTGTTTTGCAGCAATCATGTCTCACAAAAGCATTGCTGTAGGTGCTACGGAACTGGCTGATCCAAAATTGTTTATGGAGGCCATGATGAGTGAGATGAGGCATGTGATGAGGTTGGAATTGGAGCAGGTTCACGAACAGATAGATCGGATAGAGAATACACGTGTGGAGCAGCCACAACATGCCCCCAATGTGCATAGGAGGGAAAGAGTTCAACCGAGACATGTAGCAGAGGACTTTGAGGAGTTCAATGAGGGCGGTTTTGAGGAAGAGGACGATAGACACTCAGTGAGCAGTGTTAGGAAATTTGGACGAGTTAAAAGAGATAAGAATATGGAGGATAATAGGCAGCATTAAGATGAAGGTGCCTTTGTTTCACAGTAGCAATAATGATCCCGAGGCTTATCTAGAATGGGAAAACAAGATGGAGCTAGTTTATGATTGCCACAACTACTCCGAGATGAAAAAGGTAAAACTTGCGGCCATTGAGTTTTCTGACTATGCTATTGTTTGGTGGGATCAATTGGTGTTAAACAGGAGACGAAATAGAGAAAGATCGATGGACACTTGGGAGGAGATGAAAACGGTGATGAGGATGCGTTTTGTTCCAAGTCACTACTACCGGGATTTGTACAAGAAGCTGTAAAGACTCACACAAGGCAATTGGAGTGTCGAAGATTATTACCAAGAGATGGAGGTAGCAATGATCCGAGTAAATGTAGAGGAGGATCGAGAAGCCACTATGGCCAGGTTTTTGGCAGGTTTGAATCAGGAAATCGCCAATCAGGTGGAGTTGCAACATTACGTAGAGTTGGAGGAGATGGTACATATGGCCATAAAAGTTGAGAAGCAACTTAAGAGGAAGGGTAGCCGACCGAGCCGATTTACGGAACAAACTCCTTGGAAGCTGACTTATCCAAAGAAGGAAGAGAAAGCCACCGCCAACCCTAAGGCCGAGACAAAGCCTTCTTCCTCGACTTTCAATTCACAAGGTAAAAATGACTCTACTTCCACTCGTAATTGTGACATTAAGTGTTTCAAATATCAAGGCAGGGGTCACATATTGAGTTAATGTCCGAATAAGAGAGTCATGGTGCTGCGAGACAATGGTGAAATTGTGACTGACAATGAAGATTCCGACACCAACGACAAGTCACCATTGAAGGACGTTTCCGAGGAGGAGTATTCAACCCCTAATGCATTAACATTGGTGGCAAGGAGAGCATTGAGCTTGCAAGCAAAAGAAGTCGAAGAAGTGTAGCGGGAGAACATCTTTCACATTAGGTGCTACGTCAAAGACAAGGTATGTAGTGTGATTATTGATGGTGGTAGTTGTACTAATATTGCAAGCACAACAATGGTGGAAAAATTGGGACTGCCCACATTGAAGCACCCACGACCTTACAAGCTACAATAGATAAATAATAGTGGTGAGATCAGGGTCAACAAGCAGGTGTTAGTTGCGTTTTGAATCCGAAAATATGAAGATGAAGTATTGTGTGATGTAGTACCGATGCAAGTGGGACACTTGTTGCTAGGGTGACCATGGCAGTTCGATAGGCGTGTGAAGCACGCCGGCTTTATGAACAAATACTCCTTTGTACTTAATCAACAACCAATCACTCTTGTACCATTGACACTGCAACAAGTATATGAGGATCAAGTGAGATTGCAAAAAGAGAGTGATCAAAAGAAAGAGAGTGAACAAAAGAAAACGAGTGTAAAAGAGCGAGAGGTCGAAGAAAAAAAGAGAGAAAAGGAAATTGTAGATTAGGCCTTTGAGAGAAAAGCAGAGAGAAAACAAAAGAATTTTTATACAAAAGCCAAAAAAATTAAGTGAGTGATGTTTTCAAGCCAGCCGATGATTGTACTCTTGTACAAAGAGGCGATTTTAAACACTAACGAACTTGACCCTGCTTTGCCTAGTTTTGTTGTTTCTCTATTGCAGGAATTTGAGGATGTCTTTCCCGACGAGGTGCCTCATGGTTTGCCTCCAATTTGAGGAATAGAGCATCAAATTGTCTTTGTGCCTGGCGCTTCCATTCTAAACCAACCAGCGTATAGGAGCAATCCAGAGGAGACGAAGGAGCTTCAAAGGCAGGTTAGTGAATTATTGGAAAAAGGATATGTTCGAGAAAGCATGAGTCCATGTGCAGTTCCAGTTTTATTAGTTCCTAAGAAGGATGGGACGTCGAGAATGTGCATTGACTGCCGAGCTATCAACAACATTACGGTAAAGTATCGACATCCTATTTCTCACTTAGATGATATGTTAGATGAATTGCATGGTTCCTGTGTATTTTCTAAAATTGATTTGAAAAGTGGATATCATCAAATCCGAATGAAATAGGGCGATGAATGGAAAACTGCATTCAAAACTAAATATGGATTGTATGAGTGGTTAGTAATACCGTTTGGTTTAAATAACACTCTTAGTACTTTCATGCATTTAATGAATCATGATTTGTGTGCATTTATTAGAAAATTTGTTGTCGTATATTTTGATGATATTCTCATATATAGCAAAAACTTGGATAATCATGTAGTGCATTTGAAATCTATTTTAAATGTGCTTAGAAAATAAAAGTTGTTGTTTGCTAATCTGAAGAAGTGTACCCCCAACAACGCCTATACTTGTAGGTTCGGAATTGTTGGTTGTTGTGCCTCTTCGGTTGAGTTTTCTTCTTGATTGCGAGACATATTTAAATCTACAAACTAAGGTTAGGGATCCTCTCAAGCACTTCCTCACGTGTTTCACTCAAGAAAGATTCGCTCACTCTCGTGTTTGTCACTCAATTGACTTTTACCCTCTTATGTTCTCACCACTCTTGCCTTTTTTCACTCATTGTGCCTTCTTTGATTCTTAATTAGATTCAAGAACAATCAGGATTCAAGCAGCAATTCGATGAGAAAAGCAACCAAAACAAACCACAAGATTCAATAGACAATTCCCAAGAAACTAGTGCAAGAATTAAAATGAGAAAGATGGTTCTAAAGTAAGAGATGCTCGGTCAAACCACAACGAATTACAGTAATTAATCTGATATATATATATATTTGTTTTACTTGTTGATAATTTGGATTTCTTCTTCTGCTTCCTCTTTTGATAATCCAGAATTTTTTTTTAGGACAATCTCCAACAAAGGTCCGATTGAGAACAAATAAAGGAGTAGTAATCCCAAAGAAATTTCGACCCCTAGCACAAACAAGAAAACCTAGTTAGACCCCAAGAACCATAATTTCTGAAATTTCGAACAGCAACTTTTTTTTGTTTTTTGTTTTTTTTGTTTTATAATTTGAACACAAGAAAAACAATAAAGCAATTAAAGGATAATTCAAACTTGACTTGGAACCTAGGCTCTGATACCAACTGATATAATCCTCGCCGATGAAATGACGAAACCCAACACCAAATGTGGATTCAAACCCCAAGACCTTCAAGATGCAAGCTTGTTTGAGCCTTGACCCGTAACCTAGCAAGACAAGAACCAAGACTTCGAATATTGACAAACGCCATACCAAGACTCTCAAGAATGTCTCAAGAACCTATATGATAAGTTTGGTTGTTGAATGCCCCAAGAATAACTTGATAATTTCAAAAGTCTTTTCAAGAATGCAAGAAAACACACTCACTTTTTTCTTTTTTTTTTTCTGAATTCCCAAAAATTGATCATTACCTTCAAAACACACCTTTTATAGGCTGCTAGGTACAAATCTTTTCTTCTTAAATTATCCTCTAATAAATTTGGAATTGACAAAAGGAAAACAAATCAGGAAACTAACCTACTCTTCCTAAATCACGCCTACAACTAGAAAAGGAAAAATTAAGTATTAAATTGGCTTTATTATCAGCCAATACACCTAAAGAATCACGCCTAACAAATAAGAGAAGTTAAATAAATTGGCAAGCAAGCCTTGCAATCAGATCTATAACACCAAAAGGGAAAGTAACCATGCCAATTTACTTGCTGAAATTAAGCTTGTTTTGACCGGACCCTTCTAGAACTTCAATCATGGTGATGCTCCTTTGATGATAACATGGACCATGCTTAATGGGCCTCCACGAATTTACTTGAGTCCAAACTTCTTGAATCAGCCTATTCAATGCTTCTTTAAATCGCTTGGCTCTAAGTCTAGTAATTGGCCCAATTGGCAAGCATAATGGATCATGTGGGTGCTGCCCTTGCGTCCCTCCAAACCCACCTGTTAGTTCCCCCTCATGTATGCTTGGTTGTACAGCCTCATTTGCATCAGGTATGGTGAAGATGCCACAAAGCGGTATGGAAAATCCGTTTGATAAGTCGATTTGAATGCCACAATAAATCCTTGATAAGTTTGAATAAATTTCTTCAAAAACTCAAGAAGAATAACTCACAATATGAATAAACATCAAAAACTGCTTTCATAATCTGAAAATCAGCCTTATGTAGCCGAATTTCAATTTTTTAAAATTCCTAATCTACCCCTAAGAATAAACTTGCCTAAAAAACCTAGGAATTAGATTTATCTAAACAAAAATACTTAAATTCGAATTTAAATTCAAATTTTAAACTAAAACTTAAAACTAACATAAGATTACAAGAAAATCAAATCTTGATCAGATCTTGTTTTGAATTTTGAACTTCTTGAACACTTGAAAACGTAATCTTGACTTGATTCTTTATTGGAAAATAACGTCCACTTCAGCCTTGGAAAAAAAAAATGTCCACATCAGCCTTGGAAAAATAAAAACGTCCACATCAGTCTTGGCTCTCTTTTGGATCAACTTTGATGAGTAAAATCAGTCTTTGTTCATCATCAGTAGTGAACACACTCTCTTCTTGTTGTAGAACTCTCCGAACTATGTTATTCAACTCTTTTTTGAATTTTTTAGCTCAAGCTCTCGTCACCGGACCAACTGGAACTTGAATTGGTTCGTGAGTATTCCTTGTAGCCTTGATGTCCTCCCCCCCCCCCTTTTGAGAAGTATTTGTCCTCAAATCATCAATAGCATCAAAAGGACTCAAGTCAGTAACATTGAAAGTAGCACGAACATTGTACTCACCAGGTAAGTCAAGTCTGTAGGCATTGTCATTGATCCGTTCTAGCACTTGAAAAGGACCATCTCCTCGGGGCAGCAACTTAGAACGTCTTTGTGCCAGAAATCTGTCTTTCCTCATATGTAACCACACCCAATCACTGGGCTCAAACACCAAATTGTGAGTTAGCTTGCTTGATGTATTGTTCGGTTCTCCTCTCTATGTTGAGTCGTGCCCTCTCATGGAGTTGCTTCACAAATTCTACCTTCTTGTTATCATCTTGTTTATACCGAATGATGTAGGGAAAAGTCTCAATGAACTCAACCCATCGAGCATGTCTCTTTTTCAGTTTGTGTTGACCTTTCAAATATTTCAAGGATTGATGATCCGTACGAATCACAAACTCCTTTGGCCACAAGCAGTGCTGTATTGTCTCTAAAGCTTGAACCAATGCGAACAACTCTTTGTTATAAGTAGGGTAGTTAAGTGCAGCCTCGCTTAGATATTCGCTAAAGTATGCAAGTAATCTCCCATCCTGCATAAGAACAGTGCCTGTACCTACATTAGAAGCATCACATTCGATTCGAACGTTTTAATACTTGAAAACGTTATCTTGACTTGATTCTTTGTTGGAAAATAATGTCCAATTCAGCCTTGGAAAATAAAATCATCCACATCAGCCTTGGCTCTCTTCCGGATCAACTTTGATGAGTAAAATCAGTCTTTGTTCACCATCAGTAGTGAACACACTCTTTTCTTGTTGTAGAACTCTCCAACTAAGTTATTCAACTCTTCTTTGAATCTTTTAGCTCGAGCTCTCGTCACCGGACCAACTGAAACTTGAATTAGTTCGTGAGTATTCCTTCCAGCCTTGATGTCCTCATCATGATGGCTCGGCAATTAACACACATTCTCCACGTCCCATCATTCTTAGGTACTAGCAACACCGGAATGGTGCATGGACTCATGCTTTCTATCACGTGCCCCTTTTCCATTAATTTACTAACCTGCCTTTGTAGCTCTTTTGTTTCCTCAGGATTGCTCCTATAAGCCGGTCGGTTTGGAATGGAAGCGCCAGGTATAAAGTCAATTTGATGCTCTATTCCTCGAATTGGAGGCAAACCATGAGGCTCCTCGTCAGGAAAAACATCCTCAAATTCTTGCAACAGAGAAACAACAGAAATAGACAAAGCAGGGTCAAGTTCATTAGTGTTTAAAAATGCCTCTTTGTACAAGAGTACAATCATCGGTGGATTTGAAAACATCGCTCACTTAATTTTTTTGGCTTTTGCATAAAAGTTATTTTGTTTTCTCTTTGCTTTTCTCTCAACGGCCGAATCTATAATTGCCTTTTCTCTCTTTTTTTCTTCGGCCTCTCGCTCTGTTACACTCTTTTTCTTTTGATCACTCTCTTTTTATTTATCACTCTCTTTTTGCAACTTCACTTGATCGTCATAAACTTGTTTCGGTGTCATTGGAACAAGAGTGATGGGTTTCTAATTGAGCACAAACGAGTACTTGTTGGTAAAGCCATCATGCTTAATCGGCTGATCAAATTGCCACGGTCGGCCTAATAACAAATGTCCAGCTTGCATCGGAACTACATCACACAAAACTTCATCTTCGTACTTTCCAATGCGGAATGAAACCAACACCTGTTTATTCACTCTTACCTCACCACTATCATTGAGTCATTGCAATTTATAAGGCCAGGGATGTTTAATTGCTAGCAATCCCAATTTTTCAACCAAAGTAGTGCTAGCAACATTAATACAATTACCTCCATCAATAATCACACTACATACCTTGTTTTGCATGTGGCATCTAGTATGAAAGATGTTTTCTCGCTGCATCTCTTCCTCTTCTTTGGCTTGCACACTTAGAGCTCTTCTTGCAACCAACAATTCACCTTGGACATCATATTCCTCATCATCCACGTCCGCCAATGGTGGCATAGAGTCGGTTTCCGACTCGTAGACGGTTTCAATCTCACCATTATCCCGTATCACTATGATTCGTTTGTTCGGGCATTGACTTGCTCTGTGACTCTTGCCTTGATATTTAAAACACTTAATGTCACGATTTCGAGAAGTGGTAGGGTCGGAATTACCTTGAGAACCATGGCTGGTTGTTTCTTGTTTTGGCTCAGATTTAAGTTTTGCAGCTGGTTCCTCCTCTTTCTTGACATAACTCGGTTTCCATGGGAAAGAACCCGAACTATGGGTTGCACGTGTACCACCCCTCCTCTTGAGCTGTTGCTCCTCTTTGATGGCCATGTGCACCATATCCTCTAACTCCACATAATGATGCATCTGCACTCTATCATGAATTTCTTGACATAAGCCATTCAAGAACCTAGCCATGGTAGCCTCTTGGTCTTCTTGGACATTAGCCTAGATCATAGCAATCTCCATCTCCTGATAATAATCCTCCACACTCCGGTTACCTTGTCTAAGCCTTTGCAATTTCTGGTACAACTCCCAGTAGTAATGGCTTGGTACAAACCGCTTCCTCATTACTATCTTCATCCCTTCTCACGTCTCTATCGGACGTTCTCTATTTCGCCGCCTGTTCAGCACTAACTGATCGCACCAAACAATAGCATAGTCAGAAAACTCAATGGCAACAAGTTTTGCTTTCTTCATCTCAGCGTAGTTGTGACAATCGAATACTAACTCCACCTTCTTCTCCCACTCAAGATAAGCTTTGGGATCGTTTTTACCTTGAAACGACAGAATCTTCATCTTAATACTACCCAAGCTATTATCTTCCCGATTCCTAGCTTCTCTAAACCACCCTCCATGTCTCCTATTACCAACAACTAAATCCCGATCATATTCTTCATCAAAACCAGCCCCACTATACTCTTCGTCTTCATCTCTCACTCCCCTAGGTTGAACCGTTTCCCTTCTACGCACATTAGGAGCGTTTTGTGGCTACTCCACACGTATATTATTTATCCGATCTATCCGTTCATGTACCTGCTCCAATTCCAACCTCATCACATGCCTCATCTCACTCATCATGGCCTCCATAAACACTTTCGGATCAGCCATTCCCGTATTACCTTCGGCAATGATCTTATCACTGTTGTGAGACATGATTGCTGCAAAAATGAAGTTAGAAAGAAAAAGATCTCACTCACTCCCTCACGCATTTTTCTCAAAGAATGATTCACTCAATTTCACTAGTGTTTCACTCAATATATTTGGCTTTTACCCTCTAACAGGCTCACCATTCTTGCCTTTTTCCACTCGATAATTCTTTTTAAGTTCTTTTTGAAACTAAACAGACAATATTCAAAATTCTCAGCAACAATTCACCAAGAACTCACCAAGGAAATCCAGGTTCAAAAGTAAGAATACAAGGAACACGGGTGATTAGGTTTTTAGAAGCACAAATTAGCCAAATTTTCACGAAAAATTTTGGTCTTTGTTTTTTGGCTTGTTGGAACCAAAATGGATGAAAACAAACAAAAAAATTTAGGTCTTTTTTTTTTAAATTTATTTATAAATTTTATGTGTTACGAATAGAAATTACCATCAGAAACATATTAGAGCAAGGAAACAAGCATAAATTCGAACTGGAAGAAAGATGAAAAATTCGGCCAAGGTAGGTTTTTTTTTTCCTTATATTAGAATCCAAACTTCTTGAATCAGCCCATTGAGTACATCTTTGAACTTCTTTGCTCGAACTCTCGTAATCGGCCCAACTGGAACTTGAATCGGATCCCTTGAAGTTGTGCTATGATTTGCATCAGTTAACTTGGTAATGGTTGCCTAGGGAGATAGTTGGGTGGCTGTTCTACTACCTTGGGTGAACGTTTTTAGGTGCTTTAGAGGTGAAAAAAGACTTCAACAGGGGAAGACTTTCCAAAAGAGTGAATATTTAATTCCTAGAGCAACAAAACTTGAACCTCTCATCTGAAAGAGGAGAGAGAGAATATTATAGGAATATTCTTTTGGCTTTTATTGGGTTTAATGGGCTTTTGTAGGCTTCACTTAGACAAAGGGAATTAGACTAAGTATTTGGGGTATTTCTAGGTTTTCCACAATCCATATTATTCTAATTACTCATTTACTAAAAGGCTCCAAAGTCAGCCAAGAGTCTAATTGGACTGAATAAATGGGCTCATTCATGTTCTTTGGCCTTTCAAACCATAACTCACCCAAAGATCCCCGAAGCATGGCTTGGGTCCACATACCACTTTTGGCCTACATTGCAAGATGTGGGTTAAGCCTAAGCCGTGTCAAATTTTTGGGCATCAACATTAGTGTACTGATAACTTCATGTATACCAAGGCTCCTCGCTTCGGTTACCAAAATCTTAAATCAAGTGACACAAATAACCTAAGTATCTGACATAAATCCAAACCTAATTAATTAAATATCAGACCTTAATTAGTGTGATTTAATAATACTGTATTAAATATTAATTTTGCTCGATTTGCGTGCAAACTGTGAAAATATATATTAGGGTTTAAAACATCGTTATTTAAATTTAAAACATCAAAATAAGACTGATCGAATCGAAACAAGGTCCCTGCAGGTTCTTTGCCTCTATGCGGTTGATCGGTCCTGATAATTAACTCTTATTATTATTATAATTATTATTAGAGTAATGCTAGAGATACCAACTTTAATCCTAAGTTTTTGAGTACCAACTAATGTTCATATTTTCATTGATAAATGTAATCAATTGATGTGGTAATGCTTTAAAAATACTTAACAATAAAAATATGACAACTCATATGCTACATAAATTGGTATTCAAAAGTTGTGATTAGAGTTAGTATTCCTAGTATTTTTCTTATTATTATTATTATTATTTTTTTAGTAATGTGGAAAATAAAATAAAAGGAATAAGTAACATGGTAGAGTGCAATTCACCAAATTAATAATACAATGAAGTCAAACAATAGTTTTACTTAACAATACAGAGTACAGAAACATTATCTATATAGAAATGTGAAAATGCACTACTATGCACTTTCACTTTCATCCAAAAATGTTGTGTTTTGGAAGAAAAATTTTTTTATTTTCTTTTTAGTCTTTAATTTTTGTTTTTTTTAAGTGGCCTTTTTTAATTTTCAATTTTATTTTAATCCTTCTTTCTGTAGGCCTTCAATTTTATTTTTTTTTCTTTTGGTTTTTTTTTTTTTTTTTTTTCATTTTACTCCTTTTTTTCTATATTAGTTTTTTTTAGTGCTTTTATCTTTTTTTTTTCATGTTTTTTTTTAAATTTTCAGGTACTTCGTTGTTTTTTTTTTCCTATATCAAATTTTTAACTTACTAATTTAATTTCTCCTTACTCAAATTAATTTTTTTAAATATGTCTAATATGTACATGACACATGATATAGATTGGTAGAATTATAAAAAGAAAATAATATATAACCAACCTATATGGCAAGCTCATATTGTCTACACCGCAAAGAATTTATGGTACATTTAAAGCAACGGTTTGATATGATATTTTTAGATTGAAGTTTGTTGCCTTTTCAAAAATTTGTTATAATTTTTGTTGATTTTTCAGAAAAAAGAAAAAACTGAAATGAAAGACTTAGGTTGACACCTGAGAACCAAACACATGCTTAGAGTCTGTTTTGTAGAGCTTTCTAGAAGTTGTTTTGGCTTTTTAGGTCTAAAAATAGCTTTTGTAAGTGTTTGGATGATGTGTTCAGTCTCTAGAAGTGCTTCCTGTCAAAGTCAAAAAATGTGACTTCTGACAAAAGCTCTTCTGAGTATATTTTAAAATTTATAGAAAATTTTAAATTAGATATTATAAATTTCATTTAACATTTTTAGTATTTATTAGAATACTTTATAAATCATTTTAACCTCAAAAGCTCTTTGATTCTAAATACTTACTGAGAAACTATAATTTTTGCTTGTCTTCTTTTATTGGTTAAAAGTAGAAGTAAAAATAAAAATTGTATCAAATATGTCCTTAATCTATTTAAAAAATAATAATAATAATTTTGGGTTTTTTTTGTGTGTGGGGGTGGGGGTGGCGGCGGGTGGGGGTGGGGCTGTGGTGGAAGTTAACATCAAAATACTTCATCAATCAAATAAAACAAACGCACCAAAAACACCAAAAAGGGGGACACCAAAATCGAAAGCTAAAGCACAAACCCAAGAATTTAAGAGAACGAAATTCAGAAAACCAAATTTGGAAAAAAGTAAAGAAAGAAAGAGTGCTTCATCTAGTTCTTATAGGTGTGTGTCCTATATATGTACGTATATATATATATTTTTTCTCGGAATCCGATTTTCTCTAATGTTATCTCCCGGACAGTTCTCTGATTCCCAAACCTGAAAGTAGAAAAAAATTGGAAAAAAAAAAAATGTCTTGGCTCTTCAAATCGGTTCAATCAGACGATCCACAAGCGTCCACGTCAGAGTCGCCGGCGACCAGCCCCGCCGGTGTGAAGGAGGACTTGTCGGTTATCGGGCAGACAATCGGCCGCCAACTCCGCGGCGTGGCGGCGTTTCTCGCTCCTCCCCCTCCTCCAACCGCCGCCGATGGAGATTCGCCGGAATTGGAGGCGGAAGCGGAAGCGGAGTCGGACGCTCTGATCGGAATACGGAACGATCTGGCGGAGATCGGCGACAGCTTCAAGAGCGGCCTCACGCTTCTTTCGAGTAACAGCAGCAGCGCGGTCAGTGGTGTCTCTCGGTTCGCTTCGAATTTCTTGCAGTTTCAGGACGAATCGCGAATTGAAGAAGAAGAAGAAGAAGAAGAAGATGGTATTCCAGGGATTACCGATGATGTTCTTCAATTCGTGGCTCAGATTTCAAAGCGACCTGAATGTTGGACCGATTTTCCTTTACGACTCGATCATGGTAATCCTCTGCTGTAATTCTTTATTATTATTTTTTTTTCGTTGTCGTGATTTTTCGTTTACATTAAATGCAATGCTGATAAATGTTCGTACTTTTAAGTAAAAATTAATTTAATCGTTCACTAATTTTTTTTTCCCTGATAATTGTAATCTCTCCCTTTTATTAATTGAAATTCTGGTTAAAGTTCGTACTTTTGGAAGTGTAAGAATAAATAATCGCTTAAATAGTTTTTGTTTTTTGGGTTTAGTTCCAATTACTGGTCTATTTACTTACGCATAATTACAGTGAGCGGTATTCGAACCGAGTAGTATTGGTGTGGCGGGATTTAAAGATGGAATAAATTGTTTACTTGGGTTCTAGGAATTAAAATCGAATTACTGTAAATCTCAATCATGCGTGTACTTAACCCATGCAGTCCGGCTCCCATTCCAGGATAAAAGTGGGCAAGTAGACATGGGTTGGACTCATATTCCCGCATTCTTCGTAAGTAAAAATGCCATAAGTTTGGGAGTTAAGAAAGGAAGAACAAACTTTCATTGGCCTTTGTTTGTCGTACACAGTGGTCCAATATAGGTCTTAATTGGCAGCTCACAGATTCCTTGATATACCGACTAATGTACATTGTTTTTCATTCTAGCATTTAATGTTTTTAGACTTTGTAATCCACCAAAAAAAGAGAGAATAGAAAGTAATCTTGCTTGGTGATGAGGCAAAGTGATGATGGGCAATGGTGTTGCAGTTGATAAATCCCACGGCATTTTTCACTTATCATTTCTATGTTTGCTCTGTTTTTTGAAATCAGCTCGAGCTTAATCACAGTAACTGAATAATCCTTTGGCTTTTAAGGAATCTTTGCTTTACGATAATGTGAAAGTTCACCCCTTTGTCTTTGGACATTGTGTTCTTGCTTTTTGTGTAGCTTGTTCTATATTGCATTTGCTAATACATGTACATGAGACGCTACTAGAATTGATCTTAAAGAGTAAATTTGTTCTCTCCAAAAATCTTGGACTGTCAAGGAACCTCCTTGGTAGATCATCAAAATGCAGGAGCTTTTAAAGCGGTGCCAAATTAATATATACTTATGCTATGGCTATCGTTGTTGCATATGCCTTTTAAGCGCCCTTTGTTGTCTTAAACATTCTGATACAACTTACACATCCAGTCGTGCATTACTTTTCCCTTTTTTTCACCTTTAATAAAGTCGAACTCGTGTGTAAAACTTGCTAATTCATTACTTCCCACTGAAAGACATGGGAATTTATGTTAATAATAGGATTTATGACGATGATTTGGTTTTTTATCATTTGGTTCTTCTACTGTAGAATTCAGCATGTCTGATGCACAGAGAGAACATGCCTCGACTGTTGAACAGTTGATTCCTGACTTTGCTGCACTTCGGCTAAAACTTTGCAATTCCATGAGAGAGGATGTATTTTGGATGATATATTTCATATTGCTGGTTCCTAGACTAAGTGGAAATGATTCTGAGCTTCTATCAACTCCTGATGTGAGATTTTCTCTTTACATATCTCATTATTTTCCGTGTTATTTGTTTTCATGATAAGTCTTATTAGTTCTTGCTGTGTCATTCTTAATTCGAGATTGATTTCACTATATTTATATATATATATATATATATATAAATTCACTGATATCTAGTTCTTCTGGTTATTGGTCGGGTAAACTTTACGGTGCCTTTCTCATTCTCTATCACACCAACTATATACTCCCTCCCGGTCTCTACATGCATTTGTGTTTTTTTTATGTTTATTTAATGCAACTCAAAACTGGATGTTAGAAATGTATGATTTCTTCCTCCAGAACAAACAATTCATTGTAGAGTCTCGGGTGTGACTTGTCCTCCTCGAAAGCTGACAAAGAAAGAGGATGGGTTTTGTGGGTATTAACCTATTTCTTTGACTCAGTGAAGAGTTATGACTTTCCTTCCTCATATCTGTTAAAAGTGTGGAATGAAAAATATCACTGATCCGTTGAAATTATTTATTTGGGGCGGGCGAGAATCTGTGTATATTGTTATTTTGGATTCCAGTTCACAGTTTTTATGGAAAGGTCTCTCGTGTACAATTCTTTTTAAAGCGTCCTCTCTCTCTTCTTCTCTCTGTAGATTGTTGAAGCAAGAGATGTGCTTCTGCAGAAGCTTCAGAACACCAGAAACTCACAAATCGATACCTCTGAGAACTCCAAGTTGCCTAGTATGTCTCAAGACCATATCCAAGTCAGCCAGACACAAGGGCGTGACAATCCATCTTCGGAACACGATCAATCGAAGTCTGAAGTTTCAGATAAAGCCAGTACCGAGCAGTGCTTGGACAAGGGAATTGATGAATCGGCTAACTCTTCGGCCGCCGATGTAAAGTTTGAAACTGAAGATGATATATCATTCAGTGATCTAGAGGACGATGACAGTGAACTCTCTCGTCGATTATCAGACAGTCGGAGAATGCCTGACGTTAGAACTTCTCCGCGTAGTGAATCCAGTGATTGGGTTCAGTTAAGTGGAAGTCCAGAGGCCCAAAGTGGCAAGCAAAAAGCAAGGCAGTCCCAGGAGAAAGAATCAGAAGGTGAGGAGTCAAGTGGCTGGCTTACTGTTGATGACTATGATTAGATGGTTTCGTACTTAATTTAATTGGCAAATGATTGTAAAGTTACTATTATTTTTTTTGGTTTTTTGTTTAAATTTTTTTTATTGTTCCTTTTTTATTTTTGTTGGGGCCATGGAAGATTCTGTGCAGTAAAGAATTTCAGTATTTAGATAAGTTTCTTTGTTTAAGTAAATAATTCATGTGTTCTTTTCAAACACGACTGTTATTGGTGAGAGTGACATAGATTTTGTATAATTTTTGGTGATGAAACCAGCTTAACATACAAGCGGGTGTTTAGACTTCCAATCCAAACCCTACTTTTATAATTTAATTTTTATCTTTTTCTTTTAATTTTATTATTCAAACAGTTTTGTGACTCAAATTTTAAAAATCTATAACTTTTCATAGACAAGTTCAAATAAAATGATTTTTTTAAAAATTGTATAAAATTTCGAGACGAACAAAACAAGTTCCATATTAATTTTTTTTTTCCTAACACGTTTTAAGTTTTTACATTTTTTAACGCAAGCAATTCAAATATCTCGATAAACGTACAATTAATCCAAATCTAAATTTTACAATCCAAACCTTTTTGTCAGGTTTGTTGACTCTGCAGCAGGTTTGTTGACTCTCTTTTTGTCATAGGAAAAATGCATATTTATAATTATTTCAACAAAACCAAGTTCAATCCTTAAAAAAAAAATAATAATAATAAAATAAAAAAGGTCCAACGAATCAAAGCCGTTAGCCAATAAATAAGGACCAAATAAAAACCCAGAAATCAATTTGTACTTTTTGTTCAGATTATATGCAAGGTAGAAGCATCACAAATAGGACGATGGTAGTAAGAAAAAAGACGGTATGTTTTTATTTTTTATTTTATATTTGAAACAGAGAAATGATAAGTTTGTGGTATAACATTTTTTATATATTCTATCGGTAGAGTTAATGTTTAAATAATTTAAAAAAGAAATAAAAAAAAAAAAACCAAGCTTCATTGGTGGGTGGTTGCGGGGCTCGACGTTGGCGTGGGGGAGCTTGTCGCTGGTCATCCGGGCAGGGGTGTGGGGGTGGGGGTGGGGGTGGGGGGTGGGGGGATTGCTGAGGTCGGGTGGGGGTTCGCCATGGTCAGGAGGGAGGGAGGGGCTCGTCTTCATGTGGGGGTGAGTCCATTTCGGTTGAAGGTTGCTGGGCAATTTCGTAATCTAGTCAGGGAGAGTTGGGAGGGTGGGGGTGGGGGCTCACCGGTGGGGGGATCTATGTCGCGGGCCAGCGGGATCTGGCCAGGGAGGGTGGGGGCTCACCGGTTTTTTTTGTTTTTTTAATTTATTTTGATTTTTTTATTTTTTAGTATATAATACTTTATGCTAAGATACATTGTAATTATTAAACACAAATAACATATAAGCAGTTAAAATTCATCGAACGGTCTATAAAATGAGCTCTACTGATAGGATTTTTAAATGAGATTCTACCATAGTCTTTACCCACAGAGAAAAACTAAAATTAAAAAAAAATGAATTAATGTGTTTTCTATTTCCTTTTTGTACATGTTTTTAAAATCTTACATGGCTTTGGCAGTTGGTGCATACCAACTCTATAGTTACTTAACAACCTCTTACCCTTCTCGCAAAAAAGTTACCTCTTTTTGACCAATGAAGTTTTGGTATATACCTAGTATTGGCTTCAATACAACCTTGTTGAACTCTTTTGGTATTAGTCGTCCAATGTTGGGGATGACAATTTTTTCCTATGGGTGTGGGTACCTGTTACGGGCAGAGATGAAAATACAATATGAGTATATAGAGGCAGATATGTGGATTAAGATTAACCCTTGTTGGGTGCTGGACGGGTCCACACCTACACTATTCACCATTATAAAATATATTATTAAAAATTAAAAATTAAAAATTAAAATTATTTTTCCGAAGTACAAAAATAGAAACACCTTCAAAGACTAAAAAAATGGAAATTAACCATAACCTTGATATATATTTTTTTAAACTACATATTGCGACTTAAGAAGGTTGAAGCCGACAAAAAGGGCTACAACAGCCAAAGAAGGAGAATAATATTTTGTGTTTAAATGTTTTAGATTGCTTTATGGATTTAGTTTGTTAATTGCTGAAGTTTGGATTTTTTTTTTTTTAATGATTTCGGTTTGATCTTCAGCTATACTTGTAATTATATTGCTAAATTTTATAAAAACATAAAGGTAATTTTTTTTATTAAATTTTTTTTAAGAGTTCTAAACGGTTTAATGGATTAGGTATTAGTATAACACCGTCAATGGGAACTCCCGTCCTACACCTGCATTAAATTAAGTGGGTATGGAGGCAGATATGATGGCAAAAAAGACGTGAATATGAGAGTGAGAAAAGCATACCCATCTCACCTTATTGCCATCCCTATCCAAAGTTTTTGGGACTTTTCTCTTTTTCCAAAATGTTAACTAGCATTTTATGTTAGCTTGACTTCTGCGCAAGTTTACAATCTGCAACTTCGTTTGTTACATATCCAATATTTCTACACTGGATACATATGCAATATCTAGAAAGAAAATGATTCGGTTGTAAATATTTCAACTCTTGATAATGTTGGATTTGGTATTGCCCTTAAAGAAGACGATTTTCAATAATGAGATAGTGGCCCGTGAGGCAAAATCCACGATTGTTAAAAACAATTGCAAAACATGGAAAGTTTTTTTGGTTATGGTACAGCTTCACTGATTGAGACAAATTCTGATGCAAATCAAAACACAGCTTCAAAGGATCCAATTCAAGTTCCAATTGGACCGATTACGAGAGCGCGAGCAAAGAAGTTCAAGCATGCATGTGGAGGCCTATTGAGGGAGATGAACGAGTTGACCAGCCCTTAACAAGCATGATTCAAGTTTAAGAAAGTCAATAGGAGAATCTGTACTTACTTTCCTTTTCTGGCTTCTCTTCCGATTTCAAGCTACAACAAAAGGAAAAAGATTTGTCAATCAAAGCTGAATTATTATTCACTTTCCTTATTTGGATTTGGGCGCATTTGCTGTGAAGGAAATCTGATTTGGGGCGCATTGGCTACTTTCCGCTTTCCTATTTTAGTTCTTTGGCTGTTTCCTTTTCTTTATTGGCATGTAATAGGCTGAAAATTAAGGGATTTGATATGCACCACGCCAAGAACTGACGCAACCTTAACCAAATTGGTCTCTAAGATCGAATCCTAAATGGCTTTGAATGGAACTGCGACCCGATGCCTAACAAGAAGTACGAACCTTGGTATATGAGGACGCCACAATCAGCTATGGACGGACTGATTGATAAGTCTATGAACGCCATGGAATTCTCTGATAAGTTCAAAAAGTTTGTTTAAGAACCGAAGAGAATTATAATCTCAATTTCTGTGTCAACTGATCTGCTCAAACAATGAAATTCGTACAATATATAGATGTTTCCCTTTGTGAATTTTCAGTCCCTAATTACCCATGGAATTTCGGGCAAGTCAATAAACCAAAACGGGAAACACCCAATCTAAAGCAAATAAGGTAAAGCAAATAAGGTAAGTGTTGGGATCTAAATGTGTAACGCCCCAACCTACGTAGGGCTGTTACCATACATACTTGAACTTACATATAGCTTAAACTTACTTGGAAAATTGAGAATAAATTTTTTTTTCAAACTTACATATATAATTAGGGTTGCTCATATGGTAAACTTATCATGCATACATACTGGGATGAAAAATATACATAATTCTTACAACTTACTCGAGTCTTTAAATTCTCATATTTTTGTACAACGTAACTTACTTTAAAATATATATGTATATATATATATAAACTTAGCAGAACTTGCGGAAAAATTTGTGTAGTGGTATCCCACACCCCCTTTCACCCGCCGCATCGTCCACCTGGCCCACCAATTAAGCTGCAGGCCTCTTACCTACAGTATGAAATATACTGATGAGCTTTCGCCCAGCAAGTACAAACATGATCTCACAAAATGTAACAAATATCGTGCAACTTATGCATGAATCAATTATGTACAATTATGAATCTTTTATGATCAATTATTAACTTGAACTTATTATCTTGCTTAACATATGGGCCCCTTGTGTACGTTCCAAAAGCGCGCAATCCTCGGAACGTCAGGGTTTGCAAGGCCCTTAACAATTCTGGAAATCATAAACATAACCCTTCACGATCTAGCGGAAGGTTGATTATCATTATACCCTCATGTATCAACGAGAGGTTGATAATCATAAACTTGAACTTGAAACATGTATCCTCCACGATCTGGCGGGAGGTTGGTATGACACCTTGCTTGTCTTGGTTTAGTCTTAGTCTTGTCTATTCCAAGGCTAAGAATCTTTAATTGTGATCTTATTAATCATGATGCACATGAGACATAATCATGGCATAATCATAAATCATGGCATAACTTGAAATATCATGTCTTATCATGACTTAACGTAGCTTATCATAGCTTAACATGACATGGCATAGCATAGCATGGCATAACATAGCATGGCATGTCATAACATAACATAGCATGGCATAACATAGTATAGCATGACATAACATGGTATACATGGAACATGTCATATATTTGAAAATAACTTATTATTTTTCATACTGTAGGTGAGGTTTGTACTTAACTCGTCTACTATGTCCGCTAATGTGCCGCTCCAAGTCCGGACACAACAGCAGGTTATCTCCTGCTATAATAAAGGTCATAGGTAAGGATTAAAAATGTTGGGGGATCTATCCAACATTCGTACATAACCTTAGTTATATGTTCCCCATATGATAACTTACTTGGTTACAACAAGTAACCCTAGTGTTCAAGGTCTACCACACTTGGATTATAACTTATTAGGTTACATAGGGTAACCTTTGGGTTTTGGGCCCAGTCCAATAATCTGGGTATCCTTCCCGATTACTGTTGGTCATCATCTAGTCTACCCAATTTTAAGGAAATTTGAGTCTAAATTCCCTTTTGTTTTTCTTTGGAAAAACTTAACATTTTATATCTCTTTTTATACAAAAACCCTTTGTTTAACTTATAAAATTTTGGGATTCTTAGAATGGGGTTTGAAAAAGTCATTAAGTATTGGAACTACCATTGGGACAGTTTTCATAATTAATTTATCAGTGTTTATGTAAGAATGCCCTTTTTCTTACACTGTTTTAGAAAATCTTGTGCAGGAATTTACTGTTTCCTGCACAGTTTTTGGATTCTAATTATATTTAAAAAATCTGGACTGAATTTGAAAAAGTTGTCACATAAAAGTTTTAGATCTCGAAAAATCCTGCAACTTTCGTGTTTTGCACAAAACCCAGTTCGGATTCCAACCCCTTCATTTTTCCCGTTGAACTCACCTGGCCGTGCATGAAGTCTGGGCACGGTCAGTCTCGGATTTTTACAAAAACCGAGACCGTTGGAGCCTTATTTTGGAAAACAGTCCACACTGCCTACTAGGAAAAACTCTTCTATACAACTTTCATGTTTTAAGTTTTCTCAATTTCGGCCTCTAAGGGCCTCAAAATCTGCTTTCCAGAAAACTGGCCAGTTTTTACCCGAACTGGCAGTTTTTGGGTTTAAGTTCATTTTACGTCCTATTTATAGATGAAATTTAAAATAATTTTGGATTTATTTTTAATCCAAAATTTGCTTAGAAACCCTTGCGACAAAAATAATTGCACAAATACCCTCCATATGGCCGGCCATAATGGGAGCTAGGTGGCAAAGATTTGATTTCTTTCCACAATTTTTTTTTATCAAAGTGATGTCATAAATCCATGGTGATATGATGTCATCATCCTAAGGCCTTGTTTGGCTTGTCTCTTAATATGCAGTCCACTTTTATACTAACACAGATATTCCTAATACTGTGCTCACTAATACACAGTACTGTTATACTGTACTGCAGTTCAAAATTTATCTGTATATAGTTGGACTGTATAAAAATTTTTCTTATTATTATTTTCTTTTTGAAGCCCTTTTGCCCTTAATATCCTACTTGGTGTGCTTGATTTTTCTATGGTGGTTTTAAATCTAATTCATGCTATCTTGTCCGTAAAGATGGTTTTCGCAGTATATTTCCCATACTGCTTATCATATTACAGTATAGTCATATCTTTGACCTTTCTGGTCAACCTTTGACTTTTTTTCGATCAAACTTTGACCAACATAAAATCATAGAATTTTTCTTCCCTTTTTACTCAAAGGTCACATGCTTGGCTAAGCAAACTGCTTATTGAGTCTCATAGTTAATTAAATGAGAACTCAAACATTTACTGATAAAATTATGAATTTCACATTGATACTCATAATTTTCATGAAACATTACATAAACACATAGTACAAACTTAAATTTCTTATGTACAAGGAAATCATGAGTCCGTAGAAATTTTTGGTTACTACAGTTCACCCTCCTTACAAAATTTTCGTCCTCGAAAATTAGAATAATTCTGGGTGGCTTTTCTTCATATCCTCTTCACGTTCCCATGTTGCTTCCTCAATCTCATGATTTCGCCATAGTACCTTAACTAAAGGTATAACTTTGTTCCTTAGCACCTTTTCTTCTCGTGCCAAAATTCGAACCGGTTTTTCCTCATAAGTCAGATCCTCGTGAACCTCAATTGGTTCATGGTTCAATACGTGTGATGGATCCGGGATGTATTTCTTTAGCATCGACACATGAAATACATTGTGCACATATGCTAATTCTTGGGGTAAAGCCAATCTATAGGCCACATTACCGACTCTTTCAAGTACTTCGAATGGCCCTATGTATCTCGGGCTTAATTTCCCTTTCTTTCCGAATCTCACGACTCCTTTGAATGGAGTAATCTTAAGGAAAACCAAGTCTCCTACTTGGAATTCTAGAGGCCTTCTGCGTTTGTCTGCATAACTCTTTTGTCGACTAAAAGCAGTTTCCATCCGTCGACGTATAAGTTTTACGGCTTCGGTGGTTCCCCGAATAAAGTCCGTAGACACAAGTTCTTTCTCTCTTGTCTCATACCAATGGACTGGAGATCTAGACCTTCGCCCATAGAGAGCTTCATAAGGAGCCATTCCAATCGAAGCTTGGAAACTGTTGTTGTACGAGAATTCAATCAAAGGAAGCTTCTTATCCCAAGTTCCTTTGAAGTCCATCACGCATGCTCGTAACATATCTTCTAGAGTCTGAATGGTCCTCTCTGACTGTCCATCCGTCTGAGGGTGAAAAGCGGTACTAAAAGTAAGCTTTGTACCCATTGCTTGATGTACACTCCTCCAAAATTTAGAAGTGAAACGACCATCACGATCTGAGATGATCGATTTTGGAATCCCATGGTAGTGAACGATCTGTGCCACATATAGTTCCGCTAGCTGCTCTACTGGAAAACTAAGTTTGATGGCTAAAAAGTGCGTAGATTTCGTCAATCGATCGACAATCACCCAAATAGCATCGTTGCCGCTGGGAGTTCGGGGTAGACCGACCACAAAATCCATCGTCACTTGGTCCCATTTCCATTCTGGGATGGAAATTTTTTGCAATTCTCCCCCGGGACGTTGATGTTCAGCCTTCACTTTTTGACACGTAAGGCAGTTATTGACAAATGTGGCAACGTCATTCTTCATTTTGGGCCACCAAAAACTTTCCTTCAAGTCTTTGTACATCTTTGTGGCTCCAGGATGAACGGAATACGGAGTCTCATGAGCTTCTTTCATGATCTGCTCCTTCAACTCGTCCTCATTAGGAATGCATAGTCAATTTTTCCGATAGAGTATGCCCTCATCAGATATATTGTAGTCTGACTCCTTTCCTTCTAGGACTTCGTTTTTCGTCCAAAGCAGCGAGGCATCTCCTTCTTGACGCTCCTTCATGCCATCCAAAATGGTAGGTTGGAAGGTTAGGGCAGCTAAACCTCCCGTAATAAGCTCTATTCCAGCTTCCACTAGCTCCTTTTGAAGGGGCTCGATCAATGACTGAATTGACATCAACGAGGAAGACGACTTCCGACTAAGGGCATCGGCTACTTTGTTAGCCTTCCCGGGATGGTAACGGATGTCTATGTCATAATCTTTCACTAATTCGAGCCAACTTCTTTGTCTCATGTGAAGCTCCTTCTGTGTAAAGATATACTTCAAACTTTGATGATCCGTATAAACTTCACACCTAGCACCGTAAAGATAGTGTTTCCAGATTTTGAGCGCAAATACTACTGCCGTAAGTTCCAAATCATGCGTCGGATAGTTCTTCTCATAATCCTTGAGTTGTCGCGAAGCATAAGCGATTACTTTTCCATTCTGCATGAGAACGGCTCCCAATCCTATCTTGGAAGAATCTCTATATATCACGAAGTTCCCTTCCTCTACAACTGGAATTGTAAGAATTGGAGCACTAGTCAGCTTACTTTTTAGCTCTTGGAAGTGTTCTTCACACTTAGCAGTCCATTCGTACTTCTTTCCTTTCCGTGTAAGTGCGGTGAGCGGCGCTGCGATCTTAGCAAATCCCTCGACGAAACATCGGTAGTAGCCTGCTAAGCCAAGGAAACTACGTACTTCGGTGACGTTTTTCGATGCTGGCCATTTACTTACTGCTTCAATCTTGGTTGGGTCTACAGATATGCCTTCTTTAGAGACCACATGTCCTAAGAAATGGACCTTCTTCAACCAAAATTCACACTTGGTGAATTTAGCATAAAGCTGGTTTTGCTTTAGAATCCGTAAGGCAATCCTTTGATGCTCCTCATGCTCCTCCTTAGATCTTGAATAAACCAAGATATCATCTATAAAGACAATAACAAACTTGTCCAAGTAATCCTTGAATACTCGATTCATCAGGTCCATAAAGGCAGCTGGAGCATTTGTCAATCCAAATGGCATAACAAGGAACTCATAGTGTCCATATCGCGTACGAAAGGCCATCTTGGGAATATCTCTTTCCCTTAATCGAAGCTGATGATATCCTGATCGCAAGTCAATTTTCGAAAAAATTAAAGCTCCTTTCAATTGATCGAACAAATCGTCGATCCTGGGTAATGGATACTTATTCTTGATAGTAATCTTGTTCAATTCCCGATAGTCAATGCACATCCTAAGAGTGCCATCCTTCTTTTTAATGAACAAAACTGGGGCTCCCCATGGTGAATAGCTCTGACGGATGAATCCTCGATCCAGGAGCTCTTGCAACTGAATTTGTAATTCCTTAAGTTCGGCGAGGGCCATCCTATAAGGTGCCTTGGATACTGGTGCCGATCCAGAAAGCAATTCAACCTCAAAAGAGATCTCTCGCTCTGGTGGTAATCCTGGCAAGTCTTCAGGAAAAACTTCCACAAAATCTTTGACTATCGGTGTTTCTTCTGGCCTGCTCTTGGTTTCTTGCGTCTTATCCACCATGTTGGCTAAAAATCCAATACATCCTTCTGCCAACAACTTCCGAGCCTTTAGTGCTGAAATGAACATTTTCGGCTGTTTCGGAGTCGATCCTCTAAAAATGAACTCCTCGCCTCCGATTGGCTTGAACGTGACAATACGACGTTGACAGTCTATAACTGCGTTGTATTTCCCCAGGAAATCCATGCCCAAAATGACGTCGTAGTCATATAGGTCAATGATGATCAAATTGACATACATTTCCCTACCACATATAATTATTGGAACATGGCGTATCCAATAATCAGACAACAAAATTTCCCCGGAGGGTAATGCAGTTCTGAAAGTTCTTCCGATCCTATCGCTTCCTCTACCTAGTTTCTTAGCAAACTTAGGTGATGTGAATGAATGCGTAGCTCCAGAATTAATTAACACATAAGCATCTTATTGGGAAAAAGAAAGCTGACCTGTCATCACAGTGGATGGTCCAGCTTGGACATCTTCCTTAGTGTAGGCATAAATGTGTCCTTGAGGTTCCAGAGCTTCAAGTCTGCCTTGGGAGATTTCAGGTCCTTCGAGCTTCATCTGTGCTGCATGAAGCTGATACCCCTGACTCCTCTGATGGTTCTGCATATTCTGAAAATTAGCATTGCAGTTCCTAGCATAGTGGCCTTCCTTGCCACACAGAAAGCAACGATTAGTTCCAGCACGGCAATCTCCCGCATGCTTTCTCCTACATTTCTGACAAGTGGGATAATTGTTGTTATCAGGGGCATTCTTCTTCTGGGGAAAAGTTTGTTGGTTCCCCTGTCCTCCTGCATTCCATTTCCTCTTCTGTTGATTATTGCCATACTGCCTATCGTTGCTGTGTTGACCGAAAGATCCTCCTTGGTTTTTCTGCTGCGGAGTTTGGCCTGGTCTTGCCTGATTCTGCTTAGCTTGGGCCTTCTCTTCTTTTTTATCCTTAAAGAACTTAGCCCGTTGTTCTCTGTTCTGACCTACCCAATACTCAGCTCGAATCGCCCGACTGACACACTCAGCAACGGTGATTGGTGGATAGGGGCCACTACTAATTACTACTACCAAATCCGAGTGGAACATCCTCATCATCCTTCTTACTTTGTCCCTCTCGGAACTGATAAGGTAAGGACAAAGACGTGCTAGTTGCTCAAACTTTTTCACAGCCTCAGCTACCGACAGATTACCTGTAATAACCAACTTTGTTACAAATTATGATTTCTTGTATCACAAGGAATCAAAATTTGTATTATGAATTTGCCTGATCTGAGTTATCAGAATTAGGATTTATGTATGATTGTATTCCGGTCAGATTTTGACTAGAATGATTTAAGGAATGATAGGAACTTATGATTTTATGTTGGTCAAAATTTGACTAGAAAAGTCAAAGTATGATGGTACTGTTGTATAACAGGCAGTATAGAAATTATACTGTGAAAAAACCGTCATTACGGATAGATAAGCATGTTTAAGGTACGAAATTATGATAGAAAAATCAAGCACAATATTTAGGACATTAAGGACTTATTAGCTTTAAGTTCTAAGAAAAACCTAAACACAGTCCAGTTTTATGCAGATAAATTCTGGACTGCAGTTTGGTATGACAGTACTGTTTTAGTTAAAAACAGTATTTGTTATATTTACATTAGTATGAAAATAGACTGTTTTTAAGAAAGAAAGCCAAACAAAGCCTTAGGTGGAGGACACCTCATCACATGATAAATATGTAATATTTTGATTTTTGGAAAAATGGGAAAGTATTACAAAAAGATAACTATTGGCTCAAGAACCATCTAGTGGCCGGCCACCTAAGGGGACTTTTCAGCAAATAAAATTTTTGTAGGGCTTGGAGAGCAATTTAAGGAATAAAAATAATTCAAGAAAGAAAATTAAAATTCACCTATAAATAGGTGTGATGGGGGGACATTTTTTTAGCTCATTTTATTTCAAAACTCCCCCAAACTCTTGCCATTTTCTCTCCTTTCTTTCTCTCCCCTAGCCGAACCCTAAAGCAGCAAAAACCCAAGAGTGGTGGTCGGATTTTTAGTGAGGAGAAACTAGAAAAAAAATTTTCGGAACCCAAGTTAGAGGTTGTCTCTCCGGTTTAGAGGTAATCCTCTTAATCTCTTAAGCCTTTTTGATTCCGGTTTTGAGCCATTTAAGTGTATTTTCAGTTTTGGTTGTAAGAGCTTAAGCTCCTTAATTATGTCCTTGCTTTGCTTGGTTTGCTTAGAATGTGCTTGATTTAGGTTTTAGTAAGTTTATGCTATGATTTGGTGTATGTATTGGAATGTATGCTCTAGAAATTATGTAGATGATATGTGTGACCATAAGGTGTTTGATATATGTCCCCATAGGCTTATAAATAATGTTGAATGGCTGATTGTGGTATTGAATGATTGTGTGATGATTTAGGGTTCAAGAAAACCCTAGAAAACCAAGTTTGGTGCACTTCACCAAACGGGTTTCAATCAATTAATTGAATAAATGAGAATGAATGAATGAGTATCAGAACGTTAGATTATATGCTGCATGCTTGATGTAGGCTCACGGTTGTGACCGTTTGAGGTAGAGTGCGCTTAATTTTTACGTAAGAACTAACCGAAACCAAAACTGCCAGTTCGGGTGAAAACTGGGCAGTGATCTGGGAACGGTATTTTGAGGCCTTTAGAGGCCGAATTTGAGAAAACTCAAAACTGAAAAGTTGTAGCAAATTGAAAATCCTAGGGGGTAAATCGGACAGTTTTCAAAAATAAGGCACCAAAGGCCTTCGTTTTTACAAAAACCCGTGCCTGGACCGCCCAGACTTATATGCACGGCCAGGCATGTTCAACAAGGAAAAAGTATACGTTAAATGCAGAACTGGGTTTTTAGCAAAACATAAAAGTTGTAGGGTTTTTCAATATCTAAAACTTTCATGAAGAAAAGTTTTTCAAAATCTAATCAGATTTCAAAGTAAAACTGAATCATTTTAGTAAGCTCCGATTCAGGAATTTCAAAACAGTGCATGCACAGGAAAT
This sequence comes from Ficus hirta, assembly GCA_038430175.1. Lineage (NCBI taxonomy): Eukaryota > Viridiplantae > Streptophyta > Magnoliopsida > Rosales > Moraceae > Ficus > Ficus hirta. The sequence goes on along the minus strand of CM076585.1, from coordinate 17,910,086 downwards.
TCCTGTACATACACTAATAATTTGACTGTTTTCAACAAATACCTTTAAAGCTTAGACAGTTTTATTTAAAAGCAGTTTTACATAGTCAATCAAACCCAGTTTAGTAAGAAAAGAATTAATTGATCAAAGTAAGCAAAGTAAGCAAATTGGTAACCTAACATAATCATGTAGGTTACCTATTTTTTTGGGCCTAGTTAATCAAGAACAAATATTGTATGATTGGCCTAAGGTCCAAGATTACTTAAGGTAATCATAAAGGGATACCACTTTAATTGTTGGACCTAAGTAGCCCAACAGGCTTTTTAAAATACAAATCTAAGTTGGGCCTATACCTAAGGTTACTCATAGTAACCTAATAGGATGTCAAGGTCATTGGGCCTTGAGCCCAAAGTTCATTAGGTAATCAAACAAGATACTGTCTGATTACCATTAGGGCATGTGCCCTAAGTTTATACTTAGTAACCAACAAGGATATTATTAAGCTTATGAGGGGGACATATATCTAGGGTCACCAATAAATGTTGGTTAGGGTACCAACATTTAATGAAATAATTTAAGGTAAGATAGGATGATTCTTATCTTACTTCCTTTTTGGAAACAGGAAGGTAACCTATTGAGGTAACCTGTCGGAACAACAAACCCCAGGACCTAGCGTAACCTGTAAGTATAACTCCGCCTACAGCATAGGCAAATGGTTTTATGACTTTACATGTTTTTGAAGTTCATGCATTTATGTGAGAAGTATGATGTATGTTTATTATTGTGACATCATGAAGCATGTTCACCAATAATAAGTCAGATGATAAGAAGAAGATTACGTTTTTCAGTAAGAACTATTTTAAGAAAATGTTTTCAAGTATGATGATAAGTAAGTTTTCTCGTGTCGTACCGACCCGCTCGTAGGTCGGGTTTGGTCCATGGTTTGAGTTGGATTGGGTTGGCCGCCCCAACCACTCCATGGCTGCGCGCCACGGTACGTACACTTATGTTAAGTAAGGGGCCCAAAACTATGTTAACTCATGAAAGCATAATGAAACATAATTGGCTCATGCATTGCTTTATTAAGTTGTTTTGCGGGTTAAAAGTTGTACTTCCTGAGCGAAAGCTCATAATTTACGTTTATGCTGTAGGTAAGCTTCCTACTGGCAGTATTTAATGCAAGGCGGTGAGGCATTGACAAGGCGATCTGTGAAACGTGGGATGGAAACAGCTACGCATTTTTAAAAAAAAAGTTTATGTTGTTTACCGAGTACAAGTTATTGTACGTTACGATAAGTTTGAAAAGTATGTATGTGTATTGTAAATTTTTAAGTAGTAAAGTTTTATTTTAAGTTGTTTTAAGTTTAAAAAAAAAAAAATGTACGCTATTTCCGCCTAAGTAAATAAGTAAGTTTAAATTATTATGTAAGATAAGTATGGTAACGACCTACGTAAGGGCGGGTCGTTACATTACCCTGGCGAAAATTATTGAATTCGTCTTGTTGAGCTTCCATAACGTCGGTGTTGAAGTATTTCTCTTTGAATTCATCCACAAAGTCCTCCCAAGTCATTTGGGTAACATCTCTCCGGATCTGGACTGTTTCCCAACAGAGGCGAGCATCTTTCCTTAGCATAAAGGATGCACAGAGAACTTTCTCTTGATCATTGAGCCTGAGGAAGTTCAGGATAACCTGGAGGTCAATCAACCAGTTGTCGGTCTCAATCGGATTTGTTGAACCTTCAAATTCTGGTGCCTTCATACGCCGAAACCTGTCATATAATTCTTCCAGAGTTCGAACCAGGGGTGCTGGTGGAACAGCTACATGCGCCATAGGCACTTCAGGGGCTATAGGGTTTTCTGGAATCACCGGGTCAGCATCAGGAATTTCCGGTGCAGCAGGCTGATTCATAGGTGTTGGTGGTATTCCGGCATCAGGAGGTCCCTGATTCTGCTGAGCCAATTGAGCTCTAAGCCCACCTATCTCTTGTTGTTGGGCTAACATCATTTGTCTTAGTTCATTCATCTGGGCCGCAAGATCAACGTCTTGGGTCTGTTGTTGGGATCTAAATGTGCCCTAAGGATAGAAAATCAATATTAGGGATTTTCTGTAAATATGACATTTTGATATTAATAAGAGGAGGTTATTCATGTTTAATAAGTTGTGTCCTATTTACTTTCATTTGTTGATTGTATGGTTATTTTGAGCAAACATAAAATACTCCTTGGCTGTTGGTAATATATCGGATTACCATATGTATACGGGGTATACATAGAAGACGTGGTAATTTGATAACAGTCTAAATAAATAGTCCGCAATCGATGGAATAAGATTTGGGGATCTTATTCATGATAAGATTGTAAAGGTTATCTACTTCCTTGGAGGGATGGTTTGTCTTAACCATCGGATAGGTTCCGAGTAGAAACTTTAATGTATACCAGTATTGAGGTATGACATTGGACTGGACCTAAAGTGTTAATTGATTCGGTTTAATAATTCCGTTTATAAGAATCAATAACACTTTGATTATCATCCTGCATTAATCTTAATCCTGAAATGATTACTTAAGTTCGTATCCATGACTTATGTACTTTAATGCACTATAGGTGAGACACTGTTAATTTATGGTCAATATACTTGTGTTTTGGGTGCATGACTTATGGATGGAGAAATCAAGATTCATAGATACGGAATCCATAACTATCTTAATGATAGTAAATGTTATCTTCTTAAAGGCATTATTCGGGGATTGAAAGATAGTATAACAAGATCTTGGCCATCGGTTTACTTTGTGTTCTCTGGTGGTTTACCAATTGTATGGTTTTACAATTGGTGATTCTTTCAATAGAGAATAATGGAACTTTAAGTTAAAATGATTGAAAAGGTAAAACGGAAAAAGTCCTTAATTCAATCATGGATAACATATGGGGATTAAGCAAGCGATGAATAAATCATGGAAGAAGCGCTGCGTAAGAGAGCTTTCGTAATACGGTATGTAAATAGGAGTTCAGCTTCAAACTTTTAGTGGAATAGTATTGAAGTTGATAATTGATGAATAACTAATCTGGGATTAATTTTTCACAATTATAGGAGCCTCTTTACATATTTCCATCGGGTCTCTCTATTAGCTCATATAGTTCCGTATAGCGACTCGGGATTTGTTCCTAATGAGATCGGTAAATTTAAGTGGAATTTAGTAATGTCTGTTAAGACATGGTACTCTCTAACATGCAATCCAGAAAGGATTGGACATGTGAGATTTGTGTAGACAAATAATATGATTTGTCAACATGAGATTGGTTAATTGAATTTTGAAATAAGATTGTGTTTGAATTATTTAATTTTGGAAAACAAATTTTTCTCTCCTAATCTAAATGTGGTGCACGGTTTTTAGATAGGTGGAGGGAAGAAAATTTTGTTTCAAAATTATTCAAATATATTCCTAACATTAAATTATTAATTGATTTAAATAATGGAGATTATTTGATGGATTTTTCTTTCCTTAAAAGAGGTGCACGGTTTTTGTGAGGAAAGAAAATTTGAAATATTCCATTGATTTAAATTAATTAATATGGTTGATGTTGTGTGGAAAATATTTAATTCAAATAAGTGAATCATGTTTAAATTCAAAAAGGTTTAAAAGGAATTTGAATCTAGATAGGACTATAATCTTTTGACTAGTCTAGATTCTTGATTTAACATTTGAACCACCAATCAACCTTTGAATTTCAAAGGTGGCCGATTTTTTTGATGAAAGATTTCCTCTTGGAAAAATGTTTTGAGGTTCAATGAATCTAGCCCTAAAGTTGTATGATCTTTTGATTCAAAATTTATCCTGAAAAATAATTATTAATTATTTTTTAAAGGAGATAAATTTTGAAAAGGATTGGACTTCTATATAAAGGCTAGGAATTCTTGAAAAATTAATATTTGGTAATTCACTAAAGGAGAAAAACATTTTTTGGAGTGAGAAGAAAAATAATTTGGGTTTCTTCAACATTATAAAATTCGGCTATCTTGTGAGAGAGAAAAAGAGAGAAAATTCCATTGAATCAAAATTGTGAGGAAGGTTAAACCGAGTGATAATTTTCATAGGAGGTTAACCGGTTCCTGTTTTGCAGTTTTGAAGAAAGAAGTTGGATAATATTCTCAACGAGAAACATCGGAATTGAGAAGGAACGATCTAGACTTCGGAAAGCATTACCGGTCACTTGGATTCATAGAACGTGTGCCCACACACACTCTGAGACGTGGAACTCGAGAATAATAGAGAAGACACGTTGGTCAATTGCTCTAGTAATTCCAGAATCCAAGAAATAAGGTACGCTTGATCATGAATTTCATTTATTATTATATGCATCATGAGCTTCTTTTCCGAATCGGCATAAAAATTTTAAAACTTCCGCTGCGCCATAACTCTGATACCGGATCCGATTTTTTCCAACATCTGTGCCATTCTACGCTTTGCTGGCATGGTTTTACACAGAAAACTTATGAAATAAGCTTCTTAACTAATTCTAAGTATAAGAAAAATAACTTAACTTACTTGGGTCGTGGCGGAAACGATGTGAGTGAGCCAAGTTGAAGTAGGCTGGCAGGATACCGCTCTGATACTAAACTGTAACGCCCCAACCTACGTAGGGCTGTTACCATACATACTTGAACTTACATATAGCTTAAACTTACTTGGAAAATTGAGAATAAATTTTTTTTTCAAACTTACATATATAATTCGGGTTGCTCATATGGTAAACTTATCATGCATACATACTGGGATGAAAAACATACATAATTCTTACAACTTACTCGAGTCTTTAAATTCTCATATTTTTGTACAATGTAACTTACTTTAAAATATATATGTATATATATAAACTTAGCAGAACTTGCGGAAAAATTTACGTAGTGGTATCCCACACCACCCTTCACCCGCCGCATCGTCAACCTGGCCCACCAATTAAGCTGCAGGCCTCATACCTATAGTATGAAATATACTGATGAGCTTTTGCCCAGCAAGTACAATCATGATCTCACAAAACGTAATAAATATCGTGTAACTTATGCATGAATCAATTATGTACAATTATGAATCTTTTATGATCAATTATTAACTTGAACATATTATCTTGCTTAATATATGGGCCTCTTGTGTATGTACCAAAAGCGCGCAATCCTCAGAACATCAGGGTTTGCAAGGCCCTTAATAATTCTGGAAATCATAAACATAACCTTTCACGATCTAGCGGAAGGTTGATTATCATTATACCCTCACGCATCAACGAGAGGTTGATAATCATAAACTTGAACTTGAAACATGTATCCTCCATGATCTGGCGGGAGGTTGGTACGACACCTTGCTTGTCTTGGTTTAGTCTTAGTCTTGTATATTCCAAGGCTAAGAATCTTTAATTGTGATCTTATTAATCATGATGCACATGAGACATAATCATGGCCCATAAATCATGGCATAACTTGAAATATCATGTCTTATCATGACTTAACGTAGCTTATCATAGCTTAACATGACATGGCATAGCATAGCATGGCTTAACATAACATGGCATGTCATAACATAGCATAGCATGGCATAACATAGCATAACATGACATAACATGGTATACATGGAACATGTCATATATTTGAAAATAGCTTACTATTTTCCATACTGTAGGTGAGGTTTGTACTTACCTCGTCTACTATGTAGGCTAATGTGCCGCTCCAAGTCCGGACACAACAGCAGGTTATCTCCTGCTATAATAAAGGTCATAGGTAAGGATTAAAAATGTTGGGAGATCTATCCAACATTCATACATAACCTTAGTTATATGTTCCCCATATGATAACTTACTTGGTTACAACAAGTAACCCTAGTGTTCAAGGTCTACCATGTAATAACCCGAAATTCTGATGAACTTTTAATTTCCATAGATATAAGGAAAATCTAAGTCTGAAGCTTATATGTTGATATGAAACTCAAGATATGAGTTAAATATCAGTTTATGTTTGAGTTCTCGTTTAAATTAACTACGAGACTCAATAGTAGTTTACTTAGTTAAGCATGAGACCTTTTGAGAAAAAGGGCATAATAGGAATTTATGATTTTATGTCGTCAATGTTTGACTAGATTGATCTAAGATTTGACTGAGATAGTATTTTGTATTGCAGTGTAATTAATAATATGGAAAATTATACTGTGATAAACTGTCATTACGAATAAATAAGCAAAAATAAGATTTAAGACCATCCTAGAAAAGTTTAGGACAATGGTCCGGTTTAATTATGCTGTTATTAGTTGAAAACAGTATTTGAAATGGATTACATTTAGGAGTTAAGCCAAACAAGGCCTTTAAGGATGACACCTCTGATGACAAGTGTCATTGCTATGATTGGTCACCTCACAGGGACCAAAATGCAAATATTTTATATTTAGGGGTCAATTTGCAAATTAAGAAAAGTTCATGATTTTAGAGCTAAGAAGTCTTCTAAGGAAGAATTTAGTAAGAATTTGATGTTTTAAGGCTTAACCATAACCGGCCAATTCATAGGGACCAAAGTGCAAATATTTTGCCTTTGGGGGCCAATGTGCAATTTTGGAGAAAATTGTAGATTTATCAGCAATTATGTAAATTTCTGAATCAAGGACTTTTTAAGTAAAGTTTCTTAGTTTAATTAAGTCAATGAATCATTTCTAGTTTAGTTAGTTTGGTTGGAAACCAAGGAAGACAAGTTAAGATTGTATTTGATAACTCTAGCTAGAACCAATCACATTGTTCCATGTGTCATCATGAGAACCGGCCACATCATGGCTTCTTGAGCAAGGGATCTTGTTTTGAGAAGTATTATGCAAATTAAAAGATTTTAAGTATCATTAGAAGTTTACAAATCATGTCCTAAGTTTAGTAACTAAGCATACTAGCTTATGTGACTAAGTGTAATTTTCCACATGGTACTAGGTACTAGGGCCGGCCACCTTAGTGGTTCAATGAGCAAAGAGTTTGCTCTTAAGAACCAATATGCAATTGTGAAAATTAAAGTTTCACTAGAACTTGACATCTCATGATTTTAGGTTGATGACTAAGCAATACTAGCCTTGCTTACTTGGCTAGTTAGACCAACCAAAATTCACCACCTATGACCGGCCAATACAAGAAAGAGACATGTGTGTATGTAGCTTTGATGAGTCAACCAACTAGCCTTGATGAATACACCTTCCTAGCCTTGCTTATTTGGCTAGCAATGGCTAGCACACCTCACCACCTAGGGCCGGCCATCACATGAAGAAAACACCTCATGGACTAGCTTTGGTGAGCAACCCTCCTAGCCTTGCTCACTTGGCTAGCTAAGGTTTGTCAAGTCATCACCCTAAGACACCTAAGAACCGGCCACCTTAAGGGCAAGACACATCATGTTCATAGTCTTGGTGAGTAAGCTCTTAGCCTTGCTTACTTGGTTAGCTAAGACATTGCCAACACATCACCTAGGGCCGGCCACCATAAGGAAGAAACACCTCATTCCCTAGCTTTGATGAGTAAGTCTTCTAGCTTGGCTTACTTGGTGAACAAGAACAAGCCACATGTCCCAAAACATGGCTGGCCTCACAAGGAAAAGACACATTGCAACCTAGCCTTGATGAGTAAGCCATTAGCTTTGCTTACTTTGTTAGCTAGAACAACCAAATGGTGCCACCTAGGGCCGGCCATCACAAAAAGAAAACACCTCATGCTTCTAGCTTAGGTGAATCAACCCATCTAAGGCCAGCCACCTTGAGAGCTTGACACCTCACACCATAGCTTAGGTGAGTAAGTTCACCCTAGCTTAGCATACTTGGTTCATGGAACCATGATGAACCACCACCTCATGCTTTCTAGCATTGCTTGGTAAGCATGCTAGGCTTGCTTATTGGTTAGCTAGAGCAAGCACAAAGTGCCACCCAAGGCCGGCCAACCTAGGAAAAGGACACCTCAAGGGTCCTAGCCTTGCTTAGCAAGCTTCCCTAGCTTTGCTATTGGCCAAATGTTGCAAGCATGGCCGGCCACCACATAGGGTGCAAGAAGAAATTACTTTTCTTGTGAGGACTAGTAAACAATTTCAAAACTTATGCTTCACCTATAAATAGGTGAAGGTTCTCTCATTGTGTTTTGTTAGCCAACACACACACAACTGCACATACTCTCTAGTTTCTGCCCTTAGGTGCCGAGCAAATAGAGGAGAGAAAAGAAAGAAAAGAAAACTAGAGAAAAGTTTTCGGTTTAGTGTAAGAAATGTGAGGGAAATTTTAATACCCTAATTTAGGAATTCCATCAGTGGAACTTGAGGTAAATCTTTTTATCCTCTAGTTCTTCATTCAAGTTTTAGTTAAGATTTAGGTGTATGTTCAATATGTATGAGCATGAGTTCATTTTGTTAAGTTTCATGCACTAGGGTTTTGGTACGTTTAATTAGGGTTTGTAATTGGACGGTTTTTCGGAAAACAAGATTTTGAGGCCTTTAGAGGCCGAATCTTGAAAAAGTCAAAACTACAAAGTTGTAGAAAAGGGAAAATCCTAGGGACTAACGCGGACAGTTTTTGGAAATAAAGCCTTTAAGACCTTTATTTTTATAAAACTCCGAGACTGAGAATTCCTGGGCAGGCCAGACTCAGTATGCACGACCAGTAGGTTTTAACCTCAAAAATGATTAAGTTAAGGACAGAACTGGGTTTTGAGTAAAAAACCAAAGTTATAGTATTTTTCGAGATCTACAACTTTCATGAAGAAAGTTTTCTCAGATTCTAAACAGAATTTAAGATAAAGATTTATCATAAAAACAGTACAGGAAGTAAGAAAATCCCTGCACTATATTTGTGGGAAAAGAACTAAATTTTATGAATTGGTTTTAAACCCGGTTTTCAAAATATTAGAGTTCTTACTAAATTTCAAAAAGGAGTTGAAATTTAGGATTTGTAGTTAGCAATTAGAATCATTATGTTATTATGATAGGATGATACTCATCCTATGATTTTCTTGGAAACAGGAAAACGACCTGTTTGAGTGAGGAATTTTGATTCAAGACGCAGTAACTGTAAGTACAACTCCGCCTACAGCATGGACAAAACGTTTTTGTCGCATGGCATGTTTTTAAGAAATCATGAATTGATTTACATGATTTATATATGTTTATATTATGATGCATATGCTATGATAAGTTTAAGTAATGCTATGAAGTTATGTATGATAAGCTTATGTTATAATAAGTAATGCTATGAAGATATGTTATGATAAGTTTAAGTAATGTTATGAAGTTATGTATGATAAGCTTATGTTATAATAAGTTATGCTATGAAGTTATGTTATGATAAGTTTATGCTATGATTTATGTTATGATGTTATGATATTTTATGTTCTGATATTTTATGTTATGATATTATGATGATTTATGTTATGAGGTTATGATGAATTATGTAATGATGTTATGATAGTTTATGTTATGATATTACAATGATTCATGTTATAATGTTATGGTGAATTATGTTTTATTATCGTGACATCACGAAGCATGTACACGAATATTAAATCACAAGGTAAAAATAAGATAAGACAAGCTAATGTTACCGACTTGCCACAAGGGCGGGTTTTAATGGTTTAGTTTATGGTTTGAGTTGGATTGGACTGGTCGCCTCCAGCCACTCCATAGCAATGTACCACGGTAAGTACACGTATGACATATAATGGAACAGAATCAAGTTATTATAAGAAAGCTATATTGATTCATAAGAAAGCATAATCGGTTCATGCATTCTTTTATTAAAATGTTTTGCGGATTGAATATTGTGCTTACTGGGCATAAGCTCACTACTTACGTTCATGCTGTAGGTAAATAACCTACCAGTAATACTTGATGCAAGACTGTGGAGGGCTGGTGCTACAGACTGTGAAATGTGGGATGGACACTGCCACGAGTTTTGTAAAATTATGTTATGTAAAATATGTTTTGTAAAATATATTTGTATAATGTGTTATGTTATATTATGATATAATAAAGTGATAGTATGGGCAATGAATTGTTTTTAAGAAGAAAACTATTTTTAAGAAATTATTTTCAAGAACAAGTTAAGGAAAAACTTTCAAGTATGATGGCAAGCAAGTTGCCTCGTGTCGTACCGATCCGCACTAGGTCGGGTTTGGTCCACGGTTTGCATATGATAGCTTTCAAATAAGGTTTAAAAGCTCGGTACTCGAATATGTACCTATACAAGTATGAGTATGAATTTAAAGTATGTGAATCAATAAGTAAGTTAAGTAAGTAATGTAACGATCCCCATTCACGTGGTTGATCCTTTGAGTATGTATGAGGATAAGTTAAATTTCATGTATAAGTATAAGTATAAGATTAAGTCAAGTTTAAGTTTGAATTTAAAGTATAAGTTTAAAAGAGAAAAAAAAAAAATTTACTCTGGAAATTTCAGTAAGTTTAAGGCTTTAAGATTTAAGTTAAGTAAGTACGATTAAGAAGACACGACCCGGCTTTGGGGGGGGAGGTCGGGGCGTGTCAGAGATTGGTATCAGAGCAAGTTTCCTGCCATCCAGTTTCACAGTTCTGCCACCAGCGCCACAGTTTTGTAAGTTTGTTTTCTTACTCTGTTTTATGTATAGTAATTGTATGAGATTATAATGATAAAGACATGAACCTGGTGTTGTGTTAAACCCGGGTGTGACTAAAGAAGACCGTGAGGTTCCGTTGGCATTCCAAGGAATGGAGGAGGAGCCACGCATCTTCGACAAAGACCCAAGGAGTGACTACACGATGGATCAAAGTTGCGCAGCGGAAGTGTGGTGGATACCTTGGATAAGTTAAGTTTATGATGTGATATGATGAATCTCTAGTATGATACGATAAGTTATGATGTTTCCATGATAGGATATGATAAGAAAGGAATAGGCTTCGAGATTAGATATGCCTAATACCTCACCTTGGTATGATGATAGCCAGGAAGTTTTCATTCTAAGGAATAGGATCAACACCATGGAAGTTAAGTTTTATGATTCCAAAACTTTTACCCCATAAGAATAATATTAGATACGGGAAAAAGTTTAGTGGTGCCTTAGCTTTAAGGTAGCAAATAGGCAATGTACAAATGAGTTGGATGTTATCAACGATAATTTAGTAGACTATGATTATGACTATGAGTCTGATGAGAAGTTTTAGACTCCCCTTAGAGCTATGATTATGCATTTATGTTATGGAGGAAATGTGAGAAGCAAGAAGAGAAGCTTCTACCATCTAGCAAGTAGCTAGTTGATATGATATAAATATACTTTTACTGCATCACTTGAACAATATTATGATTTTCCAAGATTGGCTTTGAAAGAATTCAAATAAAATATTTGAATAAAAGATCTTATGTTTAATAGAACCCTCTCATTTTATGTAAGATGGCCGAATCCTTGAGGAAGAAATTCCAAGATAGGGGCTGTCATTAAAAGTAAAGGTTCCAAGATAGGAGCCATAGGCCAAATCCTTGAGGAAGCAAGTTCCAAGATGGGGGCCATAGGCCGAATCCTTGAGGGATGAGTTCCAAGAATGGGACGAGTTCCAAGATAGGGGCCATTATGAAAAGTAAAAGATTTTGATAATATAAAAATCAAGTTTCAAGAAGGGAACTATTTTCAGAAAGTATACTGAATATATGATATGATATGATGTGTTTCTCAAATGTGGCAAGTTATATGAAATACTTGCTAAACTTTTTACGTAAATAGTTCTTATGATGCAGTTTAAAAGTAATAAGTATGATGAAAGTATGCAGTAAGTATGATGAAAGTATGCAGTAAGTATGATGAAAGTTATATAAGTATGAAAGTATGATGATATGATGATATGTAGTATGAAAGTACGTAAGTATGAAAGTTACGTAAGTATGAAAGTATGATGATATGATGACATGTAGTATGAAAGTATGTAAGTATGAAAGTTATGATAGCATGATAGTACGAAAGTTATGAAAGTATGAAAGTATGAGGGGATGATGGGATATGAAAGTAAGATTATGGTTCCTTATAAGAGGTATGATTCCATTAAAGTATTAATTGGGAGCATTAGAACTGGAACCACTAAATTTTCGAGGACGAAAATTTTTTTTTAAGAGGGGTAGAATGTAATAACCCGAAATTCTGATGAACTTTTAATTTCCATAGATATAAGGAAAATCTAAGTCTGAAGCTTATATGTTGATATGAAACTCAAGATATGAGTTAAATATCAGTTTATGTTTGAGTTCTCGTTTAAATTAACTACGAGACTCAATAGTAGTTTACTTAGTTAAGCATGAGACCTTTTGAGAAAAAGGGCATAATAGGAATTTATGATTTTATGTCGTCAATGTTTGACTAGATTGATCTAAGATTTGACTGAGATAGTATTTTGTATTGCAGTGTAATTAATAATATGGAAAATTATACTGTGATAAACTGTCATTACGAATAAATAAGCAAAAATAAGATTTAAGACCATCCTAGAAAAGTTTAGGACAATGGTCCGGTTTAATTATGCTGTTATTAGTTGAAAACAGTATTTGAAATGGATTACATTTAGGAGTTAAGCCAAACAAGGCCTTTAAGGATGACACCTCTGATGACAAGTGTCATTGCTATGATTGGTCACCTCACAGGGACCAAAATGCAAATATTTTATATTTAGGGGTCAATTTGCAAATTAAGAAAAGTTCATGATTTTAGAGCTAAGAAGTCTTCTAAGGAAGAATTTAGTAAGAATTTGATGTTTTAAGGCTTAACCATAACCGGCCAATTCATAGGGACCAAAGTGCAAATATTTTGCCTTTGGGGGCCAATGTGCAATTTTGGAGAAAATTGTAGATTTATCAGCAATTATGTAAATTTCTGAATCAAGGACTTTTTAAGTAAAGTTTCTTAGTTTAATTAAGTCAATGAATCATTTCTAGTTTAGTTAGTTTGGTTGGAAACCAAGGAAGACAAGTTAAGATTGTATTTGATAACTCTAGCTAGAACCAATCACATTGTTCCATGTGTCATCATGAGAACCGGCCACATCATGGCTTCTTGAGCAAGGGATCTTGTTTTGAGAAGTATTATGCAAATTAAAAGATTTTAAGTATCATTAGAAGTTTACAAATCATGTCCTAAGTTTAGTAACTAAGCATACTAGCTTATGTGACTAAGTGTAATTTTCCACATGGTACTAGGTACTAGGGCCGGCCACCTTAGTGGTTCAATGAGCAAAGAGTTTGCTCTTAAGAACCAATATGCAATTGTGAAAATTAAAGTTTCACTAGAACTTGACATCTCATGATTTTAGGTTGATGACTAAGCAATACTAGCCTTGCTTACTTGGCTAGTTAGACCAACCAAAATTCACCACCTATGACCGGCCAATACAAGAAAGAGACATGTGTGTATGTAGCTTTGATGAGTCAACCAACTAGCCTTGATGAATACACCTTCCTAGCCTTGCTTATTTGGCTAGCAATGGCTAGCACACCTCACCACCTAGGGCCGGCCATCACATGAAGAAAACACCTCATGGACTAGCTTTGGTGAGCAACCCTCCTAGCCTTGCTCACTTGGCTAGCTAAGGTTTGTCAAGTCATCACCCTAAGACACCTAAGAACCGGCCACCTTAAGGGCAAGACACATCATGTTCATAGTCTTGGTGAGTAAGCTCTTAGCCTTGCTTACTTGGTTAGCTAAGACATTGCCAACACATCACCTAGGGCCGGCCACCATAAGGAAGAAACACCTCATTCCCTAGCTTTGATGAGTAAGTCTTCTAGCTTGGCTTACTTGGTGAACAAGAACAAGCCACATGTCCCAAAACATGGCTGGCCTCACAAGGAAAAGACACATTGCAACCTAGCCTTGATGAGTAAGCCATTAGCTTTGCTTACTTTGTTAGCTAGAACAACCAAATGGTGCCACCTAGGGCCGGCCATCACAAAAAGAAAACACCTCATGCTTCTAGCTTAGGTGAATCAACCCATCTAAGGCCAGCCACCTTGAGAGCTTGACACCTCACACCATAGCTTAGGTGAGTAAGTTCACCCTAGCTTAGCATACTTGGTTCATGGAACCATGATGAACCACCACCTCATGCTTTCTAGCATTGCTTGGTAAGCATGCTAGGCTTGCTTATTGGTTAGCTAGAGCAAGCACAAAGTGCCACCCAAGGCCGGCCAACCTAGGAAAAGGACACCTCAAGGGTCCTAGCCTTGCTTAGCAAGCTTCCCTAGCTTTGCTATTGGCCAAATGTTGCAAGCATGGCCGGCCACCACATAGGGTGCAAGAAGAAATTACTTTTCTTGTGAGGACTAGTAAACAATTTCAAAACTTATGCTTCACCTATAAATAGGTGAAGGTTCTCTCATTGTGTTTTGTTAGCCAACACACACACAACTGCACATACTCTCTAGTTTCTGCCCTTAGGTGCCGAGCAAATAGAGGAGAGAAAAGAAAGAAAAGAAAACTAGAGAAAAGTTTTCGGTTTAGTGTAAGAAATGTGAGGGAAATTTTAATACCCTAATTTAGGAATTCCATCAGTGGAACTTGAGGTAAATCTTTTTATCCTCTAGTTCTTCATTCAAGTTTTAGTTAAGATTTAGGTGTATGTTCAATATGTATGAGCATGAGTTCATTTTGTTAAGTTTCATGCACTAGGGTTTTGGTACGTTTAATTAGGGTTTGTAATTGGACGGTTTTTCGGAAAACAAGATTTTGAGGCCTTTAGAGGCCGAATCTTGAAAAAGTCAAAACTACAAAGTTGTAGAAAAGGGAAAATCCTAGGGACTAACGCGGACAGTTTTTGGAAATAAAGCCTTTAAGACCTTTATTTTTATAAAACTCCGAGACTGAGAATTCCTGGGCAGGCCAGACTCAGTATGCACGACCAGTAGGTTTTAACCTCAAAAATGATTAAGTTAAGGACAGAACTGGGTTTTGAGTAAAAAACCAAAGTTATAGTATTTTTCGAGATCTACAACTTTCATGAAGAAAGTTTTCTCAGATTCTAAACAGAATTTAAGATAAAGATTTATCATAAAAACAGTACAGGAAGTAAGAAAATCCCTGCACTATATTTGTGGGAAAAGAACTAAATTTTATGAATTGGTTTTAAACCCGGTTTTCAAAATATTAGAGTTCTTACTAAATTTCAAAAAGGAGTTGAAATTTAGGATTTGTAGTTAGCAATTAGAATCATTATGTTATTATGATAGGATGATACTCATCCTATGATTTTCTTGGAAACAGGAAAACGACCTGTTTGAGTGAGGAATTTTGATTCAAGACGCAGTAACTGTAAGTACAACTCCGCCTACAGCATGGACAAAACGTTTTTGTCGCATGGCATGTTTTTAAGAAATCATGAATTGATTTACATGATTTATATATGTTTATATTATGATGCATATGCTATGATAAGTTTAAGTAATGCTATGAAGTTATGTATGATAAGCTTATGTTATAATAAGTAATGCTATGAAGATATGTTATGATAAGTTTAAGTAATGTTATGAAGTTATGTATGATAAGCTTATGTTATAATAAGTTATGCTATGAAGTTATGTTATGATAAGTTTATGCTATGATTTATGTTATGATGTTATGATATTTTATGTTCTGATATTTTATGTTATGATATTATGATGATTTATGTTATGAGGTTATGATGAATTATGTAATGATGTTATGATAGTTTATGTTATGATATTACAATGATTCATGTTATAATGTTATGGTGAATTATGTTTTATTATCGTGACATCACGAAGCATGTACACGAATATTAAATCACAAGGTAAAAATAAGATAAGACAAGCTAATGTTACCGACTTGCCACAAGGGCGGGTTTTAATGGTTTAGTTTATGGTTTGAGTTGGATTGGACTGGTCGCCTCCAGCCACTCCATAGCAATGTACCACGGTAAGTACACGTATGACATATAATGGAACAGAATCAAGTTATTATAAGAAAGCTATATTGATTCATAAGAAAGCATAATCGGTTCATGCATTCTTTTATTAAAATGTTTTGCGGATTGAATATTGTGCTTACTGGGCATAAGCTCACTACTTACGTTCATGCTGTAGGTAAATAACCTACCAGTAATACTTGATGCAAGACTGTGGAGGGCTGGTGCTACAGACTGTGAAATGTGGGATGGACACTGCCACGAGTTTTGTAAAATTATGTTATGTAAAATATGTTTTGTAAAATATATTTGTATAATGTGTTATGTTATATTATGATATAATAAAGT
Organism: Ficus hirta; assembly: GCA_038430175.1. NCBI lineage: Eukaryota > Viridiplantae > Streptophyta > Magnoliopsida > Rosales > Moraceae > Ficus > Ficus hirta. The sequence goes on along the minus strand of CM076585.1, from coordinate 17,893,842 downwards.
GATAGTATGGGCAATGAATTGTTTTTAAGAAGAAAACTATTTTTAAGAAATTATTTTCAAGAACAAGTTAAGGAAAAACTTTCAAGTATGATGGCAAGCAAGTTGCCTCGTGTCGTACCGATCCGCACTAGATCGGGTTTGGTCCACGGTTTGCATATGATAGCTTTCAAATAAGGTTTAAAAGCTCGGTACTCGAATATGTACCTATACAAGTATGAGTATGAATTTAAAGTATGTGAATCAATAAGTAAGTTAAGTAAGTAATGTAACGATCCCCATTCACGTGGTTGATCCTTTGAGTATGTATGAGGATAAGTTAAATTTCATGTATAAGTATAAGTATAAGATTAAGTCAAGTTTAAGTTTGAATTTAAAGTATAAGTTTAAAAGAGAAAAAAAAAAAATTTACTCTGGAAATTTCAGTAAGTTTAAGGCTTTAAGATTTAAGTTCAGTAAGTTTAAGGCTTTAAGATTTAAGTTAAGTAAGTACGATGAAAAAGTTGTCTCCATGAAAGTTTTAGATGTCGAAAAATCCTGCAACTTTTATGTTTTGCACAAAACTCAGTTCGGAATCTAACCCCTTCATTTTCCCCGTTGAACTCACCTGGCCATGCATGAAGTCTGGGCACGGTCAGTCTCGGATTTTTGTAAAAACCGAGGCCGTTGGAGCCTTATTTTGGAAAACGGTCTGCACTACCTACTGAGAAAAACCTTCTCTACAACTTTCATGTTTTAAGTTTTCCCAATTTCGGCCTCTAAGGGCCTCAAAATCTGCTTTCCAGAAAACTGGCCAGTTTTTACCCGAACTGGCAGTTTTTGGGTTTAAGTTCATTTTACGTCCTAATACGCGCACTCTACCTCAACCGGCCGCACCGGGAGCCTAAGATCAGTCATGCAACGTTTTTCTAATGTAAATTTTCTTTAAACACATTATTGATCATACCCATGCAAACCATTATTGATTTTGCACCAACTAGGGTTTGCATGGTTCTAGGTTGCACAAATCATTTCAACATCCAAGGTTCTAACCTAGCAACCTAGCATGCCATTCTATATCATACTTAACATATTTGGGGACATATAACATTATCAAACATCTAGCATGCAAACTATAATAATCAAGCAAACATTAGCATATAACCATGCAAAGTTCATAAATCAAACCACCCTTAAACCTAATCAAGAACAAAAACCTAAATTTGCTAGATTTCACAATTTTTGTGAACCAAAGTCCACCCCCCCTTCCACCTATTTATAGGTGAAATTTAAATTAATTTTGGATTTATTTTTAATCCAAAATTTGCTTAGAAACCCTTGGGACAAAAATAATTGCACAAAATTTTGCACAAATACCCTCCATGTGGCCGGCCATAATGGAAGCTAGGTGTAAAAGATTTGATTTCTTTCCACAATTTTTTTTTTATCAAAGTGATGTCATAAATCCATGGTGATATGATGTCATCATCCTAAGGCCTTGTTTGGCTTGTCTCTTAATATGCAGTCCACTTTTATGCTAACACAGATATTCCCAATACTGTGCTCACTATTAGACAGTACTGTTATACTGTACTGCAGTTCAAAATTTATCTGTGTATAGTTGGACTGTATAAAAATTTTTCTTATTATTATTTTCTTTTTGAAGCCTTTTTGCCCTTAATATCCTACTTGGTGTGCTTGATTTTTCTATAGTGGTTTTAAATCTAATTCATGCTATCTTGTCCATAAGGACGGTTTTCACAGTATATTTCCCATACTGCTTATCATATTACAGTATAGTCATATCTTTGACCTTTCTGGTCAACCTTGGACTTTTTTTCGGTGAAACTTTGACCAACATAAAATCATAGAATTTTTCTTCCCTTTTTGCTCAAAGGTCACATGCTTGGCTAAGCAAACTGCTTAGTGAGTCTCATAGTTAATTAAATGAGAACTCAAATATTTACTGATAAAATTATGAATTTCACATTGATACTCATAATTTTCATGAAACATTACATAAACACATAGTACAAACTTAAATTTCTTATGTACAAGGAAATCATGAGTCCGTAGAAATTTTTGGTTACTACAATCCACCCTCCTTACAAAATTTTCGTCCTCGAAAATTAGAATAATTCTGGGTGGCTTTTCTTCATATCCTCTTCACGTTCCCATGTTGCTTTCTCAATCTCATGATTTCGCCATAGCACCTTAACTAAAGGTATAACTTTGTTCCTTAGCACCTTTTCTTCTCGTGCCAAAATTCGAACCGGTTTTTCCTCATAAATCAGATCCTCGTGAACCTCAATTGTTTCATGGTTCAATATATGTGATGGATCCGGGATGTATTTCTTTAGCATCGACACATGAAATACATTGTGCACATATGCTAATTCTTGGGGTAAAGCCAATCTATAGGCCACATTACCGACTCTTTCAAGTACTTCGAATGGCCCTATGTATCTCGGGCTTAATTTCCCTTTCTTTCCGAATCTCATGACTCCTTTGAATGGAGCAATCTTAAGGAAAACCAAGTCTCCTACTTGGAATTCTAGAGGCCTTCTGCGTTTGTCTGCATAACTCTTTTGTCGACTAAATGCAGTTTCCATTCGTCGACGTATAAGTTTTACGGCTTCGGTGGTTCCTCGAATAAAGTCCGTAGACACAAGTTCTTTCTCTCTTGTCTCGTACCAATGGACTGGAGATCTACACCTTCTCCCATAGAGAGCTTCATAAGGAGCCATTCCAATCGAAGCTTGGAAACTATTGTTGTACGAGAATTCAATCAAAGGAAGCTTCTTATCCCAAGTTCCTTTGAAGTCCATCACGCATGCTCGTAACATATCTTCTAGAGTGTGAATGGTCCTCTCTGACTGTCCATCCGTCTGAGGGTGAAAAGCGGTACTAAAAGTAAGCTTTGTACCCATTGCTTGATGTACACTCCTCCAAAATTTAGAAGTGAAACGACCATCACGATCTGAGATGATCGATTTTGGAATCCCATGGTAGCGAACGATCTGTGTCACATACAGTTCTGCTAGCTGCTCTATTGAAAAACTAAGTTTGATGGCTAAAAAGTGCGCAGATTTCGTCAATCAATCGACAATCACCCAAATAGCATCATTGCCGCTGGGAGTTCGGGGTAGACCGACCACAAAATCTATCGTCACTTGGTCCCATTTCCATTCTGGGACGGAAATTTTCTGTAATTCTCCCCCGGGACGTTGATGTTCAGCCTTCACTTTTTGACACGTAAGGCATTTACTGACAAATGTGGCAACGTCATTCTTCATTTTGGGCCACCAAAAACTTTCCTTCAAGTCTTTGTACATCTTTGTGGCTCCAGAATGAACGGAATACGGAGTTTCATGAGCTTCTTTCATGATCTGCTCCTTCAACTCGTCCTCATTAGGAATGCATAGTCTATTTTTCCGATAGAGTATGCCCTCATCAGATATATTGTAGTCTGACTCCTTCCTTCTAGGACTTCGTTTCTTGTCCTAAGCAGCGAGGCATCTCCTTCTTAACGCTCCTTCGTGCCATCCAAAATGGTAGGTTGGAAGGTTAGGGCAGCTAAACCTCCCGTAATAAGCTCTATTCCAACTTCCACTTGCTCCTTTTGAATGGGCTCGATCAATGACCGAATTGACATCAACGAGGAAGACGACTTCCGACTAAGGGCATCGGCTACTTTGTTAGCCTTCCCGGGATGGTAACGGATGTCTATGTCATAATCTTTCACTAATTCGAGCCAACTTCTTTGTCTCATGTTAAGCTCCTTCTATGTAAAGATATACTTTAAACTTTGATGATCCGTATAAACTTCACACCTAGCACCGTAAAGATAGTGTTTCCAGATTTTGAGCGCAAATACTACTGCCGTAAGTTCCAAATCATGCGTCGGATAGTTCTTCTCATAATCCTTGAGTTGTTGCGAAGCATAAGCGATTACTTTTCCATTCTGCATGAGAACGGCTCCCAATCCTATCTTGGAAGCATCGCTATATATCACGAAGTTCCCATCCTCTACAACTGGAATTGTAAGAATTGGAGCACTAGTCAGCTTACTTTTTAGCTCTTGGAAGTGTTCTTCACACTTAGCAGTCCATTCGTACTTCTTTCCTTTCCGTGTAAGTGCAGTGAGCGGCGCTGCGATCTTAGCAAATACCTCGACGAAACGTCAGTAGTAGCCTGCTAAGCCAAGGAAACTACGTACTTCGTTGACGTTTTTCGATGCTGGCCATTTACTTACTGCTTCAATGGCCGGGTCTACAGATATGCCATCTTTAGAGACCACATGTCCTAAGAAATGGACCTTCTTCAACCAAAATTCACACTTGGTGAATTTAGCATAAAGCTGGTTTTGCTTTAGAATCCGCAAGGCAATCCTTTGATGCTCCTCATGCTCCTCCTTAGATCTTGAATAAATCAAGATATCATCTATAAAGACAATAACAAACTTGTCCAAGTAATCCTCCAATAATTCTCTCGTAGGTCCTTGTACATCTTGGAAGCTCCTGGATGTACCGAGTATGGCGTTTTATGTGCTTCAGACATAATCTGATCCTTTAAAAATTCAAAGTTAGGAACACAAATCCTTCCTTTGAAGTAAATGACACCATTAGCAGAGGTCTTGAATTCCTTGTTCTTGCCGCCAAAAAGTTGCGCTTTTAGCAAAAATGAATCCTTTTCCTGATGCGACTTAACGGATTCCAGCAGATCGGACTGAAAGGTCAGAGAAAACAATCTCCCCGTTATTATTTCCAAGTTGAACTCAGAAATTTCCCTTTGTAGCGGTTTAGGAAACATTCCAATAGACATCAGCATGCCTACGGATTTCCTACTTAAAGCATCTGCTACCCTGTTCGCCTTCCCAGGGTGGTAAAGGATCTCACAATCGTAATCCTTAACAAGTTCTAGCCATCTACGTTGTCTCATGTTGAGCTCCTTCTGAGTAAATATATACTTGAGGCTCTGATGATCGGTGTAGATTTCGTATTTTTTCCCATATAAATAGTGTCTCCAAATTTTGAGTGCGAAAACTACCGCTGCGAGCTCCAAATCGTGCGTGGGATAATTCCTTTCGTGAATCTTCAGCTGGCGGGATGCGTAGGCCACTATCTTCCCATTTTGCATCAGAACAGCTCCTAATCCATTTTTAGAAGCGTCGTTGTAAATTACGAAATTTCCTGCATCTACATCAGGAATTATCAGCACTGGCGCACTTGTCAGCTTCTTTTTGAGCTCTTGAAAGTTCTCCTCGCACTTCTGAGTCCATTCAAATTTCTTCCCTTTTCGGGTAAGGGCTGTGAGTGGTGCAGCAATCTTGGAAAATCCTTCGACAAATCGTCGGTAGTATCCAGCTAAACCAAGAAAACTCCTTATTTCCGTAACATTCTTGGGTGCTGGCCATGCACTGACCGCCTCCACCTTTACAGGATCTACAGAAATTCCTTCCTTTAACACCACATGACCCAAGAATTGAACTTTTTCCAGCCAAAATTCACATTTTGTGAATTTGGCATACAGCTGATTTCGTCTCAGCGTCTCCATCACCCACCTAAGGTGATGCTCATATTCCTCTTTGGACCTTGAGTAAATTAAAATATCGTCAATAAAGACAATAACGAACTTGTCTAGATACTCCTTGAATACTCGGTTCATAAGGTCCATAAAAGCAGCCGGGGCTTTGGTTAGTCCAAATGGCATAACCAAAAATTCATAGTGCCCGTAACGTGTTCGAAAAGCCGTCTTGGAGATATCTGACTCCTTGATCCTGAGCTGATGGTAGCCTGATCATAGATCGACTTTCGAAAATACTACCGCTCCCCTGAGTTGATCGAAAAGATCGTCAATCCTCGGAAGGGGGTACTTGTTCTTGATCGTAATCTTGTTCAGCTCATGGTAGTCAATGCACATTCGTAATGATCCATCCTTCTTCTTAACGAACAAAACAGGCGCTCCCCACGGAGAGTGACTTTGTCGAATGAACCCTTTGTCGAGCAGTTCTTGTAACTACACTTGAAGTTCTCTAAGCTCGGCAGGTGCCATACGGTAGGGTGCTTTCGATATCGGTGCAGCTCTAGGCGACAACTCGATTTCGAATGAAATTTCTCGTTCCGACGGGAGTCCTGGTAAATCTTCCGGAAAGATATCCACATATTCTTTAATAATGGGAACATCTTCCGGTGTCAGCTCCATTTCTCGATCTTTGTCTACCATGTTAGCTAAATATCCTTGACAACCATTAGCTAACATTTTCGAAGCCTTCATTGCCGAAACCAGTCTGGTTGCTGGGCTCCGTGGCTGCCCGAAGAAATTAAACTCCTCCTCACCGTAAGGGCTGAACACCACACAACGCTTTCGGCAGTCAATCTTGGCGTTGTATTTGCCTAAGAAATCCATCCCTAAGATCACATCGAAATCCTGAAGCTTGATCGCGATAAGATCTATAAACAATTCTCTGCCGCAGATAATCACGGAAGTATTTCGTATCCAAAAATTGGACCACAAAATTTCTCCGGATGGCAAAGAGGTTTTGAAAGGTTGTTCTAAGTTATCCACACCTCTTCCTAACTTCTGGGCGAACTCCAAAGACACGAATGAGTGAGTGGCTCCAGAATCAAACAAGGCAATAGCATCATAGGTGGCGATCGAAATCTGACCTGTCACCACATGCGAGGTCCCTGCTTCTCCATCTCCCTTCGTGTAAGCATAAATTCTGGCCTGAGGTTCAGGAGCCTATAATCTGCCTTGTGCGATCGAGGGTCCTTCAAGCCTTGCTTGGACTGCATGTAGCTGGCTATTAGTGTTCCGGCTCAGATAAGGAGGATTCTGGCCTTGGTTGCTCAGAGTGCAGTTTCTAGCATAATGCCCTTCCTTGCCACACAGGTAGCAAGCATTTGTCCCCATTCTGCATACTCCTGGGTGTTTCCTTCCACACTTAGCGCACACCGAGTAGTCAGTGTTATTACCCTCATTTCCTCTGTTATTCTTTTTCTGGGGGTAATTCTTTTGTTGACCCTGGCCAGAGAAATTACCTTTTCTCTTGTTCCTCCCAAATTGTTTGGAACTTTGGGCGGGGCTACTGGTCTGGCCTTTCTGGTTCGACTCAAAACTCTGACGGGGCTGCGTCTGCTTCACCACGGCTTTTTCTTCCTTCTTTGCCTTGAAAATTTGAGCCCGTGCTTCCTTATCCTAGTTTATCCAATATTCAGCCCTTATTGCTCGACTTACACAGTTGGATACCAGGATAGGTGGGCTGCTGCCAGCACTTCCTTGCTTGACAATATCTGTGCGGAACATCTTCATCATTCTTCTGACTTTTTCCGTTTCATTTGGTACTAATTCCGGGCACAAACGGGCTAACTGCTCAAACTTCTTGACAACCTTCATTACTGTCATCGACCCTTGTTTTAAATGTAATATCCAAAAATTTTCACGAACTCATGATTTTCTTGTATATAAGAAATCTAAAGTTTGTACTATGTGTTTATGTGCAATTGTATGGGAAATATACTGCGGAACCCGTCTTTACGGGCAAGATAGTATAATTAAGTTTTAAAACCACCATACAAAAATCAAGCACCTAAAATAGGATATTAAAGACCAAATGGCTTTAAATAAAAAGAAAAATTTTTATACAGTCCAACTATACACAGATAAATTTTGGACTGCAGTCAAGCAAAACAGTACTGAATTGTACTGTGTATTAGTGAACACAGTATTAGATTTATCTGTGTTAGCATAAAAATGGATTTCATATTGAAGAAAAAGCCAAACAAGGCCTTAGGATGACATCACCCACCTTTTTGATTTATGACATCATCTTATTTGGATTTATGACATCATAATTCCATGAACCAACCCTTTAAAGACAAGTGTCTTGTTCTAGAAACTTCTTGCTTGTTCTCCAAGACTCATGGCCGGCCACCTATGCACCCTTGGTGTGCAAATCCTTGCTTCTTCAAGGCCCTTTTTGCAATTTCAAAGAATTCTCCAACCTCTATAAATAGGTAAACCCATAATTCAAAAAATTAGAAAACCTAGCTAAGCTATGCCCAAATTTTCCCTCACCAAATCCGAACTTGAGAGGCCAAGAGAGAAGAGAGAAAAACCAAAACCCAAGGGGGGGAGAGCATAAGGGGTGGTCGGGTTTGAGCTAGAACACAAGGAAAAAGTTTGAAAAAAATTGGAACCCATTCTAGGCCAAGTGGCCGGTTGTGGGAAAGCAAGGAAAGGGAAGAGAAAAGTGAAGAAGGAAAGTGTGGAGAGTGGCCGGATTTGGTAGGATCAACCACCAAGCGAAGCCAAATTTTCGGTACCCATTTTGAGGGTGAAAACCGAGTGGGAGGAGAACAAGGAGGAAGGAAAAAGTGGACCAAACCCTAGCCCAAAATCTTGAGTTAATCAAGGTAATCCCTTAAGCCCTAAGCTCTTCAATTTAAATTTCAATTTGGAAATTTAAGTGTATTTCCAAGCAAGGGATGTAAGAGCATAAGCTCAATTTACTTATTGCCCTAGAATAGTTTAGGTGTGGTGCTTGATTAGGTATTAAGGGTGGTTTGGTTTAATGGCTTTGATTGGTTATGTTTATGCTTGTTTGAATGGTTATGTTTATGCTTGTATGAATGTTAGGGTGCATGCTAGATGGATGATGAATTGTATGTCCCCTGTTTTATGTGCAAATCGGTTCTAGAATTGCATGCTAGGTTGTTAGTTTCGGTTATGGAATGGTGAGACAACCTAGAACCATGCAAACCTAGGCTAGGACAATTCGGTTTTTGGTTTGCATGGGCGCGTTTGAGTAGCATGATTGTTCATGTGGGACGTTAGAAAACGCTGCATGTATGCTATCTAGGCTCCCGCGTGTTCGGTTGAGTTAGATTTGCGACAATAAGACGTAAAACGAATTTAAGAATGAAAACTGCCAGTTCGGGTACAAACTGGCCAGTTTTCTGGAAAGTGAAATTTGAGGCCTTTAGAGGCCGAATTGGGAAAAACGTAAAACATGAAAGTTGTAGAGAAGGGATTTTACTAGAGGACAACGTGAACAGTTTTTGAAAATAAGGCTCCAAAGGCCTTCGTTTTTGTAAAAACCCGAGCCTGACCGTGCCCAGGATTTATACACGGCCAGGTGAGTTCAAACGGCAATATGAACATGTTAGAGTCCGAATTAAATTTTTCGTAAAACACGAAAGTTTTAGGATTTTTCAAGAGCTAAAACTTTCATGAAGACAACTTTTTCAAATTCAAATTGGATTTTTAAACTGACACGGATTTCTAAAGACTGTGCCGGGAACAGGAAATTCCTGCACAGGATTTTCTAAAACAATGCAGAAAAACTATATTTTTGCACCAACACAAATGTTTTGACTGTGAAAACTGTTCCAATGGCAGTTTTCAACCTTTAATGATTTTTATAGAGTCACACTTTAAAAACCACGAATTTTCAAGTTAAACAAAAGATTGTTGTCAAATTTGGAAATTAGATTTTTAAAAGCCAAAGTATAGAAACAAGAGGTTGACGGATGGTAACCGGGAAGGATACCCGAGTTACTAGGCTTGGTCCAAAGCCAAGTTTGACCATAAGATATTGACCACCTCAAGGGTTACCTCATGAAACCTAATGAGTTATCATGTATAATTGGGGGACATATAACTAAGATTGTGTATGAATGTTGGAAAAGTTACCAACATTTTATAGGATCCTTATCCTATGTTCTTCTAATAGCAGGAAGTAACCTGCAGTTGCGATCTGAGTTGAAGCAACAAAACCAGAAACCTAGCATATCAGGCAAGTATCAAACCTCACCTATAGTGTGAAAATAGTAAATACTATTTTCAAATATGCTATGTTAAGCTATGCTATTTACACTATATGTTTAAATATACATGCTATGTTGTGTTATGATATGCGATGATATGCTACGACATGTTACATGTTATGCCATGTTATAAGAATGTCATGTTAACAAAAATGCCATGTTTTCTAAAAATGTCATGGTTTCCAAAAATGCCACGTTTACAAATATGTCATGGTTTTAAAAATGCCATGTTTTCAAGAATACCATGTTATAGCAAGTGTTAAGTTTGATAGGACATAGTGACATCATAAGGCATGTTCACTAATGTTAAATCATATGGTAAGATAAATCAAGTAAGGTGTCGTACCAACCTCCCGTGATCGTGGAGGCCACATGATTCAGTTGTGACATTTACCTTCCGTGATCGTGAAGGGTCAAGTTATAATTCCCAGAACTGTTAGGGCCTTGCAAACCCTAGCTTTGTCTGGAGGCTGCGCGCTTTTGGTACGTACACTATGGGCCCACATGTTGAGACAAGATAATAAATTAAAGATTGAGTCAATAATGAAGCATAAGACTTTCAATCAATCATAAATGGTTCATGCATAAGCTACATGATGATTGGCATATTTTAAGATGTTTGAATTATTTTGTGAGATTACGTTTATACTTGCTGGGCGAAAGCTCACTCTTATATTCATACTGTAGGTAAGAAGCCTGCAGTTTAAGTGGTGGGCTATGCAGACGATGTGGCGGGTGAAGGGCGGTGTGGGATACCACTACGCAAAATTTTCCGCAACCGCTTTTGAGTTAAAATAGATATATATTCAAAAGTAAATTATGTTGTGCAGTATGTATGAAGTTTAAAGACTTGAGATTATACTTTCAGTATGGTATGTATGCATGACAAGTTTTTCTCTACTAAATAACTTATGTGAATATGTTTTAAAAAAAAAAAAAAAAATTTGTCTCAAATTTTCAAGTAAAGAACTAGTATGTATGGTGTCGACCTGGCTTGGGAAGTCGGGGCGTCACATTAAACTGGTAAATTCATCCTGCTGAGCTGCCAGGATTTCTCTATTGTAATACATGGTTCGGAACTCCGTCACAAAATCTTGCCAGCTCATGGTCGTAACATCTAGACGCATCTGGACAGTCATCCACCAGTGCCTTGCGTCTTTTTTGAGTGCGAAGGAAGCACAGAGAACCTTCTCCTGTTCCGTAAGTCTCATAAAATCCAGGATAACTTGGATATCGATCAGCCAGTTATCAGCTGCTATAGGATCCGTCGGTCCTTCGAATTCAGGCGCTTTCATTCACCTAAATCGTTCGTAGAGCAAATCTTCCCGTGCTGGAGGTGGGTTTACTGGAACTCCAACGGATGCTCCCGAAACTTCAGCATTCCGTGGAATTTCAGGCCGAACCTCTGGTACCGGAGGTACTACTGGGGGTACTCTAACATGTTGAGGAGGAACCTCATTAACCCGAGGTCTCTGATTCATTTGAGCTAACTACTCTCGCAGTCTATCTGTTTCTTGCTGTTGTTTTAACAGCTGCCGTTGCAGATCAGCTATAACGGTCGCGAGATCTAGCTCAGGCAGGTTTACGGGTATCGTTCGACATAGACGTACCATCTTTTAATTTCCTATGGAATCATAAGAAAAGGTATTATCATACTAGGAATATCCTTTCTTTCATGCATATCTTATCATATCGTAGCATAATGCGTCATGTCATAATGTTATCATACCATAACATAATAGTATCATCGTATCATATCGCATACTTATCATATCATTCATACTTATAATATATCGTAACATGGCTTTTCAAATATCATAATATAATATCTCATATTTGCACTGTCTTTTTGTATACTTTCAAAAAGTACATCATATTTACAATACCGTAAATACATATTTGTTGTATATACATGGGCAAAATCGCGATGGAAGTGTCTACCACTTTACCATCATACATAAGTACAAGCCTATCATCAAAAAGGAATAAGCTAGTACGTGTTGGTCCTAACGTCAAAAAGATGTACATGGTCGACCTAATCTATGTACTCTATCGTAACCACAGAGGATGCATCGGAGTCTGCCTCCCAGTCTCCGTCGTCAAACAGAATCTCCTCTGGGTCATCGTCAAAACCCTCATCGTCCTTTATCCAGCCTGCATGCTCTGGCTCTAGCTCCAGCTCCATATCTTCCTCAGGCTTTTCCTCTTCTTCTTCGTTGCTGGAGATGTCGATGATTGGGGGATCTTCCGATTGATCCTCCGGAGCAACTATGAAGTCAGCGGGATCAAAGTCATTGGCACCCATGTCGGCCTCGGCCTCCTATGGCAGCACCTCCTGCAATGGGACTGCGGGAACCGGGTCCTCGGGAAAAATCGGGCCTGCCTCATGAATCGGCTCTCCCATCCCAGCGTCGTCATCTGCTGCCTGGTGATCACCCACCAAATCATCGGCCTGCATCGCATGAACAACGGCCTCGGCCCCCAGAATGTCATCGATCATGTTCCCAACTGTCATACCAAGCATAGGCATGGGAACATACTGTCGGATCTGCGGAGGTAATCCGTTCCGAAGAATCACCAACGCCTGCAGCTCGGGGCTATGCAACTCCTGTGGGATATGAGGCAACATCGCCTCCTGGAATCGACGACAGTAGTGACTCATCGTCTCCTGAGGATAAGCGTGCCAATCGGCTACGTAACTGAGGTATCGGGTATGATGCATATCCCGATAAATCTCGGGATCACGATGTGGTACACCAGGCCCCTCGTCCAGTACCGGTCCGTAACGCGCAATCACTAACGTACGGAAATATGTCCATGTGCGATTCGGCATCTCCCGCTCACCCAGCGTCATCCACCACAGTCGGGCATCTGCTGCAAAATACCGGCTGGCTAAGGAAACCTGTAATCGAGCCTCGATATGACAGATACGGAAAATCAGCTCCATATCGTACAGCCATGCCGCTACGGATACCGTCCGTCTCGTACCATCGAATATCAATGGATGCGACTCATAAAATGACGTCACCGCGTCTCGATCCTCGTCTACTTGCGCGGGATCCATATCGTCGAGTCTATCATAACATAATCGCATAATAAATATTAACCCATAAAAAAAAATTCAACTTACAATAATGGTGGTGATGGCAGGCATGCTGTGAAATCGGATAGCAGGAAACCTCTCTGATACCAACTCTGTAACGACCCGCCTAGCACAGGCCGTTACCATACAGACATACATACATATCGTACATATTTACTTAGCGTAAATAGCGGAAAATTATTATTATTTTTTTTTACAAGCGTATGAGCGTATATGCGATAATTAAATAACGATGTTCGAACACCAAATAAGATATTCATAAAAGAACAAAACGCGTAGCGGCTATAGATCCCACATTTCACAGCTCGCCCTGCCACGCTCGCCATCTTGCATCAAAAGGTGCCCGTAGGTTGCTTACCTACAGCATAGACGTAAGACGTGAGCTTTCGCTCAGCAAGTACAACATAACATCCGCGACAACAAACAATACAAAACATAACCTAATTCAACATAACATAGCTTATCATAACATAATCATGCATGAACCATTTATGCTTCATTATGCTTACTTATTCTTTTATAACTGTAATAACCGACTTTGTTACAAATTATGATTTCTTGCCTCTCAAGGAATCAAAGTTTGTATTATGAATATATATGAGAATTGCCTGATCTGAGTTATCAGAATTAGGATTTATGTATGATTGAATTCCGGTCAAAGTTTGACCAGAATGATCTAAGGTATGATTGAGGCGGTACTGCAGTATAATAAACAATATGGAAATTATACCGTGAAAAACCGTCATTACGGATAGATAAGTAAAATTAAGGTATGGAATTATGTTAGAAAAATCAAGCACAATATTTAGGACAATAAGGACTAATTAGCTTTAAGTCTTAAGAAAAACCTATACGCAGTCCAGTTAAACGCAGATGAATTCTGGACTGCAGTTTAATATGACAGTACTGTTTTAGTTGAAAACAATATTTGTTATAATTACATTAGTATGAAAATAGACTGTTTTTAAGAAAGAAAAGCAAAACAAAGCCCTAGGTGGAGGACACCTCACCATATGATAATTATGTAATTTTTTGATTTTTTGAAAAATTGGAAAGTACTACAAAAAGATAATCTTGGCTCATGGAACCATCTAGTGGCCGGCCACCTATTGGGGATTTTTCAGCAAATATTGTTTTTGTAAGGCTTGAAGTGCAATTTAGAGAATAAAAATAAATCAAGAAAGGAAATTTAAATTCACCTATAAATAGGTGTGATGGGAGGTGACTTTTGGTTCATTTTATTTGGAAAACACCCTAAAACTTTGGCTATTTTTCTTCTTCTTTTCTCTCTCTTAGCCGAACCCCATAGGCAGCCAAACCCAAGAGAGTGTGGTCGGATTTTAGTGAGTGAAAGCTAGAAAAAAATTTCGGAATCCAAGCTAGAGATTATCTCCACGGTTTAGAGGTAATTCTCTCAACTCCTAAGCCTTTTTATTTAAGTTTTGAGCCAAGTTTATATGTATTTTCAGTTTGGTTGTAAGAGCTTAAGCTCACCCATTTATGTCCTTATTTTAGTTAGTTTGATTAGAACGTGCTTGATTTAGGTTTTAGTAAGTTTATGTTATGGTTTGGTTTATGTTTTGGATTGTATGTCCTAGAAATTATGTTGTTGATGTGTGTGACCATCAAGTGTTTGTTATATGTCCCCATAGGCTTAAAACTGATGTTGATTGAATGATTATGAACTTGAATGGCTTGTATGATGATTAGGGCTCAAGAAAACCCTAGAAAACCAAGTTTGGTTAAAATCACCAAACGGGTTTAATTATGATTGAATGATGGTGAATGAATGAATGAATGAATGATCATGAGAATGTTAGATTATACGCTGCATGCTTGATGTAGGCTCACGGTTGCGACCGTTTGAGATAGGGTGTGCGTAATTGTACGTAAGAACGAACCGAAACCAAAACTGCCAGTTCGGGTGAAAACTGGGCAGTGATCTGAAAATGGTGTTTTGAGGCCTTTAGAGGCCGAATTTGAGAAAACTCAAAACTGAAAAGTTGTAGAAAATTGAAAATTACAGGGGACAGTATGGATAGTTTTTGAAAATAAGGCTCCAAAGGCCTCCGTTTTTACAAAAACCCGAGCCTGGACCACCCAGACCTATGAACACGGCCAGGCAGATTCAGCAGGGAAAAAGTATAAGTTAAAGACAGAACTGGACTTGGAGCGAAACACAAAAGTTCTTGGGATTTTCAATATCTAAAACTTTCATGAAGAAAACTTTTTCAAAATCAAAACAGATTTCAAAATGAAACTGAATCATATTAGTACAGGAATTTTAAAACAGTGCATGCATAGGAAATTCCTGCACATGCACTGAAAATTTGACTGTTTTCAACAAATACCTTTAAAACTTAGATAGTTTTATTTAAAAACAAGTTTTAAAGGGTTAATCAAACTCAGTTTTGTAAGAAAGGAAATAAGTAAGCAAAGTAAGTAAATTGGTAACCTAACATAGTCAGATAGGTTACCAAATTTTAATTGGGCTAAGATAATTAAAAATAAAAGTTGTATGTTGGGCCTTGGGTACAAGATTATTTAGGGTAACCATAAGGGATACCACTTTAATCATTGGGCCTTAGTAAGCCCAACAGGCTTTTAAATTCAAACCTAACTTGGGCCTACACCTTAGGTTACTAATAGTAACCTAATAGGATGCCAAGTACCATTGGGCTCTGAGCCCAAAGTGCATTAAGTAATTGAACAGGATACTGTTTGATTACTATTGGGACATGTGCCCTAGAGTTACACTTACTAACCAATAAGGATATCATTAAAGCATATGAGTGGGACATATAACTAGGGTCACTAATAAATGTTGGTTAGGGTATCAACATTTAATGAAATAATTTATGGTAAGATAGGATGATTCTTATCTTACTTACTTTTTGGAAACAGGAAGGTAACCTATTGAGGTAACCTGTCGGAATGACAAAACCCAAGACCTAGAGTAAACTGTAAGTACAACTCCGCCTGCAGCATAGGCAAATTGTTTTATGACTTTGCATGATTATTTTTAAAGTTCATGCATTTATGTGGTATGTATGATGTATGTTTTATTGTTGTGACATCATGGAGCATGTTCACTAACAGTAATTCATATGGTAAGAAGAAGAAGACTATGTTTTAAGTAAGAACTATTTTAAGAAAATGTTTTCAAGTATGTTGTTAAGTAAGTTTTCTTGTGTCGTACCGACCTGCTCTAGGTCAAGTTTGGTTCATGGTTTGAGTTGGACTGGGCTGGCCGCCCCAACCACTCCATGACTACGCGCCACGGTACGTACACTTATGTTAAGTAAGGGCCCTAAAAATATGAAAACCAAGAAAGCATAATGAAAGCATAATTTGTTCATGCATGGTTTTCTTATGAAATGTTTTTGCGGGTTAATAGTTGTACTTGCTGGGCGAAAGCTCACAACTTACGTTTATGCTGTAGGTAAGCTTCCTACTGGCAATACTTGATGCAGGGCGGTGAGGCTTGGCAGGGCTATCTATGAAACGTGGGATGGAGACTGCTACGCGTTTTGAAATAAATATATGTATTGTCTACTTGTTACAAGTTATTGTACATTACGACAATTTTAAAAAGTAAATATTAACTAAGTACGTAAGTATATTATTAGACATGTAAATAGTAAAGTATGGATTCAAGTTGTTTTAAAAAAAAAATGTGTACAGTATTTCCGCATAAGTAAGTAAGTAAGTATGTCAAATTAGTATGTAAGATAAGTACGGTAATGGCCTACGTAAGACGGGTCGTTACAATAACATACTTTCATAGCTCATATTAACTTAACTTGCTTATGGGCCCCTTAACATAAGTGTTCGTACCGGGCGTGTAACTATAGAGTGATTGGGGCGGCCAGTCCAATTCCAACTCAAACCATAGTCCAACCCGACCTAACGCGGGTCGGTACAACACAGGCAAGCTTGCTTGCCATCATGGTTACTTTTTCTCATGTCTTACTTGACCTTATTCTTGTCATTTGTGAACATGCTTCATGATGTTGCACATACATAAATCATAATCATATCTTAGCCATATCATAACCTTAACCTAACATACATCATTACATAGCCATGTAATAAACTTGTCATGTCATACATCATAACATAACCTAACATCACATAATTCTAACATACATCATAGCATACATCCAACATACTTAGGCAAGTATCACAACAAAAGCCTATGCTGTAGGCGGAGTTGTACTTACCTCGTTTGCTATGTCCAATAGGGTTCTGTTCCAATTCAAGACACCACAGCAGGCTATCTCCTGCTATAATAAAGGACATAGGTAAGGATTAAAATGTTGGTAATTTAACCAACATTCATGTATAATTTTAGTTATATGTCCCCTCCCATAAAACACATAATAACTCACTTGGTTACAATTAGTAACCCTAGAATTCAAAACTTACCCTACTCGGGTCATAACTTGACTTTTGGTTTCAAAAACCCATTTTTATTTTCTTTTGGAAAAACTCAACATTTTATATAAAAATCCTTTGTTCAACTTATGAAAAATTGTAACTCTTGAGTAAAATTATTAAGTGTTGGAAACTGCCTTTGGAATAGCTGTCCACAGTCATTTTATTAGTGTATGTGCAGAAATGTCCTTTTTTCCTGCACTGTTTTAGATAATCCTGCGCAGGAATTTCCTGTTTCCTGTACAGTTTTTGAAATCTAATTTCATTTAAAAATCTAGGTCGAATTTGAAAAAGTTTTCTTCATAAAAGTTTTAGATCTCGAAAAACCCTACAACTTTTGTGTTTTACTCAAAACCTGGTTCGGAATCTAACCCACTCGTTTTCTCTGTTGAACTCACCTAGCCGTGTATGAAGTCTGGGCACAGTCAGGCTCGGATTTTCGTACAAACCGAGGCCGTTGGGGCCTTATTTTGGAAAACCGTCCACGTTAACCCCTAGGAAAAACTTTCTCTACAACTTTCATTAAGTTTTCCCAAATTCGGCCTCTAAGGGCCTCAAAATCTGCTTTCCAGAAAACTGGCCAGTTTTTACCCGAACTGGCAGTTTTTGGGTTTAAGTTCATTTTACGTCCTAATACGCGCACTCTACCTCAACTAGCCGCACCGG
The DNA here is from genome assembly GCA_038430175.1 of Ficus hirta. NCBI lineage: Eukaryota > Viridiplantae > Streptophyta > Magnoliopsida > Rosales > Moraceae > Ficus > Ficus hirta. The sequence continues at coordinate 17,875,830 of CM076585.1, read as the reverse complement.
GAGCCTAAGATCAGTCATGCAATATTTTTCTAACGTAAAATTTCTTTAAACACATTATTGATCATACCCATGCAAACCATTATTGATTTTGCACCAACTAGGGTTTGCATGGTTTTAGGTTTGCACAAACCATAACATAAATCTCTAGCAACCTAACATGCACATTCTTCATCATACTTAACATATTTGGGGACATACAACCATCTCATTCATCAAGCATGCAAACCCTAATAATCATAATCATGCAAGCATAAGCACATGACCATGCAAAGCTCATAAATCAAACCACCCATAAACCTAATCAAGCACATAACCTAAACTCAAATCGAGGCAATAAATTAAATTGAGTTTATGCTCTTACAAGCCAACTTGAAATACACTCAAATTTCCAAATTTAAGCTTGAATTGAAAGGCTTAGGGTCCAAAGGAAATTACCTCAATTTACTCAAAGGTTAAGGCTAGGTTTGGGTTCAACTTTCCCCCCTTTTCTTGATGCTAGAACCGGCCTCCTTACTTGGAAATCCTTAAAATTTTCAGCCACCTCTTACTTCAAAATCCGGCCACTTCTTGCTTCAAAATCCGGCCACAATTTGAATTTTCTCTTCCTTTCCTTTCCTCTCACCACAACCGGCCTCTCTAAGCCAAAGGGTTTCCAAAAATTTTCAATCTCTTGTTGTTGTTTTAGTCAAAAATCCGACCACCACTACACACCTTTTTCTCTTGGGTTTGCTTATTTTTCTTTCTTCCTTTCTTTCTAGAGTTCGGATTTTGAGAGTGAAAATGTGAAGAAATTTTGGCATGGTTTAGCTAGATTTTCTAATTTTTTGAACAAATGGGTCACCTATTTATAGGTGATTGGAAATTTATCAAAATTGCTAAAAAGTCCTTGAACTAGGATGCATTTGCCCAAAAGGGCCCTTAGGTGGCCGGCCAAGGTGGTTCTAGAGCCATCCATAATTCTTTCCAATATTTTCCTTAATCCAAAATGATGTCATTAATCAAAAGTTAGATGAGGTAAGCATCCTTAAGGCTTGTTTGGCTTTTTCCTTAATATGCAGTACATTTTTATGCTAACACAGATATTTTCAATACTGCTATCTACTAATAATAGTATTTTTACACTGAACTGCAGTCCAAAATTTAATTGTGTAAAAATTGACTGTCTAAAAAATTTTCTTATAACTTGAAGTCATTTGGCCCTTGATACCCTAATTAATGTGCTTGATTTTTCTGTGATGGTTTTAAATCTTATTCTTGCTATCTTGTCCGTAAAGACGGTTTTTCACAGTGTATTTCCCATACTGCTTATCATCTTACAGTATCGTCATATATTTGACTTTCTAGTCAACCTTTGACTTTTCCGGTCAACTTTGACTTTTTATTGTCAAACTTTGACCAACATAAAATCATGAAATTTTCTACCTTTTTTACCCAAAAGGTCACATGCTTGACTAAGCAATCATTTTTGAGTCTTATAAAATCATAAGGACTCACAAATTAAGTAAAAACCCTAATCAGGCTTTTTCATAGATACCTTCATGGAACAGCTTATATTTCTTTAAAAAGGAAATAGTAATATTGTAAATTACTAGTTATTACACCATATCTCCTATGGCTGCCCATTGACATCCTATCAAACTTCTCTTCTAAATCGTCCCCTTCAAATTCACCAACATCCTCAACTTCCCTTTGATGCAACCAATTCCACCTTGGGGTGTTCGGAGCAAACGGTGGTTGTCCCCGTCCTCTTCTACCCTATCCAACCTCTCATGTATATGTTCTAACTCCACCCTCATTATCTATCTCATCTCCCCCATTAATGCTTGTATTTGCAGTTTTGGATCGGCGGGTGGTGGAATCTCTTCGTTTGTGTTTTTCTCTTGATTTTGCAATATGATTGAAATCTGCAAACAAGGTTAGAACAATACGGAAAAAAGAAAAGGTCCTCACCACACTCCCTCATGTGTTTCACTCGAAGAATAATTCACTCAAATTCGCTCGTGTTTCACTAAATCTAATTTGGCTTCTACCCTCTACTAGACTCACACACTCTGCCTTTTTCCACTCGTTTTCTTCTTTTAGTTCTTTCAAAACTAAACAAACAAGAATACCAAGGATTGAAGCAGCAAATCAAGACAAGAAGCAAACCAAACGGATCAAATTTGTCACGGATTCTGATGATTTATGACACTCAAACGTGGGGTTTCGATAAAAGGGGTCTAGGGCTTAAGAAACAAGATTAAACACAATTTTTTTTTTTTCGGATTCTTTTTCTCTTTTTTTTTTCTTTTTATTTTATGACTCTAATGATTGCAAGAATACGAATTTAAAGTGCAATCCAAACAAGAACAAGAATCGAAATCAAAGGATAGAAAATCTGGCCAATTGGTTTGTAAACCTAGTGGGAATCAGATTATGGTTTCAAAATCCTAGAAGACCTCAATCTCAAAGCAAGTAATTTAACTCTGAATTGAACACTAATATCATGGATTTAAGGAGAGAAAAAACCGGATTTCTAGTGCAGCAGTTAATTTTTTTTTCTTTTTTTTTTTTTTTTGTTTAGGGTGAATTTAAAACAAGAAAAAACAAGAAAATGATAGGCAAAGCGGAGGAACCTAGGCTTTGGTATAAGAAAAAAAGAATGTGTTTCAATAATAAGAGTGAAACATGTGAGGGAGTGTGGTGAGGACCTTTTCTTTTTTTCATATTGCTCTAACCTTGTTTGCAGATTTCAATCATGTCGCAAAATCAAGAGAAAAACACAAACGAAGAGATTCCACCACCCGCGGATCTAAAACTACAAATACAAGCATTAATGGGGGAGATGAGACAGATAATGAGGGTGGAGTTAGAATATATACATGAAAGGTTGGATAGAGTAGAAGAAGGAACACAACGGGGACAGCCACCGTTTGCACTGAACGCTCCAAGGAGGAATTGGTTGCATCAAAGGGAAGTTGAGGATGTTGGTGAATTTGAAGGGGACGATTTAGAGGAGGAGTTTGATAGGATGTCAGTGGGCAGCAATAGGAGATATGGCCAGGATAGAGAAGCTAGGAACCGGGTGGATAACAACTTAGGAAGTATCAAGATGAAAATTCCTGCGTTTCAAGGAAAAAGTGATCCCGAAGCATATCTCGAGTGGGAAAAGAAGATGGAGTTGGTTTTCGATTGTCACAACTACTCTGACTTAAAGAAGGTAAAACTTACTGCAATTGAATTTATTGATGATGCTATTGTGTGGTTGGACCAGTTGTGTATCAATAGGAGGCGGAACGGAGAATGTCCTAAAAAAAATAAAAAATTTAAGAAGGGTTTCCCTAGCGCTACCCTTTTGATTTTTTTTTTAATTTATGCATTTTATGTCTCTAATTATTGCAGGAAAATGAATTTAAAGAGCAATCCAAACAAGAACAAGAATCAAAATCAAAGGATAGGAAATCTGGCCAATTGGTTTTTTTTTTTTTTTTTTTAAACCTAGCGTGAATCAGATTATGGTTTCAAAATCCTAGAAGACTTCAATCTCAAACCAAGTAATTTAATTCTGAATCAAACATTAATATCATGGATTTAAGGAGAGAAAAACGGATTTAGTGGAGCAAAATTTTATCTTATTTCATTTTTTTTTTGGTTTAGGACGAATTTAAAAAAGAAAAAATAAGAAAAGGATAGGCAAACCGGATGAACCTGTCTCTGATACCAACTGATACAAACCACGCCAACAACGTGATGAAACCCGATACCAAATCTGGAAATAACAACGAAAGATCTTTCAAGTTTGATGGAAACCGCGACCCGTTGCTTAGCAAAGCAAGAACCTTGGTATGGAAAAGATGTTACAAACGGTTATGGAAAATCCGTTCGATAAGTCGATTTGAATACCACAAGGAATCCTTGATAAGTTCGAATAAGTTTCTTCAAGAACTCAAGAAGAATAGCTCACAATATGAATAAATATCAAAAACTACTTCCATAGTCTGAAAATTAGTCTTATGTAGCTGAATTTCAATTTGTAAAATTCCTAATCTACCCCTAAAGATAAACATACCTAAATAAACCTTGGAATCAGATTTATCTAAACAAAAAATACTTAAATTCGGATTTAAATTCAAATTTTGAACTAAAACTTAAAACTAAAATAAGATTACAAAGAAATCAAATATCGATCAGATCTTGTTTTGAATTTTGAATTTCTTGAACACTTGAAAACGTAATCTTGACTTGATTCTTTGTTGGAAAATAATGTCCACTTCAGCCTTGGAAAATAAAAACATCGACATCAGCCTTGGCTCTCTTCCAGATCAACTTTGATGAGTAAAATTAGTCTTTGCTCCGCATCAGTAGTGAACACACTCCCTTCTTATTGTAGAACTCTTCAGACTAAGTTATTTAGCTCTGCTTTGAATCTTTCAGCTCGAGCTCTCATCATCGGACCAACTGAAACTTGATTTAGTTTGTGAGTATTCCTTGCTGCCTTGATGTCCTCATGAATACGTGTACCAAACACCCCATTGCCAAATATCTATCTTACCAGAAACTTTCCCATAATCATAGAGCATTTACGTCTAAGATTTCTTACTTAATTATTCCAAGAAACATCCAGGAAGCTCTAGATGATCCGAATTGGAAATTTGCAGTTATGTATGAGATGAATGCCTTTAGGATAAATAGTACTTGGGAAGTAGTTAATTTGCCAAAGGGAAAAAGGATAGTCAGGTGTAAATGGGTGTTTACTATAAAGTGTAAGGCCAATGGATGTATAGAGAAGTACAAGGCAAAGGGCTTTACACAGACTTATGGAATTGACTACCACGAAACATTTGTTCCAGTTGCCAAAATCAACTTAATTCGTGTGCTGTTGTCCTTAGCCATGAACTCCAACTGGCCATTACACTAGCTAGAAATAAAAAATGCCTTCGTAATTGGGGATTTAGAAGAGGAAGTTTATATGAATCTACCACCTGGCTTTGAAGATAAGCTTGGAGTGAATAAATTTTGCAGGTTAAAGAAATCTCTATACGGACTCGAACAGTCTCCTAGAGCTTGGTTGATTGCTTTGGGAAAGCTGTAAAAAGTCATGGCTACTATCAAAGTCAAGCTGATCATGCTATGTGTTACAACCATTCAAAAGATGGAAAAATTGCCATCTTGATTGTTTATGTTAATGATATAATCTTGACAAGTGACGATGATGTAGAGTTGGAGAGACTAAAGAAGAAACTTGCTGATGACTTCAAGATTAAGGACTTGGGTGCTTTGAAGTACTTTCTAGGGATGGAGTTCGCCAGGTCTAAGTAAGGAATATTTGTCAGCCAACGAAAAATATGTACTTGACTTGCTCGGAGAAACAGGGATGACGGGCTGCAAAGTTGCTAAAACACCAATTGAACCCAACTTAAAGCTACAATCAGTCAAACTCGAGAGTGTGATGAATAAGGAGTAGTACCAGAGACTTGTTGGCAAGCTTATTTTTTTTATATCTCATACACGTCTTGATATAGCTTTTGCAATAAGCATGGTGAGTCAATTCATGCACTCACTAAGACAGGAACACTTTGATGCAGTTTAGAGGATTTTAAGATATCTAAAAGGAACACTAGGAAGAGGATTGTTGTTCAGAAAATGTGAACATCTACAAATAGAAGCCTACACTGATGCAGACTGGGCTGGAAGTATAGAAGATAGAAGATCAACTTCTAGCAATTGCACATTTGTTGGTGGGAACCTTGTTACTTGGAGGAGTAAAAAACAAAGTGTAGCTGGCCGAAGCAGTGACGAGGCTGATTACAGATTAGTTGCCCATGGAATTTGTGAATTTTCATGGATTAAGCGACTTCTAGAGGAGCTGAAGATCTTTAATTCCTCACCAATGAATGTGTACTGCGACAACAAGGCAGCAATCTCCATTACTCATAATCCAGTTCTCAGGACAGGACAAAACATGTTGAAGTGGATAAGCATTTTATTAAAGAGAAACTCGATAATGGATTGATTTGCATGCCGTATATTCCAACCACAGATTAGGTTGCTGATATTCTCACGAAGGGAGTACACAAGAAGCAATTTGACGTTTTATTGGCAAGCTGCCTATGGAAGATATTTTCAAACCAGCTTGAGAGGGAGTATTGGAAATTAGATGATTTTGACTGAGATATTGCCGAAATCATTGAGATTTGATAGCTGTACTATTTATGTAAATATAGGATTAGTCAAATATTGTAATTAGGAAGTTTTCTCTGTAGAATAACTGCAATTTCCTGATTTCCTAGTTCGTATTTCCTATAAGTAGTCTACATGTAATACGTTATTCATTAAGTCAATATACAAAAACAATTCCCAAAATCATTCTCTGTTTTTAATGTCTGATGAATTAGGAGGATCTCTAATGATTTCTCTTATGCCTCAGGCGAAAATCTCTTCTTTAGGTGTTGAATATAAGATTGGATCCTTTGGGAATGTGCTGATACCTTTTATTTATAGATGATGATTGCTGACTTTAGTTGCCTGATTTGGTGTAGATCTTGCCATATATGTTGATGAAGAATTGCCTTCTTTGATATAGGTTGACTTTGCTTACATAGCTTGCTTTATTGAATCCAAAAAGTACTCCTTGTGCATTGATTCTTGGGCAGGAATGAATCTGGGAAGTTTCCAGATATTCTTGTGCATTGACCTCGGATAGGTGCTCGGGTTGATCTACGTCTCGAGCCAATCTAAGTTGTCTTCAAGCTGATTCATGCACTTTGATTGACTTAGAAGTGATGTCGATCGAGTAGAGGTTAAGGTCCATCGACTCGAGAGTTGAGCTTCCTTATCAGCTGATGAAGTCTTTCAGGTTGTTTTTGGGCTGATCCTTGATCTATGAGCAATCCAAGTCGACACGTGGATGGTGAAAGTTGAGGTATGAATTTTGACCTCAATAGTAAGTCCCCCCACTCCTTAGTCGATGGAAATCGGCTACAGAGTGTCTTGTCGAGTTGTTCGTCAACTTGATCGACTATTCTTGCTTAAAGTCGGGTCTTCTATGAAATCAAGAACTGTTGTCCTCATAGGCTTCTGTAACGATCGTTGCTTGGCATTGTCACTGAGTCATACTGATTGTGTTATGGAATCCGTCTCGCATTGATCTTGAAATCCTTAAAGTGGCAGCTAAGGAATGAAGTTGATGTTTGCTTTTGAGATCACATCCTGACTTGATCACACCTGATTGTGCTGAAGTTAAAGCAGTCATGTTCACTTCGATGTCGATGTCCAAACCATTTTGCTTGATGTTGAATAGTTGGGAGGAGATATCCTCTTTTTCCTATAGAATTCCTCAAATACAAAGTTGAAACTAACTTGGATTCTGTGTAGGAACTTACCAAACCGGTTTTTATTGACTCCGTTGGAGCGATGATCATCGTGGATCTATGTTGAGATCGAGTTGATAAGAAGAGATCAGCTGGGGGAGCTGTTCAAACGAGCCCTCGATTTCTGATGTCGTTGAGCTTATAGTTGATTAGGCTGAAGAGTTATCAACATGTTGTGTAGGGAGTCGATGTGACTGATGATGAGGCAATTTGTCTGTTTGAATTGGTTGAAGTGTTGTCCCGAAGGGTGAGCATATCCCTGATGGACATGAAACCGATGTTTCACGAGCGAGCTATGAGCTTAAGTCGATTGGTGACTCATTGAGCTGAAATTGGCTTTTTGCATGAGTGTTGCGGACAAGCAATTTATTGGATGTAATTGCTTTGCAAGAGGAGGTGAAGGATAATTGCTCCTCGAATTGCATGATGACCTAAAATGAATCCATGTTTGAATACAAAGTTGAAATACATACCTCGTGGCTCAACTACCAGCATTTGGCCAATACGAGGCCAACATGAGTGAATTTCCAATTGTGGGAGATGTTACGATTGTGGGATCGGCTTGCCAGCGGATGATTAACTCGATTGGTGAGTTGCTTCGAGCCGTGACCATATGGTTCATCGGCCTTTGAGTCGTTCTTGTCGAGTTGAGTCGAGGTTGCTACATCGGTGAGAAGCAAAGTGACGTACAAGAATTGATTCAAATATTATTGAAGTTCTTGTTTTAACTTAGCTTTGGGCCCCTTTCATAACATGAACATGAGTGTATGTACCGTGGCGCACAGCCATGGATTAAACCTGCCTTTGTGGCCGGTTGGTATGACACATGGCAACTTGCTTGCCTTCATTCTTGAAAACTTGTTCTTAATTTGATCATACTTGAAAACTTAAATCTTTGTTGTTTCTTACTTAAAAACTTGATCTTATTCTTGTCATGTGATTTATTATTAGTGAGCATGCTTTCATGATGCCACAGTAATAGAACATAAAACATATGTATATCATGTAAATTAATGCATGAATTTTGAAAACATGTAAAGCAGTAAAAATATTTTGCTCATGCTATAGGCGGAGTTGTACTTACAAATTGTCCTATGCGCTCGGTTTATCATTCTAACAAGGCACGACAACAGGTTATATTATATTCCTGTTTTCAAACAGGGCGTAAGAATCATTCCATTCTACCTTAACAATCCATAACATATTCAGTGAACCATAAATCGGTCTCTAAACCGACTACCATCCGTCATAGAATTATTACTTATACATAAGTAACTTGGGCCTATTTTTTTATTATTTCCTTTTTCTCAAAAATACCTTGTTTTCTTAAAAAAACACCTTATTTACTTGGAAAATATCTTAGCTTCATAAATCAAGTATTTCTTGATACAATACTTGAAATTATCCTTTAAAAAAAAATCATTTGTGAAATTTCAAATAGATTTAAACATTTTTGAAACTTATCTTCATAAAAGAATAAAACCTTGGAAACTAATTTTTCCAGATAAAAACAGCATTTTAAATTGTATGTGTGCAGGAATTTTTACTTTCATGCCCAGTTTTGAAAATTAAGTTTTTTTCTTTAAATCAGTTTAGAATTTGGAAAAGTTTTCTTCATAGAAGTTGTAGATCTCATCAGAACCTATAACTTTTCAAATTGTCTGAAACTTAAATCCATCTTTAACTTGCTTGTTTTTCTCCTTGAAGAATTCTGGCCTTGTATAGTACCTGGACCGGCCAATTTTGAAAACTCATAAAAACAAAGGCCTTTGGAGCCCTTTTTTCAAAAACTATCCTTACTACTCTCTAGATGTTTCTGTTTTTTACAACTTTTCAGTTATAACTTTTTTCAAATTCGGCTTCTAAGGGGCTCAAAATTTGGTTTCGAGAAAATTGTCCAATTTATTTTCAAAAACCGGCAGTTTGTATTTTGTTGGTTGTTTCTTAAAAATTCGCATACACTACCTCAAACGGTCCAAACCGTGAGTGTAATAACCGAATTTTTGAACAAACTCATGATTCCATATAGGAATTTAAGTCTATGCTATGTGTTTATGTAATGTTTCATGCAAATTATGAATATCAATATGAAATTCATAATTTATTATCAGTATATGCTTGAGTTCTCATTTAACTAATTATGAGACTCAATAATAAGTTTATGAGGTCAAGAACAAGGCCTTTTGGTGAAAAGGCAGAATCATGATTTACGTTTTATTCTGACATAAGTACGACGGTATGTAGTATTATGAGCAGTATTGAAATTATACTGCAGTTAACCGTCATTACGAATAAGATAGTCAGAATAAGATTCAAAACCACTATAGAAATCAAGCACATTAATTAGGACAACAAGGGCTAGATGGCTTAAAGTTATAAGAAAAATTTTTACGCAATCCAATCATACACAGATAAATTTTGGATTGCAGTCCAGTATACCAGTACTGTCATTGTCAGAGCAGTATTGGAAATATATGTTTTAGTAAGAAAATGGATTGCATAATTATATTAAGGGATTTTTGGAATCAAATGGATAATTATGCATGAACTAGAAGCCAAGTGGCCCTACCCTAGCCGACCACCTCACAGGGACTAAAGTGTAAATATTTTGTCCTTAGGGGCCAAAGTGCAATTTTAAGAAAGGTGAGAAATGATGATGTCAGCATGATTTAAGCATGATGATGTAAGCATGATGTAAGCTTGATAATGTAAGCTTGATGACGTAAGCATGATGATGTAAGCATGATGTAAGCATGATGTAGGCATGATGATGTAAGCATAATGATGCAAGCATGATGTAAGCAAGACTTGGCCTCCAAGTCATCTCAAAGTGGCCGGCCACCTAAGGGGGGGTTTTGTGCAAAATGTTGTTTCTTCAAGGACTTTTTGGTAATTTTAAAAAGTTCTAAATCACCTATAAATAGGTGGCTAATTTGGTTCAAAAATTTGAAAAATCTAGCCAAACTATGGCCAAAATTTCCTTCACTTCTTTCCTCTAAAAACCGAATTCAAGAAGGAAAAACAAGAAAAACCAAGAGGGAAAAAATTATAGGAAAGGCCGGTTGTGGTGAGAGGAAAAAGAAAGGAAGAGAAAATTTTAGTGGTGGCCGGATTTTGAAGCAAGTAGTGGCCGAACTTTGAAGCAAGGGGTGGCTGAAAATTTTAGAAGGTTTCCAAGCTAGGGAGGCCGGTTCTAGCACTAAGCAAGGGAGGGGGGAAAAAAAAAGTTGAACCCAAACCTAGCCCTAACCTTTGGGTGAATTGAGGTAATTTCTTTTGGACCCTAAGCCTTTCAATTCAAGCTTCAATTTGGAAATTTAAGTGTATTTCAAGTTGGTTTGTAAGAGCTTAAGCTCAATTTAATTTATTGCCCTAGATTAGATTGTAGGTTTTGTGCGTGATTAGGTTTATGGGTGGTTTTGATTTATGAGCCTTGCATGGTTACGTATTAATGCTTGCATGATTATTAGGGTTACATGGTTGCTGAATGATAAGGATATATGTCCCCAAATATGTTAAGTATGATGTAGAATGTGCATGTTAGGTTGCTAGAGATGTATGGAATGGTTTGTGCAAACCTAAAACTCTTGCAAACTCTAGTTGATGCAAAATCACTAATAGTTTGCATGGGTATGATTGATGATGTGTTTAAGGAAACTTTACGTTAGAAAAATGTTGCAAGACTAATCTTAGGCTCCCGGTGCAGCCAGTTGAGGTAGAGTGTGCGAACTAGGACGTAAAATGAATTTAAACATGAAAACTGCCAGTTCGGGTAAAAACTGGTCAGTTTTCTGGAAAGCAGATTTTGAGGCCCTTAGAAGCCGCATTTGGGAAAACTTAAAACATGAAAGTTTTAGAGAAGGGTTTTTCCTAAGGGACAGCGTGGACGGTTTTCTAAAATAAGGCTCCAATGGCCTCGGTTTGTACAAAAATCCGAGCCTGACTGTGCCAGACTTCATGCACGGCCAGGTGGGTTCAACAGGGAAAACGAGTGGGTTAGATTCCGAACTGGGTCTTGAGTTGAACACGAAAGTTGTAGGGTTTTTTGGGATCTAAAACTTTCATGAAGAAAACTTTTACGGATTCAACACAGATTTTTAAATATAATTGGATTCCAAAAAATGTGCAGGAAACAAGAAATTCCAGCACAGGATTTTCTAAAACAGTGCAGGAAAAGGACATTCTTACACATACACTGATAAATTGGCAGTGAGAAACTGTTCCAAAAGCAGTTTTCAACACTTAAAATTTTTACAAGCCCTACTCAAAGAAATATAATTTTTGGATATAGTTGAACAAGGATTTTAATATAGACAATGAATACTAAGTTTTTTCAAAACAAGAAAAGTACGTATTGGACCACAAGTGGTCTTAATAATTTGGTAATAGTATGAAGACCAACAGTAACCGGGTAGGACACCCAAGTTACTGGATTGGGCCCCGAGCCCAAGGTTACCTATAGTAACCCAGTAGATTATAATTTAAGAAATTGGGCTTTAGCAACCCAATAAGTTAGACCCAAGGTTAAGAAGAGTAACCTAATACTATTCATGTATGTTGGGCTTAGTACCCAAGGTTACTCTAAGTAACCTAACAAGTTATGATTTAAGTATGATAGGCCATAAACTCTTAGGTTACTTGAAGTAACCAAGCAAGTTATCATAAGTATTTTTGGGGGACATATAACTAAGTTTATGTGTAGCTATTGGTTAAGGTTACCAACATATTATGGTTACAGAATCCTTACCCTATGTCCTTTGTAATAGCAGACAGAGGCCTATTATTGCAACCAGACTTGGAATAGCATAGCAAAGGACATAGTATACGAGGTAAGTACAAACCTCACCTACAGTATGGAAAATAGTAAACTATTTTCAAGCATGATTTATTTACATGCATACCATGATGTGCCATGTATTGAAATGATGCCATGATAATGCCGTATTTATATACATGCCATGTTTTAAGATAATATCATGTTTTAAGATAAAGCCATGCTTTATTAATATACCACAAGTCATTAGATGTTAGTGATCTTTATGTCATACTATATTTATGCATCATGTGCATCATGACAAATAAGATCACATGTAAAGATTCTTAGTCTTGAAAAAAAAAGGGGTAACAAGGCTAAGACTAAACTAAGTCAAGTAAGGTGTTGTACCAACCTCCCACCAGATCGTGGAGGATTATAGAAGTTTCAAGATATTAAGGCCTTCCGCCAGATCGTGAAGGTTTACATATTTCCCAGAATTGTTAAGGACCTTGCAAACCCTAACTTTCTGTGGATTGCGCGCATTTGGTACGTACACTAGGGGCCCACATGTTAAGCAAGATAATAAGTTCAAGTTCATAATTGATCATAAAAGCTTCATAATTGAACATAAATGGTTCATGCATAAGTTGCACCATACTAGTTACGTTTTGTGAGATTATGTCTGTACTTGCTGGGCAAAAGCTCATCAGTATATTTCATACTGTAGGTAAAAAGCCTACAGCTTAATTGGTGGGCCATGTGGACGATGCGGCGGCGAGTGAAGGGCGGTGTGGGATACCACTACGTAAATTTTTTCGCAAGTTCTTTTGAACGAAGATATATGTATATATATGTATATAAGGTATGACAACTCAAGTTAAATGTAAGAAATTGTATGACTACTTATTATGATAAATAAGTAGTACGTGTGTATGGAAAGCTTACTTATATTGACTAGTCTATTTATATATGTTTAAAAAAAAAATTTATTCTGAAATTTTCAAGTAAGTTTAGTTTAAGTATGCATGGTAACGGCCCTACGTAGGTTGGGACGTTACAAAAGTTGGTATCAGAGCGGTATCCTGCCAGCCTACTTCACTTTGCTTCACATCGTTTCTGTAATGGCCCAAGTAAGTAAAGTTATTTTTCTTATGACTAGAATTAGTTCGAATCTTGCAAGCGTATTTCATCAATGGCCATGCTGGAAAACGATACTCCGGATATGGTGATAGCCGGGAACTGTTCATGTTAAGGGATTGGATCAACATTATAAAGGTTATATGTTGTATTTGTGGAACTCTGGTCCCCATAAAAAAATAAGGTTAAGTATGGGGATGACATTGGGCGGTGCCTTAGCTTGGTGGTGGCAATTAGGAGATGTGCGAACATGATGGCAAAGTTTTATGCCTTCCTAAATATTATGATTGCGTGTTCATGATATGAATGAGATATGAATAAAGTTATGATGGATTCAGATACGTTCCATGTTATACATGATGTGGGATTAAGATTATGGTTCTATATAAGAGATATGATCTCGTTAATTTTTTTTACGAGAAACTTATTTTATAGTTTTCTACGCAGAACCATGCCACCAAAACGTAGGACGGCACAGACCCAAAATGTTGATCTTATAGCCCAGATGAATGAACTGAGACAAATGATGTTAGCCCAACAACAGGAGATAGGTGGGCTTAGAGCTCAATTGGCTCAGCAGAATCAGTGACCTCCTGATGCTGGGGTACCACCAGCACCTGTGAATCAGCCTGTTGCCCTGGAAATTCCTAATGCTGACCCGGTGATTCCAGAAAACCCTATAGCCCCTGAAGTGCCTATGGCGCATGTAGCTGTTCCACCAGCACCACTGGTTCGAACTCCGGAAGAATTATATGACAAATTTTGGCGTATGAAAGCCCCGGAATTTGAAGGGTCAACAAACCCTATTGAGGCCGACAACTGGTTGATCGACCTTCAGGTTATCTTTAACTTCCTCCGGCTCAATGATCAAGAGAAAGTCCTCTGTGCATCCTTTATGCTAAGAAAATATGCTCGTCTTTGGTGGGAAACAGTCCAGATCCGGTGAGATGTTACTCAAATGACTTGGGAGGACTTTGTTGAGGAATTTAAAGAGAAATACTTCAACACCGAGGTTATGGAAGCTCAACAAGATGAGTTCAATAATTTTCGTCAGGGTAATCTGTCTGTGGCTGAAGTTCTCAAGAAGTTTAAATAGCTAGAACGTCTCTATCCTCACCTCATCAGTTTCAAGAGGGACAAAGTAAGAAGGATGATGAGGATGTTCCGCTCAGACCTAGCAGTAGTAATTAGCAGTGGCCCACATCCACCAATCACCGTTGCTGAATGTGTCAGTCGGGCAATTCGAGCTGAGTATTGGGTAGGACAAAACAGAGAATAGCGGGCTAAGTTCTTTAAGGACAAGAAAGAAGAAAAGGCCCAAGCTAAGCAGAATCAGGCAAGATCAAGCCAAACACCGCAGCAGAAAGGTCACGGAGGTCCTTCTGGTCAACACAGCAACAATAAGCAGTACGGCAATAATCAACAGAAAAGAAAATGGAATTCAGGAGGACAAGGGAATCAACAGAATTCTCCCCAAAAGAAGAATGCTTTTGATAGCAACAGTTATCCCACTTGTCAGAAATGTGGGAGAAAGCACCCGGGAGATTGCCGTGCTGGAACCAATCACTGCTATTTGTGTGGTAAGGAAGGCCACTATGCTAGAAACTACAATGCTAATTTTCAGAATCTGCAGAACCATCAGAGAGATCAAGGATATCAACTCCACGCAGCACAGGTAAAGCTTGAAGGACCTGAAATCTATCAAGGCAGACTCGAAGCTCCAGAACCTCAAGGACGCATTTATGCCTACATTAAGGAAGATGTTCAAGCTGGACCATCTATGGTGGTGACAGGTCAGCTTCCTTTTGCCCAACAGGATGCCTATGTGTTAATTGATTCTATCACTACACATTCATTCACATCACCTAAGTTTGCTAAGAAACTAGGTAGAGGAAGTGATAGGATCGGAAGAACCTTCAGAATTGCATTTCCCTCCGGGGAAATTTTGTTGTCTGATTATTGGATACGTCATGTTCCAATAATTATATGTGGTAGGGAAATGTATGTCAATTTTATTATCATTGACCTATATGACTACGATGTCATTTTTGGTATGGATTTCTTGGGGAAATACAACGCAGTTATAGACTGTCAACGTCGTACTGTCATGTTCAAGCCAATTAGAGGCGAGGAGTTCATTTTTAGAGGATCGACTCGAAAACAACCGAAAATGTTCATTTCTGCGATGAAGGCTAGAAAGTTATTAGCAGAAGGATGTGCTGTATTTCTGGCCAACATGGTGGATAAGATGCAAGAAACCAAGAGTAGGCTGGAAGAAGTACCGATAGTCAAAGATTTTATGGAAGTCTTTCCTGAAGACTTACCAGGATTGCCACCGGAGCGAGAGATCTCTTTTAAGATTGAATTACTTCCTGGATCGGCACCAGTATCCAAGGCACCTTATAGGATGGCCCCCGCCGAACTTAAAGAACTGTAAATTCAGTTACAAGAGCTCCTGAATCGAGGGTTCATCCGTCAGAGCTATTCGCCATGGGGAGCCCCGGTTTTGTTTGTGAAAAAGAAGGATGGCACTCTTAGAATGTGTATTGACTATCGGGAATCGAATAAGATTACCATTAAGAATAAGTATCCCTTACCTCAGATCGATGATCTGTTCGATCAATTGAAAGGAGCTTCAATCTTTTCGAAAATTGACTTGCGATCCGGATATCATCAGCTTCGAATTAGGGAATGAGATGTTCCTAATACAGCCTTTCGTACGCGATATGGACACTACGAGTTCCTCGTTATGCCATTTGGATTGACAAATGCTCCAGCTGCCTTTATGGACCTGATGAATCGAGTGTTCAAGGATTACTTGGATAAATTCGTTATTGTCTTTATAGACGATATCTTGATTTACTCAAAGTCAAAGGAGGAGCACGAGGAGCACCTAAGGATTGTTCTACAGATTTTAAAGCAAAACCAGCTTTATGCTAAATTCACAAAGTGTGAATTTTGGTTGGAGAAGGTTCATTTCTTAGGACATGTGGTCTCTAAAGAAGGCGTATCTGTAGATCCAGCCAAGATCGAAGCAGTAAATAAATGGCCAGCTCCGACAAATGTCACCGAAGTACGTAGTTTTCTTGGCTTAGCAGGCTACTACCGACGTTTCGTCGAGGGATTTGCTAAGATCGCAGCGACGCTCACAGCACTTACACGGAAGGGAAAGAAGTACGAATAGACTGTAAAGTGTGAAGAACACTTCCAAGCACTAAAAAGTAAGCTGACTAGTGCTCCAATCCTCACAATACCAGTTGTGGAGGAAGGGAACTTCGTGATATACAGTGATGCTTCCAAAATAGGATTGGGAGCCGTACTCATACAAAATGGAAAAGTGATCGCTTATGCTTCACGATAACTCAAGGACCATGAGAAGAACTATCCGACGTATGATTTAAACTTTCAGCGGTAGTTTTTGCGCTCAAAATTTGGAGACACTATCTTTATGGTACTAGGTGTGAAGTTTACACGGATCATCAGAGTTTAAAGTATATCTTCACACAAAAAGAGCTCAACATGAGGCAAAGAAGATGGCTTGAACTGGTGAAGGATTATGATATAGACATCCGTTACTACCCCGGGAAGGCTAACAAAGTAGCCAATGCCCTTTGTCGTCCTCCTCGTTGATGTCAATTCAATCCTTAATTGGGCCTCTCCAGAAAGAGCTAATGGACGCTAGAATCGAGCTTATTACGGGAAGTTTAGCTGCTCTAACTTTCCAACCCTCCATTTTGGATGGCCTGAAAGAGCGTCAAGAAGCAGATGCCTCGTTACTTAGGACAAGAAATGAAGTCTTAGAAGGAAAAGAGTCGGACTTCAACATATTTGATAAAGGCATACTCTATCGGAAAAATAGACTATGCATTCCTAATGAGGACGAGCTAAAGGAGCAGATCATGAAAGAAGCTCATGAGACTCCGTATTCTATTCATCCTGGAGCCACAAAGATGTACAAAGACTTGAAGGAAAGTTTTTGGTGGCCCAAAATGAAGAATGATGTTGCCACATTTGTCAGTAAATACCTTACGTGTCAAAAAGTGAAGGCTGAACATCAACGTCCAGGGGGAGAATTGCAGAAAATTTCCATCCCGGAATGGAAATGGGACCAAGTGATGATGGATTTCGTGCTTGGTCTACCCCGAACTCCTAGCGGAAATGATGCTATTTGGGTGATTGTTGATCGTTTGACGAAATCCGTGCACTTTTTAGCCATCAAACTTAGCTTTTCAGTAGACCAGCTAGCGGAACTGTATGTTGTGCAGATTGTTCGCTACCATGGGATTCCCAAATCCATTATCTCAGATCATGATGGTCGTTTCACTTCTAAGTTTTGGAGAAGTGTACATCAAGCAATGGGTACAAAGCTTACGTTTAGTACATCTTTTCACCCTCAGACAGACGGACAGTCGGAAAGGACCATCCAGACTCTAGAAGATATGTTACGAGCATGTGTGATAGACTTTAAGAGAACTTGGGATAAGAAGCTTCCTTTGATTGAGTTCTCGTACAACAATAGTTTCTAAGCTTCGATTGGAATGGCTCCTTATGAAGCTCTTTATGGGAGAAGGTGTAGATCTCCAGTCCATTGGTACGAGACAAGAGAGAAAGAACTTGTGTCTATGGACTTTATTCGGAGAACCACTGAGGCCGTAAAACTTATACGTCAACGAATGGAAACTGCATTTAGTCGACAAAAGAGTTATGCCGACAAACGCAGAAGGCCTCTGGAATTCCAAGTGGGGGACTCGGTATTCCTCAAGGTTGCTCCATTTAAGGGAGTTATGAGATTTGGGAAGAAAGGGAAATTAAGTCCAAGATATATAGGGCCATTCGAAGTACTTGAAAGGATAGGTAATGTGGCTTATAAATTGGCTTTGCCCCAAGAATTAGCATATGTGCACAATGTATTTCATGTGTCAATGCTAAAGAAATATATATCGGATCCATCACATGTATTGAGCCATGAACCAATTGAGATTCACGAGGATCTGACTTATGAGGAAAAACCGGTTCGAATCTTGGCACGAGAAGAAAAGGTGCTAAGAAACAAGGTTATACCTTTAGTTAAGGTTCTATGGCGAAATCATGAGATTGAGGAAGCAACATCGGAACGTGAAGAGGACATGAAGAAAAGCTACCCATAATTATTCTAATTTTCGAGTACGAAAATTTTCTAAGGAGGGTGAATTGTAATAACCGAATTTTTGAATAGACTCATGATTCCATATAGGAATTTAAGTCTATGCTATGTGTTTATGTAATGTTTCATGCAAATTATGAATATCAATATGAAATTCATAATTTATTATCAGTATATGCTTGAGTTCTCGTTTAACTAATTATGAGACTCAATAATAAGTTTATGAGGTCAAGAACAAGGCCTTTTGGTGAAAAGGCAGAATCATGATTTAGGTTTTATTCTGACATAAGTACGACGGTACTGTAGTATTATGAGCAGTATTGAAATTATACTGCAGTTAACCGTCATTATGAATAAGATAGTCAGAATAAGATTCAAAACCACTATAGAAATCAAGCACATTAATTAGGACAACAAGGGCTAGATGGCATAAAGTTATAAGAAAAATTTTTACGCAATCCAATTATACACAGATAAATTTTGGATTGCAGTCTAGTATACCAGTACTGTCATTGTCAGAGCAGTATTGGAAATATCTGTTTTAGTAAGAAAATGGATTGCATAATTATATTAAGGGATTTTTAGAATCAAATGGATAATTATGCATGAACAAGAAGCCAAGTGGCCCTACCCTAGCCGACCACCTCACAGGGACTAAAGTGCAAATATTTTGTCCTTAGGGGCCAAAGTGCAATTTTAAGAAAGGTGAGAAATGATGATGTAAGCATGATTTAAGCATGATGATGTAAGCTTGATAATGTAAGCATGATGATGTAAGCATGATGTAAGCTTGATGATGTAGCATGATGTAAGCATGATGTAGGCATGATGATGTAAGCATAATGATGCAAGCATGATGTAAGCAAGACTTGGCCGCCAAGTCATCTCAAAGTGGCCGGCCACCTAAGGGAGGGTTTTGTGCAAAATGTTGTTTCTTCAAGGACTTTTTGGCAATTTTGAAAAGTTCCAAATCACCTATAAATTGGTGGCTCATTTGGTTCAAAAATTTGAAAAATCTAGCCAAACTATGCCCAAAATTTCCTTCACTTCTTTCCTCTAAAACCCGAATTTAATAAGGAAAAACAAGAAAACCCAAGAGGGAAAAACTTATAGGAAAGGCCGGTTGTGGTGAGAGGAAAAAGAAAGGAAGAGAAAATTTTAGTGGTGGCCGGATTTTGAAGCAAGTAGTGGCCGAACTTTGAAGCAAGGGGTGGCTGAAAATTTTAGAAGGTTTCCAAGCTAGGGAGGCCGGTTCTAGCACTAAGCAAGGGAGGAAAAAAAAAAAAAAAGTTGAACCCAAACCTAGCCCTAACCTTTGGGTGAATTGAGGTAATTTCTTTTGGATCCTAAGCCTTTCAATTCAAGCTTCAATTTGGAAATTTAAGTGTATTTCAAGTTGGTTTGTAAGAGCTTAAGCTCAATTTAATCTATTGCCCTAGATTAGATTTTAGGTTTTGTGCTTGATTAGGTTAATGGGTGGTTTTGATTTATGAGCCTTGCATGGTTATGTGCTTATGCTTGCATGATTATTAGGGTTACATGGTTGCTGAATGATAAGGATATATGTCCCCAAATATGTTAAGTATGATGTACAATGTGCATGTTAGGTTGCTAGAGATGTATGGAATGGTTTGTGCAAACCTAAAACTCATGCAAACTCTAGTTGGTGCAAAATCACTAATAGTTTGCATGGATATGATTGATGATGTGTTTAAGGAAACTTTACGTTAGAAAAAAGTTGCATGACTGATCTTAGGCTCCCGGTGCAGCCGGTTGAGGTAGAGTGTGCGAACTAGGATGTAAAATGAATTTAAACATGAAAACTGCCAGTTCGGGTAAAAACTGGTCAGTTTTCTGGAAAGCAGATTTTGAGGCCCTTAGAGGCCGAATTTGGGAAAACTTAAAACATGAAAGTTGTAGAGAAGGGTTTTTCCTAGGGGTAACTTGGACGGTTTTCCAAAATAATGCTCCAACGGCCTCGGTTTATACAAAAATCCGAGCCTGACTGTGCCAGACTTCATGCACGGCCAGGTGGGTTCAACAGGGAAAACGAGTAGGTTCGATTCCGAACTGGGTCTTGAGTTGGACACGAAAGTTGTAGGGTTTTTTGGGATCTAAAACTTTTGTGAAGAAAACTTTTCTAGATTCAACACAGATTTTTAAATATAATTGGATTCCAAAAACTGTGCAGGAAACAAGAAATTCCTGCATAGGATGTTCTAAAACAGTGCAGGAAAAGGACATTCCTACACATACACTGATAAATTGGCAGTGAGAAACTGTTCCAAAGGCAGTTTCCAACACTTAAAAATTTTTACAAGCCCTACTCAAAGAAATATAATTTTTGGATATAGTTGAACAAGGATTTTAATATAGACAATGAATACTAAGTTTTTCCAAAACACGAAAAGTACGTATTGGACCACAAGTGGTCTTGATAATTTGGTAATAGTATGAAGACCAACAGTAACCGGGTAGGACACCCAAGTTACTGGATTGGGCCCGGAGCCCAAGGTTACCTATAGTAACCCAGTAGATTATAATTTAAGAAATTGGGCTTTAGCAACCCAATAAGTTAGATCCAAGGTTAAGAAGAGTAACCTAATACTATTCATGTATGTTGGGCTTAGTACCCAAGGTTACTCTGAGTAACCTAACAAGTTATGATTTAAGTATGATAGGCCATAAACTCTAGGGTTACTTGAAGTAACCAAGCAAGTTATCATAAGTATTTTTGGGGGACATATAACTAAGTTTATGTGTAGCTATTGGTTAAGGTTACCAACATATTATGGTTACAGAATCCTTACCCTATGTCCTTTGTAATAGCAGACAGAGGCCTGTTATTGCAACCAGACTTGGAAAAGCATAGCAAAGGACATAGTATACGAGGTAAGTACAAACCTCACCTACAGTATGGAAAATAGTAAACTATTTTCAAGCATGATTTATTTACATGCATACCATGATGTGCCATGTTTTGAAATGATGCCATGATAATGCCGTATTTATATACATGCCATGTTTTAAGATAATATCATGTTTTAAGATAAAGCCATGCTTTATTAATATACCACAAGTCATTAGATGTTAGTGATCTTTATGTCATACTATATTTATGTATCATGTGCATCATGCCAAATAAGATCACATGTAAAGATTCTTAGTCTTGAAAGAAAAAGGGGGTAACAAGGCTAAGAGTAAACCAAGTCAAGTAAGGTGTCGTACCAACCTCCCGCCAGATCGTGGAGGATTATACAAGTTTCAAGATATTAAGGCCTTCCGCCAGATCGTGAAGGTTTACATGTTTCCCAGAATTGTTAAGGACCTTGCAAACCCTAACTTTCTGTGGATTGCGCGCATTTGGTACGTACACTAGGGGCCCACATGTTAAGCAAGATAATAAGTTCAAGTTCATAATTGATCATAAAAGCTTCATAATTGAACATAAATGGTTCATGCATAAGTTGCACCATACTAGTTACGTTTTGTGAGATTATGTCTGTACTTGCTGGGCGAAAGCTCATCAGTATATTTCATATTGTAGGTAAAAAGCCTGCAGCTTAATTGGTGGGCCATGTGGACGATGCGGCGGCAAGTGAAGGGCGGTGTGGGATACCACTACGCAAATTTTTTCGCAAGTTCTTTTGAACAAAGATATATGTATATATATGTATATAAGGTATGACAGCTCAAGTTAAATGTAAGAAATTGTGTGACTGCTTATTATGATAAATAAGTAGTATGTGTGTATGGAAAGCTTACTTATATTGACTAGTCTATTTATATATGTTTAAAAAAAAAATTTATTCTGAAATTTTCAAGTAAGTTTAGTTTAAGTATGCATGGTAACGGCCCTACGTAGGTTGGGGCGTTACAAAAGTTGGTATCAGAGCGGTATCCTGCCAGATTACTTCACTTTGCTTCACATCGTTTCTGCAATGGCCCAAGTAAGTAAAGTTATTTTTCTTATGACTAGAATTAGTTCGAATCTTGCAAGCGTATTTCATCAATGGCCATGCTGGAAAACGATACTCCGGATATGGTGATAGCCGGGAACTGTTCATGTTAAGGGATTGGATGAACATTATAAAGGTTATATGTTGTATTTGTGGAACTCTTGTCCCCATAAAAAAATAAGGTTAAGTATGGGGATGACATTGGGCGGTGCCTTAGCTTGGTGGTGGCAATTAGGAGATGTACGAACATGATGGGAAAGTTTTATGCATTCCTAAATATTACGATTACGTGTACATGATATGAATGAGATATGAATAAAGTTATGATGGATTCAGATACGTTCCATGTTATACATGATGTGGGATTAAGATTATGGTTCTATATAAGAGATATGATCTCGTTAATTTTTTTTACGAGAAACTTATTTTATAGTTTTCTACGCAGAACCATGCCACCAAAACGTAGGACGGCACAGACCCAAAATGTTGATCTTATAGCCCAGATGAATGAACTGAGACAAATGATGTTAGCCCAACAACAGGAGATAGGTGGGCTTAGAGCTCAATTGGCTCAGTAGAATCAGGGACCTCCTGATGCTGGGGTACCACCAGCACCTGTGAATCAGCCTGCTGCCCCGGAAATTCCTAATGCTGACTCGGTGATTCCAGAAAACCCTATAGCCCCTGAAGTGCCTATGGCGCATGT
Organism: Ficus hirta; assembly: GCA_038430175.1. NCBI lineage: Eukaryota > Viridiplantae > Streptophyta > Magnoliopsida > Rosales > Moraceae > Ficus > Ficus hirta. The sequence continues at coordinate 17,852,780 of CM076585.1, read as the reverse complement.
AGCTGTTCCACCAGCACCACTGGTTCGAACTCCGGAAGAATTATATGACAAATTTCGGCGTATGAAAGCCCCAGAATTTGAAGGGTCAACAAACCCGATTGAGGCCGACAACTGGTTGATCGACCTTCAGGTTATCATGAACTTCCTCAGGCTCAATAATCAAGAGAAAGTCCTCTGTGCATCCTTTATGCTAAGAAAAGATACTCGTCTTTGGTGGGAAACAGTCCAGATCCGGCGATATGTTACTCAAATGACTTGGGAGGACTTTGTTGAGGAATTTAAAGAGAAATACTTCGACACCGAGGTTATGGAAGCTCAACAAGATGAGTTCAATAATTTTCGTCAAGGTAATCTGTCTGTGGCTGAAGCTATCAAGAAGTTTGAACAGCTAGCACGTCTCTTTCCTCACCTCATTAGTTCCGAGAGGGACAAAGTAAGAAGGATGATAAGGATGTTCCGCTCAGACCTAGCTGTAATAACCCGAAATTTTGATGACTTGAGATTTCCCTAGATACAAGAAGAATCTAAGTCTAAATCATGTATATAGATATGAAGTTTATGATCTGAATTGAATATCAGTAGATATTTGAGTTCTCGGTTAATTAGCTACGAGACTCAGAAATAGTTTGCTTAATCAAGCATGAGGCCTTTTGAGAAAATGGCATAGTAGAAATTTATGATTTTTAGTCCAGTCAAAGTTTGACCAGGTTGACCTTAGGTTTGACTAAGATGGTGCTGCAATGTATTAAGCAGTATAGGAATTATACTGTGAAAAACCGTCATTACGGATGAAGAAGTAAGAATAAGGTATGGGATTGCTCTAGAATAATCAGGAATAATATTTTGAGCAATGAGGACTTAGCAGTTTCGAGTCTTAAGAAAAATCCATACGTAGCCCAGTTAAGTGCAGATGAAGTTTGGACTGCAATCCAGTATGATAATATTGTTTTTAGTAAAAACAGTATTAATATTATCTGAGTTAGTAAGGAAATAGATTGCATAATTATATTTATGGATTTTTTGAATAAAGTAGATGATTATGCATGGATTGGAAGCCAAGTGGCTCCACCATGGCCGGCCACCTCACAGGGACTAAATTGCAAATATTTTGTCCTTAGGGACTAAAGTGCAATTTTAAGAAAAAGTGAGGTAAGCATGATGATGTCATGATGATGTAAGCCTGATGATGTAAGCATGATGATGTGATGATGATGTAAGTTTGATGATGTAAGCATGATGATGTCATGATGATGCAAGCATGATGATGTAAGCAAGAGAATTTCCTTGTTCTCCAAGTGAATGGCCGGCCACCTAAGAGGGTAGATGAGCAAATATTTTTGTCCCAAGGACCAATGGGCAAATATTTTTCTCTTAAGGGTAATTATGTAATTTTTGGATTAAAAATAAATCCAAAAATTAAATTATTTATCGAAAACACCCCAAAACCATGCCAAAATCGCTCCACACTCTCTCCCTCCCCTAGAAACCGAAAAAAAAAAAAATTGAGAGAAAAAAAAATGGTGAGGTTCCGATTTTGTAGAAGGAAGCAAGAAGGGAAAATTCTCCCAATCAAAGGGTAGATCCATTTTCTTGGATCTTGAGGTAATCCTCTTCACCCTCTAAGCTCCTTATTTTAGTTTGATTCAAGATTTATACATAGTTCAAGATTTATGTGTATAGCTTAGATTTGTGCTTGATTAGAGGTTTGGTGGTTTTGATTTGTAGTTTAATGTATGTTTATGTGATGTATGCATGAATGCCTCGAATATGTTTGTTATATGTCCCCATATGCTTAAGAATGAGGTTGAATGGATGATTATGGTATTAAATGCTTGTATGATGAATTCGGGTTCAAGAAAACCCTAGAAAACCAAGTTTGGTGAAAATCACCAAACGGGTTTGAGTAAATGATTGAATGTGTGAAAATAGATGAATGATTATGAGAACGTTAGATTATACGCTGCATGCTTGATATAGGCTCACGGTTGCGACCGTTTGAGGTAGGGTGTGCGTAATTTTACGTAAGAATCAATCGAAACCAAAACTGCCAGTTCGGGTGAAAACTGAGCAGTAATCTGGAAACGGTATTTTGAGGCCTTTCGAGGCCGAATTTGAGAAAAGTTAAAACTACAAAGTTGTAGAAAATGGTAAATTCTAGGGGAAAACGCGGACAGTTTTTCAAAATAAGACTCCACCGAGCCTTGGTCTGCCTAGATCTTGCACACGGCCAGCCGGATTCAACCCGGAATATGAACAAGTTAAAGGCAGAATTAGGTTTTAAGTAAAACATGAAAGTAATAGGATCTTTTGAGATCTACAACTTTCATGAAGAAAACTTTTTCTAATTCCAAACAGATTTTAAAGTAAAACCCGATTTCCAAAACAGTGCAGGAAACAAGAAATTCCTGTACAGGATTTCTAAAAAACAGTGCAAAAACAGGAAATCCCTATACATACACTGATAACCAAAGTTTATGGACTATTTTAAGCAGTTTATAAAATGGGTTAATGATAGTAACCTAATAAGATGCTAATTACTATTCACGTATGATTGGGCCTTGAACCCAAGGTTCCATTAAGTAATCAAACAAGATACTGTTTAGGATTACACTTAGTAACCAAATAAGTTATCATGAGTGTGTAGGGGACATATAACTAGGATTATTATGGAATGCTGGTTAAGGATACTAGCATTAAATGCAATGATTTACGGTAAGATAAGATGATCCTTATCTTACGTCTTTTGTTAAAACAGGAATTAAACCTGTTGATGTGCTTTGTTGGAATGTTAAACCAAGAGCGTAGGACATCAGGTAAGTACAAACCTCACCTACAGTATGAAAATAAGTAAGCTATTTTCTAATATATGACATGTTCCATGTATGCCATGTTATGTCATGCTATGCTATGTTATGTCATGCTATGCTATATTATGCCATGCTATGTTATGTTATGTCATGCTATGCTATATTATACCATGCTATGCTATGTTATGCCATGCTATGCTATGTTAAGCCATGTTAAGACATGTTAAGCTATGTTAAGTCATGTTAAGTCATGATAAGACATGATGTATCAAGTTATGCCATGATTTATGGTTATGCCAGGTTTATGTCTCATGTGCATCATGATTAATAAGATCACAATTAAAGATTCTTAGCCTTGAAATATACAAGACTAAGACTAAACCAAGTCAAGCAAGGTGTCGTACCAACCTCCCGCTAGGTGGAGGATACATGTTTTAAGTTTAAGTTTATGATTATCAACCTCTCGATAATACGTGAGGGTATAATGATAATCAACCTTCCGCTAGATCGTGAAGGGTTATGTTTATGATTTCCAGAATTGTTAAGGGCCTTGCAAACCCTGACGTACTAAGGATTGCACACTTTTGGTACGTACACAAGGGGCCCATATGTTAAGCAAGATAATAAGTTTATAATAAGCTCATAATGGAGCATAAGACATTTATAATCAATCATAAATGGATCGTGCATAAGTTATATGATGTTTGTTATGTTTTTGTGAGATTATATTTGTACTTGCTGGGCGAAAACTCATCAGTATATTTCATACTGTAGGTAAGATGCCTGCAGCTTTACTTGGTGGGCCATGGAGATGATGCAGCAAGTGAAGGGCGGTGTGGGATACCACTACGCAGATTTTTCGCAAACACTTTAAATTATGAACTAGTACATATGTAAGGTTTCAAAAGTCTGGTTTAAAAGGTTATGTGTGACCTTTTAATCAGCTTAACAAGTAATGGGTAGGCATGGTGAAGTTTACCCATATGGATAAGTTTATTTTAAGTTACGAAGAAAAAAAAAATTTATTCTGTAATTTTCTGAAAGTTCAAGTAATAGTAAACTAATAAGTATCTTAAGCAAGTATAGTAACGGCCCACGTTTACATAGTCGGCCCTACGTAGACGGTTCGGGGCATTACACTAGCAGTAGTAATTAGCAGTGGCCCGCATCCACCAATCACCGTTGCTGAATGTGTCAGTCGGGCAATTCGAGCTGAGTATTGGGTAGGACAAAACAGAGAACAGCGGGCTAAGTTCTTTAAGGACAAGAAAGAAGAAAAGGCCCAAGCTAAGCAGAATCAGGCAAGATCAAGCCAAACACCGCAGCAGAAATGTCACGGAGGACCTTCTGGTCAACACAGCAACAATAAGCAGTACGACAATAATCAACATAAAAGGAAATGGAATTCAGGAGGACAGGGGAATCAACAGAATTCTCCCCAAAAGAAGAATGCTTTTGATAGCAACAGTTATCCCACTTGTCAGAAATGTGGGAGAAAGCACCCGGGAGATTGCCGTGCTGGAACCACTCGCTGCTATTTATGTGGCAAGGAAGGCCACTATGCTAGGAACTGCATTGCTAATTTTCAGAATCTGCAGAACCATCAGAGAGGTCAAGGATATCAACTCCACACAGCACAGGTAAAGCATGAAGGACCTGAAATCTATCATGGCAGACTCGAAGCTCCAGAACCTCAAGGACGCATTTATGCCTACACTAAGGAAGATGTTCAAGCTGGACCATCTACGGTGGTGACAGGTCAGCTTCCTTTTGCCCAACAAGATGCCTATATGTTAATTGACTCTGGCGCTACGCATTCATTCACATCACCTAAGTTTTCTAAGAAACTAGGTAGAGTAAGTGATAGGATCGGAAGAACCTTCAGAACTGCATTACCCTCCGGGGAAATTTTGTTGTCTGATTATTGGATACGTCATGTTCCAATAATTATACGTGGTAGGGAAATGTATGTCAATTTGATTATCATTGACCTATATGACTACGATGTCATTTTGGGTATAGATTTCTTGGGGACATACAACGCAGTTATAGACTGTCAATGTCGTACTGTCATGTTCAACCCAATTGGAGGCGAGGAGTTCATTTTTAGAGGATCGACTCCAAAACAGCCGAAAATGTTCATTTCTGCGATGAAGGCTAGAAAGTTATTGGCAGAAGGATGTGCTGGATTTCTGGCCAACATGGTGGATAAGATGCAAGAAACCAAGAGTAGGCCGGAAGAAGTACCGATAGTCAAAGATTTTATGGAAGTCTTTCCTGAAGACTTACCAGGATTGCCACCGGAGCGAGAGATCTCTTTTGAGGTTGAATTACTTCCTGGATCGGCACCAGTATCCAAGGCACCTTATAGGATGGCGCCTGCCGAACTTAAAGAACTACAAATTCAGTTACAAGAGCTCCTGGATCGAGGGTTCATCCGTCAGAGCTATTCGCCATGGGGAGCCCCCGGTTTTGTTTGTGAAAAAGAAGGATGGCACTCTTAGAATGTTCATTGACTATCGGGAATTGAATAAGATTACCATTAAGAATAAGTATCCCTTACCTCGGATCGATGATCTGTTCGATCAATTGAAAGGAGCTTCAATCTTTTCAAAAATTGACTTGCGATCCGGATATCATCAGCTTCGAATTAGGGAAGGAGATGTTCCTAAGACAGCCTTTCATACGCGATATGAACACTACGAGTTCCTCGTTATGCCATTTGGATTGACAAATGCTCCAGCTACCTTTATGGACCTGATGAATCGAGTGTTCAAGGATTACTTGGATAAATTCGTTATTGTCTTTATAGACGATATCTTGATTTACTCAAGGTCAAAGGAGGAGCACGAGGAGCACATAAGGATTGTTCTACAGATTTTAAAGCAAAACCAGCTTTATGCTAAATTCACAAAGTGTGAATTTTGGTTGGAGAAGGTTCATTTCTTAGGACATGTGGTCTCTAAAGAAGGCGTATCTGTAGATCCGGCCAAGATCGAAGCAGAAAGTAAATGGCCAGCTCTGACAAATGTCACCGAAGTACGTAGTTTTCTTGGCTTAGCAGGCTACTACCGACGTTTCGTTGAGGGATTTGCTAAGATCGCAGTGCCGCTCACAGCACTCACATGGAAGGGAAAGAAGTACGAATGGACTGCAAAGTGTGAAGAACACTTCCAAGCACTAAAAAGTAAGCTGACTAGTGCTCCAATCCTCATAATACCAGTTGTGGAGGAAGGGAACTTCGTGATATACAGCGATGCTTCGAAAATAGGATTGGGAGCCGTACTCATGCAAAATGGAAAAGTGATCGCTTATGCTTCACGACAACTCAAGGATCATGAGAAGAACTATCCGACGTATGATTTAGAACTTGCAGCGGTAGTTTTTGCGCTCAAAATTTGGAGACACTATCTTTATGGTACTAGGTGTGAAGTTTACACGGATCATCAGAGTTTGAAGTATATCTTCACACAAAAAGAGCTCAACATGAGGCAAAGAAGATGGCTTGAACTGGTGAAGGATTATGATATAGACATCCGTTACCACCCCGAGAAGGCTAACAAAGTAGCTGATACCCTTAGTCGGAAGTCGTCCTCCTCGTTGATGTCAATTCAATCCTTAATTGGGCCTCTCCAGAAAGAGCTAATGGACGCTAGAATCGAGCTTATTACGGGAAGTTTAGCTGCTCTAACTTTCCAACCCTCCATTTTGGATGGCCTGAAAGAGTGTCAAGAAGCAGATGCCTCGTTACTTAGGACAAGAAATGAAGTCTTAAAAGGAAAAGAGTCGGACTTCAACATATTTGATGAAGGCATACTCTATCGGAAAAATAGACTATGCATTCCTAATGAGGACGAGCTAAAGGAGCAGATCATGAAAGAAGCTCATGAGACTCCGTATTCTATTCATCCTGGAGCCACAAAGATGTACAAAGACTTGAAGGAAAGTTTTTGGTGGCCCAAAATGAAGAATGATGTTGCCACATTTGTCAGTAAATGCCTTACGTGTCAAAAAGTGAAGGCTGAACATCAACGTCCAGGGGGAGAATTGCAGAAAATTTCCATCCCGGAATGGAAATGGGACCAAGTGATGATGGATTTCGTGCTTGGTCTACCCCGAACTCCTAGCGAAAATGATGCTATTTGGGTGATTGTTGATCGTTTGACGAAATCCGTGCACTTTTTAGCCATCAAACTTAGCTTTTCAGTAGACCAGCTAGCGGAACTGTATGTTGTGCAGATTGTTCGCTACCATGGGATTCCCAAATCCATTATCTCAGATCATGATGGTCGTTTCACTTCTAAGTTTTGGAGAAGTGTACATCAAGCAATGGGTACAAAGCTTACGTTTAGTACATCTTTTCACCCTCAGACAGACGGACAGTCGGAAAGGACCATCCAGACTCTAGAAGATATGTTACGAGCATGTGTGATAGACTTTAAGAGAACTTGGGATAAGAAGCTTCCTTTGATTGAGTTCTCGTACAACAATAGTTTCTAAGCTTCGATTGGAATGGCTCCTTATGAAGCTCTTTATGGGAGAAGGTGTAGATCTCCAGTCCATTGGTACGAGACAAGAGAGAAAGAACTTGTGTCTATGGACTTTATTCGGAGAACCACTGAGGCCGTAAAACTTATACGTCAACGAATGGAAACTGCATTTAGTCGACAAAAGAGTTATGCCGACAAACGCAGAAGGCCTCTGGAATTCCAAGTGGGGGACTCGGTATTCCTCAAGGTTGCTCCATTTAAGGGAGTTATGAGATTTGGGAAGAAAGGGAAATTAAGTCCAAGATATATAGGGCCATTCGAAGTACTTGAAAGGATAGGTAATGTGGCTTATAAATTGGCTTTGCCCCAAGAATTAGCATATGTGCACAATGTATTTCATGTGTCAATGCTAAAGAAATATATATCGGATCCATCACATGTATTGAGCCATGAACCAATTGAGATTCACGAGGATCTGACTTATGAGGAAAAACCGGTTCGAATCTTGGCACGAGAAGAAAAGGTGCTAAGAAACAAGGTTATACCTTTAGTTAAGGTTCTATGGCGAAATCATGAGATTGAGGAAGCAACATCGGAACGTGAAGAGGACATGAAGAAAAGCTACCCATAATTATTCTAATTTTCGAGTACGAAAATTTTCTAAGGAGGGTGAATTGTAATAACCGAATTTTTGAATAGACTCATGATTCCATATAGGAATTTAAGTCTATGCTATGTGTTTATGTAATGTTTCATGCAAATTATGAATATCAATATGAAATTCATAATTTATTATCAGTATATGCTTGAGTTCTCGTTTAACTAATTATGAGACTCAATAATAAGTTTATGAGGTCAAGAACAAGGCCTTTTGGTGAAAAGGCAGAATCATGATTTAGGTTTTATTCTGACATAAGTACGACGGTACTGTAGTATTATGAGCAGTATTGAAATTATACTGCAGTTAACCGTCATTACGAATAAGATAGTCAGAATAAGATTCAAAACCACTATAGAAATCAAGCACATTAATTAGGACAACAAGGGCTAGATGGCATAAAGTTATAAGAAAAATTTTTACGCAATCCAATTATACACAGATAAATTTTGGATTGCAGTCTAGTATACCAGTACTGTCATTGTCAGAGCAGTATTGGAAATATCTGTTTTAGTAAGAAAATGGATTGCATAATTATATTAAGGGATTTTTAGAATCAAATGGATAATTATGCATGAACAAGAAGCCAAGTGGCCCTACCCTAGCCGACCACCTCACAGGGACTAAAGTGCAAATATTTTGTCCTTAGGGGCCAAAGTGCAATTTTAAGAAAGGTGAGAAATGATGATGTAAGCATGATTTAAGCATGATGATGTAAGCTTGATAATGTAAGCATGATGATGTAAGCATGATGTAAGCTTGATGATGTAGCATGATGTAAGCATGATGTAGGCATGATGATGTAAGCATAATGATGCAAGCATGATGTAAGCAAGACTTGGCCGCCAAGTCATCTCAAAGTGGCCGGCCACCTAAGGGAGGGTTTTGTGCAAAATGTTGTTTCTTCAAGGACTTTTTGGCAATTTTGAAAAGTTCCAAATCACCTATAAATTGGTGGCTCATTTGGTTCAAAAATTTGAAAAATCTAGCCAAACTATGCCCAAAATTTCCTTCACTTCTTTCCTCTAAAACCCGAATTTAATAAGGAAAAACAAGAAAACCCAAGAGGGAAAAACTTATAGGAAAGGCCGGTTGTGGTGAGAGGAAAAAGAAAGGAAAAGAAAATTTTAGTGGTGGCCGGATTTTGAAGCAAGTAGTGGCCGAACTTTGAAGCAAGGGGTGGCTGAAAATTTTAGAAGGTTTCCAAGCTAGGGAGGCCGGTTCTAGCACTAAGCAAGGGAGGAAAAAAAAAAAAAAAGTTGAACCCAAACCTAGCCCTAACCTTTGGGTGAATTGAGGTAATTTCTTTTGGATCCTAAGCCTTTCAATTCAAGCTTCAATTTGGAAATTTAAGTGTATTTCAAGTTGGTTTGTAAGAGCTTAAGCTCAATTTAATCTATTGCCCTAGATTAGATTTTAGGTTTTGTGCTTGATTAGGTTAATGGGTGGTTTTGATTTATGAGCCTTGCATGGTTATGTGCTTATGCTTGCATGATTATTAGGGTTACATGGTTGCTGAATGATAAGGATATATGTCCCCAAATATGTTAAGTATGATGTACAATGTGCATGTTAGGTTGCTAGAGATGTATGGAATGGTTTGTGCAAACCTAAAACTCATGCAAACTCTAGTTGGTGCAAAATCACTAATAGTTTGCATGGATATGATTGATGATGTGTTTAAGGAAACTTTACGTTAGAAAAAAGTTACATGACTGATCTTAGGCTCCCGGTGCAGCCGGTTGAGGTAGAGTGTGCGAACTAGGATGTAAAATGAATTTAAACATGAAAACTGCCAGTTCGGGTAAAAACTGGTCAGTTTTCTGGAAAGCAGATTTTGAGGCCCTTAGAGGCCGAATTTGCGAAAACTTAAAACATGAAAGTTGTAGAGAAGGGTTTTTCCTAGGGGTTACTTGGACGGTTTTCCAAAATAATGCTCCAACGGCCTCGGTTTATACAAAAATCCGAGCCTGACTGTGCCAGACTTCATGCACGGCCAGGTGGGTTCAACAGGGAAAACGAGTAGGTTCGATTCCGAACTGGGTCTTGAGTTGGACACGAAAGTTGTAGGGTTTTTTGGGATCTAAAACTTTTGTGAAGAAAACTTTTCTGGATTCAACACAGATTTTTAAATATAATTGGATTCCAAAAACTGTGCAGGAAACAAGAAATTCCTGCATAGGATGTTCTAAAACAGTGCAGGAAAAGGACATTCCTACACATACACTGATAAATTGGCAGTGAGAAACTGTTCCAAAGGCAGTTTCCAACACTTAAAAATTTTTACAAGCCCTACTCAAAGAAATATAATTTTTGGATATAGTTGAACAAGGATTTTAATATAGACAATGAATACTAAGTTTTTCCAAAACACGAAAAGTACGTATTGGACCACAAGTGGTCTTGATAATTTGGTAATAGTATGAAGACCAACAGTAACCGGGTAGGACACCCAAGTTACTGGATTGGGCCTGGAGCCCAAGGTTACCTATAGTAACCCAGTAGATTATAATTTAAGAAATTGGGCTTTAGCAACCCAATAAGTTAGATCCAAGGTTAAGAAGAGTAACCTAATACTATTCATGTATGTTGGGCTTAGTACCCAAGGTTACTCTAAGTAACCTAACTAGTAATGATTTAAGCATGATAGGCCATAAACTCTAGGGTTACTTCAAGTAACCAAGCAAGTTATCATAAGTATTTTTGGGGGACATATAACTAAGTTTATGTGTAGCTATTGGTTAAGGTTACCAACATATTATGGTTACAGAATCCTTACCCTATGTCCTTTGTAATAGCAGACAGAGGCCTGTTATTGCAACCAGACTTGGAAAAGCATAGCAAAGGACATAGTATACGAGGTAAGTACAAACCTCACCTACAGTATGGAAAATAGTAAACTATTTTCAAGCATGATTTATTTACATGCATACCATGATGTGCCATGTTTTGAAATGATGCCATGATAATGCCGTATTTATATACATGCCATGTTTTAAGATAATATCATGTTTTAAGATAAAGCCATGCTTTATTAATATACCACAAGTCATTAGATGTTAGTGATCTTTATGTCATACTATATTTATGTATCATGTGCATCATGCCAAATAAGATCACGTGTAAAGATTCTTAGTCTTGAAAGAAAAAGGGGGTAACAAGGCTAAGAGTAAACCAAGTCAAGTAAGGTGTCGTACCAACCTCCCGCCAGATCGTGGAGGATTATACAAGTTTCAAGATATTAAGGCCTTCCGCCAGATCGTGAAGGTTTACATGTTTCCCAGAATTGTTAAGGACCTTGCAAACCCTAACTTTCTGTGGATTGCGCGCATTTGGTACGTACACTAGGGGCCCACATGTTAAGCAAGATAATAAGTTCAAGTTCATAATTGATCATAAAAGCTTCATAATTGAACATAAATGGTTCATGCATAAGTTGCACCATACTAGTTACGTTTTGTGAGATTATGTCTGTACTTGCTGGGCGAAAGCTCATCAGTATATTTCATACTGTAGGTAAAAAGCCTGCAGCTTAATTGGTGGGCCATGTGGACGATGCGGCGGCGAGTGAAGGGCGGTGTGGGATACCACTACGCAAATTTTTTCGCAAGTTCTTTTGAACAAAGATATATGTATATATATGTATATAAGGTATGACAGCTCAAGTTAAATGTAAGAAATTGTGTGACTGCTTATTATGATAAATAAGTAGTATGTGTGTATGGAAAGCTTACTTATATTGACTAGTCTATTTATATATGTTTAAAAAAAAAATTTATTCTGAAATTTTCAAGTAAGTTTAGTTTAAGTATGCATGGTAACGGCCCTACGTAGGTTGGGGCGTTACAAAAGTTGGTATCAGAGCGGTATCCTGCCAGATTACTTCACTTTGCTTCACATCGTTTCTGCAATGGCCCAAGTAAGTAAAGTTATTTTTCTTATGACTAGAATTAGTTCGAATCTTGCAAGCGTATTTCATCAATGGCCATGCTGGAAAACGATACTCCGGATATGGTGATAGCCGGGAACTGTTCATGTTAAGGGATTGGATGAACATTATAAAGGTTATATGTTGTATTTGTGGAACTCTTGTCCCCATAAAAAAATAAGGTTAAGTATGGGGATGACATTGGGCGGTGCCTTAGCTTGGTGGTGGCAATTAGGAGATGTACGAACATGATGGGAAAGTTTTATGCATTCCTAAATATTACGATTACGTGTACATGATATGAATGAGATATGAATAAAGTTATGATGGATTCAGATACGTTCCATGTTATACATGATGTGGGATTAAGATTATGGTTCTATATAAGAGATATGATCTCGTTAATTTTTTTTACGAGAAACTTATTTTATAGTTTTCTACGCAGAACCATGCCACCAAAACGTAGGACGGCACAGACCCAAAATGTTGATCTTATAGCCCAGATGAATGAACTGAGACAAATGATGTTAGCCCAACAACAGGAGATAGGTGGGCTTAGAGCTCAATTGGCTCAGTAGAATCAGGGACCTCCTGATGCTGGGGTACCACCAGCACCTGTGAATCAGCCTGCTGCCCCGGAAATTCCTAATGCTGACTCGGTGATTCCAGAAAACCCTATAGCCCCTGAAGTGCCTATGGCGCATGTAGCTGTTCCACCAGCACCACTGGTTCGAACTCCGGAAGAATTATATGACAAATTTCGGCGTATGAAAGCCCCAGAATTTGAAGGGTCAACAAACCCGATTGAGGCCGACAACTGGTTGATCGACCTTCAGGTTATCATGAACTTCCTCAGGCTCAATGATCAAGAGAAAGTCCTCTGTGCATCCTTTATGCTAAGAAAAGATACTCGTCTTTGGTGGGAAACAGTCCAGATCCGGCGATATGTTACTCAAATGACTTGGGAGGACTTTGTTGAGGAATTTAAAGAGAAATACTTCGACACCGAGGTTATGGAAGCTCAACAAGATGAGTTCAATAATTTTCGTCAAGGTAATCTGTCTGTGGCTGAAGCTATCAAGAAGTTTGAACAGCTAGCACGTCTCTTTCCTCACCTCATTAGTTCCGAGAGGGACAAAGTAAGAAGGATGATAAGGATGTTCCGCTCAGACCTAGCTGTAATAACCCGAAATTTTGATGACTTGAGATTTCCCTAGATACAAGAAGAATCTAAGTCTAAATCATGTATATAGATATGAAGTTTATGATCTGAATTGAATATCAGTAGATATTTGAGTTCTCGGTTAATTAGCTACGAGACTCAGAAATAGTTTGCTTAATCAAGCATGAGGCCTTTTGAGAAAATGACATAGTAGAAATTTATGATTTTTAGTCCAGTCAAAGTTTGACCAGGTTGACCTTAGGTTTGACTAAGATGGTGCTGCAATGTATTAAGCAGTATAGGAATTATACTGTGAAAAACCGTCATTACGGATGAAGAAGTAAGAATAATGTATGGGATTGCTCTAGAATAATCAGGAATAATATTTTGAGTAATGAGGACTTAGCAGTTTCGAGTCTTAAGAAAAATCCATACGTAGCCCAGTTAAGTGCAGATGAAGTTTGGACTGCAATCCAGTATGATAATATTGTTTTTAGTAAAAACAGTATTAATATTATCTGAGTTAGTAAGGAAATAGATTGCATAATTATATTTATGGATTTTTTGAATAAAGTAGATGATTATGCATGGATTGGAAGCCAAGTGGCTCCACCATGGCCGGCCACCTCACAGGGACTAAATTGCAAATATTTTGTCCTTAGGGACTAAAGTGCAATTTTAAGAAAAAGTGAGGTAAGCATGATGATGTCATGATGATGTAAGCCTGATGATGTAAGCATGATGATGTGATGATGATGTAAGTTTGATGATGTAAGCATGATGATGTCATGATGATGCAAGCATGATGATGTAAGCAAGAGAATTTCCTTGTTCTCCAAGTGAATGGCCGGCCACCTAAGAGGGTAGATGAGCAAATATTTTTGTCCCAAGGACCAATGGGCAAATATTTTTCTCTTAAGGGTAATTATGTAATTTTTGGATTAAAAATAAATCCAAAAATTAAATTATTTATCGAAAACACCCCAAAACCATGCCAAAATCGCTCCACACTCTCTCCCTCCCCTAGAAACCGAAAAAAAAAAAAATTGAGAGAAAAAAAAATGGTGAGGTTCCGATTTTGTAGAAGGAAGCAAGAAGGGAAAATTCTCCCAATCAAAGGGTAGATCCATTTTCTTGGATCTTGAGGTAATCCTCTTCACCCTCTAAGCTCCTTATTTTAGTTTGATTCAAGATTTATACATAGTTCAAGATTTATGTGTATAGCTTAGATTTGTGCTTGATTAGAGGTTTGGTGGTTTTGATTTGTAGTTTAATGTATGTTTATGTGATGTATGCATGAATGCCTCGAATATGTTTGTTATATGTCCCCATATGCTTAAGAATGAGGTTGAATGGATGATTATGGTATTAAATGCTTGTATGATGAATTCGGGTTCAAGAAAACCCTAGAAAACCAAGTTTGGTGAAAATCACCAAACGGGTTTGAGTAAATGATTGAATGTGTGAAAATAGATGAATGATTATGAGAACGTTAGATTATACGCTGCATGCTTGATATAGGCTCACGGTTGCGACCGTTTGAGGTAGGGTGTGCGTAATTTTACGTAAGAATCAATCGAAACCAAAACTGCCAGTTCGGGTGAAAACTGAGCAGTAATCTGGAAACGGTATTTTGAGGCCTTTCGAGGCCGAATTTGAGAAAAGTTAAAACTACAAAGTTGTAGAAAATGGTAAATTCTAGGGGAAAACGCGGACAGTTTTTCAAAATAAGACTCCACCGAGCCTTGGTCTGCCTAGATCTTGCACACGGCCAGCCGGATTCAACCCGGAATATGAACAAGTTAAAGGCAGAATTAGGTTTTAAGTAAAACATGAAAGTAATAGGATCTTTTGAGATCTACAACTTTCATGAAGAAAACTTTTTCTAATTCCAAACAGATTTTAAAGTAAAACCCGATTTCCAAAACAGTGCAGGAAACAAGAAATTCCTGTACAGGATTTCTAAAAAACAGTGCAAAAACAGGAAATCCCTATACATACACTGATAACCAAAGTTTATGGACTATTTTAAGCAGTTTATAAAATGGGTTAATGATAGTAACCTAATAAGATGCTAATTACTATTTACGTATGATTGGGCCTTGAACCCAAGGTTCCATTAAGTAATCAAACAAGATACTGTTTAGGATTACACTTAGTAACCAAATAAGTTATCATGAGTGTGTAGGGGACATATAACTAGGATTATTATGGAATGCTGGTTAAGGATACTAGCATTAAATGCAATGATTTACGGTAAGATAAGATGATCCTTATCTTACGTCTTTTGTTAAAACAGGAATTAAACCTGTTGATGTGCTTTGTTGGAATGTTAAACCAAGAGCGTAGGACATCAGGTAAGTACAAACCTCACCTACAGTATGAAAAATAGTAAGCTATTTTCTAATATATGACATGTTCCATGTATGCCATGTTATGTCATGCTATGCTATGTTATGTCATGCTATGCTATATTATGCCATGCTATGTTATGTTATGTCATGCTATGCTATATTATACCATGCTATGCTATGTTATGCCATGCTATGCTATGTTAAGCCATGTTAAGACATGTTAAGCTATGTTAAGTCATGTTAAGTCATGATAAGACATGATGTATCAAGTTATGCCATGATTTATGGTTATGCCAGGTTTATGTCTCATGTGCATCATGATTAATAAGATCACAATTAAAGATTCTTAGCCTTGAAATATACAAGACTAAGACTAAACCAAGTCAAGCAAGGTGTCGTACCAACCTCCCGCTAGGTGGAGGATACATGTTTTAAGTTTAAGTTTATGATTATCAACCTCTCGATAATACGTGAGGGTATAATGATAATCAACCTTCCGCTAGATCGTGAAGGGTTATGTTTATGATTTCCAGAATTGTTAAGGGCCTTGCAAACCCTGACGTACTAAGGATTGCACACTTTTGGTACGTACACAAGGGGCCCATATGTTAAGCAAGATAATAAGTTTATAATAAGCTCATAATGGAGCATAAGACATTTATAATCAATCATAAATGGATCGTGCATAAGTTATATGATGTTTGTTATGTTTTTGTGAGATTATATTTGTACTTGCTGGGCGAAAACTCATCAGTATATTTCATACTGTAGGTAAGATGCCTGCAGCTTTACTTGGTGGGCCATGGAGATGATGCAGCAAGTGAAGGGCGGTGTGGGATACCACTACGCAGATTTTTCGCAAACACTTTAAATTATGAACTAGTACATGTATGATGTATGATTAAAAATTATGTACCATGTTACGTATGTAAGGTTTCAAAAGTCTGGTTTAAAAGGTTATGTGTGACCTTTTAATCAGCTTAACAAGTAATGGGTAGGCATGGTGAAGTTTACCCATATGGATAAGTTTATTTTAAGTTACGAAGAAAAAAAAAATTTATTCTGTAATTTTCTGAAAGTTCAAGTAATAGTAAACTAATAAGTATGTTAAGCAAGTATAGTAACGGCCCACGTTTACGTAGTCGGCCCTACGTAGACGGTTCGGGGCATTACACTAGCAGTAGTAATTAGCAGTGGCCCGCATCCACCAATCACCGTTGCTGAATGTGTCAGTCGGGCAATTCGAGCTGAGTATTGGGTAGGACAAAACAGAGAACAGCGGGCTAAGTTCTTTAAGGACAAGAAAGAAGAAAAGGCCCAAGCTAAGCAGAATCAGGCAAGATCAAGCCAAACACCGCAGCAGAAATGTCACGGAGGACCTTCTGGTCAACACAGCAACAATAAGCAGTACGGCAATAATCAACATAAAAGGAAATGGAATTCAGGAGGACAGGGGAATCAACAGAATTCTCCCCAAAAGAAGAATGCTTTTGATAGCAACAGTTATCCCACTTGTCAGAAATGTGGGAGAAAGCACCCGGGAGATTGCCGTGCTGGAACCAATCGCTGCTATTTGTGTGGCAAGGAAGGCCACTATGCTAGGAACTGCATTGCTAATTTTCAGAATCTGCAGAACCATCAGAGAGGTCAAGGATATCAACTCCACACAGCACAGGTAAAGCATGAAGGACCTGAAATCTATCAAGGCAGACTCGAAGCTCCAGAACCTCAAGGACGCATTTATGCCTACACTAAGGAAGATGTTCAAGCTGGACCATCTACGGTGGTGACAGGTCAGCTTCCTTTTGCCCAACAAGATGCCTATATGTTAATTGACTCTGGCGCTACGCATTCATTCACATCACCTAAGTTTGCTAAGAAACTAGGTAGAGTAAGTGATAGGATCGGAAGAACCTTCAGAACTGCATTACCCTCCGGGGAAATTTTGTTGTCTAATTATTGGATACGTCATGTTCCAATAATTATACGTGGTAGGGAAATGTATGTCAATTTGATTATCATTGACCTATATGACTACGATGTCATTTTGGGTATAGATTTCTTGGGGACATACAACGCAGTTATAGACTGTCAATGTCGTACTGTCATGTTCAACCCAATTGGAGGCGAGGAGTTCATTTTTAGAGGATCGACTCCAAAACAGCCGAAAATGTTCATTTCTGCGATGAAGGCTAGAAAGTTATTGGCAGAAGGATGTGCTGGATTTCTGGCCAACATGGTGGATAAGATGCAAGAAACCAAGAGTAGGCCGGAAGAAGTACCGATAGTCAAAGATTTTATGGAAGTCTTTCCTGAAGACTTACCAGGATTGCCACCGGAGCGAGAGATCTCTTTTGAGGTTGAATTACTTCCTGGATCGGCACCAGTATCCAAGGCACCTTATAGGATGGCCCCTGCCGAACTTAAAGAACTACAAATTCAGTTACAAGAGCTCCTGGATCGAGGGTTCATCCGTCAGAGCTATTCGCCATGGGGAGCCCCCGGTTTTGTTTGTGAAAAAGAAGGATGGCACTCTTAGAATGTTCATTGACTATCGGGAATTGAATAAGATTACCATTAAGAATAAGTATCCCTTACCTCGGATCGATGATCTGTTCGATCAATTGAAAGGAGCTTCAATCTTTTCAAAAATTGACTTGCGATCCGGGTATCATCAGCTTCGAATTAGGGAAGGAGATGTTCCTAAGACAGCCTTTCATACGCGATATGAACACTACGAGTTCCTCGTTATGCCATTTGGATTGACAAATGCTCCAGCTACCTTTATGGACCTGATGAATCGAGTGTTCAAGGATTACTTGGATAAATTCGTTATTGTCTTTATAGACGATATCTTGATTTACTCAAGGTCAAAGGAGGAGCACGAGGAGCACATAAGGATTGTTCTACAGATTTTAAAGCAAAACCAGCTTTATGCTAAATTCACAAAGTGTGAATTTTGGTTGGAGAAGGTTCATTTCTTAGGACATGTGGTCTCTAAAGAAGGCGTATCTGTAGATCCGGCCAAGATCGAAGCAGAAAGTAAATGGCCAGCTCTGACAAATGTCACCGAAGTACGTAGTTTTCTTGGCTTAGCAGGCTACTACCGACGTTTCGTTGAGGGATTTGCTAAGATCGCAGTGCCGCTCACAGCACTCACATGGAAGGGAAAGAAGTACGAATGGACTGCAAAGTGTGAAGAACACTTCCAAGCTCTAAAAAGTAAGCTGACTAGTGCTCCAATCCTCATAATACCAGTTGTGGAGGAAGGGAACTTCGTGATATACAGCGATGATTCGAAAATAGGATTGGGAGCCGTACTCATGCAAAATGGAAAAGTGATTGCTTATGCTTCACGACAACTCAAGGATCATGAGAAGAACTATCCGACGTATGATTTAGAACTTGCAGCGGTAGTTTTTGCGCTCAAAATTTGGAGACACTATCTTTATGGTACTAGGTGTGAAGTTTACACGGATCATCAGAGTTTGAAGTATATCTTCACACAAAAAGAGCTCAACATGAGGCAAAGAAGATGGCTTGAACTGGTGAAGGATTATGATATAGACATCCGTTACCACCCCGAGAAGGCTAACAAAGTAGCTGATACCCTTAGTCGGAAGTCGTCCTCCTCGTTGATGTCAATTCAATCCTTAATTGGGCCTCTCCAGAAAGAGCTAATGGACGCTAGAATCGAGCTTATTACGGGAAGTTTAGCTGCTCTAACTTTCCAACCCTCCATTTTGGATGGCCTGAAAGAGCGTCAAGAAGCAGATGCCTCGTTACTTAGGACAAGAAATGAAGTCTTAAAAGGAAAAGAGTCGGACTTCAACATATTTGATGAAGGCATACTCTATCGGAAAAATAGACTATGCATTCCTAATGAGGACGAGCTAAAGAAGCAGATCATGAAAGAAGCTCATGAGACTCCGTATTCTATTCATCCTGGAGCCACAAAGATGTACAAAGACTTGAAGGAAAGTTTTTGGTGGCCCAAAATGAAGAATGATGTTGCCACATTTGTCAGTAAATGCCTTACGTGTCAAAAAGTGAAGGCTGAACATCAACGTCCAGGGGGAGAATTGCAGAAAATTTCCATCCCGGAATGGAAATGGGACCAAGTGACGATGGATTTCGTGCTTGGTCTACCCCGAACTTCCAGCGAAAATGATGCTATTTGGGTGATTGTTGATCGTTTGACGAAATCCGCGCACTTTTTAGCCATCAAACTTATCTTTTCAGTAGACCAGCTAGCGGAACTGTATGTTGTGCAGATTGTTCGCTACCATGGGATTCCCAAATCCATTATCTCAGATCATGATGGTCGTTTCCCTTCTAAGTTTTGGAGAAGTGTACATCAAGCAATGGGTACAAAGCTTACGTTTAGTACATCTTTTCACCCTCAGACAGACGGACAGTCGGAAAGGACCATCCAGACTCTAGAAGATATGTTACGAGCATGTGTGATAGACTTTAAGAGAACTTGGGATAAGAAGCTTCCTTTGATTGAGTTCTCGTACAACAACAGTTTCCAAGCTTCGATTGGAATGGCTCCTTATGAAGCTCTTTATGGGAGAAGGTGTAGATCTCCAGTCCATTGGTACGAGACAAGAGAGAAAGAACTTGTGTCTATGGACTTTATTCGGAGAACCACTGAGGCCGTAAAACTTATACGTCAACGAATGGAAACTGCATTTAGTCGACAAAAGAGTTATGCCGACAAACGCAGAAGGCCTCTGGAATTCCAAGTGGGGGACTCGGTATTCCTCAAGGTTGCTCCATTTAAGGGAGTTATGAGATTTGGGAAGAAAGGGAAATTAAGTCCAAGATATATAGGGCCATTCGAAGTACTTGAAAGGATAGGTAATGTGGCTTATAAATTGGCTTTGCCCCAAGAATTAGCATATGTGCACAATGTATTTCATGTGTCAATGCTAAAGAAATATATATCGGATCCATCACATGTATTGAGCCATGAACCAATTGAGATTCACGAGGATCTAACTTATGAGGAAAAACCGGTTCGAATCTTGGCACGAGAAGAAAAGGTGCTAAGAAACAAGGTTATACCTTTAGTTAAGGTTCTATGGCGAAATCGTGAGATTGAGGAAGCAACATGGGAACGTGAAGAGGACATGAAGAAAAGCTACCCAGAATTATTCTAATTTTCGAGTACGAAAATTTTCTAAGGAGGGTGGATTGTAATAACCGAATTTTTGAACAGACTCATGATTCCATATAGGAATTTAAGTCTATGCTATGTGTTTATGTACTGTTTCATGCAAATTATGAATATCAATATGAAATTCATAATTTATTATCAGTATATGCTTGAGTTCTCGTTTAACTAATTATGAGACTCAATAATAAGTTTATGAGGTCAAGAACAAGGCCTTTTGGTGAAAAGGCAGAATCATGATTTACGTTTTATTCTGACATAAGTACGACGGTACTGTAGTATTATGAGCAGTATTGAAATTATACTGCAGTTAACCGTCATTACGAATAAGATAGTCAGAATAAGATTCAAAACCACTATAGAAATCAAGCACATTAATTAGGACAACAAGGGCTAGATGGCTTAAAGTTATAAGAAAAATTTTTACGCAATCCAATTATACACAGATAAATTTTGGATTGCAGTCCAGTATACCAGTACTGTCATTGTCAGAGCAGTATTGGAAATATCTGTTTTAGTAAGAAAATGGATTGCATAATTATATTAAGGGATTTTTAGAATCAAGTGGATAATTATGCATGAACAAGAAGCGAAGTGGCCCTACCCTAGCCGACCACCTCACAGGGACTAAAGTGCAAATATTTTGTCCTTAGGGGCCAAAGTGCAATTTTAAGAAAGGTGAGAAATGATGATGTAAGCATGATTTAAGCATGATGATGTAAGCTTGATAATGTAAGCATGATGATGTAAGCATGATGTAAGCTTGATGATGTAGCATGATGTAAGCATGATGTAGGCATGATGATGTAAGCATAATGATGCAAGCATGATGTAAGCAAGACTTGGCCGCCAAGTCATCTCAAAGTGGCCGGCCACCTAAGGGGGGGTTTTGTGCAAAATGTTGTTTCTTCAAGGACTTTTTGGCAATTTTGAAAAGTTCCAAATCACCTATAAATTGGTGGCTCATTTGGTTCAAAAATTTGAAAAATCTAGCCAAACTATGCCCAAAATTTCCTTCACTTCTTTCCTCTAAAACCCGAATTCAATAAGGAAAAACAAGAAAACCCAAGAGGGAAAAACTTATAGGAAAGGCCGGTTGTGGTGAGAGGAAAAAGAAAGGAAGAGAAAATTTTAGTGATGGCCGGATTTTGAAGCAAGTATTGGCTGAACTTTGAAGCAAGGGGTGGCTGAAAATTTTAGAAGGTTTCCAAGCTAGGGAGGCCGGTTCTAGCACTAAGCAAGGGAGGAAAAAAAAAAAAAAGTTGAACCCAAACCTAGCCCTAACCTTTGGGTGAATTGAGGTAATTTCTTTTGGACCCTAAGCCTTTCAATTCAAGCTTCAATTTGGAAATTTAAGTGTATTTCAAGTTGGTTTGTAAGAGCTTAAGCTCAATTTAATCTATTGCCCTAGATTAGATTTTAGGTTTTGTGCTTGATTAGGTTTATGGGTGGTTTTGATTTATGAGCCTTGCATGGTTATGTGCTTATGCTTGCATGATTATTAGGGTTACATGGTTGCTGAATGATAAGGATATATGTCCCCAAATATGTTAAGTGTGATGTACAATGTGCATGTTAGGTTGCTAGAGATGTATGGAATGGTTTGTGCAAACCTAAAACTCATGCAAACTCTAGTTGGTGCAAAATCACTAATAGTTTACATGGATATGATTGATGATATGTTTAAGGAAACTTTACGTTAGAAAAAAGTTGCATGACTGATCTTAGGCTCCCGGTGCAGCCGGTTGAGGTAGAGTGTGCGAACTAGGATGTAAAATGAATTTAAACATGAAAACTGCCAGTTCGGATAAAAACTGGTCAGTTTTCTGGAAAGCAGATTTTGAGGCTCTTAGAGGCCGAATTTGGGAAAACTTAAAACATGAAAGTTGTAGAGAAGGGTTTTTCCTAGGGGTAACTCGGACGGTTTTCCAAAATAATGCTCCAACGGCCTCGGTTTGTACAAAAATCTGAGCCTGACTGTGCCAGACTTCATGCACGGCCAGGTGGGTTCAACAGGGAAAATGAGTAGGTTCGATTCCGAACTGGGTCTTGAGTTGGACACGAAAGTTGTAGGGTTTTTTGGGATCTAATTGTGAAGAAAACTTTTCCGGATTCAACACAGATTTTTAAATATAATTGGATTCCAAAAACTGTGCAGGAAACAAGAAATTCCTGCATAGGATTTTCTAAAACAGTGCAGGAAAAGGACATTCCTACACATACACTGATAAATTGGCAGTAAGAAACTGTTCCAAAGGCAGTTTCCAACACTTAAAAATTTTTCCAAGCCCTACTCAAAGAAATATAATTTTTGGATATAGTTGAACAAGGATTTTAATATAGACAATGAATACTAAGTTTTTCCAAAACACGAAAAGTACGTATTGGACCACAAGTGGTCTTGATAATTTGGTAATAGTATGAAGGTCAACAGTAACCGGGTAGGACACCCAAGTTACTGGATTGGGCCCAGAGCCCAAGGTTACCTATAGTAACCCAGTAGGTTATAATTTCAGAAATTGGGCTTTACCAACCCAATAAGTTAGATCCAAGGTTAAGAAGAGTAACCTAATACTATTCATGTATGTTGGGCTTAGTACCCAAGATTACTCTAAGTAACCTAACAAGTTATGATTTAAGTATGATAGGCCATAAACTCTAGGGTTACTTGAAGTAACCATGCAAGTTATCATAAGTATTTTTGGGGGACATATAACTAAGTTTATGTGTAGCTATTGGTTAAGGTTACCAACATGTTATGGTTACAGAATCCTTACCCTATGTAATTTGTAATAGCAGACAGAGGCCTGTTATTGCAACCAGACTTGGAAAAGCATAGCAAAGGACATAGTATACGAGGTAAGTACAAATCTCAACTACAGTATGGAAAATAGTAAATTATTTTCAAGCATGATTTATTTACATGCATACCATGATGTGCCATGTTTTGAAATGATGCCATCATAATGCCGTATTTATATACATGCCATGTTTTAAGATAATATCATGTTTTAAGATAAAGCCATGCTTTATTAATATACCACAAGTCATTAGATGTTAGTGATCTTTATGTCATACTATATTTATGCATCATGTACATCATGACAAATAAGATCACATGTAAAGATTCTTAGTCTTGAAAAAAAAGGGGTAACAAGACTAAGAGTAAACCAAGTCAAGTAAGGTGTCGTACCAACCTCCCGCCAGATCGTGGAGGATTATACAAGTTTCAAGATATTAAGGCCTTCCGCCAGATCGTGATGGTTTACATGTTTCCCAGAATTGTTAAGGACCTTGCAAACCCTAACTTTCTGTGGATAATATGGCATTTGGTACGTACACTAGGGCCCCACATGTTAAGCAAGATAATAAGTTCAAGTTCATAATTGATCATAAAAGCTTCATAATTGAACATAAATGGTTCATGCATAAGTTGCACCATACTAGTTACGTTTTGTGAGATTATGTCTGTACTTGCTGGGCGAAAGCTCATCAGTATATTTCATACTGTAGGTAAAAAGCCTGCAGCTTAATTGGTGGGCCATGTGGACGATGCGGCGGCGAGTGAAGGGCGGTGTGGGATACCACTACGCAAATTTTTTCGCAAGTTCTTTTGAACAAAGATATATGTATATATATGTATATAATGTTGGAAAAATCGGATCTAATATCAGAGTTACGGCGCAGCGGAAGTTTTAAAATTTTTATGCCGATTCGGAAAAGAAGCTCATGATGCATATAACAATAAATTAAATTCATGATCAAGCGTACCTTATTTCTTGGATTCCGGAATTGTTAGAGCGTTTGACCAACGTGTCTTCTCTATTATTCTCGAGTTCCACGTCTCAAAGTGTGTGTGGGCACACGTTCTATGAGTCCAAGTGACCGGTGTTGCTTTCCGAAGTCTAGATCCTTCCTTCTCAATTCCGATGTTCCTCGTTGAGAATATTATCCAGCTTCTTTCTTTAAAACTGGAAAACAGGAACCGGTTAACCTCCTATGAAAATTAGCACTCGGTTTAACCTTCCTCACAATTTTGATTCAATGGAATTTTCTCTCTTTTTCTCTCTCACAAGATAGCCGAATTTTATGATGTGGAAGAAACCCAAATTATTTTTCTTCTCACTCTCAAAAACGTTTTTCCTCTTTGTGAATTACCAAAAATTAGTTTTTCAAGAATTCCTAGCCTTTATATAGAAGTCCAATCCTTTTCAAAATTTATCTCCTTTAAAAAATAATTAATTATTATTTTTCTGGATAAATTTTGAATCAAAAGATCATACAACTTTAGGACTAGATTCATTGAACCTAAAAACGTTTTTCCAAGAGGAAATCAATCCTCAAAAAATTCGGCCACTTTGAGATAAATCTTGGTTGGTGGTTCAAATTTTAAATCAAGAATCTAGACTAGTCAAAAGATCCTAGTCCTATCTAGATTCAAATTCCTTTTAAACCTTTTTGAATTTAAATATGATTCACTTATTTGAATTAAATATTTTCCACACAACATCAACCATATTAATTAATTTAAATCAATGGAATATCTCAAATTTTCTTTCCTCACAAAAACCGTGCACATCAATTTAAGGAAAGAAAAATCCATCAAATTATTTCCATTATTTAAATCAATTAATAATTTAATGTTAGGAATATATTTGAATAATTTTGAAACAAAATTTTCTTCTCTCCACCTATCTAAAAACCATGCACAATATTTAGATTAGGAGAGAAAAATTTGTTTTCCAAAATTAAATAATTCAAACACAATCTTATTTCAAAATTCAATTAACCAATCTCATGTTGACAAATCATATTATTTGTCTACACAAATCTCACATGTACAATCCTTTCTGGATTGCATGTTAGAGAGTATCATGTCTTTATAGACATTACTAAATTCCATTTAAATTTACCGATCTCATTAGGAACAAATCCCGAGACGCTATACGGAACTATATGAGCTAATAGAGGGACCCGATGGAAATATGTAAAGAGGCTCCTATAATTGTGAAAAATTAATCCCAGATTAATTATTCATCAATTATCAACTTCAATACTATTCCACTAAAAGTTTGAAGCTGAACTCCTGTTTACATACCGTATTACGAAAGCTCTCTTACGCAGCGCTTCTTCCATGATTTATTTATCGCTTGCTTAATCCACATATGTTATCCATGATTGAATTAAGGACTTTTTCCGTTTTACCTTTTCAATCATTTTAACTTAAAGTTCCATTATTCTCTATTGAAAGAATCACCAATTGTAAAACCATACAATTGATAAACCACCAGAGAACACAAAGTAAACCGATGGCCAAGATCTTGTTATACTATCTTTCAATCCCCGAATAATGCCTTTAAGTAGATAACATTTACTATCGTTAAGATAGTTATGGATTCCGTATCTATGAATCTTGATTTCTCCATCCATAAGTCATGCACCCAAAACACAAGTATATTGACCATGAATTAACAGTGTCTCACCTATAGTGCATTAAAGTATATAAGTCATGGATACGAACTCAAGTAATCATTTCAGGATTAAGATTAATGCAGGATGATAATCAAAGTGTTATTGATTCTTATAAACAGAATTATTAAACCGAATCAATTAACACTTTAGGTCCAGTCCAATGTCATACCTCAATACTGGTATACATCAAAGTTTCTACTCGGAACTTATCCAATGGTTAAGACAAACCATCCCTCCAAGGAAGTAGATAACCTTTACAATCTTATCATGAATAAGATCTCCAAATCTTATTCCATCGATTACGGACTATTTATTTAGACTGTTATCAAATTACCACGTCTTCTATGTATACCCCGTATACATATGGTAATCCGATATATTACCAACAGCCAAGGAGTATTTTATGTTTGCTCAAAATAACCATACAATCAACAAATGAAAGTAAATAGGACAAAACTTATTAAACATGAATAACCTGCTCTTATTAATATCAAAATGTCATATTTACAGAAAATCCCTAATATTGATTTTCTATCCTTAGGACACATTTAGATCCCAACATATAAGGTATGACAGCTCAAGTTAAATGTAAGAAATTGTATGACTGCTTATTATGATAAATAAGTAGTATGTGTGTATAGAAAGCTTACTTATATTGACTAGTCTATTTATATATGTTTAAAAAAAAAAATTTATTCTGAAATTTTCAAGTAAGTTTAGTTTAAGTATGCATGGTAACGGCCCTACGTAGGTTGGGGCGTTACAAAAGTTGGTATCAGAGCAGTATCCTGCCAGCTTACTTCACTTTGCTTCACATCATTTCTGCAATGGCCCAAGTAAGTAAAGTTATTTTTCTTATGACTAGAATTAGTTCGAATTTTGCAAGCGTATTTCATCAATGGCCATGCTGGAAAACGATACTCCGGATATGGTGATAGCCGGGAACTGTTCATGTTAAGGGATTGGATGAACATTATAAAGGTTATATGTTGTATTTGTGGAACTCTTGTCCCCATAAAAAAATAAGGTTAAGTATGGGGATGACATTGGGCGGTGCCTTAGCTTGGTGGTGGCAATTAGGAGATGTACGAACATGATGGGAAAGTTTTATGCCTTCCTAAATATTATGATTACGTGTACATGATATGAATGAGATATGAATAAAGTTATGATGGATTCAGATACGTTCCATGTTATACATGATGTGGGATTAAGATTATGGTTCTATATAAGAGATATGATCTTGTTAATTTTTTTTACGAGAAACTTATTTTATAGTTTTCTACGCAGAACCATGCCACCAAAACGTAGGACGGCACAGACCCAAAATGTTGATCTTATAGCCCAGATGAATGAACTGAGACAAATGATGTTAGCCCAACTACAGGAGATAGGTGGGCTTAGAGCTCAATTGGCTCAGCAGAATCAGAGACCTCCTGATGCTGGGGTACCACCAGCACCTGTGAATCAGCCTGTTGCCCCAGAAATTCCTAATGCTGACCCGGTGATTCCAGAAAACCCTATAGCCCCTGAAGTGCCTATGGCGCATGTAGCTGTTCCACCAGCACCACTGGTTCGAACTCCGGAAGAATTATATGACAAATTTCGGCATATGAAAGCCCCGAAATTTGAAGGGTCAACAAACCCGATTGAGGCCGACAACTGGTTGATCGACCTTCAGGTTATCTTGAACTTCCTCAGGTTCAATGATCAAGAGAAAGTCCTCTGTGCATCCTTTATGCTAAGAAAAGATGCTCGTCTTTGGTGGGAAACAATCCAGATCCGGCGATATGTTACTCAAATGACTTGGGAGGACTTTGTTGAGGAATTTAAAGAGAAATACTTCAACACCGAGGTTATGGAAGCTCAACAAGATGAGTTCAATAATTTTCGTCAAGGTAATCTGTCTGTGGCTGAAGCTATCAAGAAGTTTGAACAGCTAGCACGTCTCTTTCCTCACCTCATCAGTTCCGAGAGGGACAAAATAAGAAGGATGATGAGGATGTTCCGCTCAGACCTAGCTGTAATAACCCGAAATTTTGATGACTTGAGATTTCCTTAGATACAAGAAGAGTCTAAGTCTGAATCATGTATATAGATATGAAGTTTATGATCTGAATTGAATATCAGTAGATATTTGAGTTCTCGGTTAATTAGCTACGAGACTCAGAAATAGTTTGCTTAATCAAGCATGAGGCCTTTTGAGAAAATGGCATAGTAGGAATTTATGATTTTTAGTCCGGCCAAAGTTTGACCAGGTTGACCTAAGGTTTGACTAAGACGGTGCTGCAATGTATTAAGCAGTATAGGAATTATACTGTGAAAAACCGTCATTACGGATGAAGAAGTAAGAATAAGGTATGGGATTGCTCTAGAATAATCAGGAATAATATTTTGAGCAATGAGGACTTAGCAGTTTCGAGTCTTAAGAAAAATCCATACGTAGCCCAGTTAAGTGCAGATGAAGTTTGGACAGCAATCCAGTATGACAATATTGTTTTTAGTAAAAACAGTATTAATATTATCTGAGTTAGTAAGGAAATGGACTGCATAATTATATTTATGGATTTTTGGAATCAAGTAGATGATTATGCCTGGATTGGAAGCCAAGTGGCTCCACCATGGCCGGCCACCTCACAGGGACTAAATTGCAAATATTTAGTCCTTAGGGACTAAAGTGCAATTTTAAGAAAAAGTGAGGTAAGCATGATGATGTCATGATGATGTAAGCCTGATGATGTGATGATGATGTAAGTTTGATGATGTAAGCATGATGATGTCATGATGATGCAAGCATGATGATGTAAGCAAGAGAATTTCCTTGCTCTCCTAGTGAATGGCCGGCCACCTAAGAGGGTAGATGAGCAAATATTTTTGTCCCAAGGACCAATGGGCAAATATTTTTCTCTTAAGGGTAATTACGTAATTTTTGGATTAAAAATAAATCCAAAAATTAAATTATTTATCACCTATAAATAGGTGATTGGGGGGGGGGGGGGGGGCTCATTTTGTTCACAAAAATGAGAAAACACCCCAAAACCATGCCAAAATCTCTCCACACTCTCTCCCTCCCCTAGAAACCGAAAAAAAAAAAAAAAATTGAGAGAAAAAAAAATGGTGAGGTTCCGATTTTGTAGAAGGAAGAAAGAAGGGAAAATTCTCCCAATCAAAGGTTAGATCCATTTTCTTGGATCTTGAGGTAATCCTCTTCACCCTCTAAGCTCCTTATTTTAGTTTGATTCAAGATTTATGCATAGTTCAAGATTTATGTGTATAGCTTAGATTTGTGCTTGATTAGAGGTTTGGTAGTTTTGATTTGTAGTTTAATGTATGTTTATGTGATGTATGCATGAATGCCTAGAATATGTTTGTTATATGGCCCCATATGCTTAAGAATAAGGTTGAATGGATGATTATGGTATTAAATGCTTGTATGATGAATTCGGGTTCTAGAAAACCCTAGAAAACCAAGTTTGGTGAAAATCACCAAACGGGTTTGAGTAAATGATTGAATGTTTGAAAAAGAATGAATGATTATGAGAACGTTAGATTATACGCTGCATGCTTGATATAGGCTCACGGCCAGCCAGATTCAACCCGGAATATGAACAAGTTAAAGGCAGAATTAGGTATTAAGTAAAACATTAAAGTTATAGAATCTTTCGAGATCTACAACTTTCACGAAGAAAACTTTTTCTAATTCCAAACAGATTTTAAAGTAAAATTCGATTTCCAAAACAGTACAGGAAACAAGAAATTCCTGTACAGGATTTCTAAAAAACAGTGCAAAAACAGGAAATCCCTGCACATACACTGATAACCAAAGTTTATGGACTGTTTTAAGCAGTTTATAAAATGGGTTAATAATAGTAACCTAATAAGATGCTAATTACTATTCACGTATGATTGGGCCTTGAACCCAAGGTTCCATTAAGTAATCAAACAAGATACTGTTTAGGGTTACACTTAGTAACCAAATAAGTTATCATGAGTGTATAGGGGACATATAACTAGGATTTTTATGGAATGCTGGTTAAGGATACTAGTATTAAATGCAATGATTTACGGTAAGATAAGATGATCCTTATCTTACGTCTTTTGTTAAAACAGGAATTAAACCTGTTGATGTGCTTTGTTGGAATGTTAAACCAAGAGCGTAGGACATCAGGTAAGTACAAACCTCACCTACAGTATGGAAAATAGTAAGCTATTTTCAAATATATGACATGTTCCATGTATGCCATGTTATGTTATGCCATGATTTATGGTTATGCCAGGTTTATGTCTCATGTGCATCATGATTAATAAGATCACAATTAAAGATTCTTAGCCTTGAAATATACAAGACTAAGACTAAACCAAGTCAAGCAAGGTGTCGTACCAACCTCCCGCTAGGTGGAGGATACATGTTTTAAGTTTAAGTTTATGATTATCAACCTCTCGATAATACGTGAGGGTATAATGATAATCAACCTTCTGCCAGATCGTGAAGGGTTATGTTTATGATTTCCAGAATTGTTAAGGGCCTTGCAAACCCTGACGTTCTGAGGATTGCACGCTTTTGGTACGTACACAAGGGGCCCATATGTTAAGCAAGATAATAAGTTTATAATAAGCTCATAATGGAGCATAAGACATTTATAATCAATCATAAATGGATCGTGCATAAGTTATATGATGTTTGTTATGTTTTTGTGAGATTATGTTTGTACTTGCTGGGCGAAAGCTCATCAGTATATTTCATACTGTAGGTAAGATGCCTGCAGCTTTACTTGGTGGGTCATGGAGACGATGCAGCAAGTGAAGGGCGGTGTGGGATACCACTATGCAGATTTTTCGCAAACACTTTAAATTATGAACTAGTACTTGTATGATGTATGATTAAAAATTATGTACCATGTTACGTATGTAAGGTTTCAAAAGTCTGGTTTAAAAGGTTATGTGTGACCTTTTAATCAGCTTAACAAGTAATGGGTAGGCATGGTGAAGTTTACCCATATGGATAAGTTTATTTTAAGTTACGAAGAAAAAAAAAATTATTCTGTAATTTTCTGAAAGTTCAAGTAATAGTAAACTAATAAGTATGTTAAGCAAGTATAGTAACGACCCACGTTTACGTAGTCGGCCCTACGTAGACAGTTCGGGGCATTACACTAGCAATAGTAACTAGCAGTGGCCCGCATCCACCAATCACCGTTGCTGAATGTGTCAGTCGGGAAATTCGAGCTGAGTATTGGGTAGGACAAAACAGAGAACAGCGGGCTAAGTTCTTTAAGGACAAGAAAGAAGAAAAGGCCCAAGCTAAGCAGAATCAGGCAAGATCAAGCCAAACACCGCAGCAGAAATGTCACGGAGGACCTTCTGGTCAACACAGCAACAATAAGCAGTACGGCAATAATCAACAGAAAAGGAAATGGAATTCAGGAGGATAGGGGAATCAACATAATTCTCCCCAAAAGAAGAATGCTTTTGATAGCAACAGTTATCCCACTTGTCAGAAATGTGGGAGCAAGCACCCGGGAGATTGCCGTGCTGGAACCAATCGCTGCTATTTGTGTGGCAAGGAAGGCCACTATGCTAGGAACTGTAATGCTAATTTTCAGAATCTGCAGAACCATCAGAGAGGTCAATGATATCAACTCCACACAGCACAGGTAAAGCTTGAAGGACCTGAAATCTATCAAGGCAGACTTGAAGCTCTAGAACCTCAAGGATGCATTTATGCCTACACTAAGGAAGATGTTCAAGCTGGACCATCTACGGTGGTGACAGGTCAGCTTCCTTTTGCCCAACAAGATGCTTATGTGTTAATTGACTCTGGCGCTACGCATTCATTCACATCACCTAAGTTTTCTAAGAAACTAGGTAGAGGAAGTGATAGGATCGGAAGAACCTTCAGAACTGCATTACCCTCCGGGGAAATTTTGTTGTCTGATTATTGGATACGTCATGTTCCAATAATTATATGTGGTAGGGAAATGTATGTCAATTTGATTATCATTGACCTATATGACTACGATGTCATTTTGGGTATAGATTTCTTGGGGACATACAATGCAGTTATAGACTATCAATGTCGTACTGTCATGTTCAACCCAATTGGAGGCGAGGAGTTCAATTTTAGAGGATCGACTCCAAAACAGCCGAAAATGTTCATTTCTGCGATGAAGGCTAGAAAGTTATTGGCAGAAGGATGTGCTGGATTTCTGGCCAACATGGTGGATAAGATGCAAGAAACCAAGAGTAGGCCTGAAGAAGTACCGATAGTCAAAGATTTTATGGAAGTCTTTCCTGAAGACTTACCAGGATTGCCACCGGAGCGAGAGATCTCTTTTGAGATTGAATTACTTCCTGGATCGGCACCAGTATCCAAGGCACCTTATAGGATGGCGCCTGCCGAACTTAAAGAACTACAAATTCAGTTACAAGAGCTCCTGGATCGAGGGTTCATCCGTCAGAGCTATTCGCCATGGGGAGCCCCCGGTTTTGTTTGTGAAAAAGAAGGATGGCACTCTTAGAATGTGCATTGACTATCGGGAATTGAATAATATTACCATTAAGAATAAGTATCCCTTACCTCGGATCGATGATCTATTCAATCAATTGAAAGGAGCTTCAATCATTTCAAAAATTGATTTGCGATCCGGATATCATCAGCTTCGAATTAGGGAAGGAGATGTTCCTAAGACAGCCTTTCGTACGCGATATGGATACTACGAGTTCCTCGTTATGCCATTTGGATTGACAAATGGTTAAGCTGCCTTTATGGACCTGATGAATCGAGTGTTCGAGGATTACTTGGATAAATTCGTTATTGTCTTTATAGACGATATCTTGATTTACTCAAGGTCAATGGAGGAGCACGAGGTGCACATAAGGATTGTTCTACAGATTTTAAAGCAAAACCAGCTTTATGCTTAATTCACAAAATGTGAATTTTGGTTAGAGAAGGTTCATTTCTTAGGACATGTGGTCTCTAAATAAGGCGTATCTGTAGATCCGGCCAAGATCAAAGCAGTAAGTAAATGGCCAGCTCCGACAAATGTCACCGAAGTATGTAGTTTTCTTGGCTTAGCAGGCTACTACCGATGTTTCGTCGAGGGATTTGCTAAGATCGCAGTGCCGCTCACAGCACTTACACGGAAGGGAAAGAAGTACGAATGGACTGCAAAGTGTGAAGAACACTTCCATGCTCTAAAAAGTAAGCTGACTAGTGCTCCAATCCTCACAATACCAGTTGTGGAGGAAGGGAACTTTGTGATATACAGCGATGCTTCCAAAATAGGATTGGGAGCCGTACTCATGCAAAATGGAAAAGTGATCGCTTATGCTTCACGACAACTCAAGGATCATGAGAAGAACTATCCGACGTATGATTTAGAACTTGCAGCGGTAGTTTTCGCGCTCAAAATTTGGAGACACTATCTTTATGGTACTAGGTGTGAAGTTTACACGGATCATCAGAGTTTGAAGTATATCTTCACACAAAAAGAGCTCAACATGAGGCAAAGAAGATGGCTTGAACTGGTGAAGGATTATGATATAGACATCCGTTACCACCCCGAGAAGGCTAACAAAGTAGCCGATACCCTTAGTCGGAAGTCGTCCTCCTCGTTGATGTCAATTCAATCCTTAATTGGGCCTCTCCAGAAAGAGCTAATGGACGCTAGAATCGAGCTTATTACGGGAAGTTTAGCTGCTCTAACTTTCCAACCCTCCATTTTGGATGGCCTGAAAGAGCGTCAAGAAGCAGATGCCTCGTTACTTAGGACAAGAAATGAAGTCTTAGAAGGAAAAGAGTCGGACTTCAACATATTTGATGAAAGCATACTCTATCGGAAAAATAGACTATGCATTCCTAATGAGGACGAGCTAAAGAAGCAGATCATGAAAGAAGCTCATGAGACTCCGTAGTCTATTCATCCTGGAGCCACAAAGATGTACAAAGACTTGAAGGAAAGTTTTTGGTGGCCCAAAATGAAGAATGATGTTGCCACATTTGTCAGTAAATGCCTTACGTGTCAAAAAGTGAAGGCTGAACATCAACGTCCAGGGGGAGAATTGCAGAAAATTTCCATCCTGGAATGGAAATGGGACCAAGTGACGATGGATTTCGTGGTTGGTCTACCCCGAACTCCCAGCGGAATTGATGCTATTTGGGTGATTGTCGATCGTTTGACAAAATCCGTGCACTTTTTAGCCATCAAACTTAGCTTTTCAGTAGACCAGCTAGCGGAATTGTATGTTGCGCAGATTGTTCGCTACCATGGGATTCCCAAATACATTATCTCAGATCGTGATGGTCGTTTCACTTCTAAGTTTTGGAGAAGTGTACATCAAGCAATGGATACAAAGCTTACGTTTAGTACATCTTTTCACCGTCAGACAGACGGACAGTAGGAAAGGACCATCCAGACTCTAGAAGATATGTTACGAGCATGTGTGATAGACTTTAGGAGAACATGGGATAAGAAGCTTCCTTTGATTGAGTTCTCGTACAACAACAGTTTCCAAGCTTCAATTGGAATGGCTCCTTATGAAGCTCTTTATGGGAGAAGGTGTAGATCTCCAGTCCATTGGTACGAGATAAGAGAGAAAGAACTTGTGTCTACGGACTTTATTCGGAGAACCACTGAGGCCGTAAAACTTATACCTCAACGAATGGAAACTGCATTTAGTCGACAAAAGAGTTATGCCGACAAACGCAGAAGGCCTCTGGAATTCCAAGTGGGGGACTCGGTATTCCTCAAGGTTGCTCCATTTAAGGGAGTCATGAGATTTGGGAAGAAAGGGAAATTAAGTCCAAGATATATAGGGCCATTTGAAGTACTTGAAAGGATAGGTAATGTGGCTTATAAATTGGCTTTGCCCCAAGAATTAGCATATGTGCACAATGTATTTCATGTGTCAATGCTAAAGAAATATATATCGGATCCATCACATGTATTGAGCCATAAACCAATTGAGATTCACGAGGATCTGACTTATGAGGAAAAACCGGTTCGAATCTTGGCATGAGAAGAAAAGGTGCTAAGAAACAAGGTTATACCTTTAGTTAAGGTTCTATGGCGAAATCGTGAGATTGAGGAAGGAACATGGGAACGTGAAGAGGGCATGAAGAAAAGCTACCCAGAATTATTCTAATTTTCGGGGGCGAAAATTTTCTAAGGAGGGTGGATTGTAATAACCGAATTTTTGAACAGACTCATGATTCCATATAGGAATTTAAGTCTATGCGATGTTTTTATGTAATGTTTTATGCAAATTATGAATATCAATATGAAATTCAAAATTTATTATTAGTATATGCTTGTGTTCTCGTTTAACTAATTATGAGACTCAATAATAAGTTTATGAGGTCAAGAACAAGGCATTTTGGTGAAAAGGCAGAATCATGATTTACGTTTTATTTTGACATAAGTACGACGGTACTGTAGTATTATGAGCAGTATTGAAATTATACTGCAGTTAACCGTCATTACGAATAAGATAGTCAGAATAAGATTCAAAACCACTATAGAAATCAAGCACATTAATTAGGACAACAAGGGCTAGATGGCTTAAAGTTATAAGAAAAATTTTTACGCAATCCAATTATACACAGATAAATTTTGGATTGCAGTCCAGTATACCAGTACTGTCATTGTCAGAGCAGTATTGGAAATATCTGTTTTAGTAAGAAAATGGATTGCATAATTCTATGAAGGGATTTTTGGAATCAAATGGATAATTATGCATGAACGAGAAGCCAAGTAGCCCTACCCTAGCCGACCACCTCACAGGGACTAAAGTGCAAATATTTTGTCCTTAAGGGCCAAAGTGCAATTTTAAGAAAGGTGAGAAATGATGATGTAAGCATGATTTAAGCATGATGATGTAAGCTTGATAATGTAAGCATGATGATGTAAGCATGATGTAAGCTTGATGATGTAGCATGATGTAAGCATGATGTAGGCATGATGATGTAAGCATAATGATGCAAGCATGATGTAAGCAAGACTTGGCCTCCAAGTCATCTCAAAGTGGCCGGCCACCTAAGGGGGGGTTTTGTGTAAAATGTTGTTTCTTCAAGGACTTTTTGGCAATTTTGAAAAGTTCCAAATCACCTATAAATAGGTGGCTCATTTGGTTCAAAAATTTGAAAAATCTAGCCAAACTATGGCCAAAATTTCCTTCACTTCTTTCCTCTAAAAACCGAATTCAAGAAGGAAAAACAAGAAAACCCAAGAGGGAAAAACTTATAGGAAAGGCCGGTTGTGGTGAGAGGAAAAAGAAAGGAAGAGAAAATTTTAGTGGTGGCCGGATTTTGAAGCAAGCAGTGGCCGAACTTTGAAGCAAGGGGTGGCTGAAAATTTTAGAAGGTTTCCAAGCTAGGGAGGCCGGTTCTAGCACTAAGCAAGGGAGGGGGGAAAAAAAAAAGTTGAACCCAAACCTAGCCCTAACCTTTGGATGAATTGAGGTAATTTCTTTTGAACCCTAAGCCTTTCAATTCAAGCTTCAATTTGGAAATTTAAGTGTTTTTCAAGTTGGTTTGTAAGAGCTTAAGCTCAATTTAATTTATTGCCCTAGATTAGATTTTAGGTTTTGTGCTTGATTAGGTTTATGGGTGGTTTTGATTTATGAGCCTTGCATAGTTATGTGCTTATGCTTGCATGATTATTAGGGTTACATGGTTGCTGAATGATAAGGATATATGTCCCCAAATATATTAAGTATGATGTACAATGTGCATGTTAGGTTGCTAGAGATGTATGGAATGGTTTGTGCAAACCTAAAACTCATGCAAACTCTAGTTGGTGCAAAATCACTAATAGTTTGCATGGGTATGATTGATGATATGTTTAAGGAAACTTTACGTTAGAAAAATGTTGCATGACTGATCTTAGGCTCCCGGTGCAGCTGGTTGAGGTAGAGTGTGCGAACTAGGACGTAAAATGAATTTAAACATGAAAACAGCCAGTTCGGGTAAAAACTGGTCAGTTTTTTGGAAAGCAGATTTTGAGGCCCTTAAAGGCTGAATTTGGGAAAAATTAAAACATCAAAGTTGTAGAGAAGGGTTTTTCCTAGGGGTAGGATGGATGGTTTTCCAAAATAAGGCTCCAACGGCCTCGGTTTGTACAAAAATCTGAGCCTGACTGTGCCCGACTTCATGCACGGCCAGGTGGGTTCAATAGGGAAAACGAGTAGGTTAGAATCCGAAGTGGTTCTTGAGTTGAACATGAAAGTTGTAGGGTTTTTTAGGATCTAAAACTTTCATGAAGAAAACTTTTCTGGATTCAACACAAATTTTTAAATATAATTGGATTCCAAAAACTGTGCAGGAAACAGAAATTCCTGCACAGGATTTTCTAAAACAGTGCAGGAAAAGGACATTCCTACACATACACTGATAAATTGGCAGTGGGAAACTGTTCCAAAGGCAGTTTCCAACACTTAACAATTTTTACAAGCCCTACTCAAATAAATATAATTTTTGGCTATAGTTGAACAAGGATTTTAATATAGACAATGAATACTAAGTTTTTCCACAACAAGAAAAGTACGTATTGGACCACAAGGGGTCTTAATAATTTGGTAATAGTATGAAGATCAATAGTAACCGGGTAGGACACCCAAGTTACTGGATTGGGCCTGGAGCTCAAGGTTACCTATAGTAACCCAGTAGATTATAATTTAAGAAATTGGGCTTTAGCAACCCAATAAGTTAGACCCAAGGTTAAGAAGAGTAACTTAATACTATTCATGTATGTTGGGCTTAGTACCCAAGGTTACTCTAAGTAACCTAACAAGTTATGATTTAAGTATGATAGGCCATAAACTCTAGGGTTACTTGAAGTAACCAAGCAAGTTATCATAAGTATTTTTGGGGGACATATAACTAAGTTTATGTGTAGCTATTGGTTAAGGTTACCAACATGTTATGGTTACAGAATCCTTACCCTATGTCCTTTGTAATAGCAGACAGAGGCCTGTTATTGCAACCAGACTTGGAACAGCATAGCAAAGAACATAGTATACGAGGTAAGTACAAACCTCACCTACAGTATGGAAAATAGTAAACTATTTTCAAGCATGATTTATTTACATGCATACCATGATATGCCATGTTTTGAAATGATGCCATGATAATGCCATATTTATATACATGCCATGTTTTAAGATAATATCATGTTTTAAGATAAAGCCATGCTTTATTAATATACCACAAGTCATTAGATGTTAGTGATCTTTATGTCGTACTATATTTATGCATCATGTGCATCATGACAAATAAGATCACATGTAAAGATTCTTAGTCTTGAAAAAAAAAAAAGGGGGTAACAAGGCTAAGACTAAACCAAGTCAAGTAAGATGTCGTACCAACCTCCCGCCAGATCGTGGAGGATTATACAAGTTTCAAGATATTAAGGCCTTCCGCTAGATCGTGAAGGTTTACATGTTTCCCAGAATTGTTAAGGACCTTGCAAACTCTAACTTTCTGTGGATTACGCGCATTTGGTACGTACACTAGGGGCCCACATGTTAAGCAAGATAATAAGTTCAAGTTCATAATTGATCATAAAAGCTTCATAATTGAACATAAATGGTTCATGCATAAGTTGCACCATACTAGTTACGTTTTGTGAGATTATGTCTGTACTTGCTGGACGAAAGCTCATCAGTATATTTCATACTGTAGGTAAAATGCCTGTAGCTTAATTGGTGGGCCATGTGGACGATGCGGCGGCGAGTGAAGGGCGGTGTGGGATACCACTACGTAAATTTTTCCGCAAGTTCTTTTGAACAATGATATATGTATATATATGTATATAAGATATGACAGCTCAAGTTAAATGTAAGAAATTGTATGACTGCTTATTATGATAAATAAGTAGTATATGTGTATGGAAAGCTTACTTATATTGACTAGTCTATTTATATATGTTTAAAAAAAAAAATTTATTCTGAAATTTTCAAGTAAGTTTAGTTTAAGTATGCATGGTAACGGCCCTACGTAGGTTGGGGCATTACAGTGAGCCTACATCAATATGCAGCGTGTAGGATTCATTTTTAAAATTCAACCATCACTTATCTGGTGTGTTGACTTAACTTGAGTCACAATGGACATTTAGGTGTAATGAACCCTAAGATAGCTGAGATAACACAAGATATAGAGAGCCATGATTGGCTATTTGATCATCATCGACTTGCTAGTCATGTTTGACCATTGGGGAGTCGACTCGGGAGGAGTCGATTGAGTTGACTCGATCTTGGAGGGATCAGTTGTTAGATGAATCGATCCCTACAAGAGCTGATGCATGAAGAGTCGTGTTGCAACGACTATAAAAGCTCCTTGTCATGGCGACTTCATTTTATTAAGAATCTCTCTATTTCAGGAAATCACTCAAAGCCTCCAATCGCGGAACAAGAAGACTCCAATTATGGAGCAAAAGCCTCCAAACATGGAGCAAGACCCTCCATCACGGAGATGAGCAAGAGAGAAACATAAGACGGATCGTACTTGTAATAATCGAATTTTTCGGACTCGTGATTTCTTTATATTTATAAATAAAGAAATTTAAGTATTTACTAAGTATTATTGTGATGTTTCATGGAAATTATGGATATCAATAGGAAACTCATGATCTGATTATCAGAATATGTTCGAGTTCTTATAGTGTTATAAGACTCAATGACAGTTTAAGTTTAAGTATGAGGCCTTATGATGAAAAAGTCAGATCATGATTTATGGTTTTATCCTGGTCAATGTATGACTAGAAAAAAAAATTATGACATGATTAAGACGGTACTGCAGTATAATAAGCAGTATTGAAATTATACTGTGACCGACCGTCGTTATGGATGTAGAATTAAGAATAAGGATTAAGAATGCTCCAGAATGATCAGGAATAATATTTGGAGTAATGAAGAATAACTAGCTTCAAGTCCTAAGAAAAACCTAGACGCGGTCCAGTTAAGTGTAGATAAATTCTAGACTGCAGTTCAGTATTACTATACTGTTGATAGTTACAACAGTATTTATACTATCTGGATTATTAAGGAAATGAGCTACATATTAGGAGGGAGTACCAAATATGACCCTACTTGGAGGCTAAGTCATTATAGATAATTATGCAAAATTTGGGATTAATGGATTTTGTGGAAAGAAATAGAAAAGAAAAGTATGAAAAGATTTTTTTTGGTCTAAGCTCTCCACATGGCCGGCCACTTTGAGGACTTGGAAGGCAAAAATTTTTTTTTTTAAGGCCAAATATGTAATTCAAGAAAGGTGAAGAAAAAAAAATAATTTTGGAAAATTTTGGAAATTCCACCTATAAATATAAATAGAGGTGGGTAGTGAAGAGTTAGATTATTTAGTTAGTCTCTCAACTTTTAGTTTCATTCAAACTTTTTCCTCTCTAGCCCTTAGGAAAAAAAAAAAAGGGAGAGAGAGAGATAGGGTGGCCGGTTGTGGTGTGGAGAAGTAGAGAGCAAAAATTTCTCTCATCCCAAGGTCTAGAAGC
Organism: Ficus hirta; assembly: GCA_038430175.1. NCBI lineage: Eukaryota > Viridiplantae > Streptophyta > Magnoliopsida > Rosales > Moraceae > Ficus > Ficus hirta. The sequence goes on along the minus strand of CM076585.1, from coordinate 17,812,226 downwards.
AATCTTTCCAAGCTTTGGAGGTATTATTCTTGATCCTCTTACTAAGATCTTCATTAAACTTTGGTTGAGGAATTTATGTGTATTTCAAGTTATGGGATATAAGAGCATAAGCTTATGTTTCTTATTTTGCTATATTACGGTTTTAATATGATTGGTTTATGCTAGATCTATGCTTAGGTTATCTTGTTGCTAGCTCTAAGTATGGGTTTGATTTTATGCTCAAGGATTCAACAAATCTTTCATTAATTTTAATTTCAGGGATCAAAATTATTAGAAGTAAAAAATTTAAAGACTAATTTGCCAAAAGTAAAACTTCAAAAATCAAAGTTGTCATGATGCACTTAATTTCTGAGATTAAACCAGATTGATTACCCCTCGATTTATGATTAAAAAAAAAAGAAAGAAAGAACGAAAGCACACAATAACAATGGTTTACTGGCATTAATCTATCTTTCTCTATTATATATATATATATATATATATATATAAAACTTCTTTTTCTTCTTTTTTGTATTTTATCCAGATTGAGCTATCCTCACAAGAGTATATAGTGAAGGTGAGTGCCTACGTTGGTCCTTTTAATGGATTTCATAGAAATTGTATTGAAGATCATTTTTATAGAATTAAAAAGAAAGTGAATAATAAGATTTTAAAATACTTTTTTTTTTTAAAGTAGATTTTAAAATACTTGAACTACATAATAATTATTAAATTTAGTAGTAGATATTTACTGCAAGTATTTTTTAAACATGTTATTTTCTTCAATTATTAACTGTAAGAATGGCTTTTATTTCTTTATCTTTTTTTTCCCCCCTCTACTCCACCTTTCGAATATATTATGTTGCCACTCTATAAAAATGTTCGAAGCTTGTATAATTATACATTTCTCTTTAATATTTAATCAGTAAAAACAATATTTTCCTTGGTATTTCTTAAAGAAAACTTATAGTAATTTACTTATTTTTTTATTTTATTTTTGTATGTACGATTATAAAGAGCGGGAAAAAGAACAAAAACCTTTTTCGTGAAAATTCGTGATACAACATGACATTAGAACACTTGAGATGGCTGCAGGGTGGTCGGACGATGCCAAGAATTCTAAGCTAGAGTAAGTGATGGATAAGTGAAGAGCTTCCCTTGGATTAGAGCACTTGACAACTTCATTCAACTCGTCCTTGACCTTGTCTTGGCTGCTGTTAAGTTCCTATCCGTGCCATTACTTGTAGTGACCTCCCTTAGCGAGTTGTCATACTGTGCACATGAAAGGAAGCTGAAACTTGTCCCTTTTCCCTTTTTTTCTTGGGACTGCCGTTGCCGGAGTCTTGAGGCGGACAGCCTTGGATGTTTCTCCACTTCTCAAGGTAAAATGTTTACTAAGAATCAAATAGTTATTTGGTTTATGACTTTATTCAGAACTTTTAGTTTGCTAGAGTGGTAATGTAATTCGCTCACTAACATTCACTACCAACTTGAGAACCTACGGACCATATGGAGTTGATGACGGCACACCATTCTCTCTTCCAATAAAACAAGGTCTCATTGTCGGATTCACAGGAAGAAGTGGTCAACTCTTGGATGCCATCGGAGTCCGCTTATCACTTTAAGATACTTTATACGCACATATATATCTTATATATACGTGTGTGTGTTTGTGTGTTTATATATATATATTGCCAATGTACTATTACTAAATAAAATGACGTCTCTCTAAGATGTCTTGGCTTTCTGTTTTATAGTTAATATGATTGAATGTTTGTTTGTCTTAATAATTAAGCAAGCTCTCTATATGTATATATATATATATATATATATATATATAACGAGCTTAGCGAGTGTAATTATAAATGATGCATATTTACTGTGATGTTTGAACTTATAAGCTCTACTTAGTAGACATCATTTAGGGTGTCATGGTGTTGATCCCATTGAAGGAGATTCTTGCTAAAAGTCAAGAGATGTGAAAAATAAATCACTATTCGACAAAGAATCTCAAGGTGTTATGAAAAAAGGATGGAAAATCACAACCTGTATTACGAATTTGACTTGGTTCTCGTAGAGTTCCCATTGATTAAGGAGTCAATTAATGGAGAATCGATTAGCTTTGTAGTAACCAAAAATTTCTACGGACTCATGATTTCCTTGTACATAAGAAATTTAAGTTTGTACTATGTGTTTATGTAATGTTTCATGAAAATTATGAGTATCAATGTTAAATTCATAATTTTATCAGTAAATGTTTGAGTTCTCATTTAATTAACTATGAGACTCAATAAGCAGTTTGCTTAGCCAAGCATGTGACCTTTGAGCAAAAAGGGAAGAAAAATTCTATGATTATGTTGGTCAAAGTTTGACTGAAAAAGTCAAAAGTTGACCAGAAAGGTCAAAGATATGACTATACTGTAATATGATAAGCAGTATGGGAAATATACTGTGAAAACCGTCCTTACGGACAAGATAGCATGAATTAGATTTAAAACCACCATAGAAAAATCAAGCACACCAAGTAGGATATTAAGGGCAAAAAGGCTTCAAAAAGAAAATAATAATAAGAAAAATTTTTATACAGTCCAACTATACACAGATAAATTTTGGACTGCAGTACAGTACAAAAGTATTGTGTATTAGTGAGCACAGTATTAGGAATATCTGTGTTAGCATAAAAGTGGACTGCATATTAAGAGACAAGCCAAACAAGGCCTTAGGATGATGACATCATATCACCATGGATTTATGACATCACTTTGATTTAAAAAAATTGTGGAAAGAAATCAAATCTTTGCCACCTAGCACCCAAGATGGCCAGCCACATGGAGGGTAATTGTGCAAATTTTTGTGCAATTATTCTTGTCCCAAGGGTTTCTAAGCAAATTTTGGATTAAAAATAAATCCAAAATTAATTTAAATTTCACCTATAAATAGGTGAAAGGGGGGTGGACTTTGTTTCACAAAAATTATGAAATCTAGCTAAACTATGCCAAAATTCTCTCTCAAAAACCGAGCATACGGAGGAAAGGAGAAGTGAGAAAAAATTGAAAACCCAAGGGGGGAAAAGACTTAGGGGAGGTCGGTTTTCTTGTTGAAACAACAAGCAAGGGTTGAAAAAATTTTGGGTACCCATTGGAGGGAGCAAGGCCGGTTGGAAGGAGACCAAGGGGGGGGAAGAGAAAGTTAGAGCCAAACCTAGCCAAAGTTGGTGTTCAATTAAGGTAAATCTCCCTTGGCCCTAAACTTTTTAAATTGAGCTTCAATTTGAAATTTAGGTGTATTTCAAGTTGAATTTGTAAGAGCATAAGCTCAATTTAAATTATTGCCCAAGTTTAGAAATTTAGGTTTTTGTGCTTGATTAGGTTTAAGGGTGGTTTGATTTATCAGCTTTGCATGGTTATGTGCTTATGCTTGCATGATTATGATTTAGGGTTTGCATGCTTGATGAATGAGATGGTTGTGTGTCCCCAAATATGTTAAGTATGATATAGAATGTGCATGATAGGTTGCTAGAGATGTATGGAATGGTTTGTGCAAACCTAAAACTCATGCAAACTCTAGTTGGTGCAAAATCACGAATAGTATACATGGGTATGATTGATGATGTGTTTAAGGAAACCTTACGTTAGAAAAATGTTGCATGACTGATCTTAGGCTCCCGGTGCGGCCGGTAGAGGTAGAGTGCATGAATTAGGACATAAAATGAACTTAAACCCAAAAACTGCCAGTTCGGGTAAAAACTGGCCAGTTTTCTGGAAAGCAGTTTTGAGGCCCTTAGATTCCGAATTTGGGAAAACTTAAAAAATGAAAGTTATAGAGAAAGGTTTTTCCTAGGGGGCAACCTAGACGGTTTTCCAAAATAAGACTCCAACGGCCTCGGTTTTTACAAAAATCCGAGACTGACCGTGCCCAGAGTTCATGCACAGCCAGGTGAGTTCAACAGGGAAAACGAAGGGGTTAGAATTCGAACTGGGTTTTATGCAAAACACAGAAGTTGTAGAATTTTTCGAGATCTAAAACTTTCAGGAAGACAACTTTTCCAATTCAGTCCAGATTTTTAAATAAAACTGAATTTCTAAAAACTGTGCAGGAAACAGTAAATTCTTGCACAGGATTTTCTAAAACAGTGCAAGAAAAGGGCATTCTTGCACAAACACTGATAAGTTCATTGTGGAAACTGTTCCAACGGCAGTTCCAACACTTAATGACTTTTTCAAACCCCATTCTAAGAATTCCAAAATTTTATAAGTTGAACAAAGGGTTTTTGTATAAAAAGAGATATAAAATGTTAAGTATTTCCAAAGAAAAACAAAAGGAAATTTGGACTCAAATTGTCTTAAAATTTGGATAGACTAGATGATGACCAACAATAATCGGGAAGGATACCCAGATTATTGGACTGGGCCTAAATCCCAAAGGTTACCCTATATAACCTAATAAGTTATAATCCAAGTGTGGTAGACCTTGAACACTAGGGTTACTTGTTGTAACCAAGTAAGTTATCATATGGGGAACATATAACTAAGGTTATGTATGAATGTTGGATAGATTTCCCAACATTTTTAATCCTTACCTATGACCTTTATTATAGCAGGAGATAACCTGCTGTTGTGTCCGGACTTGGAACGGCACATTAGCGGACATTGTAGACGAGGTAAGTACAAACCTCACCTATAGTATGGAAAATAGTAAGCTATTTTCAAATATATGACATGTTCCATGTATGCCATGTTATGTCATGCTATGTTATGTTATGCCATGCTATGCTATGCCATGTCATGTTAAGCTATGTTAAGCTATGTTAAGTCATGATAAGACATGATGTATCAAATTATGCCATGATTTATGGTTATGCCATGTTTATGTCCCATGTGCATCATGATTAATAAGATCACAATTAAAGATTCTTAGCCTTGGAATATACAAGACTAAGACTAAACCAAGTCAAGCAAGGTGTCGTACCAACCTCCCACTAGATGTAGGATACATATTTTAAGTTTAAGTTTATGATTATCAACCTCTCAATAATACGTGAGGGTATAATGATAATCAACCTTCCGCTAGATCGTGAAGGGTTATGTTTATGATTTCCAGAATTGTTAAGGGCCTTGCAAACCCTGACGTTCTGAGGATTGCGTGCTTTTGGTACGTACTTAAGGGGCCCATATGTTAAGCAAGATAGTAAGTTCAAGTTAATAATTGATCATAAAAGATTCATAATTGTACATAATTGATTCATGCATAAGTTGCACGATATTTGTTACGTTTTGTGAGATCATGTTTGTACTTGCTGGGCGAAAGCTCATCAGTATATTTCATACTGTAGGTAAGAGGCATGCAGCTTAATTGGTGGGCCAGGTGGACGATGCGGCAGGTGAAGGGCGGTGTGGGATAACACTACGTAAATTTTTCCGCAAGTTCTGCTAAGTTTATATATATACATATATATATTTTAAAGCAAGTTACGTTGTACAAGAATATGAGGATTTAAAGACTCGAGTAAGTTGTAAGAATTATATATGTTTTTCATCCCAGTATGTATGTATGATAAGTTTACCATATGAGCAACCCTATTTATATATGTAAGTTTGAAAAAAAAATTTATTCTCAATTCTCCAAGTAAGTTTAAGCTATATGTAAGTTCAAGTATGTATGGTAACAGCCCTACGTAGGTTGGGGCGTTACAGTTTGGTATCAGAGCGGTATCCTTCCAGCCTACTTCACCTTGCCTCACATCGTTTCCGCCACGGCTCAAGTAAGTAAGTTATTTTTCTTATACTTAGAATTAGTTACGAAGCTTATTTCATAAGTTTTCTGTGTAGAACCATGCCACCAAAGCGTAGAATGGCACAGACCCAAGACGTTGATCTTGCGGCCCAGATGAATGAACTAAGACAGATGATGTTGGTCCAACAACAAGAGATAGGTGGGCTTAGAGCTCAATTGGCTCAGCAGAATCAGGGACCTCCTGATGCCGGAATACCACCAGCACCTGTGAATCAGCCTGCTGCACCGGAAATTCCTGATGTTGACCCGGTGATTCCAAAAAACCCTATAGCCCCTGAAGTGCCTGTTGCGCCTTTGGCTGTTCCACCAGCACCCCTGGTTCGAACTCCGGAAGAATTATATGACAGGTTTCGGCGCATGAAGGCACCAGAATTTGAAGGTTCAACAAACCCGATTGAGGCCGACAACTGGTTGATTGACCTCCAGGTTATCCTGAACTTCCTCAGGCTCGATGATCAAGAGAAAGTTCTCTGCGCATCCTTTATGCTAAGGAAAGATGCTTGCCTCTGGTGGGAAACAGTCCAGATCCGGCGAGATGTTACCCAAATGACTTGGGAGGACTTTGTGGATGAATTCAAAGAGAAATACTTCAACACCGACGTTATGGAAGCTCAACAAGACGAATTCAATAATTTTCGCCAGGGTAATCTGTCGGTAGCTGAGGCTGTGAAAAAGTTTGAACAACTAGCACGTCTTTGTCCTCACCTTATCAGTTCCGAGAGGGACAAAGTAAGAAGGATGATGAGGATGTTCCGCTCGGATTTGGCAGTAGTAATTAGTAGTGGCCCCTATCCACCAATCACCGTTGCTGAATGTGTCAGTCGGGTGATTCGAGCTGAGTATTGGGTAGGTCAGAACAGAGAACAACGGGCTAAGTTCTTTAAGGATAAAAAAGAAGAGAAGGCCCAAGCTAAGCAGAATCAGGCAAGACCAGGCCAAACTCCGCAGCAGAAAAACCAAGGAGGATCTTTCGGTCAACACAACAACGACAGGCAGTACGGCAATAATCAACAGAAGAGGAAATGGATTGCAGGAGGACAGGGGAACCAACAAAATTTTCCCCAGAAAAAGAATGCCCCTGATAACAACAATTATCCCACTTGTCAGAAATGTGGGAGGAAGCATGCGGGAGATTGCCGTGCTGGAACTAATCGTTGCTTTCTGTGTGGCAAGGAAGGCCACTATGCTAGGAACTGCAATGCTAATTTTCAGAACCTGCAGAACCATCAGAGGAGTCAGGGGTATCAGCTTCATGCAGCACAGATGAAGCTCGAAGGACCTGAAATCTCCCAAGGTAGACTTGAAGCTCCGGAACCTCAAGGACGCATTTATGCCTACACTAAGGAAGATGTTCAAGCTGGACCATCCACTGTGGTGATAGGTCAGCTTCCTTTTGCCCAACAAGATGCTTATGTGTTAATTGATTCTGGAGCTACGCATTCATTCACATCACCTAAGTTTGCTAAGAAACCAGGTAGGTGAAGCGATAGGATCGGAAGAACTTTCAGAACTGCATTACCTCCGGGGAAATTTTGTTGTCTGATTATTGGATACGTCATGTTCCAATAATTATATGTGGTAGGGAAATGTATGTCAATTTGATCATCATTGACCTATATGACTACGACGTCATTTTGGGCATGGATGTCCTGGGGAAATACAATGCAGTTATAGACTGTCAACGTCGTATTATCACGTTCAAGCCAATCGGAGGCGAGGAGTTCATTTTTAGAGGATCGACTCCGAAACAGCCGAAAATGTTCATTTCAGCACGAAAGGCTCGAAAGTTGTTGGCAAAAGGATGTATTGGATTTTTAGCCAACATGGTGGATAAGACGCAAGAAACCAAGAGCAGGCCAGAAGAAGTACCGATAGTCAAAGATTTTGTGGAAGTTTTTCCTGAAGACTTGCCAGGATTACCACCAGAGCGAGAGATCTCTTTTGAGATTGAATTGCTTCCTGGATCGGCACTAGTATCCAAGGCACCTTATAGGATGGCCCCCGCCGAACTTAAGGAATTGCAAACAGTTGCAAGAGCTCCTGGATCGAGGATTCATCCGTCAGAGCTATTCACCATGGGGAGCCCCAGTTTTGTTCGTTAAAAAGAAGGATGGCACTCTTAGGATGTACATTGACTATCGGGAATTGAACAAGATTACTATCAAGAATAAGTATCCATTACCCAGGATCGACGATTTGTTCGATCAATTGAAAGGAGCTTCAATTTTTTCGAAAATTGACTTGCGATTAGGATATCATCAGCTTCGATTAAGGGAAAGAGATATTCCCAAGACGGCCTTTCGTACGCGATATGGACACTACAAGTTCCTCATTATGCCATTTGGATTGACAAATGCTCCAGCTGCCTTTATGGACCTGATGAATCGAGTATTCAAGGATTACTTGGACAAGTTTGTTATTGTCTTTATAGATGATATCTTGATTTATTCAAGATCTAAGGAGGAGCATGAGGAGCATCTAAGAATTGCCTTACGGATTCTAAAGCAAAACCATCTTTATGCTAAATTCACAAAGTGTGAATTTTGGTTGGAAAAGGTCCATTTCTTAGGACATGTGGTCTCTAAAGAAGGCATATCTGTAGACCCGGCCAAGATTGAAGCAGTAAGTAAATGGCCAGCTTCGAAAAACGTCACCGAAGTACGTAGTTTCCTTGGCTTAGCAGGCTACTACCGACGTTTCGTCGAGGGATTTGCTAAGATCACAGCGCCGCTCACCGCACTTACACGGAAAGGAAAGAAGTACGAATGGACTGCTAAGTATGAAGAACACTTCCAAGAGCTAAAAAGTAAGCTGACTAGTACTCCAATCCTTACAATTCCAGTTGTAGAGGAAGGGAACTTCGTGATATATAGCGATGCTTCCAAGATAGGATTGGGAGCCGTTCTCAAGCAGAATGGAAAAGTAATCGCTTATGCTTCGCGACAACTCAAGGATCATGAGAAGAACTATCCGACGCATGATTTGGAACTTGCGGCGGTTGTATTTGCGCTCAAAATCTAGAGACACTATCTTTACGGCACTAGGTGTGAAGTTTATACGGATCATCAGAGTTTGAAGTATATCTTCACACAGAAGGAACTTAACATGAGACAAAGAAGATGGCTCGAATTAGTGAAAGATTATGACATAGACATCCGTTACCATCCCGGGAAGGCTAACAAAGTAGCCGATGCCCTTAGTCGGAAGCCGTCTTCCTCGTTGATGTCAATTCGGTCATTGATCGAGCCCCTTCAAAAGGAGCTAGTAGCTGGAATAGAGCTTATTACGGGAGGTTTAGCTGCCCTAAGCTTCCAACCTACCATTTTGGATGGCATGAAGGAGCGTCAAGAAGGAGATGCCTCGCTGCTTAGGACGAGAAACGAAGTCCTAGAAGGAAAGGAGTCAGACTACAATATATCTGATGAGGGCATACTCTATCGGAAAAATAGACTATGCATTCCTAATGAGGAAGAGTTGAAGGAGCAGATCATGAAAGAATCTCATGAGACTCCGTATTCCGTTCATCCTGGAGCCACAAAGATGTATAAAGACTTGAAGGAAAGTTTTTGGTGGCCCAAAATGAAGAATGACGTTGCCACATTTATCAGTAAATGCCTTACGTGTCAAAAAGTGAAGGCTGAACATCAACGTCCCGGGGGACAATTGCAGAAAATTTCCATCCCAGAATGGAAATGGGACCAAGTGACGATGGATTTTGTGGTCGGTCTACCCCGAACTCCCAGCGGCAACGATGCTATTTCGGTGATTGTCGATCGATTAACGAAATCTGCGCACTTTTTAGCCATCAAACTTAGTTTTTCAGTAGAGCAGCTAGCGGAACTGTATATGGCACAGATCGTTCGCTACCATGGGATTCCAAAATCGATCATCTCAGATCATGATGGTCGTTTCACTTCTAAATTTTGGAGGAGTGTACATCAAGCAATGGGTACAAAGCTTACTTTTAGTACCGCTTTTAACCCTCAGACGGATGGACAGTCAGAGAGGACCATTCAGACTCTAGAAGATATGTTACGAGTATGCGTGATGGACTTCAAAGGAACTTGGGATAAGAAGCTTCCTTTGATTGAATTCTCGTACAACAACAGTTTCCAAGCTTCGATTGGAATGGCTCCTTATGAAGCTCTCTATGGCAGAAGGTGTAGATCTCCAGTCCATTGGTACGAGACAAGAGAGAAAGAACTTGTGTCTACGGACTTTATTCGGAGAACCACTGAGGCCGTAAAACTTATACGTCAACGGATGGAAACTGCATTTAGTCGACAAAAGAGTTATGCCGATAAACGCAGAAGGCCTCTGGAATTTCAAGTTGGAGACTTGGTTTTCTTTAAGATTGCTCCATTCAAAGGAGTCATGAGATTCGGAAAGAAAGGGAAATTAAGTCCGAGATACATAGGGCCATTCGAAATACTTGAAAGAGTCGGTAATGTGGCCTATAGATTGGCTTTGCCCCAAGAATTAGCATATGTGCACAATGTATTTCATGTGTCGATGATAAAGAAATACATCCTGGATCCATCACACGTATTGAACCATGAACCAATTGAGGTTCACGAGGATCTGACTTATGAGGAAAAACCGGTTCGAATTTTGGCACGAGAAGAAAAGGTGCTAAGGAACAAAGTTATACCTTTAGTTAAGGTACTATGGCGGAATTATGAGATTGAGGAAGCAACATGGGAACGTGAAGAGGATATGAAGAAAAGCCACCCAGAATTATTCTAATTTTCGGGGACGAAAATTTTGTAAGGAGGGTGGATTGTAGTAACCAAAAATTTCTACGGACTCATGATTTCCTTGTACATAAGAAATTTAAGTTTGTACTATATGTTTATGTAATGTTTCATGAAAATTATGAGTATCAATGTGAAATTCATAATTTTATCAGTAAATGTTTGAGTTCTCATTTAATTAACTATGAGACTCAATAAGCAGTTTGCTTAGCCAAGCATGTGACCTTTGAGCAAAAAGGGAAGAAAAATTCTATGATTTTATGTTGGTCAAAGTTTGACCGAAAAAGTCAAAAGTTGACCAGCAAGGTCAAAGATATTACTATACTGTAATATGATAAGCAGTATGGGAAATATACTGTGAAAACCGTCCTTACGGACAAGATAGCATGAATTAGATTTAAAACCACCATAGAAAGATCAAGCACACCAAGTAGAATATTAAGGGCAAAAAGGCTTCAAAAAGAAAATAATAATAAGAAAAATTTTTATACAGTCCAACTATACATAGATAAATTTTGGACTGCAGTACAGTATAACAGTACTGTGTATTAGTGAGCACAGTAGTAGGAATATCTGTGTTAGCATAAAAGTGGACTGCATATTAAGAGACAAGCCAAACAAGGCCTTAGGATGATGACATCATATCACTATGGATTTATGACATCACTTTGATTTAAAAAAATTGTGGAAAGAAATCAAATCTTTGCCACCTAGCACCCAAGATGGCCGGCCACATGGAGGGCAATTGTGCAAATTTTTGTGCAATTATTCTTGTTCCAAGGGTTTCTAAGCAAATTTTGGATTAAAAATAAATCCAAAATTAATTTAAATTGCACCTATAAATAGGTGAAAGGGGGGTGGACTTTGGTTCACAAAAATTGTGAAATCTAGCTAAACTATACCAAAAATCTCTCTCAAAAACCGAGCATAAGGAGGAAAGGAGAAGTGAGAAAAAAATTGAAAACCCAAGGGGGGAAAAGACTTAGGGGAGGTCGGTTTTCTTGTTGAAACAACAAGCAAGGGTTGAAAAATTTTTTGGTACCCATTGGAGGGAGCAAGGCTGGTTGGAAGGAGACCAAGGGGGGGAAGAGAAAGTTAGAGCCAAACCTAGCCAAAGTTGGTGTTCAATTAAGATAAATCTCCCTTGGCCCTAAACTTTTTAAATTGAGCTTCAATTTGAAATTTAGGTGTATTTCAAGTTGAATTTGTAAGAGCATAAACTCAATTTAAATTATTGCCCAAGTTTAGAAATTTAGGTTTTTTCTGCTTGATTAGGTTTAAGGGTGGTTTGATTTATGAGCTTTGCATGGTTATGTGCTTATGCTTGCATGATTATGATTATTAGGGTTTGCATGCTTGATGAATGAGATGGTTGTGTATCCCCAAATATGTTAAGTATGATATAGAATGTGCATGATAGGTTGCTAGAGATGTATGGAATGGTTTGTGCAAACCTAAAACTCATGCAAACTCTAGTTGATGCAAAATCACTAATAGTATGCATGGGTATGATTGATGATGTGTTTAAGGAAACCTTACGTTAGAAAAATGTTGCATGACTGATCTTAGGCTCCTGGTGCGGCCGGTTGAGGTAGAGTGCGCGAATTAGGACGTAAAATGAACTTAAACCCAAAAACTGCCAGTTCGGGTAAAAACTGGCCAGTTTTCTGGAAAGCAGTTTTGAGACCCTTTGAGGCCGAATTTGGGAAAACTTAAAAAATGAAAGTTATAGAGAAAGGTTTTTCCTAGGGGACAACCTGGACAGTTTTCTAAAATAAGGCTCCAACGGCCTCGGTTTTTACAAAAATCAGAGACTGACCGTGCCCAGACTTCATGCACGGCTAGGTGAGTTCAACAAGGAAAACGAAGGGGTTAGATTCCGATTTGGGTTTTGTGCGAAACACAGAAGTTGTAGAATTTTTCGAGGTATAAAACTTTCGTGAAGACAACTTTTTCAAATTCACCCCATATTTTTAAATAAAACTGAATTTCTAAAACCTGTGCAGGTAAAAGTAAATTCTCGCACAGGATTTTCTAAAACAGTGCAAAAAAAGGGCATTCTTGCACAAACACTGATAAGTTAATTGTGGAAACTGTTCCAACGGCAGTTCCAACACTTAATGACTTTTTCAAACCCCATTCTAAGAATCCCAAAATTTTATAAGTTGAACAAAGGGTTTTTGTATAAAAAGAGATATAAAATGTTAAGTTTTTCCAAAGAAAAACAAAAGGAAATTTAGACTCAAATTGTCTTCAAATTTGGGTAGACTAGATGATGACCAACAGTAATCGGGAAGGATACCCAGATTATTGGACTGGGCCCAAAGCCCAAAGGTTACCCTATGTAACCTAATTAGTTATAATCCAAGTGTGGTAGACCTTGAACAATAGGGTTACTTGTTGTAACCAAGTAAGTTATAATATGGGGAACATATAACTAAGGTTATGTATGAATGTTGGATAGATCCCCCAACATTTTTAATCCTTACCTATGACTTTTATTATAGCAGGAGATAACCTGCTGTTGTGTCCGGACTTGGAGCAGCACATTAGCGGACATTGTAGACGAGGTAAGTACAAACCTCACTTACAGTATGGAAAATAGTAAGTTATTTTCAAATATATGACATGTTCCATGTATGCTATGTTATGTCATGTTATGCTATGTTATGCCATGCTATGCTATGCCATGTCATGTTAAGCTAGGTTAAGCTATGTTAAGTCATGATAAGACATGATGTATCAAATTATGCCATGATTTATGGTTATTCCATGTTTATGTCCCATGTGCATTATGATTAATAAGATCATAATTAAAGATTCTTAGCCTTGGAATATACAAGACTAAGACTAAACCAAGTCAAGCAAGGTGTCGTACCAACCTCCCACTAGATGGAGGATACATGTTTTAAGTTTATGATTATCAACCTCTCAATAATACGTGAGGGTATAATGATAATCAACCTTCCGCTAGATCGTGAAGGGTTATGTTTATGATTTCCAGAATTGTTAAGGGCCTTACAAACCCTGACGTTTTGAGGATTGCACGCTTTTGGTACGTACACAAGGGGCACATATGTTAAGCAAGATAATAAGTTCAAGTTAATAATTGATCATAAAATATTCATAATTGTACATAATTGATTCATGCATAAGTTGCACGATATTTGTTACGTTTTGTGAGATCATGTTTGTACTTGCTGGGCGAAAGCTCATCAGTATATTTCATACTGTAGGTAAGAGGCCTGCAGCTTAATTGGTGGGCTAGGTGGACGATGCGGCGGGTGAAGGGCAGTGTGGGATACCACTACGCAAATTTTTCCGCAAGTTCTGCTAAGTTTATATATATACATATATATTTTAAAGCAAGTTACGTTGTACAAGAATATGAGGATTTAAATACTCGAGTAAGTTGTAAGAATTATATATATTTTTCATCCCAGTATGTATGTATGATAAGTTTACCATATGAGCAACCCTATTTATATATGTAAGTTTGAAAAAAAAAATTTATTCTCAATTCTCCAAGTAAGTTTAAGCTATATGTAAGTTCAAGTATGTATGGTAACAGCCCTACGTAGGTTGGGGCGTTACAAGCTTGAAGTGAGAGCAATCAATCTTCGGAAGAGTCAATGTAGGATGAATTGATCCTGGAGATCTTCATGTGATTTATCGACCCGGGAGTCGATGTAGGAGATCGACTTGTAAATTGATGCCTTGATAGATGCTGAAGCTGATGTGACTAATTGACTCGGGAGTCAATATGGCTTATTGACTTAGGATGTCGATGTGGTTGAACACCTCGAGAAGTCAATGCAGCTGATCGACCTGAGAGCCAATTTGACAGATCGAGTCAATGTGATCAATCGACTATAGTGAGATTAATCGACTAGGAATTCGATATGAGGAGTCGTGTAGTAGCAACTGTCGTTTGTTGATTCACTCCATGTGTAGTGCAAACTCCAGGGCCAGATGTTGGCTTGTCATATTATGGCGACCCACCTTACATGGCCGCTACTTCATACTTAACCATATTTGAACTCAAACTTATTTTTTGTAAAACACCGAATATTTTTTTTTTCCCAAAGGCTAGAGAGGAAAAGTTGAGAAGAGAACTAAAAATGAGAAGATGACTAAATGACCAATTTTTCCACTACTAACCCTTATTTATAGGTGGAAATTTCTAAATTTTTCACAATTATTTTTTTCCCTTCAAATTTCTTTGAATTGCATATTAGTTCTTAAAAACAAAATTTTTGCCTTCCAAGTCCCTCTAATAGCCCGCCATGTGGAGGCTTAAACCACAAAAAAACCTAAAATCTGAGTTGTACATGGCGGCGACACCCTCCATGGCCAAAGCCACGGTGGTGGGTCGATTGCCATCTGACGCCAAGGAATCTCTGAGATCTAGTCTGATCACTGAGGCTGAGAAGCGAGAGATGCTGAGAAAGAGAAAGGCGTGAAGAAAGAGATAGGGAGAGAAAAAATTATCAACTTTAACATTAAAGTTGATAATTTTATCATTTTCTAATACTAAAAGTTATGAACTTTAATGTTAAAGTGGATAAAATTAGAAAGAATACTCAAAACATGACTCTCCATCTAATTTTATTTATTTTTTATTTTATTTTATTAAATTTCATTCTGAAAATCACCAAAATTAAAATTAATATTGTAGGACGATTGTGGGACCCAACCCAATCTCTGTGGGCCGGAGGCCACCAATAGCAATTCTCTCCGTCCATTTCCTCATCCAAAAGTAAAACCCAAACCATGCTCTCACCACCATCTTCCCCTCATGGGCTGCTCCGTCACCGCCCCACCGCCGCTTCCCTCGCCCATCTTCTCCCACCACCGCCGCCTCCATGAAAGCTCCGCCGCCGCCACTACCACCATCAACCCCCAGCTCCACCTGACCCGCCGCTCCTTCCTCCTTTCCACCACCACCCTCTCCCTCACCCTCTCCTCTCCACCGCTGTCCACGGCCTCACCTCCTCCTCCGCGGCCGCCGTCGCCTCCCCCGGACACCACAATCACCGACCGCATCTACCTGGACTTCAGTCTCTGCCCCAACTACTTCCGCCCCGACCGCACCCTCTCCGACGACGTCTCCTCCCTCTGCTCCGACTCCCTCCTCCTCGGCCGCGTCGTCCTCGGCCTCTACGGCAAGCTCGTCCCCCTCACCGTCTCCAACTTCAAGTCCATGTGCACCTCCAACACTTACAAATACACCTTCGTCCACAAGCTCTTCCCCGGCCAGTTCCTCCTCGCCGGCCGCCAGGGTGAGAAGCCCGGCGAGGTCCGCCGCCCCTCCGGATTGGCGTGGAACACCGAGACCGTCGACTCCAAGTCCTTTGCCCTAACTCACTCCAGGCCTGGCTTGCTCTCGCTCTGCCTTTCCGAAAACGACGACGACGACGACATTAAGCTCGATCCTGATTATCGGAACGTTGAATTCCTGATCACCACTGGTCCTGGTCCTTGCCCTCAGCTCGATGGCAAGAACATTGTCTTCGGTTCAGTTCTTGAAGGTGAATAAATTGTCGAAATTTGGAATTTTACGGTTTATAACTACGAAATTGAAGTATGGATAAATTAGAAATTCTTGTGATGTGATGATGTGATATTGTTTAATTAGTGATAACCATATAATTTTTTTTTATGACCGAAATTTGGAGTTTGATTTAGAATTGAAAGCAGAAATAATCGGAATTTTGTAGATAATCATAAATAGAATTATGGAGAAACATGAATTTAAGAAAATAGAACTTAGTTCATCAAAATATAAGATTTATGAGATGATTTTGCTAGATTAGTGATTGTCACTGGCATATAGTTCTTACATTTGCTAAGTGTGTGATTGTATGGAAAATGACTGAAATTAGGAGTTTGATTTAGAACTGATGGTAGAAATCATCAGAATTTTGTAGATTTGGTGGATATATGCATTCAATTAATTAGGAAAAGAAAAACATGATTTTTGTCGTAATACCATGATAAGTAGAATTCGATACGAACATGGGAAAGAACCAGTTTCTTATTTCAATCATAACTTACTTTTGATGGGAGATGACCAAATTTGTATGATGAATTTAAGAGATGATTTTATCAGATAAGTTTGTCACTGCCAAGTAACTCCTACATGTGTTGTTAACTGTGTAGTTGTGATTCAAATGTCTCAGGTTTGGAGTTTGATGGGGAACTTAAGGTATAATAATCAGAATTTTCTTGGTTTGGCACTAATTACAATTATGTATAGACATGAATTCAGAGCTCAAAAATAATTCTCGTAACATAAACAAAAACAGGATAGGACATGTACATAGTTTAATATCTGAAGACTTCAATCTCAGATTAAAGACACAGAAAGAATTTCCCCCTTTTTTTTTTTTTTTTTTTTTGGAATAATTCTAGGAATAGGTTTATTAAGTTAGTGACTATTGCTGCCATGTATTATGTTGCTGTGTTAATAAGTGATTGCTATGGAAATGGATGAGGTTTCAAGTCGGATATCGGATTTCGGATTTGCAGGTGTCGGAGAAAAGGATTAGTGGCTGCTGTTACTAGTCAGACTGATTTTTCAAAAATAGCTAACTAATTCCGAGTCCACTTGATCAACTTGTAATGATTTGTTTGGTATACAGTTTGCTAAGTAGTTTCTGTTAGAAGATGTATTGAGTAATTCTGTTCCTAGCAAGCTAATGGGAGATTACAATTCAGAATCGCTATGTTTCTCTCATTCATCTTTCTCAATAGCAGGTTTAGATGTCGTGACAGCCATAGCCGCAATACCTACGTACAAACCGGCGGAGAGGATCCGGCAATTCAATGATTTGGCTAAGTTTCTTGGTGATGAGAGGGCTCAGAACGCTCGTGCAATTTGGAACAGACCGCTCAAGACTGTTTTCATCAGCGATTGTGGAGAGCTCAAAGTGGCAAAGCCTGCGCTTACTCCTAGTCTGCCTTGATTGATACAATTTGTTGTACGGACAAATTTTCAAACTTCCACGAGGAAGTAGTTTTTGCTGGTTTATTTTAACGTTGTTGTATGTCAAACGATGTTCTGTTCTGAAAAGGATTGTTGTGAGTTTAGTGCCCAAAAAAAAGAAAAACGATAAACCACAGTTCAATTCATTTGATATTGTTGTAAAGGTATTTTATTCATGCTCTGTGCCAATTTATGGCATAAATTGGAAGTATCATCCAAATTCTTTTTCTCCCATTTGTTAATTCGATATCTTCTCCTACATGATTTTTGTCATCCTGTTGGAAAAAAAAAATTCAAAAAAAAAAAAAAAAAAAAAAGCAAAAAAGCAAAATAAAAAAAAATTAAAAATAAAAATAAAACAAAACAAAACAAAAACAAAAACAAAAAACCAACGGGGAAAAAAAAAAGAAAAGAAAAAAAACGGAAACCAGTATTTCCTGGAATTGAGTATGAGGCTGAGGAGGAATATAGATCATTTCTGGCATGGAGCGGGAAAACAAAAAAACAAAACAAGAAACAAAAGCACATATATATATTTTTAATATATTAATATTGTAATCTGCTGAGGCTCTATAGGGTTGTTTTTCTTCTTCTTCTTCTTCTTCTCCTGGTAGGAAAGGTCCAACTCTAAAGCAAGGATAAAAATGTCCATGACATTGTCGACATTTCCACGACATTATTCATATTTTGAAGTGTCGACATGGATAACGAGGGGAAAGATATTTCTTCTCGAAGTATCTATCAAATGTCCATAATAGTCAAAAATATTCACAATAGCCAAGAATATCTAGGATATTTTTGGAAATTTCCACAAAAAGTCCAAAACCTCGGGGAAATTTTTTTTGCAAAAATTTTAATTTTTGTCGTGCATTCCATTTTTTAAAATGTGATAGTATTTTTCAATCCATAATGGTTATACCAAAACAACATATAAGAGAACGTGATATGACTGAAATGAGTCAAACTGATTAGTACTCTATCATCTTGAGTTTTGATTACATGAGCTTAGGAACCGAGTAAAGTTAATACAGTTATAATCCTCTTCTCATGGTTCTCAAATAGGGTCTAGTTTAGAAGTACAAAATCGAAACGGTTTCTTTGTGTAACGCCCATTATAATTAATTATGCTTAATTAAACTAAATAGGATTAATTGATGTGCTAAAATGTGTTTAAAAATAATAAATCAGCATTTGAAATTTCACAATTTAAATTTTAAAAGTATTTTTTGAAAATTACATTTTCACCCCTCAACTTTTGCATATTTATATTTTGCATATTTATATTTTGGCCCCTAGCGTTTCAAAAATTGCAAAATAACCCCTGCACTTTCTTCACCGCCTTACTGCTGCACGGAACTCCTTGACATGCTAAAATCCTTTTCCTATGCACCTGCAACAGCCAACATTAGAAAGAATAAGAAAAGGAAAAACAAAAAAAAAAAAAAGAATTTACATAATGGGCTCTTCTACAGTCCCCAAATTTAAATCTAAGGAACCAAACCCAAAATGAATCTCCACCGCATTTTAATATTTTAAACATATCACCCGGTTAATATTACTTGCGAGTAATCAAGGACATTTCAAAAATTTATTCACTTACTGCCAGTTGAGTAAATAAACTTCATTAAAAAAGAAAAAAAAAAAGCCAACAGTTGTCCTTCAACGTCACATCTTGAGAGAGAGAAATAGAGAGAAAAAAACTCACGGAAAAGCTCCCTTAGCATTGCTTTCGTAGAGCATACGCCAAACAAGCAATTCTTCTCCTATGTTTTTCCTCAGTTTGGTAATGGAGAAGGCATCGAAGTTGTGGGTGGAAGACGACGGCGGAATGGACGAGGTCCAGGCCGTGTTGGGGTACAAGGTCAAGTCGTTGGACATGGAGCAAGTGGCCCAGCAGTTGGACCAGTATGAGGGCGATTTTCAGCTTAGCAAGACAAATCTCTCCCCGCTCGCTTCCGACACCCTTTCCGATCTCTCAACTTGGCTCAAGAGCCTGCTCAAGGAGCTTAATCCTCCCCTATTTTTGACTTCGTTATGGCAGCGCCACCGCCTTCTCTGCCTTCGTCACCGTCGGCCGACGATTCGTTCATGGCTCCGGCAAAATCCTCCACCATGCCGATCGTCCTGGTCGACTTGCAGGAGAACGGGATCCAACTCATCCACACCCTAATGGCTTGCAGGGAGGCCGTTCATGTTAGAGAATCTCCTTCAGATGACGCCACATCATGAATCTCCCCTCAAGCCTTGGTCTCCACTTTTCTCTCACTAGACTCAAAACAGTATAGTTGCAGCAATTTCAACAAATTTAGTTCCTATTTTTTCTCCATATATTTCTTTTAATCTGTTATAACAGTAGTTTGTAATTCAAAAGTTTGTTTTTTTCCTTTCCTTGTATACACTTTTACGTCTAACAAAGTGCATAACTCTTGTGTATATATATACTACATTAAATTCAATTAATGAAGTCATTATTCATTTCATAAAAACTTGTTATGGTATCAGAGTTTTTCCTCTAACGAGCTAGATCCAATTTTATTTATAATTTTTTTTTTCAACATGACTTCTGATTCTGCTACAAGTAATCCATCCACAGATGTTGCTGCTCCCTCAAACCCTGCCCAGAATCTAATAACGATCAACGCTGCTGCTCAGCTGCCTCTAAAGCTCACGTCTCTCAATTATTTTTCCCAAGCCGAAGCCACTAGAAAGTTCACCATCTACTTTCGCCACAACCATCGACGTGATCCACCAAGACCGAGAGTGAGACCAAGTCTTTGAAAAACCAGACTTGACGGCGATTTAAGCAGATTCAGAAATCCAATCGGGATTGAGGATGATGAATTTGCTGAAGTTTGGAACGGGGCGGTGACATCAAATTGTAGTCCATGGTGAAAATGTTGGAAAAATGGTTTTAAATCATTTTGAGGAGCCATTTTGAGGACCAAATTTAAGTGGGACCTACTTAGTAAAAGTAACAGGTCTTTGTAGATTTGTGTTTTCCGTCGCAACGAGATCGAAATCATATATTCATACGCTCAAAAAGTTATTCAAGTGAATAAGAAATTGATGCTCAAAGTGTGCCCAATGGAATAGAATTTTGTTGGAAAATTGCTTATAAATGTGAACTCTCACATTACTTAGGCATAAAGGCTTGATGGACTTTATAAGAATTTGCACTTGTGGACTTGGGTAAGATGGTGTACCCAATAGACTCTCTCACGCATAGGGGGTGTAAATCGCCAATCCGGTGCGTTAGGGGCCCAATGTGTACGCCCCGCATGACGTGAGTGACGCGACTGTCGGTCCGTTGAGCTTGCCCTCGCACGGCCTTCGTTTTGCAAATTTTTTTTTGCTCTTTTCAACATAAATTCAGATTTTTTTTTTTCTCCAGAATATCAACAGCCATATGTTGATCTTTCATGGTTTTAGTGTAGTTTAATATGGTCATTAATCCAAAATTAATCAAAAGATTAATGGATTGTATTATTTCTCATTAATCCAGATTAAAACCTATTGATTTTGGTTTTATAACATCTCCTCTTGAATCCTATAAAAGGAGACCTCCACAAGCTTGATGAACACACAAAAACACACAACACAAGTTCTTTGTTCTCTCTTGTTTTCTTTGTTATGGGCAGTTTTCTCTTTTAGTGGATTCTTATATTTTTGGTGATAGAGAGAAGGCTTTAGTTTCAAGTTTGCTGGAAGCGGTTTTTGATCGTGCTAGATTATCATTGCTCGTCGTTATATCCTGGGAGACAGATGTCTATTGAATCCTCGTGCACTTACCGAAGGGGACGAATCTGCTTTAAGGAAAGCGTGTCTTACATGCCTCGACGATCTTCTTCTTTTTATTGTTTTATTCAAGTTAAGGTTGAATTTCGGATGTAACAATTTTTCTTTATATTATACTTGATTCACTTGTTCATTGCTTATGCTCCATTATTTTCTAACAATCTTAAAACAGATTTGCTCCATAGACGATGGATAAGTTGTTCAAATTCAGGAAGGAATTGCTAACGTTTTTTTTTTTTTGCTACAGTTTGCGTTTCTTTTACATATATATGTTTAGTTTTTTTTTTTTTTTTTTTTTTTTTTTTGGAAAATATGGAACTTCTAATGTTTTTCAGCTTGTATTTATATATATATATATATATGTTTAGTTCATTTTTCGAAAACATTTTTATATGACATTATAGTTATTTATAAACGTTTTTTTTTAATAAACGTTTGGTTCATATTCTTATATATAACATACATTTATTATGTTAATTAGCTAGATGTATTTATAGCTTTCTTTAATTGGCCTTGGTATTATAGTATTTATATATATTGGTAATTAGTTTGGTTCTAATAATTGGCTTGTTTTCAAAAATGGTCGAAAATATGAATATTGTACTAATTGAGAATCCATCCGTGACACTGGAGCCATCACCCCGGGTAGCCTCATCTTCAACGCAGCCTTTGGCAGTCTTGGTTCCTGTGAATCACAATGAGAAACAGGAGAAATTCACAGAACTGAAGTTTAAGACTTGGCAACAAAAGATGTTGTTTTATCTGACCACTTTGAATCTTTCGAGATTCCTGAAAGAGGATCCTCCTACTACTAGAGAGGATGAGACAGATGCTCAAGTATTGCATGCTTTTGATGCTTGGAAGCATTCTAATTTCCTGTGTCGGAATTATATTCTGAATGGCTTATTTGATTCACTCTATCGTGTGTATAGCATGAAGAAATCGGCCAAGGAACTATGGGAGTCTGTGGATCATAAGTACAAGTCTGAAGATGTTAGTGCTAAAAAGTTCTTGGTGGGACAGTTCATGAACTTTAAGATGGTGGATTCCAAGACTGTCATCAGTCAAGTTCAAGAGCTTTAATTAATCAGTCATGGTATTCATGCTGAAGAAATGATTATTAGTGAGTCTTTCCAGGTAGCAGCAATGTAACACCCCGACTTCCCACGCCGGGTCGTCACCTTACTTACATACTGAACTTAAACTTGCGGAAAATTTGGGAGAAATTTTTTTTTTCTTTTAAACTTTATTTTAAAACTTTCAACTTGAACTTCATCCTCAAACTCATACTTACTGATAGGTACTTACTCGAGTACCGAACTTTCAAACCCTCCTTGAAGGCCATCGAAATCAAATTGTAGACCAAACCCGACTTAATGCGGATTGGTACCACAAGAGGCAACTTGCTTGCCATACATACATAAACTTTGTCATTCATACTTAAAACATCATGAAAATATGAAAACCCTTTTTTATTACAACATATTTTATAGAGTATATTTTTTTTCAAAATCCGTGGCAGTGTCCATCCCACATTTCACAGTCCGCAGCATCAGCCTTCCACAGTATTGCATCAGAGATTGCTGGCAGGTTGCTTACCTACAGCATAGACGTAAGACGTGAACTTTCGCTCAGCAAGTACAACTGTTACATCCGCGACGTAAAACACATATCATTATGCATGAACCAATTATGACCTCTTATGAATCAAATATGGATTCATAACTTAGCTTAGTTCTATTCCTTTACTTATCATGTGTGCTCGTACCGTGGTACATAGCCAAGGAATGGTTGAAGGCGGCAGTTCGTTTTAACTCAAACCATGAAACACAAAATTTAACATGGAGTAGTTTAGGTAGCCATCCAATCCAACTCAAACCATGAACCATATCATTTAAACCCGCCTTTGTGGCAAGTCGGTACGACACAACATCTCACTTGTCTTGTTCTTACCAGGTGGTTTAACATTAGTCAACATGCTTCATGATGTCACAATATTACAACATATAACATAACATAACCTCATTCATAACATACCATGACATGCCATACATACCATAACATATCATACCATAATATCACATGACATAACATACCATAACATTACATGCCATAACATATCATCACATGCCATAACATACCATCACATTAGGCAAGTAACAACAAAGGGCCTATGCTGTAGGCGGAGTTGTACTTACTTGGTTAGCTGTGTCCTATTTCGTGCGACTCCAAGCTGAGGCACAACAACAGGCTATCTCCTGTTATGTCAAAGGACATAGCATAAGGCTTCATAAATATAACCTTAAGATGCTGGTGACCTAACCAATACCCATTCATAATTTTAGTTATATATCCCCCCTATACTCATGATAGCTTACTTGGTTACATAAGGTAACCTTGGGTATTAATCCCAATCATACATGAATAGGGTTAGGTTATCATCCTAACCTTGGCCTATGCCTGGTTATCTATCCATAATCTTTTGGGTTTTAGATCCAAACCCAATCTTAACACCTTGTTGGGTTACCTTGAGTAACCCTTGAGGTAACCAAACTTAGTTCAATTATCCTAAGTCAACGTTGGATTTTGGGCCCCGTCCAGTAACTCGGGTATCCTTCCCGGTCACCGTCCATCATTATCTTGTTACCGAAAGAAAGATAACTTTTGAATCCAAAAACTTGTTTTTCTCTTTGCTTTGGAAAAACTTGGTTCTCTTTGTTCATTTCTTAAAAAAACCTTAGTTTAACTTTGAAAAATTGTAATTCTTTGAGAAAGGTTTGTAAAAATTATTAACTGTTGAAAACTGCCTTTGGGACAGTTCTCACAGTTAAAACATTGGTGTTGGTGCAAAAATACAGTTTTCCTGTATTGTTTTAGAAAATCCTGTGCAGGAATTTCTTGTTTCCTGCATACTCTTTAGAATTCCGTGTCAGTATAAAAATCTGAATTGAATTTGAAAAAATTTGTCTTCACAAAAGTTTTAGATCTCGAAAAATTCTAAAACTTTCATGTTTTGAGAAAAACCCAGTTCTGCTTTTAACTTAGTCATTTTCCTTGTTGAAGTCCCCAGACCGAGAGCACAAATCTGCCCAGGAATTCTTAGTCTCGGGTTTTTATAAAAACGAAGGCCTTTGGAGCCTTATTTTGGAAAACTGTCCATGCGGTCCCCTAGGAAAAACCCTTATGAACAACTTTCATGTTTTAAGTTTCCTCTAATTCGACCTCTAAAGGCCTCAAATTTCACTTTTTCCGAAACTGGCCAGTTGGCACCCGAACTGGCAGTTTTCGGTTTTAAGTTCGTTTTACATCCTATTACGCACACACTACCTCAACCGCCCGCAGCGGGAGCCTAATATCAGTCATGCAGCGCTTTCTAACGTAAAACATTCATCCATGCAAGGCAAAACCCTTGGGTGTTCTTGCACCAAACTAGGTTTTGCAAAACATTTGATTTGCATCACCATTCATCAATCAAGCTTCTAATCTAGCTCAAACATAAACATGCATGACCTATAACTTCTTAGGCATATTGGGGACATATATCAAACACCTTATGTGCATGCATGAAACCCTAATAATCATGCAAGCATAATTAGCAACTCATGCACCATAACCATAATTGAGATCTTAGCACCATAATCAAGCACAAAACTTATTGCATGGCATAAGAAAATGAGCTTATACTCTTACATCCCAAACATGGAAATACACTTAAATTTCCCAAATTTAAGCTCAAATTAAAAAGGTTTAGGGCCAAGGGTTTACCTCTAGAGCTTGGATGTTGGTTCACAAGCTTGGATTTCAACTTTTTCCTCACATCCTCTTGGCTGCCATTGCAGCCGATTCTCCTCCCCCAAATGGGTTCCAATTTTCGGCCATTCCTCATGAAAAACAACCACATGAGTATCTAGTTTCAAGCTCAATAGAAAAACTTAAGGATTTTAGAGATTTACCTAGATCAATCCAAGAGGTTGGCTTGATTGATTCCAACTTTTCTCTCCCTTTTTCCTTGGCTCCACACAACCGGCCTCCCCTCCAATTGGGGTTCCAAAAATTTTGGCCAATTAAATTGAGCCTCACACACTCACACAAGGTCTGGCCATTACCAAAAATCCAGCCAACCAATTTTTTTTTTCTTCCTAGGGTCGGTTTTAGAGAGAAAATGGGTATGGGAGAATTTTGCCATAGTTTGGCTTGTTTTCCCAATTTTTCCCCTCAAAAATCCGCCCCCCTTCGCCCCTATTTATAGCTGATTTTGAACTTTCAAAATTGCTAAAAAGTCCTTGAATTTGGATTTAATTACTTTTCCAAAATTGCACTTTAGTCCTTGAAGTAAAAATATTTGCACTTTGACCCCTACAAGTGTTGGCCGGCCATTGCATGCCTTGGAGCCCAAGTTTTGCTTACCTCATCATGATAACATCATCTTGATGACATCATGTGCTTACCTCATGCTTACATCATTATATTTTTTAAAATTACACTTTTGCCCCCAAAAGATAAAATATTTACATTTTTACCCCCTTAGGTGGCCGGCCATTATGGTGCTTAGGTGGCAAAGATTTCTTTCCACAATTTCCTTAAATCAAAATGATGTCATAATTCCAAAATAGGGTGACATCATCATAAGGCCTTGTTTGGCTTTTTCCTTAAAATGCAGTCTATTTTCTTGCTAACACAGATATTTCCAATACTGTGTTCACTAATACACAGTATAATTCAGTACTGTTATACTTGACTGCAGTCCAAAATTTATCTGCGTAAAAATGGACTGTAAAAAAATTTTCTTCTTATTTCTGAAAGTCATTAGGACTTTGATATCCAACTTAATGTGCTTGATTTTTCTAGGGTGGTCTCATAGCTTATTCTTGTTATGTTGTCCAAAAAGACAATTTTAGCAGTATATTTCCCATACTGCTTATCCTATTACTGTACAGTCATACCTTTGACTGTTCTTGGTCAACCCTTAACTTTTTGGTCAACTTTGACTTTCTTGGTCAAACTTTGACCAACATGGAATCATGAAATTTCATCACGCCATTTTCCTTAAAATGCCTTATACTAGGCTCAGTAATCCATCGTTGAGTCTCGTAGCTAATTAACCGAGAACTCAAACTTATACCGATATTCTATTCCAAACATGATCTAGACTTAAGTTTTCCACATTCAAAGGAAATCTAGAGTCATCAAAATTCGGGTTATTACATCCTACCCTCCTTAAAATATTTTCGTCCTCGAAAATTCGAATAATCCTGAGTGGCTTTTCTTCAAATCCATCATCAATCCATAACAAGTTACTATGGATTGAATAACTTGTTCATGTTCCCATTTTAATACCCTAATGGGATCATGTCTTTTATATAGAACCATAATCTTCTTTCTACATCATCATAATTCATTCCTCATACTCTCATGCTTTCATTTCATACCATCATACTTTCCTTTCATACTGCATCATAAGAACTATTTAAATTTACATGAAAAACTGAGCAAGTATATCATATAACTTGCCATGTTTGAAAAGCATATATATAACTTTTCCATACTTTAAAAACATATCATATCACATAGCTTTTTCATATTTGAAAAGCATATTGTGTCTTATTATCTTGTCTTAATATGTGGGCCCATAGTGTACGTACCAAATGCGCGCAGCCTCCAGATAAAGCTAGGGTTTGCAAGGTCCCTAACAGTTCTGGGAATTTTATAAGCCTTTGCGATTTTACGAAAGGTCTTATAAACTTGACCCTTCACGATCACGGACGGTCAAGATCACAACTGAAACATGTAGCCTCCATGATCACGGGAGGTTGGTACGACACCTTACTGTTACTTGTCTTTTCATGTATCTTAATATGTTCTTACATTTAAGATACTTTTTGGAATCTTTTCCAATTCAATCATGAAAATCAATAATAAATAGTATTATTGAAAACATATTACTATTCAAGTGATGCAATGAAAGGTATTCTTGTATCAACTAGCTACTTGTTAGCTAGTAGAAACGTTCTTCTTGCCTTTAGCATTTCTTTTAAAGCTCAAAGGCATAATCATAGTTCTAAGGGATATCTAAAACTCCCAATCATCATCTCATAATTTCCATTACTTAAATGGTTGTCTACAGTCGACCTTAATCATCCATTATATGTCGACTTCAGGGTTGGTGCCATCGACCTTAACTTCATTAACTTCATATCATCAAATCTCATAATCATCATCCTTATCATAAAAAATCATAGCCTAATAAATTGTTGTTGGTAGCATATTGCTTATTTGCTACCCCCAAACTAAGGCATCTTCAAAATTTTCCCCATGTCCAATATTTCTCTTATGGAGCAAAAGTTTCACAATCAGGAAACTTAACTTCCATAATCTCAATCCAATTCCTTAAATGGAAAGATCACTATACCCAAAATGAGGCGATAGGCTATCTAATCTTAGACCGTACTCATTTCTTATTGCTATTCTAGCGATCATCATATCGTAAGCTTAGTTTATCCATCACGCTTCCACTGTGCGACTCTGATTTACTGGCAATAAAAGCCCATAAACTCGTTCGGATAAGCATGTCAGGCTGCAACATAGCTGACGTATCGTCTCATGTACATATCCTAGTACATCTTGATATCGCGGTAATACATGGGCGATCCTTGCTGTCGTCGAGAAATCCATTTAGTTTATCCATCACGCTTCCACTGTGCGACTCTGATTTACTGGCAATAAAAGCCCATAAACTCGTTCGGATAAGCATGTCAGGCTGCAACATAGCTGACGTATCGTCTCATGTACATATCCTAGTACATCTTGATATCGCGGTAATACATGGGCGATCCTTGCTGTCGTCGAGAAATCCATTTAGGAATCTCCTCTCAAGATCCTCTTGGCCAAGGCTCCTTGCACGAGCTTCCTTGACTAGACGTCGGCTCGACTGGCAAGCATATCCTGAAGATACGTCCCTGCATGACATAATCTGAGGAGGGTCTCCATATCGTGCATCCACTTCTTGAGTCTTATTGAAGATGCGAAGATTCTCCTCCATTCCTCGGAATGTCAACGGAGCCTCGTGGTCCTCTTTAGTCCGACCCAAATTTAACACCAGGTACATGCCATTATAATAATCTTATAAAACAAAGTAAGAAAACAAACTTACAAAACTGTGGTGCTGGTAGCAGAACTGTGAAATTGGATGGCAGGAACTCTGCTCTGATACCAAATTGTAACGCCCCGACTTCCCACGCCGGGTCGTCACCTTACTTACATACTGAACTTAAACTTGCGGAAAATTTGGGAGAAATTTTTTTTTTCTTTTAAACTTTATTTTAAAACTTTCAACTTGAACTTCATCCTCAAACTCATACTTACTGATAGGTACTTACTCGAGTACCGAACTTTCAAACCCTCCTTGAAGGCCATCGAAATCAAATTGTAGACCAAACCCGACTTAATGCGGATTGGTACCACAAGAGGGAACTTGCTTGCCATACATACATAAACTTTGTCATTCATACTTAAAACATCATGAAAATATGAAAACCCTTTTTCATTACAACATATTTTATAGAGTATATTTTTTTTCAAAATCCGTGGCAGTGTCCATCCCATATTTCACAGTCCGCAGCACCAGCCTTCCAGTATTGCATCAGAGATTGCTGGCAGGTTGCTTACCTACAGCATAGACGTAAGACGTGAGCTTTCGCTCAGCAAGTACAACTGTTACATCCGCGACGCAAAACACATATCATTATGCATGAACCAATTATGACCTCTTATGAATCAAATATGGATTCATTGTTGGAAAAATCGGATCCGATATCAGAGTTACGGCGCAGCGGAAGTTTTAAAATTTTTATGCCGATTCGGAAAAGAAGCTCATGATGCATATAACAATAAATTAAATTCATGATCAAGCGTACCTTATTTCTTGGATTCCGGAATTGCTAGAGCGTTTGACCAACGTGTCTTCTCTATTATTCTCGAGTTCCACGTCTCAGAGTGTGTGTGGGCACACGTTCTATGAATCCAAGTGACCGGTGTTGCTTTCCGAAGTCTAGATCCTTCCTTCTCAATTCCGATGTTCCTCGTTGAGAATATTATCCAACTTCTTCCTTCAAAACTGCAAAACAGGAATCGGTTAACCTCCTATGAAAATTATCACTCGGTTTAACCTTCCTCACAATTTTGATTCAATGGAATTTTCTCTCTTTTTCTCTCTCACAAGATAGCCAAATTTTATGATGTGGAAGAAACCCAAATTATTTTTCTTCTCACTCTCAAAAACGTTTTTCCTCTTTGTGAATGACCAAAAATTAGTTTTTCAAGAATTCCTAGCCTTTATATAGAAGTCCAATCCTTTTCAAAATTTATCTCCTTTAAAAAAATAATTAATTATTATTTTTCTGGATAAATTTTGAATCAAAAGATCATACAACTTTAGGACTAGATTCATTGAACCTAAAAACGTTTTTCCAAGAGGAAATCAATCCTCAAAAAATTCGGCCACTTTGAGATAAATCTTGATGGTGGTTCAAATTTTAAATCAAGAATCTATACTAGTCAAAAGATCCTAGTCCTATCTAGATTCAAATTCCTTTTAAACCTTTTTGAATTTAAATATGATTCACTTATTTGAATTAAATATTTTCCACACAACATCAACCATATTAATTAATTTAAATCAATGGAATATTTCAAATTTTCTTTCCTCACAAAAACCGTGCACATCAATTTAAGGAAAGAAAAATCCATCAAATAATCTCCATTATTTAAATCAATTAATAATTTAATGTTAGGAATATATTTGAATAATTTTGAAACAAAATTTTCTTCCCTCCACCTATCTAAAAACCGTGCACCTCAATTTAAATTAGGAGAGAAAAATTTGTTTTCCAAAATTAAATAATTCAAACACAATCTTATTTCAAAATTCAATTAACCAATCTCATGTTGACAAATCATATTATTTGTCTACACAAATCTCATATGTCCAATCCTTTTTGGATTGCATGTTAGAGAGTACCATGTCTTAATAGACATTACAAAATTCCATTTAAATTTACCGATCTCATTAGGAACAAATCCCGAGACGCTATACGGAACTATATGAGCTAATAGAGGGACCCGATGGAAATATGTAAAGAGGCTCCTATAATTGTGAAAAATTAATCCCAGATTAATTATTCGTCAATTATCAACTTCAATACTATTCCACTTAAAGTTTGAAGCTGAACTCCTGTTTACATACCGTATTACGAAAGCTCTCTTACGCAGTGCTTCTTCCATTTATTCATCGCTTGCTTAATCCCCATATGTTATCCATGATTGAATTAAGGACTTTTTCCGTTTTACCTTTTCAATCATTTTAACTTAAAGTTCCATTATTCTCTATTGAAAGAATCACCAATTGTAAAATCATACAATTAATAAACCACCAGAGAGCACAAAGTAAACCGATGGCCAAGATCTTGTTATGCTATCTTTCAATCCCTGAATAATGCCTTTAAGTAGATAACATTTACTATCGTTAAGATAGTTATGGATTCCATATCTATGAATCTTGATTTCTCCATCCATAAGTCATGCACCCAAAACACAAGTATATTGACCATGAATTAACAGTGTCTCACCTATAGTGCATTAAAGTACATAAGTCATGGATACGAACTCAAGTAATCATTTCAGGATTAAGATTAATGTAGGATGATAATCAAAGTGTTATTGATTCTTATAAACGGAATTATTAAACCGAATCAATTAACACTTTAGGTCCAGTCCAATGTCATACCTCAATACTGGTATACATTAAAGTTTCTACTCGGAACCTATCCGATGGTCAAGACAAACCATCCCTCCAAGGAAGTAGACAACCTTTACAATCTTATCATGAATAAGATCCCCAAATCTTATTCCATCGATTGCGGACTATTTATTTAGACTGTTATCAAATTACCACGTCTTCTATGTATACCCCGTATACATATGGTAATCCGATATATTACCAACAGCCAAGGAGTATTTTATGTTTGCTCAAAATAACCATACAATCAACTAATGAAAGTAAATAGGACACAACTTATTAAACATGAATAACCTGCTCTTATTAATATCAAAATGTCATATTTACAGAAAATCCCTAATATTGATTTTCTATCCTTAGGGCACATTTAGATCCCAACATTCATAACTTAGCTTAGTTCTATTCCTTTACTTATCATGTGTGCTCGTACCGTGGTACATAGCCAAGGAATGGTTGAAGGCGGCAGTCCGTTTTAACTCAAACCATGAAACACAAAATTTAACATGGAGTAGTTCAGGTAGCCATCCAATCCAACTCAAACCATGAACCATATCATTTAAACCCGCCTTTGTGGCAAGTCGGTACGACACAACATCTTACTTGTCTTGTTCTTACCAGGTGATTTAACATTAGTGAACATGCTTCATGATGTCACAATATTACAACATATAACATAACATAACCTCATTCATAACATACCATGACATGCCATACATACCATAACATATCATACCATAATATCACATGACATAACATACCATAACATTACATGCCATAAGATATCATCACATGCCATAACATACCATCACATTAGGCAAGTAACAACAAAGGGCCTATGCTGTAGGCGGAGTTGTACTTACTTGGTTAGCTGTGTCCTATTTCGTGCGACTCCAAGCTGAGGCATAACAACAGGCTATCTCCTGTTATGTCAAAGGACATAGCATAAGGCTTCATAAATATAACCTTAAGATGCTGGTGACCTAACCAACACCCATTCATAATCTTAGTTATATGTCCCCCCTATACTCATGATAGCATACTTGGTTACATAAGGTAACCTTGGGTATTAATCCCAATCATACATGAATAGGGTTAGGTTATCATCCTAACCTTGGCCTATGCCTGGTTATCTATCCATAATCTTTTGGGTTTTAGATCCAAACCCAATCTTAACACCTTGTTGGGTTACCTTGAGTAACCCTTGAGGTAACCAAACTTAGTTCAATTATCCTAAGTCAACCTTGGATTTTAGGCCCCATCCAGTATCTCAGGTATCCTTCCCGGTCACCGTCCATCATTGTCTTGTTACCGAAAGAAAGATAACTTTTGAATCCAAAAACTTGTTTTTCTCTTTGCTTTGGAAAAACTTGGTTCTCTTTGTTCATTTCTTAAAAAAACCTTAGTTTAACTTTGAAAAATTGTAATTCTTTGAGAAAGGTTTGTAAAACTTATTAACTGTTGAAAACTGCCTTTGGGACAGTTCTCACAGTCAAAACATTGGTGTTGGTGCAAAAATACAGTTTTCCTGTATTGTTTTAGAAAATCCTGTGCAGGAATTTCTTGTTTCCGGCATACTCTTTAGAAATCCGTGTCAGTATAAAAATCTGAATTGAATTTGAAAAAAGTTGTCTTCATGAAAGTTTTAGATCTCGAAAAATCCTAAAACTTTCATGTTTTGAGAAAAACCCAGTTCTGCCTTTAACTTAGTCATTTTCCTTGTTGAATTCCCCAGACCGAGAGCACAAATCTGCCCAGGAATTCTTAGTCTCGGGTTTTTGTAAAAACGAAGGCCTTTGGAGCCTTATTTTGGAAAAATGTTCACGTTGCCCCTTAGCAAAAACCATTCTGAACAACTTTCATGTTTTAAGTTTCCTCTAATTCGACCTCTAAAGGCCTCAAATTTCACTTTTCCCGATACTGACCAGTTGGCACCCGAACTGGCAGTTTTCGGTTTTAAGTTCGTTTTACGTCCTATTACGCACACAATACCTCAACCGCCCGCAGCGGGAGCCTAATATCAGTCATTCAGCGCTTTCTAACGTAAAACATTCATCCATGCAAGGCAAAACCCTTGGGTGTTCTTGCACCAAACTAGGTTTTGCAAAACATTTGATTTGTATCACCATTCATCAATCAAGCTTCTAATCTAGCTCAAACATAAACATGCATGACCTATAACTTCTTAGGCATATTGGGGACATATATCAAACACCTTATGTGCATGCATGAAACCCTAATAATCATGCAAGCATAATTAGCAACTCATGCACCATAACCATAATTGAGATCTTAGCACCATAATCAAGCACATAATCAAGCACAAAACTTATTGCATGGCATAAGAAAATGAGCTTATACTCTTACATCCCAAACATGGAAATACACTTAAATTTCCCAAATTTAAGCTCAAATTAAAAAGGTTTAGGGCCAAGGGTTTACCTCTAGAGCTTGGATGTTGGTTCACAAGCTTGGATTCCAACTTTTTCCTCACTCCCCCTTGGCTGCCATTGCAGCCGATTCTCCTCCCCCAAATGGGTTCCAATTTTCGGCCATTCCTCATGAAAAACAACCACATGAGTATCTAGTTTCAAGCTCAATAGAAAAACTTAAGGGTTTTAGAGATTTACCTAGATCAATCCAAGAGGTTGGCTTGATTGATTCCAACTTTTCTCTCCCTTTTTCCTTGGCTCCACACAACTGGCCTCCCCTCCAATTGGGGTTCCAAAAATTTTGGCCAATTAAATTGAGCCTCACACACTCACACAAGGTCTGGCCATTACCAAAAATCCAGCCAACCAATTTTTTTTTTCTTCCTAGGGTCGGTTTTATAGAGAAAATGGGTATGGGAGAATTTTGCCATAGTTTGGCTTGTTTTCCCAATTTTTCCCCTCAAAAATCCGCCCCCCTTCACCCCTATTTATAGCTGATTTTAAACTTTCAAAATTGCTAAAAAGTCCTTGAATTTGGATTTAATTACTTTTCCAAAATTGCACTTTAGTCCTTGAAGCAAAAATATTTGTACTTTGACCCCTACAAGTGTTGGCCGGCCATTGCATGCCTTGGAGCCCAAGTTTTGCTTACCTCATCATGATGACATCATCTTGATGACATCATGTGCTTACCTCATGCTTACATCATTATATTTTTCAACATTACACTTTTGCCCCCAAAAGACAAAATATTTACATTTTTACCCCCTTAGATGGCCGGCCATTATGGTGCTTAGGTGGCAAAGATTTCTTTCCACAATTTCCTTAAATCAAAATGATGTCATAATTCCAAAATAGGGTGACATCATCATAAGGCCTTGTTTGGCTTTTTCCTTAAAATGCAGTCTATTTTCTTACTAACACAGATATTTTCAATACTGTATTCACTAATACACAGTATAATTCAGTACTGTTATACTTGACTGCAGTCCAAAATTTATCTGCGTAAAAATGGACTGTAAAAAAATTTTCTTCTTATTTCTGAAAGTCATTAGGACTTTGATATCCAACTTAGTGTGCTTGATTTTTCTAGGGTGGTCTCATAGCTTATTCTTGTTATTTTGTCCAAAAAGACAATTTTAGCAGTATATTTCCCATACTGCTTATCCTATTACTATACAGTCATACCTTTGACTGTTCTTGGTCAACCCTTGACTTTTTGGTCAACTTTGACTTTCTTGGTCAAACTTTGACCAACATGGAATCGTGAAATTTCATCACGCCATTTTCCTTAAAATGCCTTATACTAGGCTCAGTAATCCATCGTTGAGTCTCGTAGCTAATTAATCGAGAACTCAAACTTATACCGATATTCTATTCCGAACATGATCTAGACTTAAGTTTTCCTCATTCAAAGGAAATCTAGAGTCATCAAAATTCGGGTTATTACAAGCAATTATAGAGATGCTACCCCCTATGTCGAAAGACTTCAAGAACTATTTGAAGCACAAGAGAAAGGAAATGAACGTGGAAGGCCTTATTGTGAGACTTCACATCGAAGAGGATAATAAGGGCACAGAGAAAAAGATCACAGCAATGTTGTTGCCAATTCCGCTAAGTCTGAATCATATATGTTAACATGAAGCTCATGATCTGATTTGATTATCAGAGTATGTTTGAGTTCTTATAAGTATTATGAGACTCAATGATAATTTATTAAGTCAAGGATAAGGCTTTATGATGAAAAAGGCCAACCATGAATTATGATTTTTGTTCGGGCCAATGAATGATCAGGATAAATTATGACTTGAGTAAGACGGTACTGCAGTATAATAAGCAGTATTGAAATTATACTATTGTCAACCGTCATTACGAATAAAGAAGTAAGAATAAGGATTGAGATCATTCTAGAAAAATCAGGAATAACATTTGGAGCAATAAGGACTAAGTAGCTTCAAGTCCTAAGAAAATCCTATACGCGGTCTAGTTAAGTACAGACAAATTTTGGACTGCAGTATAGTATTCCTGGACTGTTGATAGTTATAACAGTATTGACACTATTTGAATTATTAAGAAATTAGACTGCGTATTAGGGGGAGTGCCAAACATGGCCCTACTTGGAGGCCAAGTAATTGTGGATAAATAAGTAAATTTTGATTTATAGAATTTATGGATTTTTCTTAACCAAAGCCTCTAACTAGGCCAAATGGTCGGTTACATTGTGTGGCCTTAGGGAACAAGGAAACCAATTAGAGATAAGTTTGAAAAGATTTTTTTGGCTCCAATACATGCATGGCCGGCCAACTCATGGGGACTTGAAAGGCAAATATTTTGTCTTTAAGGACCAATATGCAATTGAAGGAGAATTTTAAAAATAAAAATAATTGTGGAAAATTTGGAATTTTCCACCTATAAATAGAGGTGGGTAGTGATGAGTTGAACCATTTAGTTGGCTTCCCCACTTCTACTTCCTTCTCAACCATTCCTCTCTAGCCTTAGAAACGAGAGAGAGAAAGAAAGGGGAAGGGGGGGGGGGGGTGGGGGTCGGCCGGTTGCTATGGTGGAAAATGGAGTAAGAATTTTTGCTCATGCAAGGTCTAGAACCACTCTTTCAAAACTTTAGAGGTATAATCTCAACCCTCTAACTAAGAATATCATTAAGTTTTGGTTTATAGGAGTTATGTGTATTTCAAGCTGTTGGCTATAAGAGCATAAGCTCATGCTTCTTATCTTGCCTTGTTATGGTTTTTATATGCTTGATCTACGCTTAGATTATCTTGCTTGTTAAGTTTTAAGCATGGATTTGAGTTTATGCTCTAGAATGAGTTTTAGGGTTGCATGTGCCTACTAAGTGTTTGTGAATATGCCTTCACATGTTTAAGTAGGAAAAAGTTATGTATGATAATGAATGATGAAGAAGATGATGATGATGTATATGTAGGTTAAGGAAATTAACCTAAAAACACAATTTGGTAAGCTTCAAAAGTTTATCAAATATTGTGTTTTTCATGAAGATGAACAAGTGATTGTGTAACGCCCCGACTTCCCACGCCGGGTCGTCACCTTACATACATACTGAACTTAAACTTGCGGAAAATTTAGGAGAAAATTTTTTTTTTCTTTTAAACTTTATTTTAAAACTTTCAACTTGAACCTCATCCTCAAACTCATACTTACTGATAGGTACTTACTCGAGTACCGAACTTTCAAACCCTTCTTGAATGCCATCATAATCAAATTGTAGACCAAACCCGACTTAATGCGGATTGGTACCACAAGAGGTAACTTGCTTGCCATACATACATAAACTTTGTCATTCATACTTAAAACATCATGAAAATATGAAAATCATTTTTCATTACAACATATTTTATAGAGTATATTTTTTTTCAAAATCCGTGGCAGTATCCATCCCACATTTCACAGTCCGCAACACCAGCCTACCACAGTATTGCATCAGAGATTGCTGGCAGGTTGCTTACCTACAGCATAGACGTAAGACGTGAGCTTTCACTCAGCAAGTACAACTGTTACATCCGCGACGCAAAACACATATCATTATGCATGAACCAATTATGACCTCTTATGAATCAAATATGGATTCATAACTTAGCTTAGTTCTATTCCTTTACTTATCATGTGTGCTCGTACCGTGGTACATAACCAAGGAATGATTGAAGGCGACAGTCCGTTTTAACTCAAATCATGAAACACAAAGTTTAACATGGAGTAGTTTAGGTAGCCATCCAATCCAACTCAAACCATGAACCATACCATTTAAACCCGCCTTTGTGGCAAGTCGGTACGACACAACATTTTACATGTCTTGTTCTTACCAGGTGGTTTAACATTAGTGAACATGCTTCATGATGTTACACTATTAAAACATAACATACTTCCTCATAACATAGCATACCACATTATACCTTAACATACCATAACGTACCACATCATACCTTAGCATATATAACACATTAAGCAGGTAGCACAACAAAGGTCCTATGCTGTAGGCGGAGTTGTACTTACCTCTCTTGTTATGTCCTGCGCAATGCTGCTCCTGCTCTGAGTACAGCTGCAGGTTCCCTCCTGCTTGTTGAAGGACATAGGTGAGGTTCTAATTAGTATTGTGGAATGTTGGTGATCTAACCAACATGCCTACATAATCCTAGTTGTATGTCCCCGATACTAGATGTCTTACTGGGTTACAAATAGTAACCCTATTATTTTAAAAACAACCCAATATGGATTAATCTTTAAGAGGTTACGTTGGATACCCTCATGTGCTAAACCTTTATACATACCGTTAGGGTTAGGTTACCTTCCTAACCTTGTTACCTCAATTAACCCTATATCTTAGCCCAATTTATTAATCTTGGTATCCTTTAGGGTTATCTTGACTAACCCTTAAGGTTAATTGTAGTCAAACTCTTGGTCAACCAAAGTCAACTTTTGGTCAACTAAGGTCAACCCTATACGGGTCAAACTTGAGATTTAGGCTTTGGCCCAGTAACTCAGATATCTCTTCCGATTATTACCCGTAATCATCTTGCTTACCCAATTTGGTTAAAAAATCCATTTTCCATTTCTTTGGAAACTTGGGTAAATTAACCTCAAAAAAAATCTTTTACTTAACTCATAAAATTCATATTTTTGAAATAGGTTTTTGTAAAATCATTTAGGGCTGGAAACTGCCTTTGGAATAGTTTCCCTAGTCAAAACAGTGGTTTTGGGGAAAGATACAATTTTTCCGAACTGTTTTTAGAAAATCCTGTGCAGGAATTTCCTATTCCCTGCACAGTATTTATAAAACCGTGTCAGTTTAAAGATCCATTCCGATTTTGAAAAAGTTGTCTTCACAAAAGTTGTAGATCTCAAAAAATCCTAAAACTTTCGTGTTTTGAGAAAAATCCAGTTCTGCCTGTATTCTTGTCAGTTTTAATTTGAACTTGCTGGACGTGTAGACTAGGTCTGGGCAGACTAGTCTCGGATTTTTATAGAAACGGAGGCCATTGGAGCCTCATTTTGAGAAACCGTCCACGCTGTCCCCTAGGAAAAACTCCTCCGAACAACTTTCATGTTTTATATTTCACCCAGTTCGGCCTCTAAAAGCCTTAAATTTCCACTTTCCCGAAACTGGCCAGTTTGGAATCCGAATTGGCAGTTTCGGTTGTTAAGTCCGGTTTACGTCCCATTTCGCGCAAACTACCTCAACCGAACTTGCGGGAGCCTAGATAGCAAGAATGCAGCGTATTCTATCGTCCCACATGAACAATCATGCAGCTCAAACGGGTCCATGCAAACCAAACCCAAAAAGCTCTAATCCTAGGTTTGCAAGGTTCTAACTTTTGCATCTCATTCAAACAAGCGTCAATCATTCACCCTTAAGCTAGCAGCCAAGCATGCACTGCCTAGGGCAGATTTTTGGACCAAGAAAATCAGGGGACACACAACCATTCACATCTAGCATGCAACCTATCGTCCAACAAGCATAAATCAAGAAGCAAAGCACAAAATCAAACCATCCACCCTTAATCACCTAATCAAGCACAACCCTAGATTCCTAACTTTGGGCACAAAATAAATTGAGCTTATGCTCTTACAATTTCAACTTGAAATACATGTAAATTTCAAATTGAATGCTTAATTGAAAGAGATTAAGGTCTAGAATGGTTTACCTTGATTTATTGAAGAAATTGAGGCTAGGGTTTGGTCACAAAAAATTTTCCTCCTAGGCCACCACCCAAGGCTGGTTTTGTTGCACCAATTGGCACCAAAATTGGCTGATTCTTGGGCACAAAAACTGCCAAAATTTTTGCTTGAACTTGCTAGGGGAAACCGAAGACTACAATCATCAAAACCCCTAAGTTTCTCTTTTTTTTTTCTTCACTCAATCACCCACTTGAGATTGCAGATTTTTGGAGAGGGAAAATGGGCAGAGTTTGGCTGCTTTTTCTGAATTTTTATCAGCCAAAACTGATCCCCCCATGAGCCTATTTATAGGTGAAAAAATGGGACCTTTTTGCAAAAATTTTTGTTCAACTTTTGCTCATAAATCCATAGAGCAAAATTAATTCTATTTTGACCCCCCCTCCCCCACATGGCCGGCCATCCATGGTGCAAGGTGGCTAGGTGTGATTTGTTTCCACCATTTATGATGTCATAATTCAAAAATGGGATGATGTCATAATTCCAAACTTGGGTGATGTCATCATAAGGCCTTGTTTGGCTTTTTCCTTAATGTAGTCCACTTTAAATCCAACACAGATATTTCTAATACTGTGTTCACTAATACACAGTATAATTCAGTACTATTTTGCTTGACTGCAGTCCAAAATTTATCTGTGTATTTTTGGACTGTAAAATTTTTTTCTTATTTCTTCAAACCTTTTTGCCCTTGATATCTAACTTAGTGTGCTTGATTTTTCTAGGGTGGTCTCTTAGCTTATTCCAGCTATCTTGTCCAAAAAGATAATTTTCGCAGTATATTTCTCATACTGCTTATCCCATTACTGTACAGTCATACCTTTGACTGTTCTTGGTCAACCCTTTGACTTTTTGGTCAACTTTGACTTTCTTGGTCAAACTTTGACCAACATGGAATCATGAAATTTCATCACACCATTTTCCTTAAAATGCCTTATACTAGGTTAAGTAATCTATCGTTGAGTCTCGTAGCTAGTTAACCGAGAGCTCAAACTTATACCATCATTCTCTTCCGATCATGATCCAGACTTAGGTTTTTCTCATTCAAAGGAAATCTAGAGTCATCAAAATTCGGGTTATTACAGATTGATTGAATGATAAATATGTATTCGACAAGCTACATGTCAATGTAGGCTCACGGCTATGACCGATTGAGGTAGTGTGTGTGAATTTTTAAGCAAAATCCAACAAAGTTGTAGAAAATTGAAAATCCTAGGGGGCAGCATGGATAGTTTTTAAAAATAGGCTCTATAGGCCTCTATTTTTATCAAAATCCGTAGCTAGTCAGTACAGACAGTGTACACGGCCAGAACTCTTTAAAGAGAAAAACGAACAAGTTAAAGGCAGATTTAAGTTTTGAATGAAAAACGAAAGTTGTAGGTTTCAACGAGATCTACAACTTCTGTGAGAAAGTTTTCCCAAATTTTAAATTGATTTAAAGATAAAATGGGATTTTTCAAAACTATACATGGTAAAGGAAATTTCCTGCACACATGCATTCTAGTAAATTAAACGGCTGTTTTAAAAGCAGTTTTTAAGGTTTTACGATCTCTTTTAAAATGGAACTATAGCCTTACAAAAATAGTTTTAAAAGGTTTAAATTCAATGGAATTTCCTAAGTGATTTTTAAAAACGTACTATATTTTATGAAAAGTAATTTCAAGTATTATGATAAGAAATACTTGATTTATAAACTTATGATATTTTCAAAACATAAGAATATGGTAATAAGTATATAACCAATGGTAATCGGATGGGATACCAATTTGTTATGTTAGGGCCTATATCCATGATTACCAATGATAACCGGATAGGATACCAGTTTACTATATTAAGATACCAATGGTAATCGGATAGGATACCGGTTTACTATGATAGGATTTGTATCTATGATTACCAAAGGTAATCGGATTGGATACCAATCCAGTATGTTATGGTTTATAGTAAGATAGAACGGCTTTTATCTTATGTCCTGTTTGAAACAGGAATATGACCTATTGTAGTGCCTTGGTGGAACGATAGACCAAGAGCGTAGGACAATTTGTAAGTACAACTCCGCCTACAGCATGGAAAAAATGTTTTTATTGCATCACATGTTTTTCAGAAATTCATGCATTAATTTACATGATATACATATGTTTTATGTTTTATGTTTTATTATTGTGACATCATGAAAGCATGTTCACTAACAATAAATCACATGATAAGAACAATATTAAGTTTTCGAGTAAGAAACAATTAAGATTCAAGTTTTCAAGTATGATCAACCAAGAACAAGTTTTCATGCAATAAGATAAGACAAGCAAGTTTTCTTGTATCGTACCGACTTGCCACGAGGCCGGGTTTAAACGGTTTGGTCCACGGTTTGAATTGGATTGGATTGGCCGCCCCAATGACTCCATGGCTACACGTCACGGTACGTGCATTCATGTTATGTAGGGGGCCCAAAACCAAATTGACATAAGAAAGCATAATTGATTCATAAGAAAGCATATTTGGTTCATGTATTCTTTTACTAAAACTGTTTTGCGGAATAGAAAGTTGTACTTACTGAGCATAAGCTCATAACTTACACTTATGCTGTAGGTAAGCAACCTACCAGCAATGCTTGATGCAAGACTGTGGAGAGATGACACTGTAGACTGTGAAATTTGGGTTGGACACTGCCACGGGTTTTGGAAAATATGTTTTGTAAAATATGTTTGTATTATATTATGATAAGTCAATGGTACTAGTATATGATAACTAGTATGATTTGTAAAAATGTGGTTTGAAAGCTCGGTACACAAGTGAGTACATATAAATAAGTATAAGTATAAGTTAAGTTTTAAGTTGAATTTTAAAAAGAAAGAATAAAGAAAAAAAAAAAGATTTCCGTATTTTTTCATGAAAAACAAGAGTATGTTTAAGTTAAGTATTTAAGTTATGTAAGCAAGGTGACGGCCCTATGTGGTCAGGTCGTTACAGAGATGGTATCCGAGCGGGTTTTCTGCCATCCGGTTTCACAGTTCTGCCGCCAACGCCACAGTTCTTGTAAGATTGTTTTCTTACTTTATTTCATGTATATTAATTATGTGAGGTTATAATCTTATTATGATAAAGACATGAACCTGGTGCTAAACCCGGGTGGATTGATGAGAACCGCGAGGCTTCGTTGGCATTATAGGGAATGGAGCCACACATCTTCAATGGGACTCAGGGAACGGCTGCATTAGCTAAGTGGCTGCACAGTATGGAGATCCTCTTCAGATTATGTCATCTAGGGGCGTATCTTCAGGTTATGCTTGCCAGCCGATGCCTGGTCGGGGAGGCTCGTGCATGGTGCCTTGGCATAAGGGACCTTGAGATGAGGTTCCTAAATGGTTTTTCTTAACGACACCTGAACGAACATTGAAGCCCTGATCACTCCAAGATATGGATCACTGCCTGGAGAGGGACCGTCTATGTATTACCACGATCCCGAGATATACCAGGATATGTACATGAGACGATACTTCAGCTATGTAATAGCTTGGCATGTTTATCCGAATGAGACTATGGGCCATTACTGCCAGTGGATCAAAGTTGCACGGCAGAAGCATTGTGGATAAGCTAAGCTTACGATATGATATGATGAGATCTCGATGAATCTCTAGCATGATACGATAAGTTACGATGATTCTATGATATGAAATGACAAGATATGAATGAAAGAATAGGTATTAGAAATATCCTTTCTTGTGATGAATTAGGAACTAGAAGATGGTTCACCCGTGCGTATGATTGAACCAAATTCCACAAGAGACTAATCTTGCAACTGTACTAGCCAAATTGCAACGATAATTGCTAGAGTAGCAATAAGAAATGAATATTCTTCGAGATCAGATAGCCTATCGCCTCACCTTGGTAGGATGATAACCAGGAACTTTTCATTCTAAGGAATAGGATTGACATTATGGAATTTAAGTTTCATGTTTGTGAAACTTATGCCCCCGTAAGAG
Source organism: Ficus hirta (assembly GCA_038430175.1). Taxonomy (NCBI): domain Eukaryota; kingdom Viridiplantae; phylum Streptophyta; class Magnoliopsida; order Rosales; family Moraceae; genus Ficus; species Ficus hirta. The sequence goes on along the minus strand of CM076585.1, from coordinate 17,769,012 downwards.
TAATATTAGATATGGAAAAATGTTTCGTAGTGCCTTGACTCGATGGTAACATCAAGGCAATGCGTAAACATGAGTTGGATGTTGTCAACAACAATTTAGTAGACTACGATGATGGCTACGAGTTTGATGATGAAATTGATGATATGACCCCTTAGTAATAGAAATTACATAATAATGGGAAGTTTTAGACATTCCTAAAGGTTATGATTATGTTATGTACTTGTGCTATGAAGGAAGTATTAGCGGCAATGAGAGAAGCTTCTATTATCTAGCAAGCAGGTAGTTGATGTAAGCATACCTTCCACTCCATCACTCGAACAGTATTATGTTTTGAAACGTGTTTTCAATTATGCTATTTATTATTGTTTTCTATGATTGACTTCGAAAAGGTTTAAAGAAGTTATTTTTATATGGTGCTTGATCTCATGCTTATTAGACCCAACTCATGTTGTATAAAGGGCCAAATCCTTGAGGAAGAGAATTCCAAGATAGGGGCCACAATGAAAAGTAAAGGTTCCGAGATAGGAACCACAATGAAAAGTAAAGGTTCCGAGATAGGAGCCATAATGAAAAGTAAAGTGCCAAATCCTTGAGGAATCGAATTCCAAGATAGGGGCCGTAGGCCAAATCCTTGAAAAACAGAGTTCGAAGAAAGGGGCCACAAAGAAAAGTAAAGGGTTCTAATAGCACAAGGTAAAAATAAGATCAAGTTTCAAGAAAGAAACTGTTTTCAAGAAACTGTTTTTTTTTTTTTAAGAAACTATTTTCAAGAAAGAAACTATTTTCAAGAAATGGTTTTCAAGAAAAAATTTTCAAGAAATTATTTTCAAGTACGACGGCAAGCAAGTTGCCTTACGACGGCAAGCAAGTTGCCTTGATTCTAGTATTAGAGGGTCCTCAGGCTTAGCTAAATTTAAAAAAAAAATATTTTAATGTGATATATTTGCTGAGCCCCTCAACTAAAGTTAAAAAGAAGTGTTTTAAATGTATGATATGATATGCTTTTTAAGTGTGGAAAGTTATATGATACGATATACTTTTCAAGAATGGAAAAGTTGTATGATATGATATGCTTTTCAAATGTGGCAAGTTATATGATATACTTGTTAAGCTTTTTATGCAGATAGTTTTTGTGATGCAGTATGAATGTATGAAAGTATGATGAAAAAGAATGAAAATATTAAAGTATGAAAGTATATCATATAAGTAATTATACTATGGTATAATAAGTAGTATTGAAATTATATTGTGGTCAACCGTTATTACGAATGAAGAAGTAAGAATAACGATTGAGATCATTCTAGAAAAATTAGGAATAACATTTAGAGTAATAAGAACTAAGTAGCTTCAAATCCTAAGAAAATCCTACACGCAGTCTAGTTAAGTGCAAATAAATTTTGGACTGCAGTCCAGTATTCCTGAACTGTTGATAGTTATAACAGTATTGGCACTATCTAGATTATCAAGAAATTTGACTGCGTATTAGGGAGAGTGGCAAACATGGCCCTACTTGGAGGCCAAGTAATTATGGATAAATATGTAATTTTTGATTTATGGAATTTATGGATTTTTCTTAACCAAATCCTCCAACTAGGCCAAATGGCAGGTTACATAGTGTGGTCTTAGGGAACAGGGAAACTAATTAGAGATAAATTTGAAAAAAAATTTTTGGCTCCAATACATGTATGGCCTGCCAACTCATGGGGACTTGAAAGGCAAATATTTTGTCTTTAAGGATCCATATGCAATTGAAGGAGAATTTTAGAAATAAAAATAATTGTGAAAAATTTAGAATTTTTCACCTATAAATAGAGGTGGGTAGTGATGAGTTGAACCATTTAGTTGGCTTCTCCACTTCTAGTTCCTTCTCAACTATTCCTCTCTAGCATTAGAAAAGAGAGAGAGAGAGAGAGAAAGAGAGGGGCGGGTTGACCGGTTGCTATGGTGGAAAGTGGAGCAAGAATTTTTGCTCATGCAAGGTCTAGATCCACTCTTTCAAAGCTTTAGAGGTATAATCTCAACCCTCTAACTAAGAATTTCATTAAGTTTTGGTTTATGGGATTTATTTTGTATTTCAAGCTATGGGTTGTAAGAGCATAAGCTCATGCTTCTTATCTTGCCATGTTATGGTTTTTATATGCTTGATCTAAGCTTAGATTATCTTGATTGTTAAGTTTTAAACATGGATTTGGGTTTATGCTCTAGAATGAGTTTTAGGGTTGCATGTGCCTACCAAGTGTTTATGAATATGCCTTCATATGTTTAAGTAGGAAAAAGTTATGTATGATGATGAATGATGAAGATGATGATGATGATGTATCTTTGGATTGAGGAAATTAACCTAAAAACACAATTTCGTATGCTTGAAAAGTTTATCAAATATTGTGTTTTTCATGAAGATGAACAAGTGACAGATTGAATGATAAATATGTATTCGACACACTGCATGTCGATGTAGGCTCACGGCTATGACCGTTTGAGGTAGTGTATGTGAATTTTTAAGCAAAAACCAACAAAATTCAAAACTGCCAATGTTCGGATTTAGCTAGATAGTTTTCTAGAAACTTAATTTTGAGGCCCTTAGAGGCTGAATTTGGACAAAGTTATAACTACAAAGTTGTAGAAAATTAAAAATCCTAGGGGCAACGTAGACGGTTTTCAAAAATAAAGCTCCAATGGTCTCAGTTTTTATCAAAATCTGTAGTGCAACGACCCGCCTTACGTAGGCCGTTACCATACTTACTTCATAACTTATCATGCGGAAATAGAGACTAAATATTTTTTTTTAAACTAAACAACTTGAAACTAAAATCTATCTCAGTAAATACTTACATATATTTACATATACTTATTTACTTCCTTGCTTACTTCAGTATTGAAGTATTAAACTTAAATACAACATATTTAAGTAAATAACAATATAATATAACAAAATGCGTAGTAGCTCCCAGCCCATAGTTTCACAGTTTTGCACTGCCATGCTCCATTGCCTTGTATCACATATTGCCTATAGATTGCTTACCTACAGTATAAATATAAGTTATGAGCTTTCGCTCAGCAAGTACAACTATTAATCCGCAAAACACTTCATATAACGTAATACATGAATTACTTATGCTTTCATTATGCTTTCTTAGCTTAATATAATTTTTGGGCCCTTACATAACATAAGTGTACGTACCGTGGCGCGCAGCCATGGAGTGGTTGGGGTGACCAGCCCTGTCCAACTCAAACCATGGACCAAACCCGTCCTAGTGCAGGTCGGTACGACACGAGAAAACTTGCTTGTCATCATACTTGAAAACTTGTTCTTACTTTAAAACATATTTGAAAGCTATTTCATACTTTGAAAAACATTACATACTTGTAAACAGTTTCTTTCTTGAAACTGGGTTCTTATTCTTACCAAATAATTTATCATTAGTGAGTATGTATCATGATGCCACAATAATAAAGCATAAATCATATGCACTTCAACATGTATGCATGAGCTTGAAAACCTACAAGCAGTAAAAATATTTTTCACTTATGCTGTAGGCGGAGTTGTACTTACCGGTTATGCTAAATCCCGGGTTTTGTGATCCGTTAATATCACAATAACAGGTTATCTTCCTGTTTCCAAAAACAAAATCATAAGATAAGAATCATGATTCTTATCTTACTATGAATCATATCATTTAATGTTGATATCCAAACCAACATCCATAAATAACCCTAATTACTAATCTTGAATTCAAAGCTCAACATATAACATTTATTTCTAAATAACTTTGGTAATCTTTCTGCTTACTATTTGTCTTACGTTAGTTTACCATATTACTTAGCTTAATTTCATTTTTTCCACAAACCCTAGTTTAATAAAACTTAAACCCCCTTTTGAAACTCTTTTTAGGAAAACTGTAATTAATTAAACAGAAATAGTAAAACTGTAAGGTTCTGAAAACTGTTTTTGAAACCAGTCCTATAAATTTGGTTATCATTGCATGTGCAGGAATAACCTGTTCATGCACTATTTTGAAAATCAGGTGCCGGAAAAGCCTTATTTTTAAACACTGTCTACATTGCCCCCTAGAATTTTCCATTTCCTACAACTTTGTAGTTTTGACTTTTCTCAAATTCGGCCTCTAAGGGCCTCAAAATCCTGTTTCCAGATTACTGCCTAGTTTTAATCCGAAACTGCCAGTTTTCGTTTTGGATGGTTTTTACGTAAAATTACGCGCACACTATCTCGAACGGTTAAAACCGTGAGCCTATGACAAGCATACAGCACGTTACATAATGTCTTTATTATCATGAATTCATTACTTAACCAAATAACCTTCAAACAACCCAAATGGTAATCTATACCAAAATTAGGGTTTTTAGGGTTTTCTAGAACCCTAAATGCAACATACATTACTTATTCCATATTCATTCATAAAACATCATTTTTTGAATATTGTGAGGACATAAATCAAACATGTAATAAACATACACATAATCACATAGTCTCTAACACAAATTTATCATAAACATGAATCAAACCCTAATTAGAGACCACTAAACCCTAATCAAGCATAATCAAGCACTTACCATAAACCCTCGGGCATGAAACTTAAAAATGAGCTTATGCTCTTACATTCCCATATGGAAATACACTTAAATCTTGAACCAAAATTTAATTGAAGAACTAGAGAGTGAAAAGGATTACCTCAAGATCCAAAAGAGTGGATCTAGACTATGGTTGAGAAATTTTCTTCACACTTCCTCACACCAAATCCGACCTCTCTCTCTCTCTCTCTCTCTCTCTTTTCTTTTGGTTCAGCTCCTAAAGGGAAGAAGGACTAGAGAATGAGCTGCTAATATTGAGTTTCACTAAAAGCTTACAAATGAACACACCTCCACCTATTTATAAGTGAATTAACTTTTACTTCTAGAATTGCATGATGGTCTTCAAGAGCAAAATTTTTTGCTCATAGACCCCATGTGGTGGCCGGCCATCTAGGGCCATGTGGAAGGTCTAGCTTGTTCAAGCTCAACTCTTAGCCAAGTAAGCAAAGCTAATGTGCTTACTCATCAAAGCTAGAAGCACACTTGTCAAGCTCTCAAAAATAAGTTAATTTCTTTCTTTCTTTCATTTTTTTATTTTTTAAATTGTATATTAATCCTCAAGAGCAAAATATTTGCTCATAGAACCAATATAGTGGCCGGCCATATAGGGCTATGTGGAAGAACATGCTTATTGAAGCACAAAGCTTAGCCAAGCAAGCAAGACTAATGTGCTTAGTCATCAAACCTAGAAGCATGACATGTCAAGTTCTTAATAAAACTCTTATTTCACACTTGCATATAGGTCCTTAAGAGTACAATATTTGCTCATTGACCACATAAGGTGGCCCGCCATTTAGGGGTGCTTAATGGCCAAGTAATTTTTCCAATATTCATTCATTTTTATCATAAGATGAGGTGTCACACCCTTAAGCTCCGTTTGGCTCTCTTCCTTAATGCAGTCCAAATTTCATACTAATACAGATATTACATACACTGTTTTCAACTAAAACAGTATTTTTGTATTAGACTACTGTTCAGAATTTATCTACACTTAACTGGATTACGTTTCGATTTTTCTTAGGACTTGAAACTACTTAGTTCTTATTGCTCTAAATATTGTGCTTGATTTTTCTATAGTGGTCTCATACCTTATTCTTACTTATTCATACATATTGACGGTTTTTCGCAGTATAATTTCCATATTGCTTATTATACTTTTGTAGCACCGTCTTAATCATACTTTTGATCATTTTGATTAAACGTTGACCGACATAGGATCGTAAACCCTAATTTCGCCTCTTTCAATAAAAGGCTTCATACTCGTATAAATAAGCTATTATTGAGTCTTATAACATTACAAAAACTCAATAATATTCTGATAAATCAGATCAAGCATTTTGTTGGAAAAATCAATTCAGATATCAGAGTTACGACGCAGCGGAAGTTTTAAAATTTTTATGCCGATTCGGAAAAGAAGCTCATGATGCATATAACAATAAATTAAATTCATGATCAAGCGTACCTTATTTCTTGGATTCCGGAATTGCTAGAGCGTTTGACCAACGTGTCTTCTCTACTATTCTCGAGTTCCACGTCTCAGAATGTGTGTGGGCACACGTTCTATGAATCCAAGCGACTGGTAATGCTTTCCGAAGTCTAGATCTCTCCTTCTCAATTCCGATGTTCCTCGTTGAGAATATGATCCAGCTTCTTTCTTCAAAACTACAAAACAGGAACCGGTTAACCTCTTATGAAAATTATCACTCGATTTAACCTTCCTCACAGTTTTGATTCAATGGAATTTTTCTCTCTTTTTCTCTCTCACAAGATAGCCGAATTTTTGATGTGGAAGAAACTCAAATTGTTTTTCCTCTCACTCCCAAAAAACGTTTTCCCTTTTTGTGTGAGTCACCAAAAATTAGTTTTTCAAGAATCCCTAGCCTTTATATAGTATTCCAATCCTTTTTCAAAATTTATCTCCTTCTTGAAAAATAATTAATAATTATTTTTCCGGATAAATTTTGAACCAAAAGATCATACAACTTTAGGGCTAGATTCATAGAACCTAAAAATGTTTTTCCAAGGGGAGATATATCCCTTAAAAATTCGGCCACTATGAGAAATAAAGATTGATTGGTGTTTCAAATTTTAAATCAAGAATCTAGACTAGTCAAAAGATCCTAGTCCTATCTAGATTAAAATTTCTTTTAAACCTTTTCGAATTTAAATAAGATTCACTTATTCGAATAAATATTTTCCACAAACATTATCCATATTAATTAATTTAAATCCATGGAATATTTCAAATTTTCTTTCCTCACAAAAACCGTGCACCTCTTTTAATTAGGAAAGAAAAATTCATGAAATAATCTCCATTATTTAAATCAATTAATAATTTAATGTTAGGAATATATTTGAATAATTTTGAAACAAAATTTTCTTCTCTCCACTCAATTAAGAACCGTGCACCTTGTAATGATCAACTTATTTGTAAACTTATGATTTCTTTCGTTAAGAATCAAAGTCTGTTTATGCTATATGTATGATATGTTTCTATGAAAAATTGTTGAATCTTTAGTTAAAAGATTCAAATAAGTTAGTTATGCAAGTTTAAGACCTTTTTGTTAAAAGAAAAAGGTGTAAGTTTATGCTTTATGATTTTATGTTATTTTACAAATGGTCTGCATTTGGGAGATAAGCCAAATAAGGCCTTTAAGGATGACACCTCTTATGACAAGTGTCATTACTATGATTGGTCACCTCACAGGGACCAAAATGCAAATATTTTATGTTTAGGGGTCAATTTGCAAATTAAGAAAAGTTTATGATTTTGAAGCTAAAAAGTCTTTTAAGGAAGGATTTAGTAAAAATTTGATGTTTAAAGGCTTAACAAAAATTGGCCAAGTCATAGGGACTAAAGTGCAAATATTTTGCCTTTAGGGGCCAATGTGCAATTTTGAAGAAAATTGTAAACTTATAAGCAATTATGTAAATTTTTGAACCAGGGACTTTTTAAGTAAAGTTTCTTAGTTCAATTAAGTCAATGACCCATTTTTAGTTTAGTTAGTTTGGTTGGAAATCAAGGATGACAAGTTAAAATCGTTTTTGAAAACTCTAGCTAGAACCAATCCCATTATGCCATGTGTCACCATAGGAACCGGCCACGTCATGGCTTGTTGAGCAAGTAATCTTGTTCTTGAAAAAGATTATGCAAATTAGAAAATTTTAAGTGTTAATAAAAGTTTACAAATCATACCCTAAGTTTAGTGTTTTAACACTTTAATTTAGTTGGTTGATTTTGTGTTAAGAACAATTAGTAATTTGTGTCACTTGGTTACACCAAAAACCGGCTACCTAAGGATAAGGGACCCTAGATTCTAGCTTGGCTAAGTCACACCCTAGCCTTGCACCCTTGGCAAGCCAAGGCTTGCACACCTAGACACCAATGGCCGGCCACCACCATGGAACAACACACCATGGTGTAGCCTTGGTGAGCAAGCAAACCAAGGCTTGCACACTAAGCCACCACCCAAGGGCCGGCCACCTCAAGAATGTGACACCTCAAAAACCTAGCCTTTGTGAGTGAGAGTACTTAGCTCTACACACTTGGCAAGCCAAGGTCTTGCTAAGTTGACACCATGACCGGCCATCACCTTGGTTAGACACCTCATGGTCTAGCCTTGGTGAGTAAGCAAACTTAGCTTCACCTATTTGGCAAGCCAAGATCACACCATGACCGGCCACCCAAGGGAAAGACACATCTTTGGCCTAGCTTTGATGAGCCAACACCCTAGGTTTCCTAGCCTAGCCTCCTTGGCAAGCTAAGCCTTGCACACCTCACCATAGGACCGGCCACACCAAGGAAGTGCCACCTCAAATGTAGCCTTGATGAGCAAGCAACCCTAGCTAAGCTTGCTTGGCATTTTGGGTGAAGTATGGCCGGCCAACACATAGGGACCAAGGAGGAAAATAAATTGGCTTCAAGGACTATTGCCTAAATTACCAAAGATTGATTTCTTGAACTCCTTTAAGGCTTGACACCTAATGCACTTAGGCAAACTTGGTAAGCATACTAGCTTTGCTTGTTGGCAAGCAAAGGCTTGCACAACTAACACCTAAGGCCGGCCACACCAAGGAAGGGACACCTCATGGTCCCTAGGCCACATGAGTAAGCAACCCTAGCTTGGGTTAGTGGCATGAGAAGCCCAAGGATGGCCGGCCACCCTTCAGGGAAACAAATTCAAATTGACTTTCTCTAAGGACTAAGAAGCCAATTGTTATACTTCTAGGGATTGATAAGCAAATTCAAAACTTATGCTTCATCTATAAATAGGTGAAGGTGCTGTTGTATCATTTGGTTAGCCAACACACACACACAACCTTGAGCAGCACAAACTCCCCCAACCCTGCCATAGAAACCGAGCAAAGAAAAGAAAGAAAAGAAAGAAAAGATAGAAAAGAAAACTAGAAAAGATTTTCGGTTTAGTGTGAGAGAATTTTCAATTACCCTAGATTAAGAATTTCATCAGTGAAACTTGAGGTAAATATTGTTATCCTCTAGTTCTCCATTTATAAATTAAGAGAATGATTAGTATGATTAAGCAAGAGTTTAAATTTTGTAAGATACATGCACTAGGGTTTTTGTATGCTTTATTAAGTCTCTATCTGAGTAGTTTTTCTGAAACAACATTTAGAGGCCTTTAGAGGCCGAATCTTTAAAAAGTTAAAACTGCAAAGTTGTATAGGAGGGAAAATCCTAGGGGCCAGCGCAGCCAGTTTTTGAAAATAAGGCTTTTAAGACCTTTATTTCTATAAAAACCCGAGACCAAATTATGAGCAGTAAGTTTGGTCGAACAATTTTCTAAGGCAAAAATAAGCATGTTAAAGGCAGATTTGAAGTTTGAGATTAAAACAAAAGTTGTAGGAGACTTCAAGATCTACAACTTTAATGAAGAAAACTTTTCCAAATTCAAAACATATTTGTGAGAAAAGAACTAAACTTTATGAATTGGTTTTGGAACCCGATTTTCAAAATGATTAGAGTTTTTACTAAATTTCAAAAAGGAATTGAAATTTAGGAATGGTTGTTAGCAATTAGAATCATTATGTTATTATGATAGGATGATACTCATCCTATGATTTTCTTGAAAACAGGGAAACGACCTGTTTGAGTGAAGGATTGTGATTCAAGGCGCAGTAACGGTAAGTACGACTCCGCCTACAGCATAAACAAAATTTGTTTGTTGAATGCCTTCAAGTTTAAAATGATATAAGCATGATAAAACGTTATGGCCTGTATGATATCAAGTTTATAATGTTATATGTATAAGAAATATTTATGATATGTATGTATGTACATTTTTAAGATATGATAAATATTAAAGTACGAATGGCATGTATGTATGCAAGAAATAATGAATGTATGGCATGTATGTTTTCAAGTTCATGATAAGAGATATATGATGTATGTTTATAGAATGTATGTTCATATGATGAAAAAATTTGATATTATGACATCACGAAGTATGCTCATTAAAGATAAGCGATTTGGTAAAATATGAAATCCCAGTTTCAGTTAAGAAACTGGTTATGAATATGAAACAACATTTCAAGTATGAAATAAGACAAGAACAAGACTTTTAATATAAGCCGAATGCTATATGTCGTATCGACCCGCGTCAGGTCGGGTTTGGTTCATGGTTTGAGTTGGACAGGGCTGGCCGCCCCAACCACTCCATGGCAGCGCGCCACGGTACGTACATTCATGTTAAGTTATGTAAGGGCCCAAAATCTATGCTAACTTATGAAAACAGAAATTGACCATAAATGGTTCATGCATTATGTTATCATGATATGTTTTGTGGATAAATAGTTGTGCTTGCTGAGCGAAAGCTCATGTTTTAAGTTTATGCTGTAGGTAAGTAACCATGCGGTATTTCTTGATATAAGGCGGTGGAGCATGGCAAGGCAAAGCTGTGAAACTGTGGGACGGAATCACTACGTTTCTTTTTGTTAAATTATGCTACGCTAAATATGATGTATTTAAGTACAAAAACACATTTCCGCCATAAGTAGTTATGTATAAGTATATGTATGGATATAAGTGTTTATTATGGAATTTCCAAGTTAAACAATACTTATCAGTTGTATAAAAATAAAAAATAAAAAAATAAAAAAAAAAATTTCTGTCCAAATTTTCATATATTATTATGTAAGAATGTATGGTAACGGCCGGCGCTAGGCGGGTCGTCACACACCTCTTTTAATTAGGAGAGAAAATTTTTGTTTTCCAAAATTAAATAATTCAAACACAATCTTATTTGCAAAATTCAAATTAACCAATCACATGTTGACAAATCATCGGTCTACAAATTTCACATGTCCAATCCTTTTTGGATTGCATGTTAGATAGTACTATGTCTTAATAGACATTATTAAATTCCATTTAAATTTACCGATCTCATTAGGAACAAATCCCGAGATGCTATATGGAACTATATGAGCTAATAGAGGGACCCGATGGAAATATGTAAACAGGCTCCTATAATTGTGAAAAATTAATCCCAGATTAATTATTCATCAATTATCAACTTCAAAACTATTCCACTAAAAGTTTGAAGCTGAACTCCTATTTACATACTGTAATAGCCGACTTGTTTGTAAATTTATAACTTCTTTTGTTAAGAATAAAGTTTGGTTATGCAATCTGTATGATATGTTTTCTAAGGAATTTGTTGAATCTTTTGCTAAAAGATTCAATGAATTATTTGTGTAGGTTTATGATCCTTTTGTTTAAAAAGGGAAAATTATGATTTATGACTCTATGTTAGTAATTTAAGAAAATCTGATACGTATTTCAGATAAGTTTATGACAATGGTCCAGTTTAACTATACTGTTATCAGTTGAAAACAGTATATGAATATTTATGTTATTATGTTATTATGAACTGCATTTAGGAGATTAAGCCAAACAAGGCCTTTAAGGATGACACCTCTGATGACAAGTGTCATTGTTATGATTGGTCACCTCACAGGGACCAAAATACAAATATTTTATGTTTAGGGGTCAATTTGCAAATTAAGGAAAGTTCATGATTTTGAAGCTAAAAAGCCTTCTAAGAAAGGATTTAGTAAAAATTTGATGTTTGAAGGCTTAACCATAACCGGCCAAGTCATAGGGACTAAAGTGCAAAATATTTTGCCTTTAGGGGCCAATGTGCAATTTTGAAGAAAATTGTAAACTTATCAATAATTATGTAAATTTTTGAATCAGGGACTTTTTAAGTAAAGTTTCTTAATTCAATTAAGTCAATGACCCATTTTTAGTTTAGTTAGTTTGGTTGAAAATTAAGAAAGACAAGTTAAGATTGTATTTGAAAATTCTAGCTAGAACCAATCACATTGTTCCATGTGTCACCATAGGAACCGGCCACATCATGGCTTGTTGAGCAAGGGATCTTGTTTTTGAAAAATATTATGCAAATTAGAAGATTTTAAGTGTTATTAAAAGTTTACAAATCATACCCTAAGTTTAGTGAATTAACACTTTAATTTAGTTGGTTGATTTTGTGTTATGAATCAATTAGCCAATTGTCTCACATGGTTTCTTCAAAACCGGCCACATGAGGATGAAACACCCTATGCTTCTAGCTTGGCTAAGTCACACCCCTAGCCTTGCACCCTTGGCAAGCCAAGGCTTGCACACCTAGGCACCAAAGGCCGGCCACCACAATGAAACAACACATCATGGTGTAGCCTTGGTGAGTAACATTCCTAGTCTTGCTCACTTGGCAAGCTCATGTTTTGCCTAAGCCACCACCCAAGGGCCGGCCACTATAAGGAAGTGACACTTCATAGCCTAGCTTTGGTGAGTAAGTAAACCTAGCTTTGCTCACTTGGCAAGCCAAGGCCTTGCTAAGCCAACACCAAGACCGGCCGCCCTTAGAGAATGACACCTCATGGACTAGATAGGGTGAGTAAGTCACTTTACTCACCCTAGCTTTGCTCACATGGATAACCAAGGCATTGACACACCCCTTGGCCTAGCCTTGATGAACCAACACTCTAGGTTTCCTAGCCTAGCTCCCTTGGCAAGCCAAGGCTTGCACACCTCACCCTAGGGCCGGCCAACCAAGGGAATGCCACCTCAAAATTTAGCTTTGATGAGCAAGCAACTCTAGCTAAGCTTGCTTGGCAATTTGGGTGATGAATGGCCGGCCAACACATAAGGACTAAAGGAAAAATATTTTGGCTTAAGGACTATTGCATAAATTACAAAAGATGGATTTCTTGAACTCTTTTAGAGCTTGGCACCTCATACACCTAGGCAAGCTTAGTAAGCTTGCTAGCCTTGCTTGTTGGCAAGCAAAGGCATGCACAACCTCCACCTAAGGCCGGCCACACCAAGGAAGGGACACCTCATGGTTCCTAGGCCACATGAGTAAGCACCCTAGCTTGGGTTATTTGGCATGAGAAGCACAAGAATTGCCGGCCACCTTTCAAGAAGACAAAACCAAATTGGTTTCTTCTATGGACTAAAGAGCAAATTGTTGTACCTTAGGGATTAGCAAGTAATTTTAAGATTTTGTGCTTCATCTATAAATAGGTGAAGGTGCTGTTGTATTATTTGGTTAGCCAACACACACACACAAACTTGAGCAGCAGAAATTCTCCCAATCCTGCCATAGAAGCCGAGCAAAGAAAAGAGAGAAAAGAAAGAAAAAGAAAACTAGAGAAAGAGTTTTCGGTTTAGTGTGAGGGAAATTTTAATTACCCTAATTTAAGAATTTCATCAGTGAAACTTGAGGTAAATATTGTCATCCTCTAGTTCTTCATTTGAAATTTAAGAGAATGATTAGTATGGTTAAACAGGAGTTTAATTTTGTAAGATACATGCACTAGGGTTTTTATGCTTGATTAAGTCTCTATCTGAGCAGTTTTCCTGAAACAACATTTTGAGGCCTTTAGAGGCCGAATCTTAAAAAAGTTAAAACTGCAAAGTTGTAGAGGAGGGAAAATCCTAGGGGACAGCGCAGCCAGTTTTTGAAAATAAGGCATTTAAGACCTTCGTTTCTTCTAAAACCCGAGACCAAATTATGAGTAGTAAGTTTGGTCGAACAATTTTCTAAGGCAAAAAAATAAACATGTTAAAGGCAGATTTGAAGTTTGAGGTTAAACAAAAGTTGTAGGAGACTTCAAGATCTACAACTTTCATGAAGAAAACTTTTCCAAATTCGAAACAGATTTGTGAGAAAAGAACTAAACTGTATGAATTGGTTTTGAACCCGGTTTTCAAAATATTAGAATTCTTACTAAATTTCAAAAAGGAGTTGAAATTTAGGATTTGTAGATAGCAATTAGAATCATTATGATATTATGATAGGATGATACTCATCCTATGATTTTTCTTGAAAACAGGAAAACGACCTGTTTGAGTGAAGAATTTTGATTCAAGGCGCAGTAACGGTAAGTACGACTCCGCCTACAGCATAAACGAAAACTGTTTGTTGTATGTTTTCAAGCTATGATGATATAAGTATGATAAAACATTATGGCCTGTATGATATCAAGTTCATGATGTTATGTGAATAAGAAGTATTTATGGCATGTATGTATGTACGTTTTTAAGATATGATGAATATTTAAAGTATGAATGGCATGTATGTATTCAAGGAATAATGAATGTATATATGGCATGTATGCTCTCAAGTTCATGTTAAGAAGTATATGATGTATGTTTATAGTATGTATGTTCATATGATGAATAATCGGATAGTATGGCATCACGAAGTATGCTCACTAAAGATAAGCTATTTGGTAAAGTATGAAATCCCAGTTACAGTCAAGAAACTGGTTATGAATATGAAACAACATTTCAAGTATGAAATAAGATAAGAACAAGATTTTAAGCATCAATATAAGCAGAATGCTATATGTCGTATCGACCCGCGTCAGGTCGGGTTTGGTTCATGGTTTGAGTTGGACAGGGCTGGCCGCCCCAACCACTCCATGGCAGCGCGCCACGGTACGTACATTCATGTTAAGTTATGTAAGGGCCCAAAAACTATGCTAACTTATGAAAACAGGAATAAAGCATAAATGGTTCATGCATTATGATATCATGATATGTTGCGGATAAATAGTTGTGCTTGCTGAGCAAAAGCTCATGTTTTAAGTTTATGCTGTAGGTAAGCAATCCTGCAGTACTTCATGATACAAGGCGGTGGAGCATGGCAATGCAAAGCTGTGAAACTGTGGGACGGGAATCATTACGTTTCTTTTTGTTAAATTATGCTACGCTAAAAATGTTATATTTAAGTACAAGAACACATTTCTGTCATAAGTAGTTATGTATAAGTACATGTATGTATGTAAGTAATTATTAACAAATTTCCAAGTTAAGTTATGTTTATCAGTTGTATAAAAAAAAAAATTTGCCCAAATTTTCATATATTATAAGTAAGTATGTATGGTCACGGCCGGCGCTAGGCGGGTCGTGACAAGAGTTGGTATCAGAGCAGAAGGTTCTACCTTTCGGTTTCACAGTTTGCGTGCCTGCGCCACAGCCATTGTAAGTTAAAAATATTTTGTAATTATATTATGTATTTATAGGAATTTGTACAATCTAGATTCGAGGATAATGGATGAAGTTAGAGGTGCAGCTTATGCGTTCTTCATGATGTCTCCGCTCGTATTCGATGGGACTAGACGAACCGTGACATTGGCAGCATGGCTTCATGATATGGAGGCTATTTTTCGAATATGTCATATTCCGCCCCATCTACAAGTATCATTGGCATGTCATTGCCTAGCAGTAGATGCTAGGCTATGGTGGAGAACAATAGGAGAACAGGAAGCTCAGGGAGGATCATGGGAAAACTTTCGTAATATTATCACTGCTCGTTTTGGACCTCCACTGGCGGAAAACTCCGACGTACACTATCGAGATCCAGATATTTATCGTGACATGAACCTTGTCCGATATCTTAACTACGTTTATGATTGGCATGCTTATCCAGGAGAGTCGATGGGCTATTACTGTCGAAGATTTCAGGAGGCTATGTTGCCTCATATTCCAGATTTTGGCAATCCAGAGTTTCGAGCACTATAACTACTCCGGGAAGGACTACCACCTGATGTTAGGGAACATGTCCAAGCACCGGCAATAGGAATGACTATGGAGCACATGATAAATGATATCATGGAAGCGGAGTTGATAGCTCATATGGTTCAAGCGGATGCTTTAGTGGAAAACAACATCCAAATGCCAGTCAATAATAATGATGGGGAAGAGCCACCCTTCCAATGGGGTCCAGTATTGCCAGAAGACCCTATTCCGGCGATACCACTTCAGGAGATTCCTCCACAAGAGGATGTTGATGGCATGAATCTTGAAGATATTCCTGACGAGCCCGAACTTCAAGAGGATCCTCACGAAATCATCCTAGATAACGAAGAAGAGGAAGAAGTAAATATGGAGGATGATCCGGAGGAAGTCTTGTTCGATGAGGAAGATTGGGATGTATTCCCCGACGTAACATCAGAGTAGATAGTTTAGATATAAAATAGTTTATATGTATGATAGACAAGTGATAGTCACCCCTATTTTGTATTTGATTATGTATATATGTATATGATAGTATGGATAAGAATGTATGAATTATGGGTTACAATATATGTAAGATATGTAAACTATAAAGTTGATGAGATCATGATAAATCTCTAATGTTATGTTTTATGATACGATATGATATGATACGATGATATGTTATGATAATATGATATATGATCAAATATGATCTATGATATGATATGATGAATAAGTAATGTTCATCTTATGATGAGGTATGAATGAACGAAAAGATATTTGAAGTGTAACAATATCTTTATCGTGATTAGATAAGAAATAGAAGATGTCACGCCCACGTACCCGAGTGAACCCTATTCCGCAAGAACCTGATCTTGCGAACGTGGTAGCTACTTTGCAACGGCAATTGCGGGAACAACAGCAAGAGACGAACCAGCTTCGGGAACAAGTAGCTCAACTGAATCAAGTACCTCGAGCGAACGAAGTTCCACCGCAAAATAACCCTGTACCCCCAGCAGCGCCTCAAGCACCAGAGGTTCATCAAGAAATTCCGTTAGCACCCGAAGGACTGCAAAGGAATCCACCTTTGGTTAGGGAGGATCTGTTATATGAACGATTTAGGCGAATGAAGGCCCCTGAATTTGAAGGAACCACAGATCCAATAGTAGCGTATAATTGGCTGATCGATATCCAAGTAATTTTGGATTTTATGGGACTTACAGAACAGGAGAAAGTTCTTTGTGCCTCTTTTGCACTAAAGAAAGATGCGCGTCACTGGTGGAGGACAGTTCAGATGCGCAGAAACGTGGTGTTCATGAGATGGTAAGATTTCGTAGACGAATTCAGAATAATGTACTACAATCAGGAGATTCTTACAACTCAACAAGATGAGTTTACCAGTTTTAAGCAAGGGTCTATGTCCGTGATGGAAGCAGTCAAGAAGTTTGAACAACTTACCCGTTTATGTCCAGAACTGGTACCGAACGAAAGGGAGAAAGTAAGGAGGATGATGAAAATGTTTCGGACAGACATTGCTAAACAAGTTAGTGCTGGAAGTAGCCCTCCAACTCTTGTAGCCGATTGTATAGGTCGAGCTATGAGGGCAGAATACTGGATTAATCAGGATAAGGAAGCGAGGGTTCAAATATTCAAAGCTAAGAAAGAAGAAAAAGTAGTAGAGAAACAGATACAGTCTACGCAAAATCAGCAACCAAATTTAAAAGGCCAGACTAGTAATTCCAGCCAAAGTTCCAAGCAGTTTGGAAGGAATAAGAGAAGAGGGAATGCTCTGGGCCAGGGCCAACAGAAGAATTACCCACAGAAGAGGAACAACCGTGGGAATGAGGGTAATAATAACAGTTATCCTGTGTGTACTCAATGTGGAAAGAAACATCCAGGCATGTGTAGGATGGGAACAAACGCTTGCTACCTATGTGGCAAGGAAGGCCATTATGCGAGAAATTGTACCACCAATAGTCAGAACCAGAACCCTCAGTACCAGAATAGGAATTCGAACCGACAGCTTCACGCGGTGCAAGCAAAGATCGAAGGCCCTTCGATGGTACAAGAAAGACTTGAAGCTCACGAACCACAGGCTAGGATCTATGCTTACACAAAGGGAGACGCTGAGGCTAGAACTTCTAATGTGGTAACAGGTCAGATCTCTATAGCCGCTTATGATGCATTTGCCCTAATTGATTCTGGTGCCACCCATTCGTTTATATCAATAGAATATGCCCGAAAGCTAGATAGAAATGTAGAAAATATAGGGCAACCTTTTAGAACCTCTCTTCCATCGGGAGATATTTTGTTATCTGATTCCTGGATGCGAAATGTTCCGATAGTTATGTGTGATAGAGAATTATATGTAGACCTGATTGCAATTAAGCTTCAGAATTTTGATGTAATCCTGGGAATGGATTTCTTAGATAAGTACAACGCTAAGATTGATTGTCGAAAGCGTTGTGTTACGTTTAGTCTTTTCGGCAAAGAGGAATTCAATTTTCACGGCCAGTCTAAGAGCTCATCAACCCGGCTTGTTTCGGTAATGAAAGCTTGGAAAATGCTAGCTAATGGATGTCAAGGATACTTAGCTAACATGGTGGACAAAGAACAAGAAAAAGAGCTGCAGCCCGAAGATGTTCCTATTATTAGAGAATATGTAGACGTCTTTCCAAAAGATTTAACTAGACTTCCGCCCGAGCGTGAAATCTCTTTCGAAATAGAATTGTTGCCAGGAACAGCTCCAAGATCGAAAGCACCTTATCGCATGGCCCCAGCTGAGCTTAGGGAACTTCAAGTACAGTTGCAAGAACTGTTGGATAAGGGATTTATTCGTCAAAGCCATTCCCCGTGGGGAGCACCTGTGCTGTTTGTCAAAAAGAAGGATGGAACGTTACGAATGTGCATCGACTATCGCGAGTTGAATAAGATCACGATTAAGAACAAGTACCCTCTCCCGAGAATCGACGATCTCTTTGATCAACTTAGAGGAGCTTTGGTATTCTCGAAGATTGACTTGCGTTCAGGCTACCATCAACTCAGAATCAAGGAAGGAGATATTCCCAAGACGGCGTTTCGAACACGTTATGGACATTACGAGTATTTAGTTATGCCCTTTGGATTGACTAATGCTCCAGCTGCTTTTATGGACCTTATGAATAGGGTGTTTAAAGATTATTTAGATAAGTTTGTTATCATCTTTATAGATGATATTTTGATCTACTCAAGATCTACAAAGGAATATGAGCAGCATTTCAGGATAGTTTTGGAGACCTTAAGACGGAATCAGCTTTATGCCAAATTCACAAAATGTGAATTTTGGTTGGAAAAAGTACATTTTTTGGGCCACGTAGTTTCAAAGGAAGGAATTTCCGTTGATCCTGCTAAGATAGAAGCAGTTAGTGCATGGTCAGCACCCAAAAACGTTACGGAAATACGAAGCTTTCTTGGTTTGGCCGGATACTACCGACGGTTCGTGGAAGGATTCTCGAAGATAGCAGCGCCACTAACAGCTCTTACTAAGAAGGGGAGAAAGTTTGATTGGACACAGAAGTGTGAAGAAAACTTCCAAGAACTCAAGAGGAAGCTTACAAGTGCACCAGTGTTGATAATTCCAGACGTTGATGCAGGAAATTTCGCCATTTATAGTGATGCATCGAAAACTGGACTAGGAGCTGTCCTTATGCAAGGAAGAAATGTAGTTGCCTATGCTTCACGTCAACTGAAGGACCATGAACGGAACTACCCGACGCACGATTTGGAGCTTGCTGCGGTGGTTTTCGCCTTGAAGATTTGGAGACATTACCTGTATGGTAATAGGTATGAGATTTTTACCGACCATCAAAGTCTTAAATACATCTTTACTCAAAAGGAGCTTAATATGAGGCAACGAAGATGGCTTGAACTCGTAAAGGATTATGATTGTGAAATCCTTTACCATCCTGGAAAAGCAAACAAGGTAGCAGATGCGCTGAGCAGGAAATCATCTGGTATGCTCATGTCTCTTGAAATGATGTCCAAACCCCTCCAGAAGGAAATTTCTGATTTCAGATTGGAAATGTTAATCGGGAAATTAGCTGCTTTGACTCTTCAGTCTAATCTCCTAGAAACCATTAAGTACTATCAAGGAAAAGATTCCTTTCTCTTAAAGATTCAACTACTTGGTGAAGAAGATAAGGAATTTAAGACATCTACGAATGGGCTAATTCTCTTCAAAGGAAGGATTTGTGTTCCTAACGTTGAATTTCTAAGGAAACAAATCATGTCGGAAGCGCATGAAACGCCGTACTCAGTTCACCCTGGAGCTACTAAGATGTATAAGGACCTTAAAGAGAACTTTTGGTGGCCGAACATGAAGAGAGAAATTGCCGATTTTGTGTCAAAGTGCCTAACTTGTCAGAAAGTTAAGGCTGAACACCGTCAACCAGGAGGAGATCTTCAAAAGATAGAACTCCCAGAATGGAAATGGGAACAAATCACCATGGATTTCGTAGTTGGATTACCCAGGACCGCAAGTGGAAATGATATGATTTGGGTGATTGTGGATAGATTAACCAAATCAGCCCATTTCATTGCTATTAAAACCACCTTTTCAGTTGAGAAATTAGCTGAAATTTACGTATCTCAGATTGTTAGGTTGCATGGAATTCCAAAATCCATTATTTCAGACCGAGATGGGCGATTTACTTCGCGATTTTGGAAAAGTGTTCACACAGCTATGGGATCAAGGATGAAATTCAGTACTGCTTTCCACCCTCAGACAGATGGACAATCGGAGCGCACTATCCAAACCTTAGAAGATATGTTGAGATCTTGTGTTCTGGATTTCAAGGGAAATTGGGATCAAAAGTTACCCTTGATCGAATTTTCGTATAATAATAGCTATCACGCTTCTATTGGTATGGCTCCATTTGAAGCGTTATATGGAAGAAAATGTCGATCTCCCATCCATTGGCAAGAAGTTGGACAGAAGCAACTTCAAACTACGGACTTCATCAGAAAAACCTCGGAAGATATCAAGATGATCAAGCAACGGCTCGATGTAGCTTTCAGTCGACAGAAGAGTTATGCTGATAAACGTCGAAGACCTTTAGAATTCCAAATTGGAGATTCTGTTTTTCTTAAGATTGCTCCAATGAAGGGAATTATGAGATTTGGTAAGAAAGGAAAGCTCAGTCCAAGATACACAGGTTCGTTTGAAATCCTTGAAAGAATTGGAAAAGTTGCCTACAAGCTTGCTTTGCCGCCAGCTTTAGCTTCTATACATAATGTTTTTCACGTTTCAATGTTGAAGAAATACGTACCTGATCCTTCTCATATGCTAAGTCAAGAACCGATCGAAGTACAAACGGATTTGACATATGAGGAAAGGCCAATACGGATTCTAGATCGGGAAGAAAAGGTTTTAAGAAACAAAACCATTCCAATGGTTAAAGTGTTATGGCAGAATCATAACATTGAAGAAGCAACGTGGGAAGTGGAAGAAGAAATGAGAAAGAACTATCCTAACTTGTAGTGATTTTCGGGGACGAAAATTTTTAAGGAGGGTAGATTGTAATAGCCGACTTGTTTGTAAATTTATAACTTCTTTTGTTAAGAATAAAGTTTGGTTATGCAATCTGTATGATATGTTTTTTAAGGAATTTGTTGAATCTTTTGCTAAAAGATTCAATGAATTATTTGTGTAGGTTTATGATCCTTTTGTTTAAAAAGGGAAAATTATGATTTATGACTCTATGTTAGTAATTTAAGAAAATCTGATACGTATTTCAGATAAGTTTATGACAATGGTCCAGTTTAACTATACTGTTATCAGTTGAAAACAGTATATGAATATTTATGTTATTATGTTATTATGAACTGCATTTAGGAGATTAAGCCAAACAAGGCCTTTAAGGATGACACCTCTGATGACAAGTGTCATTGTTATGATTGGTCACCTCACAGGGACCAAAATACAAATATTTTATGTTTAGGGGTCAATTTGTAAATTAAGGAAAGTTCATGATTTTGAAGCTAAAAAGCCTTCTACGAAAGGATTTAGTAAAAATTTGATGTTTGAAGGCTTAACCATAACCGGCCAAGTCATAGGGACTAAAGTGCAAAATATTTTGCCTTTAGGGGTCAATGTGCAATTTTGAAGAAAATTGTAAACTTATCAGTAATTATGTAAATTTTTGAATCAGGGACTTTTTAAGTAAAGTTTCTTAATTCAATTAAGTCAATGACCCATTTTTAGTTTAGTTAGTTTGGTTGAAAATTAAGAAAGACAAGTTAAGATTGTATTTGAAAATTCTAGCTAGAACCAATCACATTGTTCCATGTGTCACCATAGGAACCGGCCACATCATGGCTTGTTGAGCAGGGGATCTTGTTTTTGAAAAATATTATGCAAATTAGAAGATTTTAAGTGTTATTAAAAGTTTACAAATCATACCCTAAGTTTAGTGAATTAACACTTTAATTTAGTTGGTTGATTTTGTGTTATGAATCAATTAGCCAATTGTCTCACATGGTTTCTTCAAAACCGGCCACATGAGGATGAAACACCCTATGCTTCTAGCTTGGCTAAGTCACACCCCTAGCCTTGCACCCTTGGCAAGCCAAGGCTTGCACACCTAGGCACCAAAGGCCGGCCACCACAATGAAACAACACATCATGGTGTAGCCTTGGTGAGTAACATTCCTAGTCTTGCTCACTTGGCAAGCTCATGTTTTGCCTAAGCCACCACCCAAGGGCCGGCCACTATAAGGAAGTGACACTTCATAGCCTAGCTTTGGTGAGTAAGTAAACCTAGCTTTGCTCACTTGGCAAGCCAAGGCCTTGCTAAGCCAACACCAAGACCGGCCACCCTTAGAGAATGACACCTTATGGACTAGCTAGGGTGAGTAAGTCCCTCTAGCTTTGCTCACATGGATAACCAAGGCATTGACACACCCCTTGGCCTAGCCTTGATGAACCAACACTCTAGGTTTCCTAGCCTAGCTCCCTTGGCAAGCCAAGGCTTGCACACCTCACCCTAGGGCCGGCCAACCAAGGGAATGCCACCTCAAAATTTAGCTTTGATGAGCAAGCAACTCTAGCTAAGCTTGCTTGGCAATTTGGGTGATGAATGGCCGGCCAACACATAAGGACTAAAGGAAAAATATTTTGGCTTAAGGACTATTGCATAAATTACAAAAGATGGATTTCTTGAACTCTTTTAGAGCTTGGCACCTCATACACCTAGGCAAGCTTAGTAAGCTTGCTAGCCTTGCTTGTTGGCAAGCAAAGGCATGCACAACCTCCACCTAAGGCCGGCCACACCAAGGAAGGGACACCTCATGGTTCCTAGGCCACATGAGTAAGCACCCTAGCTTGGGTTATTTGGCATGAGAAGCACAAGAATTGCCGGCCACCTTTCAAGAAGACAAAACCAAATTGGTTTCTTCTATGGACTAAAGAGCAAATTGTTGTACCTTAGGGATTAGCAAGTAATTTTAAGATTTTGTGCTTCATCTATAAATAGGTGAAGGTGCTGTTGTATTATTTGGTTAGCCAACACACACACACAAACTTGAGCAGCACAAATTCTCCCAATCCTGCCATAGAAGCCGAGCAAAGAAAAGAGAGAAAAGAAAGAAAAAGAAAACTAGAGAAAGAGTTTTCGGTTTAGTGTGAGGGAAATTTTAATTACCCTAATTTAAGAATTTTATCAGTGAAACTTGAGGTAAATATTGTCATCCTCTAGTTCTTCATTTGAAATTTAAGAGAATGATTAGTATGGTTAAACAGGAGTTTAATTTTGTAAGATACATGCACTAGGGTTTTTATGCTTGATTAAGTCTCTATCTGAGCAGTTTTCCTGAAACAACATTTTGAGGCCTTTAGAGGCCGAATCTTAAAAAAGTTAAAACTGCAAAGTTGTAGAGGAGGGAAAATCCTAGGGGACAGCGCGGCCAGTTTTTGAAAATAAGGCTTTTAAGACCTTCGTTTCTTCTAAAACCCGAGACCAAATTATGAGTAGTAAGTTTGGTCGAACAATTTTCTAAGGCAAAAAAATAAGCATGTTAAAGGCAGATTTGAAGTTTAAGGTTAAACAAAAGTTGTAGGAGACTTCAAGATCTACAACTTTCATGAAGAAAACTTTTCCAAATTCGAAACAGATTTGTGAGAAAAGAACTAAACTGTATGAATTGGTTTTGAACCCGGTTTTCAAAATATTAGAATTCTTACTAAATTTCAAAAAGGAGTTGAAATTTAGGATTTGTAGATAGCAATTAGAATCATTATGATATTATGATAGGATGATACTCATCCTATGATTTTTCTTGAAAACAGGAAAACGACCTGTTTGAGTGAAGAATTTTGATTCAAGGCGCAGTAACGGTAAGTACGACTCCGCCTATAGCATAAACGAAAACTGTTTGTTGTATGTTTTCAAGCTATGATGATATAAGTATGATAAAACATTATGGCCTGTATGATATCAAGTTCATGATGTTATGTGAATAAGAAGTATTTATGGCATGTATGTATCTACGTTTTTAAGATATGATGAATATTTAAAGTATGAATGGCATGTATGTATTCAAGGAATAATGAATGTATGTATGGCATGTATGCTCTCAAGTTCATGTTAAGAAGTATATGATGTATGTTTATAGTATGTATGTTCATATGATGAATAATCGGATAGTATGGCATCACGAAGTATGCTCACTAAAGATAAGCTATTTGGTAAAGTATGAAATCCCAGTTACAGTCAAGAAACTGGTTATGAATATGAAACAACATTTCAAGTATGAAATAAGATAAGAACAAGATTTTAAGCATCAATATAAGCAGAATGCTATATGTCGTATCGACCCGCGTCAGGTCGGGTTTGGTTCATGGTTTGAGTTGGACAGGGCTGGCCGCCCCAACCACTCCATGGCAGCGCGCCACGGTACGTACATTCATGTTAAGTTATGTAAGGGCCCAAAAACTATGCTAACTTATGAAAACAGGAATAAAGCATAAATGGTTCATGCATTATGATATCATGATATGTTGCGGATAAATAGTTGTGCTTGCTGAGCAAAAGCTCATGTTTTAAGTTTATGCTGTAGGTAAGCAATCCTGCGGTACTTCATGATACAAGGCGGTGGAGCATGGCAATGCAAAGCTGTGAAACTGTGGGACGGGAATCATTACGTTTCTTTTTGTTAAATTATGCTACGCTAAAAATGTTATATTTAAGTACAAGAACACATTTCTGTCATAAGTAGTTATGTATAAGTACATGTATGTATGTAAGTAATTATTAACAAATTTCCAAGTTAAGTTATGTTTATCAGTTGTATTAAAAAAAAAAATTTGCCCAAATTTTCATATATTATAAGTAAGTATGTATGGTCACGGCCGGCGCTAGGCGGGTCGTGACACATACCATATTACGAAAGCTCTCTAACGTAGTGCTTCTTCCATGATTTATTCATCGCTTGCTTAATCCCCATATGTTATCCATGATTGAATTAAGGACTTTTTCCGTTTTACCTTTTCAATCATTTTAACTTAAAGTTCCATTATTCTCTATTGAAAGAATCACCAATTGTAAAACCATACAATTGGTAAACTACCAGAGAACACAAAGTAAACCGATGGCCAAGATCTTGTTATATTATCTTTCAACCCCCGAATAATGCCTTTAAGTAGATAACATTTACTATCGTTAAGATAGCTATGGATTCCATATATATGAATCTTGATTTCTCCATCCATAAGTCATGCACCCAAAACACAAGTATATTGACCATGAATTAACAGTGTCTCACCTGTAGTGCATTAAAGTACATAAGTCATGGATATGAATTCAAGTAATCATTTCAGGATTAAGATTAATACAGGATGATAATCAAAGCGTCATTGATTCTTATAAATAGAATTATTAAACCGAATCAATTCACACTTTAGGTCCAGTCCAGTGTCATACATCAATACTGGTATATATTAAAGTTTCTACTCGGAACCTATCCGATGGTCAAGACAAACCATCCCTCCAAGGAAGTAGACAACCTTTACAATCTTATCATGAATAAGATCCCCAAATCTTATTCCATCGATTGCGGACTATTTATTTAGACTGTTATCAAATTACCATGTCTTCTATGTATACCCCGTATACATATCGTAATCCGATATATTACTAACAGCTAAGGAGTATTTTATATTTGCTCAAAATAACCATACAATCAACAAATGAAAGTAAATAGGATACAACTTATTAAACATGAATAACCTCATCTTATTAATATCAAAATGTCATATTTATAAAAAATCCCTAATATTGATTTTCTATCCTTAGGGCACATTTAGATCCCAACACATTTCACATAAACATACATATTACAAACTTTGATTCCCTAAAAATAAAATCCTAAATTTGTAAAAAGGTTGATATTACAATCTACCCCCCTTAAAAAAAATTTCGTCCCCGAAAATTACAACAAGTTGGGATAGTTCTTTCTTATTTCCTCTTCTAGTTCCCACGTTGCTTCTTCAACATCATGATTCTACCATAGTACTTTAACCATCGGAATGGTTTTGTTTTTAAGGACCTTTTCTTCTCGATCCAGTATCCAGATTGGCTTTTCTTCATATGTCAAATCCGTTTGTACTTCAATTGGTTCTTGACTTAGTACATGGGAAGGGTCAGGTACATACTTTTTCAACATCGAGACATGGAAAACGTCATACACAGAAGCTAACGCTGGCAGCAAGGCAAGCTTGTAGGCTACTTTTCCAATCCTTTCAAGGATTTCAAATGGTCTTGTATATCTTGGACTAAGCTTTCCCTTTTTACCAAACCTCATAATTCCCTTCATAGGAGCAATCTTAAGGAAAATAGAATCTCCAACTTGGAATTCTAGTGGCCTTCGACGTTTATCAGCACAACTTTTCTGTCGATTGAAAGCTACGTCGAGTCTTTGTTTGATCATCTTAATATCCTCTGAGGTTTTTCTGATGAAATCCGTAGTTTGAAGTTGCTTTTGTCTAACTTCTTACCAATGAATGGGAGATCGACATTTTCTTCCATATAACGCTTCAAATGGAGCCATACCAATTGAGGTGTGATAATTGTTATTATATGAAAATTCGATCAAAGATAGCTTTTGATCCCAGCTTCCTTTGAAATCCAAAACACATGACCTCAGCATATCTTCTAGTGTTTGGATAGTGCGTTCCGATTGTCCATCAGTCTGAGGGTGAAAAGCTGTACTGAATTTCAATTTCGATCACATAGCCGTGTGAACACTTTTCCAGAATCGAGAGGTGAAACGCCCATCCCGATCTGAAATGATGGATTTTGGCACTCCATACAACCTAACAATCTGGGATACGTAAATTTCAGCCAGTTTCTCGACTGAAAAGGTAGCTTTAATGGCAATGAAGTGTGCTGATTTGGTTAATCTATCCACAATCACACAAATCATGTCATTCCCACTTGCGGTCCTAGGTAAACCAACTACAAAATCCATTGTAGTTTGTTCCCATTTCCACTCTGGGAGCTCGATTTTCTGAAGATCTCTGCCAGGTTGTCAGTGTTCAGCCTTAACTTTCTGACAAGTTAGGCATTTTGACACAAAATCAGCAATTTCATTTTTCATGTTTGGCCACCAAAATTTTTCTCTGAGGTCCTTGTTGTAATGATCAACGTTTTATGAAATTACGATTTCCTTTTTAAAGGAATTCATGATGTACTATGTAAGTATTTATGAAATGCCTGATCTGATTTTTATCGGATTATATGTGAGTCCTTATAGCTTTATAAGACTCAATAATAAAATTTCATAGTCAAGTATAAGGCCTTTGAGTAAAAAAGTAGAATGAAATCTATGATTTTATGTTGGTCAAAGTTTGAGCAAGAAAAGTCAAAGGTATGGATATGACGGTATTGCAATATAGCAAGCAGTATAGGAATTATACTGTAAAAAACCGTCATCACAGATAAAATAGTAAGAATAAGGTTCAAGACCACTATAGAAAAATCAAGCACATTATATAGGACAATAAGGGCTAAGTAGCTTTAAGTCATAAGAAAAATTTTTATGACGTCCATTAATACGCAGATGAATTTTGGACTGTAATCCAATATGATAGTACTGCTTTTAGAGAAAGTAGTATTTGTAATATCTGCATTAGTATAAAAATGGACTGCATTTTGAAAGGAAGACCACGCAAGGCTCAAGAGGGAGGACACCTCACCCTTTTTGATAATTACTTAATTTATGAAATTATGGAAACTAGGGAAAGAAATAAGGTGACTTGGCCTCCAAGGCACTAGAATGGCCAGCCACCTCATGGTCCTTTGGGCAAATATTTTGCTCATAAGGGCTAATGTGCAATTTTAGAAATAAAAATAAATCCAAAAAGAAAATATTTTTCACCTATAAATAGGTGATGGGGGAGGGACTTTTTGGCTCATTTTGTGTCACCTTACCAAAACTCTTGCAAAATTTCTCCTCACCCTGAGCAGCCGAAACTCAAGAGAGAAAGAAGAAAAAAGAGAGAGAGAGAGAGAGAAAGAGAGAGAAGAGCCAAGGTTCGGATTTTGTGAAGGAACCAAGTGGGAGAGAAACTTGACTTAAGGCCTAGAACCAAATCTCCAAGCTTGAAGGTATTTTTTTTAAAAACCTTTAAGCTATTCAATTGAGTGATTGGTTCAAGAATTATGTGTATTTTATGTGGGTATGTAAGAGCATAAGCTCATTGTAATTCTTGTGTAATAGTTTAGATTTGTGCATGATTAGGGTGGTGGTTTTGATTCATGGTTTTGTATATGGTTATGATTTCAATTGCTATAATATGTATGGTATGTATGAATGCCTAATAAGTGTTTGTAGTATGTTCCCACAAACTCAAGAGGATGTATATGATGAATGATTATGTGATATTGATGTATGATCCAAGGAGGGTTAGAATTTAACCCTAAAACCCTAATTTGGTATTGAATACCATATGGGTTTGTATGAATAATTTTATGAACAAAAATGAATGTATGGCCATGAAAACAGTACGTAATACGCTGCATGTTGATGTAGCCTCACGGTTTTAACCATTTGAGGTAGTGTGTGCGTAAATTTACGTAAGAAACAACTAGCAGAGAAACTGCCAGTCTCGGGTCAAGACTGGGCAATATTCTGGAAATGGTATTTTGAGGCCTTTAGAGGCCGAATTTGAGAAAAGTTAAAACTGCAAAGTTGTAGAAAATAGAAAATCCTTGGGACAACATAGACAGTTTTTAAAAATAAGGCACCAAAGGCCTCTGTTTTTATTAAAATCCGAATCTGGTCATGCCCAGACCCTGTGCACGGCTAGGCAGGTTCAATAGGGAAAAAGAAAAGGTTAGAGGTAGAACTAGGCTTTGATCAAAGAACAAAAGTTGTAGGATTTTTCAATATCTAAAACTTTGGTGAAGAAAAGTTTTTTAAATTCAGAACAGATTCTAAGATATAACTGATTCTGGAAACTGTGCAGAAAATAGAAAATTCCTGCACAGGATTTTCAAAGTAAGTACAGGAACAGGCAATTCCTATACATACACTGATAGTGGGATTAATAGGACTGTTTCCAGCATTTTTCTTCAGACTTAGATAGTTTTACAAAAACAGTCTATTAAACCAAGTCTGGTAAGGAAAAATGAAAATGAATGAACTAGACTAAGTTATGAGGTAACCTTAGTAAGATGAATGGTCATCGGACTGGTTACTAATTAACTTTTATTCGGACCAAAATTATTTTAGAACATAGTAACAAGATGATGACCATTAGTAACCAGATAGGTTACCAAGTTACTAGGTTGGGCCTAAAGCCCAAGGTTACAAATAGTAACCTAATAAGAAATAACTTTCAAATTGGGCCATAATAACCCAATAGGATTTTGATCCAATTATGATTTGGGCTTGCACCACGGGTTACCCGAAGTAACCTAATGAGATACTCTATATATAAATAGAGCCTTAAACCCAAAAGTCCATTACATATAATCAAACTAGACATTTTTTGATTTAATATGGGTCTTGTGCCCTAGGGTTATACATAGTAACCCAATAACTTATCATGATAATATGTGTGTGGAAGGGGACATACGACTAGGATGACTAAGTAATGCTAGTTAAGGATACTAGCTTTGAATACAGTAATTTATGGCAAGATAAGATGACCCTTATCTTACGTCCTTTTGAAAACAGGGAAATAACCTGTTGTTGCAACCTAGTTTGAAGCAACAAAACACAGGACATAGCCAACCGATAAGTACAACTCCGCCTACAGCATAGGCAAATTGTGTTGCTACTTGCATGTTTTGTTTAAAACTTATGCAGTTATGTGATGTATATGATTTATGATTTGTTTTAAACATAGGCAAATCATGAAGCATGTTCACTAATCCTTATGATAAGACTAAGACCAAGTTCAAGTATGAAATGGTTTCTAAAATATGTTTTAAGACGAGAATAAGTCTTAAAGAATTGAAGTAAGTTTTCAAGTATGTTGGCAAGCAAGTTGCTTCGTGTCGTACCGACCCGCTCGTAGGTCGGGTTTGGTCCATGGTTTGAGTTGGAAATGGATTGGCCGTCCCAACCACTCCATGGCAGCGCGCCATGGTACGTACACTTATGTTATGTTAAGTAAGGGGCCCAAAGATATGCTAACCTAAGAAAGCATAATGAAGCATAATTGGCTCATGCATTGCTTTATTAAGTTTTGTTTTACGGATTCATAGTTGTACTTGCTGAGCGAAAGCTCACGACTTACGTCTATGCTGTAGGTAAGCAACCTATCGGCAATCTTTGATACAAGACGGTGGGGCTTGGCACGGCGAGTTGTGAAACGTGGGATGGAGATCGCTACGTCTTTTGCTATATTATGAATTATGTTGTATGCAAGTTGACATTTCAGTACTGAAATACGTATGTATGTATATGTATGTAAGTATGTGATGGGATAGATTTGAGTTTCAAGTTGTAAAAAAAAAAAAATTATTCCATATTTCCGCTAAGTTAATTAAGCTAAGTCTATATGTTATGTACGGTAACGGCCTGCGTTAGGCGGGTCGTTACACTTGTACATCTTAGAAGCTCCGGGATGTACTGAGTATGGCGTTTCATGTGCTTCAGATATGATTTACTTCTTAAGAAATTCAAAGTTAGGAACACAAACCCTTCCTATGAAAAGAATTAGCCCATTCGTAGAGGTCTTAAATTCTTTATTCTTTCCACCAAAAAGTTGCGCCTTTAGCGGAAAGGAATCTTTTCCTTGATGAAGCTTAATAGATTCCAAGAGATTGGACTGAAGAGTCAGAACAGCCAATTTCTCAGTTATCATCTCCAAATTGAAATCAGAAATTTCCTTTTGAAGTGGCTTGGACAAAGTTCCAAGGGACATAAGCATACTAGATGACTTCCTGCTTAGAGCATCCACTACTTTATTCACTTTTCTAGGATGGTAAAGGATTTTGCAATCGTAATCCTTCACGAGTTCAAGCCATCTACGTTGCCTCATATTGAGCTCCTTTTGGGTGAAGATGTATTTGAGACTTTGATGATCGGTATAAATCTCACATCTATTCCCATACAAGTAGTGTCTCCAAATCTTTAAGGCGAAAACCACTGCCGCGAGCTCCAAATCATGTGTCGGATAGTTCCGTTCATGATCCTTCAGTTGACGTGAGGCATAGGCGACCACTTTTCCTTTTTGCATTAGGATAGCCCCTAGTCCGGTTTTCAAAGCGTCGCTATAGATGAAGAAATTTCCTGTGTCAATGTCAGGAATTATTAATACCGGCACACTAGTAAGCTTCCTCTTGAGTTCTTAGAAGTTTTCTTCACATTTCTGCGTCCACTCATATTTCTTCCCTTTTCGAGTATGGGCCGTAAGTGGTGCCACAATCTTGGAGAATCCTTCAACAAAACGTCGGTAGTATCCAGCTAAACCAAGAAAGCTCCGTATCTCCGTAATTTTTTTGGGCACTGGCCATGCACTAACTGCCTCTACTTTAGCAGGATCAACAAAAATTCCTTCCTTTGAAACCACGTGACCCAAGAAGTGCACTTTTTCCAACCAAAATTCACATTTTGTGAACTTGGCATAGAGCTGATTTCGTCTTAATGTCTCCAAAATCATCCTGAGGTGCTGCTCATGTTCCTTCATGGACTTTGAGTAAATCAAAATATCGTTGATGAAAACGATAACGAACTTATCTAGGTACTCCTTGAACACTCGGTTCATAAGAACCATAAAAGCGGCTGGTGCATTAGTTAATCCAAATGACATGACAAGAAACTCATAATGCCCATAACGTATTCGAAAAGCCGTCTAAGAGATATCCACCTCCTTGATTCTGAGTTGATGGTATCCCGATCACAAGTCAATCTTCGAGAATACTATTGCTTCCCTGAGTTGATAAAAAAGATCATCAATTCTGCGAAGAGGATACTTATTCTTAATCGTAATCTTATTTAACTCGTGATAGTCGATGCATATTCGCAACAATCCATCCTTCTTTTTGATGAATAATACTGGTGCTCCCCACGAAGAATGGCTTTGTCGAATGAATCCTTTGTCCAACAGTTCTTGCAACTGCACTTGGAGTTCCCTAAGTTCGGCTGGTGCCATACGATAAGGTGTTTTTGATATTGGTGCAGTTCTAGACAATAATTCTATCTCGAAAGAAATTTCCCGCTCCGACGGAAGTCCGGGTAAGTCTTTTGGAAAGACATCCACATATTCCCTGATAATGGGAACATCTTCTGGTTTTAACTCCATTTCTTGTTCTTTGCCCATCATGTTAGCTAAGTATCCTTGACATCCATTAGCCAACATTTTCCAAGCCTTCATTGCCGAGACTAGCCGGGTTGATGAGCTTTTAGACTGGCCGTGGAAGTTGAATTCCTCTTCACCGGAAGGACTAAACATAACACAACGCTTTCGACAATCAATCTTAGTGTTGTACTTACCTAGAAAGTCCATTCCTAGAATAACATCGTAATCTTGAAGCTTAATCGCAATCAGGTCTACATATAATTTTTTACCGCAGATGACTACTGGAACATTTCGCATCCAAAAATCGGATAACAAAATTTCCCCTGACGGAAGGGAGGTTCTGAAGGGTTGTTCTAGGTTATCCAGACACCTTTCTAATTTATGGGCAAACTCCATCGATACAAATGAATAGGTGGCACCAGAATCAAATAAGGCAATTGCATCATATGCGGCAATAGAAATCTGACCTGTTACCACATGAGAGGTTCTAGCTTCAGCATCCCCCTTTGTGTAGGTATAAATCCTGGCTTGGGGTTTAGGAGCCTCTAGTCTTCCTTGTGCAATCAGAGGACCTTCAATCTTTGCTTGCACCGCATGTAGCTGTCAGCTTGCATTTCTATTCGGGTACAGAGGGTTCTGATTCTGGCTGTTAGAGGTGCAATTTCTCGCATAATGGCCTTCCTTGCCACAAAGATAGCAGGCGTTCGTCCCCAATCTACACACTCCCAGGTGCTTCTTACCACACTGAGCACACACTGGATAATCATTGTTATTACCTTCATTCCTGTCCCTGGCCAGTAGCATTCCCTTTTCTTTTGTTCTTTCCAGACTGTTTGGAATTTTGGCCAGAATTACTGGTCTGGCCCTTTGAGTACGATTCCTGGTTCTGTCTGGGCTGTGACTGTTTCACTACCGCTCTTTCTTCTTTCCTAGCTTTAAATATCTGAGCCCTCGCCTCTTTATCCTGGTTAATCCAGTATTCCGCTCTCATAGCTCGACTTATACAGTCACTACAAAGGTTAGAGGGCTACTTCCGGCACTAACTTATTTGGCAATGTCCGTCTGAAACATCTTAATCATTCTCCTTAATTTCTCTATTTCGTTCGGTACAAGTTCTGGGCATAGACGGGCTAGCTGTTTAAATTTCTTAACAGCTTCTAACACTGTCATCGATCCCTGTTTCAGAGCATTGAACTCATCTTGTGGAGCCGCAAGGATTTCCCTATTGTAGTACATCATTTTAAACTCAGCTACAAAATCTTGCCAACTCATAGTCGTGACATCTCTGTGCATTTGAACTGTCATCCACCAATGTCGTGCATCCTTCTTAAGTGCAAAGGAAGCACAAAGAACCTTTTCTTGTTCTGTAAGCCCCATGAAATCTAAAATCACTTGGATGTCAATTAACCAATTATCAGCTTCTATCAGGTCCGTGGGTCCCTCAAACTCAGGCGCCTTCATTCACCTAAATCGCTCGTACAATAAGTCCTCCCTAACTAAGGGTGGGTGTCTTTGTATTCCTGCAGGTGCTAATGGAACTTCGAAATTCCGTGGAACCCCTTGATGAACCTCTGGCACCTGAGGCGCTGCTGGGGGTATAGGGTTGTCTTGATGTGGAACTTCGTTAGCTTGGGGTATCTGATTTAATCGGGCTATCTGTTCTCGAAGCTGATTTGTTTCCTGTTGTTATTCCAACAACTGTTGTTGTAAAGTAGCCACTACATTCGCAAGATCAGGCTCTTGCGGATTTTGGTTGGCTTGCATACATGTACGGACCATCTACTAACTCCTATTTAATTACAAGAAAGATATTGTTATACTTCAAATATCTCTCCGTCCATTCATATCTTATCATATCATATCATACTATATCATATCTTAATCATATCATATCATATCAAAACATATCATATCTTAATCATATCATATCATATCTTAACATCATCGTACACTACTAGAAAAGAGAGCTTACACGACGGTTTTTAACCGTCGTGTAAAGTTTACACGACGGTTACCGAACCGTCGTGTAATCCGGCGTCGTGGAAGATAACACGATGGTTATATTACCGTCGTCGTATCTCAATGTTACATGACGGTTTAATACCGTCGTCGAAACAAGATAAACCGCCGTGGAGGCACCTAGGCAGCGTCTTTACACGACGGTTCCATGCGGAACCGTCGTGTAATGTATAATTACACGACGGCTCCAATCGGAACCGTCGTGTAATGTAGACAATTACACGACGGTTCCATGAAACCGTCGTGTAATTGGCCATTACACGACGGTTCCATGCTGAGCCGTCGTGTAATGGCTGACATTACACGACGGCTCCATCTGGAGCCGTCGTGTAATGTGTGACCATTACACGACGGCTCAAGGCTGAACCGTCGTGTAATGGTCAGACCATTACACGACGGCTCAAGGCGGAACCGTCGTGTAATGGTCAGACCATTACACGACGGTTCAAGGCGGAACCGTCGTGTAATGGTCTGACCATTACACGACGGCTCAAGGCGGAACCGTCGTGTAATGGTCAGACCATTACACGACGGCTCAAGGCGGAACCGTCGTGTAATGGTCAGACCATTACACGACGGCTCCGAGCTGAACTGTCGTGTAATGGTCTGACCATTAAAATAGAATTTTTGGGTTTTTTTGATTTCTCACGGGTGGCCTATACTGTAATACAAGATCCCTGCTTCATTGATCAACGTAAAATACATACAAATCATTACATTACAAGTTTATACATTATAATTAATGAAATCCATTACATAGCTAGCCCATTCTCCCCTAATCAAATCCAAATCCAGAGAAGTAAAAAATTCTTTACTTTCAAGTGCGTCAATTCCGTTTAACACTATTTCTCTCATAAAACCTAAAATAAAATAACCACATTCAACACTTCCCTCTTGGAGAGGACAAGGACGGTTCGAGAATTTGGTTATGAAGTCTCGTCTCCTTTTAATCCCTTCTCCAGCAATAAGTATCTTCCAATCCGATAGGGCCCTAGCAAAATTGGTAAAATTCAAACTAATTAATTAAGATGCATATAATTAAGATTGAAAAATTGAACATATTAACATTGACTTACATGTTGATTAGCTCAGTAAAATCATCTCGTTTCTTCTCTCGAAGAGGATCAAAATAAAGGACCAAGTCCTCCCATGGGTCAATGACACCCAAAACCCAATGTCTCCCTCTGTTATGTGGCACAAGATAAAGCCGTCCTTTAGGTGCGTCGCGCAAAAAGCTGAGAAGATTGTCGGCTCGCTCTCTCCTACCAGCATCTTCAGTATCTGTTCTCACCGGTGAGATCAAGCTTGGAGACACAAACACAAACTTCTCAGCTTGCCCGTTACTCCTACATAGTTCCTCCAAAAATCTGCATAAGCGTATCACGAATTATTACTCTACCTGACATATAGAAGAATTTGCAGATAACAAAATAATTTAGGAGAAAGTATGTCGTACCTCATGTAGACTAATATACAATTCGCACTGATTTCTTGTAAATTAATGAACTCGTAAATATCTTCAAAGCTCAGAAAGACAGGCATTTCAAAAGTCATGATCGTGTATGGTATTGGGATCTCAATCTGATTACCTCCACGCATGGATCTATGTGCATAATAAGCCAAAGGCCTCATCGCCTTGTTCATGGTATCAAAGTCGAACAATTGATCTTGCGCACCTTGTTGTACCTCAGTTCGAGAGTCAATTGTTTTTTTTCCATCCTTTTTTTGGCGTTTTTTTCTGGCAGCTGCTGGGTCAGGAACGTGACTAGGCCCTCGACTCGCCTTGTTCATACTCGTGTCGAGCTCAACTAGTGCCTTAGGCCAAGCTACAAACCCATTAACAGCATCCTCCACGGTGGTTGCGTCGTACGTCGGTATAGGTAATGGTGATTTTTTTAATTTTGGCACATTGATTGACACTCGCACGTTCCCTTCGCCCAGTGGAATACCATGCACCGTATCGGTTGGTAGGCTCTCCAGCCATGCTCTTCCAAACGCAACAAGCAACTGTCCACCCTGTACTTCATCGAAAATATAGAGCTTACACTCCTGACTGTCGACCGGAATGGTTGGCGGATCAGAAACTCCATGTTGTTTTTCTTGGGCAGAGCAACTAGCCTTAAAGCTGTTGTGTTTGTCCACAGTTGGCACATTGTTGGGATCAACCGACGGCTCCACATCTTTGCTCGGACATAGACCACGCACCAACGCCTTTAATTCTTCTATTTCACGTCTCATTGATCGTACTTCATTGTCTTTACTCGAACTTCGATTTAGGTTAAAGTACTGAGACGGCTTTACGAACTTTGATTGCCCACGGACACAGCCTTTGTGTTCGGGTCTAGATAATGCGTTCGACAATACATCACTGGTGCCAACCGATTCGAAAGTGCCTTGGCTCTCCTGTGTGCTGTAATCCATCTACAATATATTTAACAGAACTCATTTAAGCTAACGGGTTGTGAGTACGTATAGTAGTGATCAAGATTTCAGTGTTAGTTAGTAAACTTACTATCAACTCGCTAACTTTTTGACATGCTGGATCTTTCAACTCTCCATCTTCGCCTGTCTGTTGCTGTAGCCACAAACCTTCTCTTTTTTCCCATTTCCCAGTCTTCTTAAACTGTAATTTGACATCGTTAGTATAAATGGAATACGATTTAGTACGAACAAAATTTATTGACATACCATTTCCTGGTCGAGCTTCCTATATCCGTCTCGGCCTCCTCTTGATGAGTATTCGTTGTTTGTCCTTATTTGGCTTCCACGATCAGATAGTTGTTTGAACTGTGAGGACGTTCTATACTGAACGAATTTCATCCAATCCTCTTCTTCTATATTGGGGTAGTTGTCAATAACCTTTTGCGGCCGGGTCCACACACTTTCTTCTGTTATAAATTCCTCGATGTACGTCTTGTACAGATCATACCGAAAATTCCTTGCAGCTTCACCACATGATTTTAAACATGTGCTCCGAAAGCTTTCATCCACGCTGAAAGAAGTAACAGTTTCTTTCCAAATAATCTCTTTCAATCCGTCTAAATCACGCGATCTCCAATCTTGTATCCATATTGGAACGTGCTCTCGAGCGAGCACACCAATCCAGCTCATCAATTCGTCACCGTGCTTCCCTTCCGGTTGTCCTTTGTCATCAAACGTTACTTGAATTCGTTCACCTCTTTTCCTTGCCATATGGACGCGTTTCATCATTGTTGACCTTCGCTTGCCATCGACATTGGGATCCATTGGGTTCCTCCTTCGTGCTAGTCCCTTTTTGGAATGTTCCATTGTATTCGTTCACCTATATTTATTGCCAAAAAACAAAAAACAAAACAGTCAGGTCGGCCCAATATAATCGAATCAGATTAACTTTAACAACAAACCACACAATACATTAATTATTAAACATGCCGCAAAGGTACACAAACACGCGCAGATGAAATGCACGCTCAAGGGCTTTCGGTGCCACCCACGGGCGCCAGGCACTCACCCACGGGCGCCTGGCGGCCCCCCACGGGTGCCAGGTGCCCGTGGCGCCAGTGGGGGGCTCCTGGCGCCCCCACGTCCGCCAGGGGCCCCCCACTGGCGCCAGGCGCCCCCACGGGCGCCTGGGGCCCCACACGGGCGCCAGGAGCCCCCCACGGGCGCCAGGCGCCAGTGGCGCCAGCGGGGGCCGCGAGGCGTCCCCCCGGTCCCCAGGCAGCCCTAAACGGGCACCAGGGGCCCGTCGCGGTCTTAGGCCGTTTTTAGGCATTCTTGATGTATTTTCATGCTATGGGACTTTATGTAATCTTACTACACTTATGCTATAAATAATTATCAAACTCAATAAACTTTTCGATAAGAAAAACTCAATTCACAAACCATTCACAAACCATTCATCTACACTTACTACACTTATGACATTTCATCGAGCATGTTGTGGGCGGGAAAAAAATCATATGGAAAAAAACAAACCCATTCACAAACCATTCATCTACAAAGAGCAACATTACAAACAAAAACACCCATATTCAAAAATGGATCTTTAGTGACAAACACGTATATAAAAGAGTAAAAATGTTTTATTGTAAATGATTTTACCTTGCTTTTATTTGAAGAAGAATAGGCACGGGCACAAGAAGAGAGGGGCGGCGGCGGTGGCAACGACGGCGGCGGCGAAGGCAGGTTGGACAGATTTTAAAAGAGATGTTGGGGAGTGTTGGTGAAGGACGAGGGTTCTTGAGAAATTTAGAGAGTTTGACGAGAAATGAAGAGAAATGATGAGGAACTTGTATTTAAGCAATGGGTTTTCGCGCGGAATTCGAAAAACCAAAGTTGAAAATTTTCTAATTTTTTGAGGCTTACACGACGGTCCTAGGGACCGTCCGTCGTGTAAGCCCCCCAAATTGGGGATTAAACGACGGTCCCAGGGACCGTCGTGTAAGCAGCCACGCGGAAGCTTACACGACGGTCCCATGAACCGTCGTGTAAACCGGTATTACACGACGGCCCCTGGGACCATCGTGTAAGCCAGCCATGGGCTTAGGCTTACACGACGGTCCCTGGGAGGGCCCGTCGTGTAAGCCACGCCAAGCAGTGGCTTAAACGACGGTCCCAGGGACCGTCGTGTAAGCCAGCCATGCTCATAGGCTTACACGACGGTCCCCTGGACCGTCGTGTAAGCCGCGTGGCTTACACGACGGTCCAGGGGACCGTCGTTTAATCCGGCCATGCGCTTAGGCTTACACGACGGTCCCAGGGACCGTCGTGTCAGCCAGCCATGCGCATAGGCTTACACGACGGTCCCCTGGACCGTCGTGTAAGCCGCGTGGCTTACACGACGGTCCAGGGGACCGTCGTTTAAGCGGGCCATGCGCTTAGGCTTACACGACGGTCCCTGGGAGGGACCGTCGTGTAAGCAGTGACTTACACGACGGTTCTCGTACACACCGTCGTGTAATCCCATATTTCATAAACTATACAGGAGCCCATTTGTCTCACCACAATCCGACGTCCTAATACCCATTTGTTATATACAATAATTACTCATGCATACTGCAGTATTGATCTTTATTCAAAATTAATGTTCAATATATATATACATTGATCAACATAACAAAATAAATTTATAATTCCCAGTGAATTATAATAAAAATAAAGTAGTGTGTTGTACAAAATAAATGGCAGAATGTTCAAGTTTTTTTCTTTTTTTTCTTTGCTTCCTCAACACGTGTCCATTCAATATCTGGTCGAACCAAGTGGGAAACATCATCGTCGAATTCGTCAATCTCCTCAACCGGTGGCATTCCCTGTGTGAAAGATGGAATGTCGGAGCAATCTTCCTCATCGACTTGACCATCACGAATCAATTTTGGCTTCATCGGCACTACTAAGGACAACTCTACATTGCTGGGATCCGTTGTGTAAAATACCTGGATTGCTTGTGATGCCAAAATGAATGGATCGTTTTTGTATCCCAATCGTCTGAAATCCACAACTGTGATGCCATCACTATCGATCCTTACATAATTATTGTCGGCCCATTTGCACTTAAAGAGTGCAACATGTAAACAACAGTAATCGAGTTCCCAAATATCTTCAATGAAACCGAAGTAGTTCATAGTTCCATAAACTGGATTCTTGTCCTTGGCAGATGAAATATGCATGGCTTTAGCACGGATACTAACACCACTATTTTGAACAGGATGCTTCTCATCTCTTTCGCGAGTGTAAAATGTATAACCATTCACGAAGTATGACGTATACCGTGTAACAATCGTCGACGGACCTCTAGCGAGGTTCATTAACTCTTGCGAATAGCCGTCCTTGCCATCGACATGACTTCGTAGCCACTGACGGAATGTCCGATTGTGATCATCTTGTAGCAACTTTCCATTTCGTCCTCTTCTTGGATTTCTATCTCTTAATTCCTGTAGGTGAACCTCAATAAAAGGCTCAACTTCGGCCCGATTTCGCAAAGTATACAGACAAGCTTTCTCCCATTCACATCGATTTACCTGCGATGGAACGCCGACGGATAGTCTTTTCCAGTCAATGTTTGTAGTCTTTGGCAACCCAATCGCTTCCGCGGTAGGCAAGTACTCGGAGCAAAATTCGACCGATTCCTCCACAATGTAGCTTTCTACGATACATCCTTCTGCCCTATTTCGGTTCTTGACATAACCTTTCAAAACCTTCATGTATCTTTCAAAAGGATACATCCATCTCAAGTATACCGGTCCACATAGCTTTACTTCCCGGACTAAGTGCACCGTTAGATGAATCATTATGTCAAAAAATGAGGGTGGAAAGTACTTCTCAAGCAAGCACAAAGTCTTAACCAACTCTAATTGTAGCAAATCTAGTGTCAATGGATCAATTACCTTAGAGCATATCGAGTTGAAAAATGAGCATAACTTGGTAATGGCAAATCTCACATCCTTCGTTAAAACTCCTCGCAAGGCCAGCGGCAATAACTGTTGCATCAAGATATGACAATCATGTGATTTCATTCCAATCAGCCTCAGATCCTTCATAGACACCAACCTTTTGAAGTTGGAAGAATACCCGGTGGGCACTTTTACAGAAGCGAGCCACTCACAAAGCTTTCTTTTCTCTTGTCTTGATAGTGTGTACTTCGCCGGAGGTAAGTAAGTTGCATTCCCTTTCTTCGTAGGGACCAAGTTAAGTCTAATCTTCAATTCCTTAAGATCCAACCGTGCCTTTTCACCATCCTTGCTCTTATTAGGAATGTCTAGCAACGTGCCCACTATTGATTCACAAACGTTTTTCTCAATATGCATCACATCCAAGCAATGACGAACAAAAAGTGTCCTCCAATATGGAAGTTCGTAGAAAATTGACCGTTTTTTCCAAGGTCCATCTACCACAGGATCATTGTTACGCCGTTTTCTTTTCCCGAGCACTACTTTCAAATCCTTAACCATCTCATAAACATCTTCGCCCGTCAAAACCCGGGGAGGTATTCTTTCTTCCGTATTACCATCGAAAGCCTTTTTCTGTTTGCGGTATCGATGATTTTGTGGTAAGAATCTCCTATGACCAAGGTAAACGGTTTTCTTACCATTCTTCAATCGGATAGAGGATGTTTCTTTCATACAAACGGGACAACCGATAGAACTCCTGACTGAATAACCAGATAGATTTCCATAAGCCGGAAAGTCATTAATTGTCCACATCAACATTGCACGGAGTGTGAATGTCTCTTGACGGTAAGCATCTCTAACTTCGATCCCCTTTTCCCATAAGCTCTTCAGATCATCGATTAGAGGTGCTAAGTACACATCAATGTCATTTCCTGGTTGTTGAGGACCAGATATCAATAAAGTCATCATCAAGAACTTCCGCTTCATGCTCAACTTCGGAGGGAGATTGTAGTTGACTAGTATGACGGGCCAAGTACTATGCCTACTACTCATATTACCATGTGGGTTCATTCCATCTGCCGACAAACCAAGACGTAGATTCCGTGGTTCCGCACTAAATTCAGGATGATCAGCATCAAAGGTCTTCCATTGTGGTGCATCGGCGGGATGTCTAAGCATGCCATCTTCAACACGTTTATCATGGTGCCAAGTCAAATTCTTGGCGTGATCGGCATTACGGAATAAACGCCGCAGGCGCGGTGCCGGAGGAATGTACCATAACACCTTTGCCGGCACACCTTTGCTGCCATTTGTTGGCTTCTTGCCTTTCTTCCATCTTGACTCCTTACAAACCGGACATGCATCCAAATCCTCATACGCATTTCGGTAAAGGGCGCAATCATTTGGACATGCATGAATTTTTTCATATTCCATTCCCAACGTGCTCAACGTCTTCTTAGCTTCGTACATACTAACGGGTATTTTATTATCAACCGGTAGAACCTCTCTTAGAAATTCTAAAAGAGCCGTGAAACTAGAATTTGTCCACCCTCCCGATGCCTTCATGTTCCATAATTTGACCAATGCGGACAATTTCGTATATTTACTACACCCGTCATACAAGGGTATCTCGACATCATTCATCATTGCTTCAAATAACTCCGGACGATGCACAAACTGTTCTTCCAAATCATTCACCATATCAAACAAATTATCTCCTACATCTTCCTCAACAATAGGTTCTTTCGCTTTGTTCTTCGATGATGGATTAAAACACATTTCACCGTGTAAATACCATGTTTGGTACGAACAAATAATACCACGGGCAAGTAAATGTTTTCTAACTTCATCAACTGAATGAGATCTATTATTTCCACAATCTACACAAGGACATCGCATCTTATCATTCTTCATGTGAGTGTTGGCAAATGACAAAAATTCTTCAACACCATCTCGGTATATTCTAGTCAATCTATTAGCCCACATCCATTTTCGATCCATTTCCAAGAACCCGACCTAAATGGATATTAATTAATTAATATATCATACAATTCATTCAATAATCATGTTTTGCATTTAAAAATACAACATATTAAGCTATTGCAAAATTTCAACAAATCATACTCAAAGAAGAGAAAAAAAACGAGAATATACCATTTTAGACATCTACAATAATTCGTTAATAAAACTCAAATAACTACAAAGAAGAGTAAGTAATAATCACTATACTTACAAATAATTACTATACGCGAGTGTTGGTTTCACAGTGGAGGAGATGTGGTTTCGCAGGTCTCTGTGATGTTTTTCGCGGCTGCGCAACAATTCTGTAAGATAAAATGAGGGCTGCTGCTAGGGATACAAAAACTAGGAATACACGATGGGTATTTAAAAAACCGTCGTGTAAACCGTGGTTTACACGACGGTTTCTTGGAGCCGTCGTGTAAACCAGGCGGTTTACACGACGGCTCGGTGGAGCCGTCGTGTAAACCAGGAGGTTTACACGACGGCTCGGTGGAGCCGTCGTGTAAACCAGGAGGTTTACACGACGGCTCTGTGGAGCCATCGTGTAAACCTCGTTTTACACGACGGTTCCACCTAACCGTCGTGTAAACCACGGTTTACACGACGGTTTGGTGGAACCGTCGTGTCAACCATGGTTTATACGACGGTTCGGTGGAGCCGTCGTGTAAACCTCCGTTTTTAGCACTTTACACGACGGATCTGAGGAACTGTCGTATAATCGCCGTCGTTTAATCCCTATTTTCTAGTAGTGGTATCATATTAGAAATCGTATCGTATCATAACTTTATCGTATATATTCATACTTAAACTTTGTCCTTTTGTACATCAGACAAAAGTACATCATTTTGTTACATAATACTTACATGGTCAAAACTAAGATGGAAGTGGCTACCACTTTACCATCATATATATGTACAATCATAAAGTCAAAAAGGTATAAAGGTCAATTCTATGTTTAAGTTATCTATTCGGTCGTCACGTCGGAGAATACGTCCCAATCCTCAATTACGCGCACACTACCTCGAACGGTTAAAACCGTGAGCCTATGACAAGCATACAGCACGTTACATAATGTCTTTATTATCATGAATTCATTACTTAACCAAATAACCTTCAAACAACCCAAATGGTAATCTATACCAAAATTAGGGTTTTTAGGGTTTTCTAGAACCCTAAATGCAACATACATTACTTATTCCATATTCATTCATAAAACATCATTTTTTGAATATTGTGAGGACATAAATCAAACATGTAATAAACATACACATAATCACATAGTCTCTAACACAAATTTATCATAAACATGAATCAAACCCTAATTAGAGACCACTAAACCCTAATCAAGCATAATCAAGCACTTATCATAAACCCTCGGGCATGAAACTTAAAAATGAGCTTATGCTCTTACATTCCCATATGGAAATACACTTAAATCTTGAACCAAAATTTAATTGAAGAACTAGAGAGTGAAAAGGATTACCTCAAGATCCAAAAGAGTGGATCTAGACTATGGTTGAGAAATTTTCTTCACACTTCCTCACACCAAATCCGACCTCTCTCTCTCTCTCTCTCTCTCTTTTTTCTTTTGGTTCGGCTCCTAAAGGGAAGAAGGACTAGAGAATGAGATGCTAATATTGAGT
Organism: Ficus hirta; assembly: GCA_038430175.1. Classification (NCBI taxonomy): domain Eukaryota; kingdom Viridiplantae; phylum Streptophyta; class Magnoliopsida; order Rosales; family Moraceae; genus Ficus; species Ficus hirta. The sequence goes on along the minus strand of CM076585.1, from coordinate 17,724,558 downwards.
TTTACTAAAAGCTTACAAATGAACACACCTCCACCTATTTATAAGTGAAATAACTTTTACTTCTAGAATTGCATGATGGTCTTTAAGAGCAAAATTTTTTGCTCATAGACCCATGTGGTGGCCGGCCAACTAGGGCCATGTGGAAGGTCTAGCTCGTTCAAGCTCAACTCTTAGCCAAGTAAGCAAAGCTAATGTGCTTACTCACCAAAGCTAGAAGCACACTTGTCAAGCTCTCAAAAATAAGTTAATTTCTTTCTTTTTTTTTTTTTTTTAAATTGCATATTAATCCTCAAGAGCAAAATATTTGCTCATAGAACCAATATAGTGACCGGCCATATAGGGTTATGTGGAAGAACATGCTTATTGAAGCACAAAGCTTAGCCAAGCAAGCAAGGCTAATGTGCTTAGTCATCAAACCTAGAAGCATGACATGTCAAGTTCTTAATAAAACTCTTATTTCACACTTGTATATAGGTCCTGAAGAGTACAATATTTGCTCATTGACCACATAAGGTGGCCGGCCATTTAGGGGTGCTTAATGGCCAAGTAATTTTTCCAATATTCATCCATTTTTATCATAGGATGAGGTGTAATAACCCGAATTTTTATGACTCTAGATTTCCTTTAAATGAGGAAAACTTAAGTCTAGCTCATGTTTGGAATAGAATATCGGTACAAGTTTGAGTTCTCGGTTAATTAGCTACGAGACTCAACGATGGATTACTTAGCCTAGTATAAGGCATTTTAAGGAAAATGGCGTGATGAAATTTCATGATTCCATGTTGGTCAAAGTTTGACCAAGAAAGTCAAAGTTGACCAAAAAGTCAAGGGTTGATCAAGAACAGTCAAAGGTATGACTATACAGTAATGGGATAAGCAGTATGAGAAATATACTGCGAAAATTATCTTTTTGGACAAGATAACAAGAATAAGCTATGAGACCACCCTAGAAAAATCAAGCACACTAAGTTGGATATCAAAGTCCTAATGACTTTCAGAAATAAGAAGGAAAATTTTTACAGTCCATTTTTATGCAGATAAATTTTGGACTGCAGTCAAGCAAAACAGTACTAAATTATACTGTGTATTAGTGAACACAGTATTGGATTTATCTGTGTTAGCTTAAAATTGGACTGCTTTTTCAAAAAGTAGCCAAACGATGCCTTAGGATGACATCACCTACCTTTTGATTTATGACATCATCTTATTTGGATTTATGACATCATAATTCCATGAACCAACCCTTTAAAGACAAGTGTCTTGTTCTAGAAGAAAATTCTTTCTTGTTCTCCAAGAAGCATGGCCGGCCACCTAGCATGCCTTTTTGGCAATTTTTCAAAAATTTAGGGGTCAAATTACAATTTTTTAAAAGTTCCCCTTTTGCCTATAAATGGGGGTGACCTTTATTCATTTTATTCACAACATCTAGCTAACCTCTTGCAAATTTTCTGCCCACCAAAACCGAGAAAGAAAAAGTGAGAGGGAGCCAAGAAAAACCAAAATTTTCCTAAGCCAAGCCTAGGTTAGTGTTCGGTTTGCAAGGGGAAGCTAAGGGGAGAGTTTGAGAAATTTTCCCAACCCTTTTCTAGGCTTGCTGCCGAATTATTGAGTGCAGGGAAACCAAGAGAGAAACCGAAAATTTTAAGGGGAAAAGTTAGGGTCAATTCGGTTTTGATTCAATCAACCGAAAACAAGATCAAAAACAAGTTTTGAGACCATTTTTTTGGTCTAGGGCAGCCACTGTTTTGAGCAGGGGAAAGTAGTTGAAAAACTACAATTTTTGGTATTACAAGGGTGGTGTGGCCGAGCCTTAGGTGAAGGACAAATCTTGAGGCCAAACCAAAATTTTTGGTATCTTGGTGTGGTGAGAAGCCGTGGGCAAGGGAAGGCAAGGGAGGAAGGGGAGTTGCAATTTTCAAACCCTAACTTTGATCTAAGGTAACTTCCTTGAGCCCTAATCCTTCCATTGAGTTCAATTTGGATTTTATTTGTATTTCAAGTTGAGAGGATGTAAGAGCATAAGCTCAAGTTTTCTTTGCCCTAGATTGATTAGATGTGGTGCTTGATTTAGGCTTTAAGGGTGGTTTGATGTTTAATTTTGTTATGAGCTTTAATTTTATGCTTATGTTTGATTTAATGCTAGGGTACATGCTAGATGTGAATGGTTGTGTGTCCCCTGATTTTCTTGGTCCAAAATCTGCCCTAGGCAGTGCATGCTTGGCTGCTAGCTTAAGGGTGAATGATTGATGCTTGTTTGAATGAGATGCAAAAGTTAGAACCTTGCAAACCTAGGATTAGAGCTTTTTGGGTTTGGTTTGCATGGACCCGTTCGAGATGCATGATTGTTCATGTGGGATGATAGAATACGCTGCATGCTTGCTATCTAGGCTCCCGCGTGTTCGGTTGAGGTAGTTTGCGCGAAATAGGACGTAAACCGGACTTAACAACCGAAACTGCCAATTCGGATTCCAAACTGGCCAGTTTCGGGTAAGTGGAAATTTAAGGCTTTTAGAGGCCGAACAGGGTGAAACGTAAAACATGAAAGTTGTTCAGAAGGGTTTTTCCTAGGGAGCAACGTAGACAGTTCCCCAAATTGAGGCTCCAATGGCCTCTGTTTTTACAGAAAACCGAGACTAGTCTGCCCAGACCTAGTTTACACGACCAGTCAGCTTCAAATTAAAACTGACAAGAATACAAGCAGAACTGAATTTTTCTCAAAACACGAAAGTTTTAGGATTTTTCGAGAGCTACAACTTTTGTGAAGACAACATTTTTAAAATCGGAATGGATCTTTAAACTGACACGGTTTTATAAAGACTGTGCAGGGACAGGAAATTCCTGCACAGGATTTTCTAAAAACAGTTCGGAAAAATTGTATCCTTCCCCAAAACCACTGTTTTGACTAGGGAAACTGTTCCAAAGGCAGTTTCCAGCCCTAAATGATTTTACAAAAACCTGTTTCAAAAATATGAATTTTATGAGTTAAGTAAAAGATTTTTGAGGTTAATTTACCCAAGTTTCCAAAGAAATGGAAAATGGATTTTTTTTAACCAAATTGGGTAAGCAAGATGATTACGGGTAATAACCGGAAGTGATATCCGAGTTACTGGGCCAAAGCCTAAAGTTCAAGTTTGACCCGTATAGGGTTGACCTTAGTTGACCAAAAGTTGACTTTGGTTGACCAAAAGTTTGACTACAATTAACCTTAAGGGTTAGTCAAGATAACCCTAAAGAATACCAAGATTAATAAATTGGGCTAAGATATAGGGTAATTGAGGTAACAAGGTTAGGAAGGTAACCTAACCCTAACGGTATGTTTAAAGGTTTAGCACATGAGGGTATCCAACGTAACCTCTTAAATATTAATCCATATTGGGTTGTTTTTAAAATAATAGGGTTACTATTTGTAACCCAGTAAGACATCTAGTATCGGGGACATACAACTAGGATTATGTAGGCATGTTGGTTAGATCACCAACATTCCACAATACTAATTAGAATGTCACCTATGTCCTTCAACAAGCAGGAGGGAACCTGCAGCTGTACTCAGAGCAGGAGCAGCATTGCGCAGGACATAACAAGAGAGGTAAGTACAACTCCGCCTACAGCATAGGCCCTTTGTTGTTACTTACCTAATGTGATGGTATGTTATGGCATGTGATGATATGTTATGGCGTGTAATGTTATAGTATGTTATGTCATGTGATATTATGGTATGATATGTTATGGTATGTATGGCATGTCATGGTATGTTATGAATGAGGTTATGTTATGTTATATGTTGTAATATTGTGACATCATGAAGCATGTTCACTAATGTTAAACCACCTGGTAAGAACAAGACAAGTAAGATGTTGTGTCGTACCGACTTGCCACAAAGGCGGGTTTAAATGGTATGGTTCATGGTTTGAGTTGGATTGGATGGCTACCTAAACTACTCCATGTTAAACTTTGTGTTTCATGGTTTGAGTTAAAACGGACTGCCGCCTTCAACTATTCCTTGGCTATGTACCACGGTACGAGCACACATGATAAGTAAAGGAATAGAACTAAGCTAAGTTATGAATCCATATTTGATTCATAAGAGGTCATAATTGGTTCATGCAGCATGATATGTGTTTTGCGTCGCGGATGTAACAGTTGTACTTGCTGAACGAAAGCTCACGTCTTACGTCTATGCTGTAGGTAAGCAACCTGCTAGCAATCTCTGATGCAATACTGTGGAAGGCTGGTGCTGCGGACTGTGAAATGTGGGATGGACACTGCCACGGATTTTGAAAAAAAAGTATACTCTATAAAATATGTTGTAATGAAAATGGGTTTTCATATTTTCATGATGTTTTAAGTATGAATGACAAAGTTTATGTATGTATGGCAAGCAAGTTGCCTCTTGTGGTACCAATCCGCATTAAGTCGGGTTTGGTCTACAATTTGATTTCGATGGCCTTCAAGAAGGGTTTAAAAGTTCGGTACTCGAGTAAGTACCTATCAGTAAGTATGAGTTTGAGGATGAAGTTCAAGTTGAAAGTTTTAAAATAAAGTTTAAAAGAAAAAAAAATTTCTCCCAAATTTTCCGCAAGTTTAAGTTCAGTATGTAAGTAAGGTGACGACCCGGCGTGGGAAGTCGGGGCGTTACATGAGGTGTCATACCCTTAAGCTCCGTTTGGCTCTCTTCCATAATGCAGTCCAAATTTCATACTAATACAGATATTACAAACATTGTTTTCAACTAAAACAGTATTTTTGTATTAGACGACTGTCCAGAATTTATCTACACTTAACTGGACTATGTTTCGATTTTTCTTAGGGCTTGAAACTACTTAGTTCTTATTGCTCTAAATATTATGCTTGATTTTTCTATAGTGGGCTCATACCTTATTCTTACTTATTCATACATATTGACGGTTTTTCACAGTGTAATTTCTATACTGCTTATTATACTGTTGTAGCACCGTCTTAATCATACTTTCGGTTATTTTGATTAAACATTGACCGACATAGGATCGTAAACCCTAATTTCGCCTCTTTCAATAAAAGGCTTCATACTCGTGTAAATAAGCTATTATTGAGTCTTAGAACATTACAAAAACTCAATAATATTCTGATAAATCAGATCAAGCATTTCACATAAACATACATATTACAAACTTTGATTCCCTAAATAGAAAATCATAAATTTGTAAAAAGGTTGATATTACATGTAGCTAGTTAGTACAGAGAGTGTACATGGCCAGAACTCTTGAAAGAGAAAAAACGAACAAGTCAAAGGTAGATTTAAGTTTTGAATGAAACAAAAGTTGTAGATTTTTATGAGATCTACAACTTCCATGAAGAAATTTTTCCAAATTTTAAACTGATTTAAAGATAAAATGGGATTTGTTTAGAACTATGCATGATACAGGAAATTTCCTGCACACATGCATTCCAGTAAATTAAAAGGTTGTTTTAAAAGCAGTTTTTAAGGTTTTATGATCTCTTTTAAAAAGGAACTACAGCCTTACAAAAATAGTTTTAAAAGGGTTAATTCCAATGGAATTTCCCAAGTGATTTTTAAAAATAGACTATGTTTTATGAAAGGCAATTTCAAGTATTATGATACGAAATACTTGATTTATAAAGTTATTATATTTTCAAAACATATGAATATGGTAACAAGTATATCACCAATGGTAATCGAATGGGATACCAATTTGTTATGTTAGGACCTGTATCCATGATTACCAATGATAACCGGATAGGATACTGGTTTACTATGATAGGATTTGTATCTATGATTACCAAAGGTAATCGGATTGGATACCAATCTAGTATTTTATGGTTTATAGTGAGATAGAATGGCTCTTATCTTATGCCCTGTTTGAAACGGAATATGACCTGTTGTCGTGCCTCGATGGAATGATAGACCAAGAGCATAGGACAATTTGTAAGTACAACTCCGCCTACAGCATGAGCAAAATGTTTTTATTACATTGCATGTTTTTCAAAAACTCATGCATTGATTTACATGATGTACATATGTTTTATGTTTTATGTTTTATTATTGTGACATCATGAAAGCATGTTCACTAACAATAAATCACATGATAAGAACAAGATTAAGTTTTCAAGTAAGAAATAGTTAAGATTCAAGTTTTCAAGTATGATCAACCAAGAACAAGTTTTCATGTAATAAGATAAGACAAGCAAGTTTTCTTGTGTCCTACCGACTTGCCACGAGGGCGGGTTTAAACGGTTTGGTCCATGGTTTTAGTTGGATTGGATTGGCTGCCCTAACCAGGCCATGTTAAACGGTTTGGTTCATGGTTTGAGTTGGATTGGACTGGCCGTCCCAATGACTCCATGGCTACACGTCACGGTATGTGCACTCACGTTATGTAGGGGGCCCGAAACCAAATTAACATAAGAAAGCATAATCGGTTCATGCGTTCTTTTACTATACGTTGCGCAGATTGTTCGCTACCATGGGATTCCAAAGGCAATCATCTCCGATCGTGATGGTCGTTTCACTTCTAAGTTTTGGAGAAGTGTACATCAAGCCATGGGTACAAAGCTTACTTTTAGTACGGCGTTTCACCCTCAAACAGATGGACAATCCGAGAGGACCCTTCAGACCCTGGAAGACATGTTGCGAGCATGTGTGATGGATTTCAAAGGAACTTGGGATAAGAAGCTCCCTCTGATTGAGTTCTCGTACAACAACAGTTTCCAAGCTTCAATTGGAATGGCTCCATATGAAGCCCTATACGGAAGAAGGTGTAGATCTCCAGTCCACTGGTACGAAACAAGAGAAAAGGAACTTGTGTCCACGGATTTTATTCGGAAAACCACCGATGCCGTGAAACTTATACGCCGACGGATGGAAACTGCATTTAGTCGACAAAAGAGCTATGCCGACAAACGCAGAAGGCCTCTAGAATTCCAAGTAGGAGACTTGGTTTTTCTCAAAGTTGCTCCATTCAAGGGAGTTATGAGATTTGGAAAGAAGGGGAAATCAAGTCCAAGATACATAGGGCCATTCGCAATACTGGAAAGAGTTGGTAATGTGGCCTATAAATTGGCTTTACCCCAAGAATTAGCATATGTACACAATGTATTTCATGTGTCGATGCTAAAAAGTACATCTCGGATCCATCACATGTGTTGAATCATGAACCAATTGAGGTTCACGAGGATCTGACTTATGAGGAGAAACCGGTTCGGATCTTGGCACAAGAAGAGAAGGTGCTAAGGAACAAAGTTATACCTCTAGTAAAGGTGCTATGGCGAAATCATGAGGTTGAAGAAGCAACATGGGAACGTGAAGAGGATATGAAGAAAAGCCACCCAGAATTATTCTAATTTTCGAGGACGAAAATTTTGTAAGGAGGGTGGATTGCAATAACCAAAATTTCTATGAACTTATTATTTCCTTATGTCTAAGAAATTTAAGTTCGCATTATGTGTTTATGTAATGTTTCATGAAAATTATGAGCATCAATGCGAAACTCGTAATTTTCTCGGTAAATATTTGAGTTCTTATCAAATTAATTATGAGACTCAATAAACAGTTGTTTTGCTAAGCATGTGACCTTTTGAGCAAAAAAGGATGAAAAATTTTATAATTTCATGTTGGTTAAAGTTTGACCAATAAAAAAAAAAAAAAAAAAGAAGTCAACAGGTTGACTACACAGATATATGACAGGCAGTATGGAAAATATACTGCAAAAATCAAAATTTTGGACAAGAAAATTTAAATGAGAAATAAAACCACCATAGAAAAATCAAGCACAATTATAAGAATTTTTGGGCCAAAAAGTTTTAAGAAAAAAGAAAATTTTTCGTACTATCCATTTTTACACAGATTAATTTTGGACTGCTTTACAATACCACAGTATGGTGTATTAGTGAGCACAGTACCAAAAATATCTGTGTTGGCTTAAAAGTGGATTGCTTTTTAAGGAAAAAGCCAAACAAGCCTTAACTAGGCTTAGGTCATCACCTTTTGATTTATGACATCATTAAGGCTTTAAAAAAAATTATTTTTAGAAGATTATGGAGTGTTCTAGAACCACTAGGTGGCCGGCCATGTGGGGAGGGGGGGGTCAAAATAGAATTAATTTTGCTCTATGGATTTATGAGCAAAAGTTGAACAAAAGCTTTTGCAAAAAGGTCCCATTTTTTTCACCTATAAATAGGCTCATGGGGGGATCAGTTTTGGCTGATAAAAATTCAGAAAAAGAAGCCAAATTCTGCCCATTTTCCCTCTTCAAAAATCTGTAATCTCAAGTGGGTGATTGAGTGAAGAAAAAATTGAGAAACTTAGGGGTTTTGATGTTTGTAGTCTTCGGTTTCCCCTAGCAAGTTCAAGCAAAAATTTTGGCAGTTTTTGTGCCTAATTTTGGGGCCAACAGCCAGCTGCCAAGGGGGGGTGAGTGAGTGAGAAAATTTGGATTTAAGAGTGCTTAGCTTAGGTGCAAGCAGCCACCAAGAATCAGCCAATTTTGGTGCCAATTGGTGCAACAAAACCGGCCTTGGGTGGTGTCCTAGGAGGAAAATTTTTTGTGACTAAACCCTAGCCTCAATTTCTTCAATAAATCAAGGTAAACCATTCTAGACCTTAATCTCTTTCAATTAAGCATTCAATTTGAAATTTACATGTATTTCAAGTTAAAATTGTAAGAGCATAAGCTCAATTTATTTTGTGCCCAAAGTTAGGAATCTAGGGTTATGCTTGATCTAGAATTTGGGGTGGTTTGATTTTTATGTGCATGCTTGCTTTAATTTTCTTAATTTGCATACTAAATACTAGTTTATTATATGTCCCCAATCTACCCTAGTGTTGGTGAATGATAATTTTGTGCTAGGTTGCTAGAATTTAATTAGTATGCTTGTTAGGTTTTGTGCAACCAAAATCATGCAACTTAGTTGATCCAATATCAATTAGATTTGCATGGTGATGTTAGAAACTGTGATTAAAGAAAATTTACGCTAGAAAACCGCTGCATGTGTGTATTGGAGCTCCCGCGGTGGCTGGTTGAGCTAGATTCCACATCTAGGACGTAAAACGAATTCTAAACCAAAAAAAAAAACTGCCAGGCTCGGGTGGATCCTGACCAGTTTTACGGCAAGCCGATTTTGAGACCTTTAGAGGCCGAATTTGAAAAAACTTAAAACACAAAAGTTGCTCGGAACAGTTTTTCCTAGGGGGCCATTTGGGTGGATTTGCAAAATGAGGCACCAATAGCCTCCGTTTTTACGAAAATCCGAGGCTGATCTGCCCAGACCTAGTCTACACGTCCAGTAAGTTTCAAATTAAAACTGACAAGAATCCAAGCAGAAGTGGGTTTTTCTTAAAACACGAAAGTTTTAGAATTTTTCAAGAGCAAGAACTTTTGTGAAGACAAGTTTTTCAAATTCAATCTGGATTTTTAAATACAACCTGAACTATAAAAACTATGCATAGAGCAAGAAATTCCTGCACAGGATTTTCTAAAAAAAAAAAAAAAAAAACACATGCAGAAAAACTGTATTTTTGCACCAACACTCCTGTTTTGACTATGAAAACTGTTCCAAAGGCAGTTTTCAGCCTTTAATGATTTTTATAAAATCACACTTTGAAAACCACGAATTTTTAAGTTAAACAAAAGATTTTTGGCCAATTTTCCAAATTGGATTTTAAAAGCCAAAGTATAGTAACAAGATGATGACGGATGGTAACCGGGAAGGATACCCGAGTTACTAGGCTTGGTCCCAAAACCAAGTTTGATTTATAGATGTTGACTTTAGTTGACCAAATTTGACCCATAAAATATTGACCATCTCAAGGGTTACCTTATGTAACCTAGTGAGGTATCATGTGTATAATTGGGGGACATATAACTAAGATTGTGTATGAATGTTGGAAAGGTTACCAACATTTTATAGGATCCTTATCCTATGTTCTTTTTAATAGCAGGAAGTAACCTGCAGTTGCGATCTGGGTTGAAGCAACAAAACCAGAAACATAGCATATCAGGCAAGTATCGAACCTCACCTACAGTATGAAAATAGTAAATACTATTTTCAAATATGCTATGTTAAGCTATGCTATTTGCACTATATGTTTAAGTGTACATGCTATGTTGTATTATGATATGTAATGCTATGCGATGATATGCTATGATATGTTACATGTTATGCCATATTTTCTAAAATGTCATGGTTTCAAAAATGCCACGTTTATAAAAATGTCATGGTTTTAAAAATGCCATGTTTTCAAGAATGCCATGTTATGGCAAGTGTTAAGTTTGATATGACATAGTGACATCATGAGGCATGTTCACTAATGTTAAATCACATGGTAAGATAAATCAAGTAAGGTGTCGTACCAACCTCCCGTGATCGTGGAGGCTACATGATTCAGTTGTGACATATACCTTCCGTGATCGTGAAGGGTCAAGTTATAATTCCCAGAACTGTTAGGGCGTTGCAAACCCTAGCTTTGTCTGGAGGCTGCGCGCTTTTGGTACGGACACTATGGGCCCACATGCTGAGACAAGATAATAAATTAAAGATTGAGTCTATAATGAAGCATAAGACATTCAATCAATCATAAATGGTTCATGCATAAGTTACATGATGATTGGCATGTTTTTAAGATGTTTGAATTATTTTGTGAGATTATGTTTGTACTTGCTGGGCAAAAGCTCACTCTTATATTCCATACTATAGGTAAGAAGCCTGCAGCTTAAGTGGTGGGCTATGCGGACGATGCGGCGGGTGAAGGGTGGTGTGGGATACCACTACGCAAAATTTTCTGCAACCGCTTTTAAATCTCAAAAGTAAATTATGTTATGCAATATGTATGAAGTTTGAAGACTTGAGAATATATTTTCAATATAATATGTATACATGACAAGTTTTTCTCTACAAGATAATCTATGTAGATATGCCTTTAAGAAAAAAAAAATTTCCTCAAATTTTCAAGCAAGATAAGTACAAGTAGTTATGGTGTCGACCCGGCTTGGGAAGTCGGGGCGTCATAGTTTGGTATCAGAGCGATATCCTGCCAACCTATTTCACTTTGCCTCACATCGCTTCTGCAATGGCCCAAGTAAGTTATGTTATTTTCTTACGATTAGAATTAAGATTTTATGTGCGTAGTAAGTATCTGTCTTCAACGGCCATGCTGGAAAATGTTGGACACAGGGATGATGTTGGGTGGTGTCTTAGCTTGGTGGTGGCAACTAGGTGACGTACGGAAATGATGGGAAAGTTTTATATCTTCCCAAAATATTATGGTTATGTACTCCTGTTGTGAAGGAGATACGAACAAGAACATGATGAATTCAGATATGTTCATGTTGTGCTTTTATATGGAATGAATATTATGGTTCTATATAAAAGGCATGATTACAAGAAGCTGAACTTATTTCCTTATTTTCCGTACAGAACCATGCCACCAAAGTGTAGAAGAGCACCAATCCAAGATGTTGATCTTGCGGCCCAGCTGAATGAGCTAAGGCAGATAATGTTAGCCCAACAGCAGGAGATAGGAGGACTTAGAGCTCAGATAGCTCAGCAGAACTAGGGATCTCCTGATGCCAGAATACCACCAGCACCTGTGAATCAGCCTGCTGCACCGGAAATTCCTGATGTTGACCCGGTGATTCCAGAGAACCCCATAGCCCCTGAAGTACCTGTTGCGCCTGTAGCTGTTCCACCAGCACTTCGGGTTCGCACTCCAGAAGAACTATATGATAGATTTCGGCGCATGAAGGCACCGAAATTCGAGGGGTCCACAAACCCAATTGAGGCCGACAACTGGTTGATTGACCTCCAGGTCGCCCTAAATTTCCTCAGACTCAATGATCAGGAGAAAGTCCTCTGTGCATCATTTATGCTACGGAAAGATGCTCGCCTCTGGTGGGAAACAGTTCAGATCCAGCGAGATGTTACTGAGATGACTTGGGAGGACTTTGTGGAGGAGTTTAAGGAGAAATACTTCAACACTGAGGTCATGAAGGCTTAACAAGATGAGTTCGACAGGTTCCGTCAAGGAAATCTATCGGTAGCCGAAGCCGTCAAAAAGTTTGAGCAGCTAGCACGTCTCTGCCCTCACCTCATCAGTTCCGAAAGGGACAAAGTAAGAAGAATGATGAGGATGTTTCGCCCGGACTTAGCAGTGGTAATCAGCAGTGGCCCCCATCCACCACTCACTGTTGCTAAATGTGTCAGCAGGGCAATTCGAGCTGAGTACTGGGTAGGACAAAACAAGGAGCAACGGGCTAAGTTTTTTCAGGAGAAAAGAGAAGAAAAGGCCCAAGCTAAACAAAACCAGGCCAAGCAAGGCCAGACCTCACACCAGAAGGGTCAAGGAGGACCTTCGGGCCAAAACAACAACAATAGGCAGTACGGCAACAACCAGCAGAAGAGGAAGTGGAATGCAGGAGGACAAGGGAATCAACAGAATTTTCCCCAGAAAAAGAATACTCCTAATAGCAACAGTTATCCCACTTGTCAGAAATGTGGGAAAAGGCACCCGGGAGATTGCCGAGCTGGAAACGGTCGCTGTTTTCTATGTGGCAGGGAAGGCCACTATGCTAGAAACTGCAATCTCAATCCCCAGAGTCCGCAGAACCAACAGAGAGGACAGGGATCTCAACTTCACGCTGCACAAATGAAGCTTGAGGGACCTGCAATCTCTCAAGGCAGGCTGGAAGCTCCGGAACCTCAAGGACGCATTTACGCCTATACAAAGGAAGATGTTCAAGCTGGACCTTCTACCGTAGTGACAGGTCAGCTTCCTTTTGCCCAACAAGATGCCTACGTATTAATTGATTCTGGAGCTACGCATTCATTCACATCACCTAGGTTCGCTAAGAAACTAGGTAGAACAAGTGATAGGATCGGAAGAACATTTAGGACTGCATTACCCTCCGGGGAGATTCTGTTGTCTGATTATTGGATACGTCATGTTCCAATAATTATATGTGGTAGGGAAATGTATGTCAACCTGATCATCATTGACCTATACGACTACGATGTCATCCTGGGTATGGATTTCTTGGGGAAGTACAACGCAGTGATCGACTGTCCACTACGTACTGTCACGTTCAAGCCAATTGGAGGCGAGGAGTTTATTTTTAGAGGATCGACTCCAAAACAGCCGAAAATGTTCATTTCTGCGCTGAAAGCTAGAAAATTGTTGGCAGAAGGATGTATGGGATTTCTAGCCAACATGGTGGACAAGACGCAAGAGACCGAGAGCAGACCGGAAGAAGTACCGATAGTCAAAGAATTTATAGAAGTTTTTCCTGAAGAGTTGCCAGGACTGCCACCAGAACGAGAGATCTCCTTTGAGATTGAATTACTTCCTAGATCGGCACCAGTATCCAAGGCTCCTTATAGGATGGCGCCTGCCGAACATAAAGAACTGCAGATTCAGTAACAAGAGCTTCTGGATCGAGGATTCATTCGTCAAAGCTACTTGCCATGGGGAGCTCCAGTTTTGTTCGTTAAGAAGAAGGACGGCACTCTTAGGATGTGCATTGACTATTGGGAATTGAACAAGATAACCATCAAGAACAAGTATCCCTTGCCTCGGATCGACGATCTGTTTGATCAGCTGAGAGGAGCTTCAATTTTCTCGAAGATTGACCTACGATTCGGATATCACCAGCTCCGAATTAGGGAAGGAGATGTCCCTAAGACAGCCTTTCGTACGCGATATGGACACTACGAGTTCCTCGTTATGCCATTCGGACTGACAAATGCTCCAGCAGCCTTTATGGACCTGATGAATCGAGTATTCAAGGATTACTTGGATAAGTTTGTTATGGTCTTTATAGATGATATCTTGATTTATTCAAGATCAAAGGAGGAGCATGAGGAGCATTTAAGGATTGCTTTACGGATTTTAAAGCAAAATCAGCTCTATGCTAAATTCACAAAGTGTGAATTTTGGTTGGAAAAGGTCCATTTCTTAGGACATGTGGTCTCCAAGGACGGCATATCTGTAGATCCGGCTAAGATTGAAGCAGCAAGTGAATGGCCAGCTCCGAAAAACGTCATCGAAGTACGTAGTTTCCTCGGCTTGGTGGGCTACTACCGACGTTTCGTCGAAGGATTTGCTAAGATTGCAATGCCGCTCACCGTACTTACACGGAAAGGGAAGAAGTATGAATGGACTGCAAAGTGTGAAGAGCACTTCCAAGAGCTGAAAAATAGGCTGACTCGCGCATCGATTCTTACAATTCCGAATGTGGAGGAAGGAAACTTCGTGATATACAGCGATGCTTCCAAGATAGGATTGGGAGCCGTTCTCATGCAAAATGGAAAGGTGATCGCTTATGCTTCACGCCAGCTTAAGGATCATGAGAAGAACAATCCGACGCATGATTTGGAACTTGCGGCAGTAGTATTTGCACTCAAAATCTGGAGACACTACCTTTACGGTATTAAGTGTGAAGTTTACACGGATCATCAGAGTTTGAAGTATATCTTCACACAAAAGGAGCTTAACATGAGGCAAAGAAGATGGCTCGAACTGGTGAAGGATTATGACATAGACATCCGTTACCATCCAGGGAAGGCTAACAAAGTAGCCGATGCCCTTAGTCGGAAGTCGTCTTCCTCGTTAATGTCCATACAGTCATTGATCGAACCTCTTCAGAAGGAGCTAGTGGAAGCTAGAATAGAGCTCATCACAGGAAGTTTAGCTGCCCTAACCTTCCAACCTACCATTTTGGATGGCATGAAGGAGCGACAAGAAGGAGATGCCTCGCTGCTCAGAACAAGGAATGAGGTCTTGGAAGGAAAGGAGTCGGACTTCAACATACCGGATGAGGGCATACTCTATCGGAAAAATAGATTATACATCCCTAACGAGGACAAGTTGAAGGAACAAATCATGACGGAGGCTCATGAGACTCCATATTCCGTTCACCCAGGAGCCACAAAGATGTACCAAGACTTGAAGGAAAGTTTTTGGTGGCCCAGAATGAAGAATGACGTTGCTACATTCGTCAGTAAATGCCTTACATGTCAAAGGGTGAAGGCAGAACACCAACGTCCAGGGGGAGAATTGCAGAAGATTTCCATCCTAGAATGGAAATGGGACCAAGTGACCATGGATTTTGTAGTTGGTCTACCCCGAACTCCCAGTGGCAATGATGCTATATGGGTGATTGTTGATCGTTTGATGAAATCTGCACACTTTATCGCCATCAAGCTTAGCTTTTCAGGAGAACAGCTGGCAGAACTATACGTTGCGCAGATTGTTCGCTACCATGGGATTCCAAAGGCAATCATCTCCGATCGTGATGGTCGTTTCACTTCTAAGTTTTGGAGAAGTGTACATCAAGCCATGGGTACAAAGCTTACTTTTAGTACGGCGTTTCACCCTCAAACAGATTGACAATCCGAGAGGACCATTCAGACCCTGGAAGACATGTTGCGAGCATGTGTGATGGATTTCAAAGGAACTTGGGATAAGAAGCTCCCTCTGATTGAGTTCTCGTACAACAACAATTTCCAAGCTTCAATTGGAATGGCTCCATATGAAGCCCTATACGGAAGAAGGTGTAGATCTCCAGTCCACTGGTACGAAACAAGAGAAAAGGAACTTGCGTCCACGGATTTTATTCAGAAAACCACCGATGCCGTGAAACTTATACGCCGACGGATGGAAACTACATTTAGTCGACAAAAGAGCTATGCCGACAAACGCAGAAGGCCTCTAGAATTCCAAGTAGGAGACTTGGTTTTTCTCAAAGTTGCTCCATTCAAGGGAGTTATGAGATTTGGAAAGAAGGGGAAATTAATTCCAAGATACTTAGGGCCATTCGCAATACTGGAAAGAGTTGGTAATGTGGCCTATAAATTAGCTTTACCCCAAGAATTAGCATATGTACACAATGTATTTCATGTGTCGATGCTAAAAAAGTACATCTCGGATCCATCACATGTGTTGAATCATGAACCAATTGAGGTTCACGAGGATCTGACTTATGAGGAGAAACCGGTTCGGATCTTGGCACAAGAAGAGAAGGTGCTAAGGAACAAAGTTATACCTCTAGTAAAGGTGCTATGGCGAAATCATGAGGTTGAAGAAGCAACATGGGAATGTGAAGAGGATATGAAGAAAAGCCACCCAGAATTATTCTAATTTTCTAGGACGAAAATTTTGTGAGGGTGGATTGTAATAACCAAAAATTTCTATGAACTTATTATTTCCTTATGTCTAAGAAATTTAAGTTCGCATTATGTGTTTATGTAATGTTTCATGAAAATTAGGAGCATCAATGCGAAACTCGTAATTTTATCGGTAAATATTTGAGTTCTTATCAAATTAATTATGAGACTCAATAAACAGTTGTTTTGCTAAGCATGTGACCTTTTGAGCAAAAAAGGATGAAAAATTTTATAATTTCATGTTGGTTAAAGTTTGACCAATAAAAAAAAAAAAAAAAAGAAGTCAACAGGTTGACTACACAGATATATGACAGGCAGTATGGAAAATATACTGCAAAAATCAAAATTTTGGACAAGAAAATATAAATGAGAAATAAAACCACCATAGAAAAATCAAGCACAATTATAAGAATTTTTGGGCCAAAAAGTTTTAAGAAAAAAGAAAATTTTTCGTACTATCCATTTTTACACAGATTAATTTTGGACTGCTTTACAATACCACAGTATGGTGTATTAGTGAGCACAGTACCAAAAATATCTGTGTTGGCTTAAAAGTGGATTGCTTTTTAAGGAAAAAGCCAAACAAGCCTTAACTAGGCTTAGGTCATCACCTTTTGATTTATGACATCATTAAGGCTTTAAAAAAAATTATTATTAGAAGATTATGGAGTGTTCTAGAACCACTAGGTGGCCGGCCATGTAGGGGAGGGGGGGTCAAAATAGAATTAATTTTGCTCTATGGATTTATGAGCAAAAGTTGAACAAAAATTTTTGCAAAAAGGTCCCATTTTTTTCACCTATAAATAGGCTCATGGGGGGATCAGTTTTGGCTGATAAAAATTCAGAAAAAGCAGCCAAATTCTGCCCACTTTCCTCTCCAAAAATCTGTAATCTCAAGTGGGTGATTGAGTGAAGAAAAAATTGAGAAACTTAGGGGTTTTAATGTTTGTAGTCTTCGGTTTCCCCTAGCAAGTTCAAGCAAAAATTTTGGCAGTTTTTGTGCCCAATTTTGGGGCCAACAGCCAGCTGCCAAGGGGGGGTGAGTGAGTGAGAAAATTTGGATTTAAGAGTGCTTAGCTTAGGTGCAAGCAGCCACCAAGAATCAGCCAATTTTGGTGCCAATTGGTGCAACAAAACCGGCCTTGGGTGGTGTCCTAGGTGGAAAATTTTTTGTGACCAAACCCTAGCCTTAATTTCTTCAATAAATCAAGGTAAACCATTCTAGATCTTAATCTCTTTCAATTAAGCATTCAATTTGAAATTTACATGTATTTGAAGTTGAAATTGTAAGAGCATAAGCTCAATTTATTTTGTGCCCAAAGTTAGGAATCTAGGGTTGTGCTTGATCTAGAATTAGGGGTGGTTTGATTTTTATGTGCATGCTTGCTTTAATTTTCTTAATTTGCATACTAAATACTAGTTTATTATATGTCCCCAATCTTCCCTAGTGTTGGTGAATGAAAATTTTGTGCTAGGTTGCTAGAATTTAATTAGTATGCTTGTTAGGTTTTGTGCAACCGAAATCATGCAACTTAGTTGATCCAATATCAATTAGATTTGCATGGTGATGTTAGAAATTGTGATTAAAGAAAATTTACACTAGAAAACCGCTGCATGTGTGTATTAGAGCTCCCGCGGTGACTGGTTGAGACCTTTAGAGGCCGAATTTGAAAAAACTTAAAACACAAAAGTTGCTCGGAACAGTTTTTCCTAGGGGGCAGCTCGGGTGGATTTGCAAAATGAGGCTCCAATGGCCTCCGTTTTTATGAAAATCCGAGGCTGATCTGCCTAGACCTAGTCTACACGTCCAGTAAGTTTCAAATTAAAACTGACAAGAATCCAAGCAGAAGTGGGTTTTTCTTAAAACAGAAAAGTTTTAGAATTTTTCAAGAGTAAGAACTTTCGTGAAGACAAGTTTTTCAAATTCAATCTGTATTTTTAAATACAATCTGAACTATAAAAACTGTGCATAGAGCAAGAAATTCCTGCACAGGATTTTCTAAAAAAAAAAAAAAAAACACATGCAGAAAAACTGTATTTTTGCACCAACACTCCTGTTTTGACTATGATAACTGTTCCAAAGGCAGTTTTCAGCCTTTAATGATTTTTATAAAATCACACTTTGAAAACCACGAATTTTTAAGTTAAACAAAAGATTTTTGGCCAATTTTCCAAATTGGATTTTAAAAGCCAAATTATAGTTACAAGACGATGACGGATGGTAACCGGGAAGGATACCCGAGTTACTAGGCTTGGTCCCAAAACCAAGTTTGATTTATAGATGTTGACTTTAGTTGACCAAATTTGACCCATAAAATATTGACCACCTCAAGGGTTACCTTATGTAACCTAATGAGGTATCATGTGTATAATTGGGGGACATATAACTAAGATTGTGTATGAATGTTGGAAAGGTTACCAACATTTTATAGGATCCTTATCCTATGTTCTTTTTAATAGCAGGAAGTAACCTACAGTTGCGATCTGGGTTGAAGCAACAAAACCAGAAACATAGCATATCAGGCAAGTATCGAACCTCACCTACAGTATGAAAATTGTAAATACTATTTTCAAATATGCTATGTTAAGCTATGCTATTTACACTATATGTTTAAGTGTACATGCTATGTTGTATTATAATATGTGATGCTATGCTATGATATGCTATGACATGTTACATGTTATGCCATGTTTTCTAAAATGTCATGGTTTCAAAAATGCCACGTTTATAAAAATGTCATGGTTTTAAAAATGCCATGTTTTCAAGAATGCCATGTTATGACAAGTGTTAAGTTTGATATGACATAGTGACATCATGAGGCATGTTCACTAATGTTAAATCACATGGTAAGATAAATCAAGTAAGGTGTCGTACCAATCTCCCGTGATCGTGGAGGCTACATGATTCAGTTGTGACATATACCTTTCGTGATCGTGAAGGGTCAAGTTATAATTCCCAGAACTGTTAGGGCCTTGCAAATCCTAGCTTTGTCTGGAGGCTGCGCACTTTTGGTACGGACACTATGGGCCCACATGCTAAGACAAGATAATAAATTAAAGATTGAGTCTATAATGAAGCATGAGACATTCAATCAATCATAAATGGTTCATGCATAAGTTACATGATGATTGGCATGTTTTTAAGATGTTTGAATTATTTTGTGAGATTATGTTTGTACTTGCTGGGCGAAAGCTCACTCTTATATTCCATACTGTAGGTAAGAAGCCTGCAGCTTAAGTGGTGGGCTATGCGGATGATGCGGCGGGTGAAGGGCGGTGTGGGATACCACTATGCAAAATTTTCTGCAACCGCTTTTAAATCTCAAAAGTAAATTATGTTATGCAATATGTATGAAGTTTGAAGACTTGAGAATATATTTTCAATATAATATTTATACATGACAAGTTTTTCTCTACAAGATAATCTATGTAGATATGCCTTTAAGAAAAAAAAAAATTTTCCTCAAATTTTCAAGCAAGATAAGTACAAGTAGTTATGGTGTCGACCCGGCTTGGGAAGTCGGGGCGTCACAGTCCATATACACAAGTCCGCGAGCATCGGGAATACACCAGCCAACCATCTAGTCCTCAACTAGTGCTGAGAAGTGCCGTCACTTGCATCACCATAACCGCATGAGTATGAGCTAAAGCCCAATAAATAAAATCAATGCATGACATAAACAATATAGATATGCATGAGCTCATGAATTTACTTCTTCAATTACTTATTTCATTTCACTTCTTATACTCTTTCTTATCTTTTGCATGCATTAGGTTTTCTTAAATGGGGTGGTATCCCAGATACCATAGCCGTCGGACCTTGTGGCCACAAAACAAACATCATAATAATGAATACCATTATGTGGGGTAAAGTTATTTTAAACATTCCTTCTTCCTTGTGATCATCAAGGAAGTGTAATAACCGACCTTTTTACAAATTTACGATTTCCTTTTTAGGGAATCGAAGTTTGTAATATGTATGTTTATGTGAAATGCTTGATTGATTTATCAAAGTATTATTGAGTTCTTGTAATGTTTTAAGACTCGGTAATAAGTTATTTATACGAATATGAAGCCTTTTGTTGAAAATGGTGAAATTATGGTTTACGAATCCTATGTCGGTCAATGCTTGACCAAAATGACCTAAGGTATGAGACCATTATAGAAAATCAAGCACAATATTTAGAGCAATAAGAACTAAGTAGTTTCAAGTCCTAAGATAATTATGGATTTTTAAGAAATCAAGAAAGTATTAAGAGGATGACTAAGCAAAAGATGGAAGCCAAGTGCCTCCACCTTAGCCGGCCACCTCACAAGAAATTGACATGTCATGCTTTTAGGCTTAGTGACTAAGCACACTAGCCTTGCTTTGTTGGCTAAGTCCTCTACATGATCCCTAAATGGCCAGCCACTACATTGGTTCTATGAGCAAATATTTTGCTCTTGAGGACCAATATGCAATTTAGACATAACAAATTACCCTAAGTTATTAAGAGAGTGACATGTGTACTTCTAGCTTTGGTGAGTAAGCCCTTAGCCTTGCTTACTTGGCAAGCTAGAACAAGCATAACTCTCCACATAGGCCGAACCACAAGAAAGGGACACATCATACTCCTAGCCTTGATGAGCAAGCACCCTAGCCTTGCTTGCTTGGCTAAGTGTGATCTTCCATATGGCACTTGTAACGCCCCAAAATCCACGTAGGATCGACTACGTAAACGTGGGCCGTTACCATGCTTGCTTAACTTAAACCTTAGTCTTAAATAATTAACCTTACAGAAAATTTCAGAAATTTTTTTTTTAAACTTTAAACTTTATTTTAAAATCATAACTTAAATAAACTTGTACTTATGAGTAAACTTCATCATGCCTACCCATTACTTGTTATGCCGATTATAAGGTCACCATAACCTTTTAAACCGGACCTTGGAATCATCACATACATAACATGGTACATATTTCTTAATCATACATATACAACTTCATACTTAAAATATTTGCGGAAAATCTTGCGTAGTTGTATCCCATACCGCCCTTCACTTGCTGCATCGTCTCCATGGCCCACCAAGTAAAGCTGCAGGCATCTTACTTTTAGCTACAGTATGGAATATACTGATGAGTTTTCGCCCAGCAAGTACAAACATAATCTCATAAAACCTCTTAAAACATCAGGTAATTTATGCACGATCCATTTATGATCGATTTGAATGTCTTATGCTTCATTATGGACTTAATCTTGAACTTATTATCTTGTCTTAACATGTGGGCCCATAGTGTACGTACCAAAAGCGCGCAATCCTCAGAACGTCAGGGTTTGCAAGGCCCTTAACAATTCTGGAAATCATAAACATAACCCTTCACGATCTAGCGGAAGGTTGATTATCATATACCCTCACGTATTATCGAGAGGTTGATAATCATAAACTTAAAACATGTATCCTCCATCTAGTGGGAGGTTGGTACGACACCTTGTTTGTATTTTCTTACCATGTGATTTAACATTAGTGAACATGCCTCGTGATGTCACTATACCATAACTTAACATTTACATGGCATTCTTAAAAAACGTGGCATTCTTGAAAACATGGCATTCTTGAAAATATGGCATACTTGAAAACATGGCATTCTTGAAAACATGGCATACTTGAAAACATGGCATACATAACACACATGAAAACATGTCATATATTGGAAAATAGTTTACTATTTTCCATACTGTACGTGAGGTTTGTACTTACCTGTTATGCTATACCCTGGGTTTCGTTGTTCCAACTCAGGTCGCAACTGCATGTTACTTCCTGCTATTAAAAGAACATAGGATAAGGATCCTATAAAATGTTGGTGACCTATCCAACATTCATACACAATCTTAGTTATATGTCCCCCAATTAAACACATGATAACTTATTGGGTTACATAGGGTAACTCTTGAGGTGGTCAAACTTAGTCAACCAAAGTCAACATTCTATGGGTCAAACTTGGGCTTTTGGGCCAACCCGAAACTGGCAGTTTTGTTCTTAAGTTCGTTTTACGTCCTATTACGCGCACACTACCTCAACCGCCCACAGCGGGAGCCTAATATCAGTCATGCAGCGCTTTCTAACGTTCCATACTATCATCACGTAAACATACATCAACAATCATCACATCAAACACTTAGCATGCATAATCAAGCACAAACTTAAACATACTTGGGGACATATAACCTTAGCATGCATCAAACATATAAACCTTAATTTCACGCAACCAAAGCATAAAATCATGCATGACTTAGTAAATAAAACCACCTAAACCATAAATTCAAGCACCAACCTAAAAATTCTAAACTAGGGTATAAAATTAAATTGAGCTTATGCTCTTACATCTAATGCGTGAAATACACTTAAATTTCCCAAATTAAAGCTCACTTAAAAAGCTTAGGGTTATAAGGTTTACCTCTAGGGTTTGGAATTGGGTTCTCAAGCTTGGATCCCAAAACTTTTTCCCTTTTTCCTTGGCTGCCACCATAACCGGTTTTCTCCTACAATGGGTTCCAAAAATTCAGCCACCCTTGGCTTGTGCTCTACCACAAATCCGGTCACCTTATCAAGTCTTTTTCCTCACTTTTTCTTTCCCTTTTCTCCTACCCCACAACCGGCCTCCTAGCCCTAAAGGGGTACTAAAAAAAATTTTCAACCTTTGGCTTGTGGTTCAACAAAATCCGACCACCCTACTAGCTTGCTCTAGGGTTTTATTTTTTTTTTCTCTCTTGGCTTAAGTTCGGTTTTGGAGAGGAAGAGTGTGAGAGAAACTTTTGCAAGAGTTTGGCTAAAATTTCCTAATTTTTGGTCAAAAATCCGCCCCCCCCCCCCCCTTGGGTATTTATAGGTAGAAATTAATTTAGTTTTGGATTTATTTTTAATCCAAAATTTGCTTAAAAACCCTTGAAGCAAAAATAATTGCACAAAAATTTGCTAAATAGCCCTCCAAGTGGCCGGCCATTTAGGGTGCAAGGTGGCTAGGATTGGATTTCTTTCCAAAGTTTCCTTTTCTTTAATCCATAAATGATGTCATAATTCCAAGCTTGGGTGATGTCATCATAAGGCCTTGTTTGGCTTGTTCCTTAATATGCAGTCTATTTTTAAGCTAACACAGATATTTTCAATACTGTGTTCACTAATACACAGTACAATTTAGTACTGTTATACTGAACTGTAGTCCAAAATTTATCTGCGTATAGTTGGACTGTATAAAAATTTTTCTTTTTATTTAAAGCTATTTGGCCCTTAATACCCTATTTTAGGTGCTTGATTTTTCTATGGTGGTTTTAAATCTTAATTATACTATCTTGTCCGTAAAGACGGTTTTCGCAGTATAATTCCCATACTGCTTATCGTATCACAGTACCGTCTTATATTTGACTTCTCTGGTCAACTTTGACTTTTTCGGTCAAACTTTGACCAACATGAAATTATGAAATTTCGTCATGCTGTTTTCCTTAAAACGCCTTTTACTTGGTTAAGTAATCTTTTGTTGAGTCTCGTAGCTAGTTAATCGAGAACTCAAACCTATACTGTTATTCCACTCCGATCATGATTCAGACTTGGGTTTTCCTTGTTTCAAAGGAAATCTAAAATCATCAAAATTTCGGGTATTACATTTATGGCCGACCAACTTGGTGGCTTTATGAGCAAATATTGTGCTCTTAGGGACTCATAGGCAAATATGGAAATAAGTGTTTCATTGAGAGCCTGACACCTCATATTTTTAGCTTTGCTAAGTAAGCATTGTAGCCTTGCTTACTTGGCTATGTGTTGTGCTTCAACAAGCAAAATCCTCCACATGGTTCCACATATGGCCGGCCACCATAAGGAGAAGACACCTTATGTTTCTAGCCTTGATGAGTAAGCCCTTAGCCTTGCTTACTTGGCTAGCTAGAGCAATCACAATCTTCCACATATGGCCGGTCACCATAAGGAAAGGACACCTCATGCTTCTAGCCTTGATGAGTAAACCTCTAGTTTTGCTTACTTGGCTAGTTTGATCAAGCATGGCCGGCCACCACATAGGAGTTATGAGCAAATATGTTGCTCTTAAAGATCAATATGTAAATTAGAAATAAGAATTTTACCAAAAATTTTGAAAGATGATAAGTGTTATATCTAGCTATGGTGAGTAAGCATACTAGCTTTGCTTACTAGGTTAAGCCTTGAGTTTGAGTAAGCAAACCTCTCCACATGGTCCTAGAGGGAGGGGCCTATGAGCAAAAAAAAATTTTGCTCTTCAAGGCTCTCATGCAATTCTAGAAAATGAAGTGGTTTTTCACCTATAAATAGGTGAGTTAAAGCATTTGGTGAATATTTTAGTGAAATCTAAAACTTGGTAGCCCATTCTCTAGTTCTTCTACCCTTAGGAACCGAGCCAAAGAAAAGAAAAGGTGAGAGAAAGAAAGAAAAAGAGAGAGGTCGAATTTAGTGTGGAGGAAAATTCTCAACCATAGTTTAGATCCACTTTCTTGGATCTTGAGGTAAACCTCTTACTCTCTAGTTCTTTGATTAAGTTTTGGTTAAGATTTAAGTGTATTTTATGTTAGAAAATGTAAGAGCATAAGCTCACCTTATGGTTTCATGTATTAGGGTTTTAGTAAGTGCTTGAATATTCATGATTAGGGTTTTAGTGGTCTCTAATTAAGATTTGATGGATGGTTAAATTGTGCTAGTAAGTGTGTGATTATGTAAATGCTTACTGTATGTTTGCTTTATGCCCTACACATGCTTAAAGATGATATTTTATGATTAAGTATGCAAAATGGTGTAATATGTGCATTTAGGGTTTAAGAAAAACCCTAAAAACCCTAATTTGGTTTGGTTCGCCATTTAGGTTGGCACAAAGATTTTATGAACGAAAAATGAATGATTGATAATGAAACGTTAGTTAACGCCCTGCATGCTTGACGTAGGCTCACAGTTTTAACCGTTCGAGGTAGTGTGTGAATAATTTTACGTAAGGAACTAACCGAAACGAAAACTGCCAGTTTCGGATAAAAACTGGGCAGTGATTTAGAAACAAGATTTTGAGGCCTTTAGAAGCCGAATTTGAGAAAAGTCAAAACTACAAAGTTGTAGAACATGGAAAATTCTAGGGTCTGCTTGGATAGTTTTTAAAAAGAAGGCACTGAACGCTTTTGTTTTTATCAAAACCTAAGCCTGATCAAAACAGGCAAGTGTTTATGGTCAGGCAGATTCAACAAGGAATATGGATAGGATAAATGCAGAACTGAGTTTTGAGTTAAAAATTAAAGTTGTAGGATTCTTCGAGGTCTACAACTTTCATGAAGAAAACTTTTCCAAATTCGAAACAAATTTTAAAGAGAAACTGGTTTCCCAAGATTGTGTAGGGTTTGGATAATTCCTGCACCGAATTTATAGAATAGTGCATAAACAAGCTATTTTTACACATGCACTAACAATGAAATAAGTTTGTAATTAGAGTTACATATAAGTGTTGGTTGGATACCAACATTAAATGTTATGGTTTTTAGTACGAAAGGACGATTCTTATATTATGATTTTCTCTGGTAACAGGAAGGTAACCTGTTATTAGGTTTGGGCGGAATATCGAATTCAAGAATTAGCATAACCGGTAAGTACAACTCCGCCTACAGCATAAGTGAAAAAATGTTTTTCTGCTTGTAGTTTTCAAGCTCTTGCATACATGTTGAAGTGTATATGATTTATGTTTTCTTATTGTGGCATCATGATATATGCTCACTAATGATAAATCACTTGGTAAGAATAAGAACCCAGTTTCAAGTAAGAAACTGTTTATAAGTATGAAATGTTTTCAAGTATGAAATGTGTTTTAAAATAAGAACAAGTTTTCAAGTATGATGATAAGTAAGTTTTCTCGTGTCATACTGACCTGCACTAGGACAGGTTTGGTTCATGGTTTGAGTTGGACAGGGCTGGCCGCCCCAACCATTCCATGGCTGCACATCATGGTACATACACTTATGTTATGTAAGGGCCCTAAAATTATGTTAAGATAAGACAGCATAATGAAAGCATAAGAAATTCATGCATTATGTTTTATGAAATTTTTTGCGCATTAGTAGTTGTACTTGCTGAGCGAAAGCTCATAATATATTTATATACTATAGGTAAGCATGCAAGTGTTAATATTTGACGCAAGACGGTGAAGCGGGGCAGAGCTAACTGTGAAACAGTGGAATTTGGAGACCGCTACGCGTTTTGTTATTTTAAAGTTATTAAAATATGTTGTATTTAAGTTAATGCTACAGTACTGATGAAAGTAAGTAAATAAGTAAATGAAAGTATGGGTATATGTATATATATATATATATATATAAGTTTATACAGAGATAGACTCTATTTTCAAGATGTTTAAAAAAAAATAAAAAATTTAGTCCTTATTTTTACATGTTAAGTTATTATGTTAAGTAAGTATGGTAACGGCCTACGTAAGGCGGGTCGTAACAGGAAGCTTCCCACATTATAAGTCTCCATCGTGACAGGAGGTCCATCGACCCCGTGACCACAAATATATTGTAACAAAGTGCCATCGTGTGAGGCATATCACATTTAAAATACTCTTCTCCCTCGTGATCATCGAGGAAGCTTCTCACATCGTAAGTCTCCATCGAGACATAAATGTAATAACCCAAAATTTTGATGAACTTGTGATTTCCTTAGATACAAGGAAAATCTAAGTCTGAATTTTATATGTCAATATGAAACTCATAATCTGAGTTGAATATCAGTATATGTTTGAGTTCTCGTTTAATTTGTTACGAGACTCAATAGTAGTTTGCTTAGTCAAGCATGAGGTCTTTTGATAAAAAAGGCAGACTAGGAATTTATGATTTTATGCCGGTCAATATTTGACTAGGTTGACCTAAGGTTTGACTGAGATGGTATTGCAGTGTAATTAACAGTATGGAAATTATACTGCGATAAACCGTCATTACGGACAAATAAGCAAGAATAAGGTTCAAGACCACCCTAGAAAAATCAAGCACATTATTTAAGACAATAAGGACTAAGTAGTTTCAAGTCCTAAGAAACAAAATCCATACGCAGTCCGGTTAAGAGCAGATAAATTCTGGACTATAGTCCATTACAACTATACTGTTATTAGTTGAAAACAGTATTTGAAATATCTGCATTAGTGTAAAGATGGATTGCATATTTATATTAATGGATTTTTGGAATCAAATAGATGACTAAGTAAGAATTGGAAGCCAAGTGTCTTAACCTTGGCCGGCCACCTCACAATGACCAAATTGCAAATATTTTATTCTTTAGGGGGCCAATGTGTAATTTTAAGAAAATTAAATAATTGGAAGCCAAGTGTCTTAACCTTGGCCGGCCACCTCACAAGGACCAAATTGCAAATATTTTATTCTTTAGGGGGCCAATGTGTAATTTTAAGAAAATTCTTTAGGGGGCCAAATTGCAAATATGTAAATTTTTATGATGGATTTTCCTAACTAAGCCTTCAAATCCAACTAGGCCAATGATCGGTTACAAGTTTAGTTATCATAGTTGCATTGGAAACCAAGGAAAATTAGCTAGGGATGAATTTGAAAGAATTTGTGAAATCTCAAGCTTCCAGATGGCCCTATATGGCCGGCCACCTCATGTGATCAATGAGCAAATATTTTGCTCTTAAGGATCCATATGCAAGTGTGGAAATAAGAATTTCACTAAAAATTGGAGGAATTGACATGACATGCTTCTGGACTTAGTGACTAAGCACACTAGCCTTGCTTTGTTGGCTAAGACCTTCCACATGACCCCTAAATAGCCGGCCACCACATTGATTCTATGAGCAAATATTTTGCTCTTGAGGACCAATATGCAATTTAGAAATAATAAATTACCTTATTTTATTGAGAACTTGACAAGTATGCTTCTAGTTTTGGTGAGTAAGCACATAAACTTTGCTTACTTGGCTAAGAGTTGAGCAAGACCTTCCACATGACCCCTAAATGGCTGGCCACCACATTGGTTCTATGAGCAAAGATTTTGCTCTTGAGGACCAATATACAATTTAGAAATAATAAATTACCCTATTTTATTGAGAGCTTGACAAGTGTGCTTCTAGCTTTGATGAGCAAGCCCTTAGCCTTGCTTACTTGGCTAGCTAGAGCAAGCATGACCCTCCACATATGGCCGGCCACCATAAGGAATGGACATGTCATGCTTCTAGCCTCGATAAGCAAGCAAGGCTAGGGTGCTTGCTTGGCTAAGTGTTATGCTAGAGCAAGTATGATCTTCCACATGGCTTTAGATGGCCAGCCACCATATGAGACCTATGAGTAAAAATGTTATTCTTGAAGACTATTATGCAATTCTAGAAGTAAAACTTTCACCTATAAATAGGTGGGGTTAGACCACCTTGTGGACATTTAGTGAGATCAAATTTGTAGCTCATATTTTAGTCTTCTCCCCTAGGAGCCGAGCAAAGAAAGAAAGAAAGAAAGAAAAGAAAAGTGAGAGAGAGAGAGAGAGAGAGAGAGAGAGGAAGGATTTGTTGAGACTTGAGAGAGAGTAAGAAGAAAATTTCTCAACCAAAGTATAGATCCACTCTCTTGGATCTTGAGGTAATTCTCTCCACTCTTTAGCTCTCCAATTAAGTTTTGATTCAAGGTTTAAGTGTATTTTCAAGTTGGGAATGTAAGAGCATAAGCTCACTTTTTAGTTTCATGCATTAGGGTTTATGGTAAGTGCTTGATTATGCTTGATTAGGGTTAATTGGCCTTGATTTATGGTTTGATGCATATTTTTGATGATATGCTTGACAGAAATTATGGTATGTGTGTATGCATAATAGGTGTTTGTTATATGTCCCCATATGTTAAGAAGAAGTATGTTAGGCATGGATGATAGAATGAGATTGGAAATAAGCTTGTATGATGAATTAAGGATGTAAACCAACCCTAAAACCCTAGTTTGGTACAAGATTACCACAGGGTTGCATGGGTATGAACCAATGCATGATTGCTGAAAACTTACGTAATGCACTGCATGTTTGTCCTAGGCTCACGGTTGCGACCATTTGAGGTAGTGTGCGCGTAATTTTACGTAAAACTTGACCTAAAACGAAACTGCCAGTTTTTGGGTAAAACTGGGCAGCTTTCTAGAAACGTGATTTTGAGGCTTTTAGAGGCCGAATTTGGAAAAACTCAAAACTATAAAGATGTAGAAAATTAAAAATCCTAGGGGCTAATAGGACAGATTTTGAAAAATAAGCTCCAAACGCTTCCGTTTTTGTGAAAACCCGAGCCCTGGTCTGCCCAGACCCTATGCATGGCCAGCCAGATTCAACCAGGGATATGAACACGTTAAATGCAGAATTAGGTTTTGAGTAAAACATGAAAGTTGTAGAATTACTCAATGTCTACAACTTTCATGAAGAAAGATTTTTCAAATTCTAAACAGATTATTAAGATAAAATTAGATCTTAGAAACTGTGTAGGAAACAGGAAATTCCTGTACAGGATTTTCAAAAAACAGTGCAAAAGCAGGAAATTCCTGCACATGCACTAATAACTGAAAATTAAGAAACTGTTTTCAAAAATTGTTTTTAGAGCTTGACAGTTTTTAACTATTTTTACTTAAAAGTTACGGTTTTATAAAAATACGGTTTTTATAAGGAATATAAAGTTTTACAAAAGCTTTTTAAAGAAAACTTGACAAAGTTTTGTCAAGAAAAGAGAAAATTAAATACTTGGGTCAAAAAGTATTTCGAAGGCATAATAACAAAAAGATAACCGATAGTAACCAGTTAGGATACCCAAGTTATTGGGTTGGGCCTTACCCTATGGTTACCGATAGTAACCTAATGGGGTAGTACTTTGAAAGTAATTAGGCCCTAGTAACCCAATAGGGTATCATTCAAAATTAGTTAGGCCCAAGGTTACTGATAGTAATCTAATAAGATACTATTCAAGTATTACTAGGCCTGGTACCCAGGGTTACCTGTAGTAACCCAACAAGATATTGTTTAAGTCTGGTTGGGTCATGAGCCCTAGGGTTACGGTAACTAACCGAACGAGTTATCATAAGAAGATGTAGGGGACATATAACTAGGGTTACTCATGGATGTTGGTTAGGATACCAGCATTTAATGATTATGATTTATAATAAGATAGGACAATCCTTACCTTACGTCCTTTTTGAAAACAGGAAGTTAACCTGTTGTTGCAATTGATAGGAGCAACAAACTCAGGATGTAACGTAACAAGTAAGTACAACTCCGCCTACAGCGTGAACAAAATGTTTTTGTTACATGGCATGTTTTTCAAGAAATCATATATTGATTTACATGATTTATATAAAATATGTTAGATGTTATGGTGCTTTATGTTATGATGTGTTATATTACGATGTTTTATGTTATGGTTTGTTATTATATTATGTTATATGTTTTGATATAGTGACATCATGAGGTATGTTCACTATTATTAAACTACATGGTAAGAACATATTTTTAAGTCATAAGATAAGACAAGCTAATGTTATTGTGTCATACCGACTTGCCACGAGGGCGGGTTTAAACGGCATGGTCCATGATTTGAGTTGGATTGGATTGGCTGCCCAAATCACTCCATGTTAAACAGTATGGTTCATGGTTTGAGTTGGAATTGGACTGGCCGCCCCTATCATTCCATGGTTACATGCCACGGTACGTGCACTCATGATATGTAAAGGACCCAAAACCAAACCAACATAAGAAAGCATAATTGATTCATAAGAAAGCATAATCGTTCCATGTATTCTTTTATTAAAATGTTTTACGGATTGAACGTTATATTTACTGAGCATAAGCTCATTACTTACGTTCATGCTGTAGGTAAGCAACCTACCGGCAATACCTGATGCAAGACTGTAGAGGGTTGGTACTGCAACTATGAAATATGGGATAGACACCGCCACGGGTTTTGGAAAATATGTTTTGTAAAGTATGTTTGTAAAATATGTTTATGTTATGATATGTTATAATAAAGTGATGGTATGGGTAAGGGAAAGTTCTCAAGTATGATGGCAACAAGTTGCCTCATGTCGTACCGACCCGCACTAGGATGGGTTTGGTCCACGGTTCGAATATGATAGCTTTCAAATGAAGTGTGAAAGCTCGGTACTCGAGCGAGTACATATAAATAAGTATGAGTACAAGTTAAGTTTTGGGGTTTGAGTTTAAAAAGAAAAAAAGAAAATTTACTCTGAACTTTTCAGTAAGTTTAAAGTATTTGAATTAATAATTAAGTTAAATAAGTACGAAGTCACGACCCTGCGTAGGTCGGGGCGTGTCAATAAAGGTCCGGAAGTCTCCATCGAGACACATTTCCTCAATTCTTAACAATAAACCCTTCACAAGTCACCAATAGATCATTTAAGCTACTCTCAAACTCATTTATTTCATAAAATGCATTTGATACACATCTTTCATCTTGTAGTGCATGAATGCTTATGCCATCATGATATGTAAACCGTATGCCTAAGTCTCGCTTTCAAATACATAATACATATGCATGACTTTTATGGTGACACAGATGAAATTCTACTTACCTCGTGATTGGATATTACATAAAAGAATTCTCGGGCTTTGTCTCAGGGGATCCGGTCTTCAACACCTTTGAAATATGGAGCAATTTAACCACTTAATTGTCACTTCAACAATTATTAACAATACCAGTACCAAAGAGCTCGTTTCCCTACAATGGACATTAAATTTAAGGCCTAGTTCTTTAAAAACTTTTGCCATAGTTTCCCCCTATATTTAAGTCTCCCCAAAGCTTAAATATCTCATACAACACCTGAAAAAAATATCATTTCTTCAAAAATATCCATAAATTACAAGACTATTACAAAATCACAATTTCCATTATTCACTGTCTAGTACCAGCCTTATTTTTAGGCCCATATCTCCCAATCCACAGGGAATTAATCGAAACAGTTTTAGGATATTTAGTCAACAGATAAAGGGAACAACTCTCAAAATTTCAACCCCAACAAAGCCCTGTAGCATATAGAAATAAATAAAATTCTGAACCGCAGTGAAAACTGACCTGAAACTGGACAAGTTCCCAAAACATGGGTAAAACCCTAATCTCCGAATTGAATTAGCTTTCACTGTTTTACAGAATTTAACCTAACATAAGAGGAGACATACCACTCAAAAATTACAGCTTAATTCCATAGCAAACCCTCTGAACCAATGTCCAAGAAAACAGAAACCGAAACTGCCCTTACCTTGGTACAACTAGGCTTTTCTTTGAAATTCTCCACCAAAATATTTATCAAACCACTCAAGATTGCTCTTAATTTCTCAAAACCCTAACTAAATATGGGGTTTAGAGACAAAGGAAGTCGGACTTGGTGGGCTTGAGCAGAAAATGAGTCACCTAGTTGCTTGTTAGACTTTAAAGTGCCAAGCACACACCTCAATTCCTTCACCATGAAGTAATTTCACCTAAGCTAGACTAGTGTCCTACTTTTCAGCTTATTCACCTCCTTAATGGGGTGTCGAATGCTCACACTAATCTTCAAATACTAACTAGGCCTTAACCAGCCAACTTACTTACCGAATGTGGTGTATACACTCGCACCGAAGATCCCGTACACCTAAAACCCTATCTTTGGATCCTTCACTATATTTGAGCTCCACAACTTATTTAATCCATTAAATTTCATAGATGCCACTATCATAAACTCCTTTTTCATTGGTCCACTTACCGGATCCACCTTAAAGGAACGGTATCATTCATCAATGCATTATATATGACTCAACACTAATGCACTTTGAAGATATAATGCACATTATGAACATGACAAATGCATTTCAATAGTCACTCAAACATATGATTCATATGCATGATATCATGAAAAGATACAATGCATTGGCCAACAAGTATGTGATAATTCTGGGCATCACATAAGCACGGTGACAGCCCTACGTGGTCGGGTCGTTACAAATATAGTGGAGCATGGTCAAAGCTCCAAGAACAAGAGGTTCAACAAGTCGAGGTCCAAACTGAGACCTAAAGGTGGAGTTTCTAAGAAACAGAAATTCCAAGGAAAGTGATTCAATTATGACAAAATGGGTCACAAGTCGGCAGATCGTAGACTGTCAAAAAGAAACAAGAAGAAAGAGGCCAATGGGGTGGTCGCCATCACCCAAGAGGTGTTTGACATCAGTCTTTGAGCTGTGGTTTCTGAAGTCAACATGATGGACTCCAACCCAAAGGAGTTGTGGCTAGATACTGGTGCAACCAGTCATATCTGTTCAGATAGAGCTGCATTTGCTGACTTAGTTCCTTTGGAAACGGGGGAGAAGCTGTTCGTGGGCAATTCTGCTACTTCTGAGATCAAGGGTCAAGGGACTGTATTCCTGAAGACGACATCCGAGAAGGAAGTGAAGTTGCACAACGTGTTATATGTGCCTGATATCCGGAAGAATCTTATTTCCGGAACAATGATGAGCTTACACGGCTTCAAGATGGTTTTTGAGGCCCGTAAAATAGTTTTGTCCAAATATAGAATGTATGTAGGGAAAGGTTATGTGAAAGATGGGATGTGAAAAATGTATGTAATTGCTGTTAAGCCCAAATCCATCAATAAGAATAAAAAGTCTTCTGCTTATATGCTTGAGTCTTCTAACTTATGGCATGATAGAATAGGACATGTTAATTTTGATACATTGCGTAGATTAATTAACTTGGATCACATACCCACATTTGAAATTGATTCAAAACATAAGTGTGAAACTTATGTAGAGGCAAAACAAACAAGGTCATCATTTCAAACAATTGAAAGGGATACTGAACCACTTAATTCATAGCGATGTTTGTGACTGAAAGTTTTTTCAAACAAGAGGTAGTAAAAAGTATTTTATCACTTTCATCGATGATAGCACACAATATTACTATGTGTATTTGCTTAAAAGCAAGAATGAGGCTATAGAGAAATTTGTTCTTTATAAGTAAGAAGTTGAGAAACAACTTAATAAGAAAATTAAGATGGTAAGAAATGACCGTGGTGGTGAATATGTGGAACTATTTAGTGAATTTTTTGCACAACATGGTATTATTCATGAGGTCACGCCACCTTATTCTCGTCAATCAAATGGTGTGGCTGAATGCAAAAATTGTACCTTAAAAGATATGATGAATGCAATGTTGTTAAGTTCTGGGTTGCTGTAGAATATGTGGGGGGAAGCCATTTTGTCAGCTAACTATCTTTTAAATAAGGTTCCCCGGAATAAAAATGATTAAACCACATACGAATTATGGAAAGGAAGGAAGCCTTCCTACAAATACTTGAGAGTACGGGGATGTCTTGCTAAAGTATTGGTACCCATGCCAAAGAAGATGAGAATAGGTCCTAAAATAGTTGATTGTATCTTCATTGGCTATGCCTATAACAGTAGTGTAACGACCCGCCTAACGTAGGCCGTTACCATACATACTTATAATATATGAAAATTTGGGCAAAATTTTTTTTTTATACAACTGATAAATATAACTTGACTTGGAAATTTGTTATTAATTACTTACATACATACATGTACTTATACATAACTACTTATGGTAGTAATGAAATCTTGTACTCAAATACAACATATTTAGCGTAGCATAATTTAACAAAAAGAAACATAGCGATTCCCGTCCCACAGTTTCACAGCTTTGCATTGCCATGCTCCACCGCCTTGTATCATGAAGTACTGCAGGGTTGCTTACCTACAGCATAAACTTAAAACATGAGCTTTCGCTCAGCAAGCACAACTATTTATCCACAAACACATCATGATATCATAATGCATGAACCATTTATGCTTTATTCCTGTTTTCATAAGTTAGCATAATTTTTGGGCCCTTACATAACATAACATAAATGTACGTACCGTGGCGCGCTGTCATGGAGTGGTTGGGGCGGCCAGCCCTGTCCAACTCAAACCATGAACCAAACCCGACCTAACGCGGGTCGATACGACATATAGCATTTTGCTTATATTGATGCTTAGAATCTTGTTCTTATCTTATTTCATACTTGAAATGTTGTTTCATATTCATAACCAGTTTCTTAACTGAAACTGGGATTTCATACTTTACTAAATAGCTTATCTTTAGTGAGCATACTTCGTGATGTTATAATATCCGATTATTCATCATATGAACATACATACTATAAACATACATCATATACCTCTTAACATGAACTTGAAAGCATACATGCCATACATTCATTATTCCTTGAATACATACATGCCATTCATACTTTAAATATTCATCATATCTTAAAAACGTACATACATACATGTCATAATACTTCTTATTCACATAACATCATGAACTTGATATCATACAGGCCATAATGTTTTATCATACTTATATCATCATAATTTGAAAACATACAACAAACAGTTTTCGTTTATGCTGTAGGCGGAGTCGTACTTACCGTTACTGCGCCTTGAATCAAAATTCTTCACTCAAACAGGTCGCTTTCCTATTTTCAAGAAATCATAGGATGAGTATCATCCTATCATAATAACATATGATTCTAGTTGCTAACTACAAATCCTAAATTTCAACTCCTTTTCGAAATTTAGTAAGAACTCTAATATTTTGAAAACCGGGTTCAAAAACAATTCATAAAGTTTGATTCTTTTCCCACAAATCTGTTTCGAATTTGGAAAATTTGTCTTCATGAAAGTTGTAGATCTTGAAGTCTCCTACAACTTTTGTTTTAACCTCAAACTTCAAATCTGTCTTTAACATGCTTATTTTTGCCTTTGAAAATTTTTCGACCAGACTTACTACTCATAATTTGGTCTCGGGTTTTAGAAGAAACGAAGGTCTTAAAGGCCTTATTTTCAAAAACTATCCATGCTGGCCCCTAGAATTTTTCCTTTTCTACAACTTTGTAGTTTTAACTTTTTTAAGATTCGGCTTCTAAAGGCCTCAAAATCTTATTTTCAGAAAAACTGTTCGGTTAGAAATTCTAATCAAGCATACTAAAACCTTAGTGCACATATCTTATAAAATTGAACTCATGATTATCCATACTAATCATTCTCTTAAATTCTAAATGAAGAACTAGAGGATAACAATATTAACCTCAAGTTCCACTGATGGAATTCTTTCACTAGGGTATTCAAATTTCCCTCAAACTTCCTACCCTAAAACGAAACTCTTTCTCTAGTTTTCTTTTCTTTCTTTTCTCTCCTCTCTTTGCTCGGCTTCTATGGGAGAATTTAGAGAGTTTGTACTGCTTAAGTGTGTGTTAGCTAACCAAATAAAATAGGAGAACCTTCACCTATTTATAGATGAAGCATAAATTTCTGAAATTGCTTACTAACCCCTAAAGGTTCAACAACTTGCTCTTTAGTCCATAGAAGAAACCAATTTGGTCTTGTCTTCTTGAAAGGTGGCCGGCCATTCTTGTTCTTCTTATGCCAAATAACCCAAGCTAGGGTGCTTAATCATGTTGGCTAGGAACCATGAGGTGTTCCTCTCTTAGTGTGGCCGGCCTTAGGTGGAGTTTGAGCATGCTTTTGCTTACCAACTAGCAAGGCTAGTAAGCTTACTAAGCTAGCCTAGGTGCATGAGGTGTCAAGGCTAAAAGAGTT
Organism: Ficus hirta; assembly: GCA_038430175.1. NCBI lineage: Eukaryota > Viridiplantae > Streptophyta > Magnoliopsida > Rosales > Moraceae > Ficus > Ficus hirta. Next base: position 17,687,775 of record CM076585.1, on the reverse strand, counting down.
CAAGAAATCCATCTTTTGTAATTTTATGCAATGGTCCTTAAAGCCAAAATATTTCTCCTTTAGTTCCTATGTGTTGGCCGGCCATTCTTGCTCCAAATTGCCAAGCAAGCTTAGCTAGAGTGCTTGCTCATCAAGGCTACAAGCTTGAGGTGGCATTACCTTGTGTTGGCCAGCCCTAGAGGTGAGATGTGTAAGCCTTGGTTTGCCAAGGGAGCTAGGCTAAGAAGTCTAGAGTGTTGGTTCATCAAGGCTAGGCCAAGGGATGTGTCAATGCCTTGGTCATCCATGTGAGCAAAGCTAGAATGGCTTACTAATCCTAGCTAGTCCATGAGGTGTCATTCTCTAATGATGGCCGGTCTTGGTGTTAGCTTAGAAAGGCCTTGGCTTGCCAAGTGAGTAAAGCTAGGTATACTCACTCACCAAAGCTAGGCTATGAAGTGTCACTTCCTTGTGGTGGCCGGCCCTTGGGTGGTGGCTTTGGTAATACATGAGCTTGCCAAGTGAGCAAGACTAGGGATGTTACTCACCAAGGCTACACCATGATGCGTTGCTTCCTTGTGGTGGCCGGTCTTTGGTGCCTAGGTGTGCAAGCCTTGGCTTGCCAAGGGTGCAAGGCTAGGGGGGTCTAGAGTGTCTTATCCTCATGTGGCCGGTTTTGAAGAAACCATGTGAAACAATTTGCTAATTGATCCATAACACAAAATCAACCAAGCAAATCAAAGTGTTTAATTACCAAACTTAGGGTATGATTTGTAAACTTTTTGTAACACCCCGACTTCCCACGCCGAGTCGTCACCTCACTTACATACTGAACTTAAACTTGCGGAAAATTTGGGGGGAAATTTTTTTTTTTTTTTTTTTAAACTTTATTTTAAAACTTTCAACTTGAACTTCATCCTCAAACTCATACTTACTGATAGGTACTTACTCGAGTACCAAACTTTCAAACCCTCCTTGAAGGCCATCGAAATCAAATTGTAGACCAAACCCGACTTAATGCGGATTGGATAAACTTTGTCATTCATACTTAAAACATCATGAAAATATGAAAACCCTTTTTCATTACAACATATTTTATAGAGTATATTTTTTTTCAAAATCCGTGGCAGTGTCCATCCCACATTTCACAGTCTGCAGCACCAGCCTTCCACAGTATTGCATCAGAGATTGCTGGCAGGTTGCTTACCTACAGCATAGACGTAAGACGTGAGCTTTCGCTCAGCAAGTACAACTATTACATCCGCGACGCAAAACACATATCATTATGCATGAACCAATTATGACCTCTTATGAATCAAATATGGACTCATAACTTAGCTTAGTTCTATTCCTTTACTTATCATGTGTGCTCGTACCGTGGTACATAGCCAAGGAATGGTTGAAGGCGGCAATCCGTATTAACTCAAACCATGAAACACAAAGTTTAACATGGAGTAGTTTAGGTAGCCATCCAATCCAACTCAAACCATTAACCATATCATTTAAACCCGCCTTTGTGGCAAGTCGGTACGACACAACATCTTACTTGTCTTGTTCTTACCATGTGGTTTAACATTAGTGAACATGCTTCATGATGTCACAATATTACAACATATAACATAACATAACCTCATTCATAACATACCATGACATGCCATACATACCATAACATATCATACCATAATATCACATGACATAACATACCATAACATTACACGCCATAACATATCATCACATGCCATAACATACCATCACATTAGGCAAGTAACAACAAAGGGCCTATGCTGTAGGCGGAGTTGTACTTACTTTTCTTGTTATGTCCTGCGCAATGCTGCTCCTGCTCTGAGTACAGCTGCAGGTTCCCTCCTGCTTGTTGAAGGACATAGGTGAGGTTCTAATTAGTATTGTGGAATATTGGTGATCTAACCAACATGCCTACATAATCCTAGTTGTATGTCCCTGATACTAGATGTCTTACTGGATTACAAATAGAAACCCAATTATTTTAAAAACAACCAAATATGGATTAATTCTTAAGAGGTTATGTTGGATACCCTTATGTGCTAAACCTTTATACATACCGTTAGGGTTAGGTTACCTTCCTAACCTTGTTACCTCAATTAACCCTATATCTTAGCCCAATTTATTAATCTTGGTATCCTTTAGGGTTATCTTGACTAACCCTTAAGGTTAATTGTAGTCAAACTCTTGGTCAACCAAAGTCAACTTTTGGTCAACTAAGGTCAACCCTATACGGGTCAAACTTGAGCTTTAGGCTTTGGCCCAGTAACTCGGATATCACTTCCGGTTATTACCCGTAATCATCTTGCTTACCCAATTTGGTTAAAAAATCCATTTTCCATTTCTTTGGAAACTTGGGTAAATTAACCTCAAAAACAATCTTTTACTTAACTCATAAAATTCATATTTTTGAAATAGGTTTTTGTAAAATCATTTAGGGCTGGAAACTGCCTTTCAAATAGTTTCCCTAGTCAAAACAGTGGTTTTGGGAAAGATACAATTTTTTTCCGAACTGTTTTTAGAAAATCCTGTGCAGGAATTTCCTGTTCCCTGCACAGTCTTTATAAAACCGTGTCAGTTTAAAGATCCATTCCAATTTTGAAAAAGTTTTCTTCATGAAAGTTGTAGCTCTCGAAAAATCCTAAAACTTTTGTGTTTTGATAAAAATCCATTTCTGCTTGTATTCTTGTCAGTTTTAATTTGAACTTTCTGGACGTGTAGACTAGGTCTGGGCAGACTAGTCTCGGATTTTTATAGAAACGGAGGCCATTGGAGCTTATTTTGGAAAAATGTCCACGCTGCTCCCTAGGAAAAACCCTTCTGAACAACTTTAATGTTTTACGTTTCACCCAGTTCAGCCTCTAAAAGCCTTAAATTTCCACTTTCCCGAAACTGGCCAGTTTGGAATCCAAATTGGCAGTTTCAGTTGTTAAGTCCGGTTTACGTCCTATTTCGCGCAAACTACCTCAACCGAACTTGCGGGAGCCTAGATAGCAAGCATGCAGTGTATTCTGTCATCCCACATGAACAATCATGCAGCTCAAACGGGTCCATGCAAACCAAACCCAAAAAAGCTCTAATCCTAGGTTTGCAAGGTTCTAACTTTTGCATCTCATTCAAACAAGCATCAATCATTCACCCTTAAGCTAGCAGCCAAGCATGCACTGTCTAGGGCAGATTTTGGACCAAGAAAATCAGGGGACACACAACCATTCACATCTAGCATGCAACCTATCGACCAACAAGCATAAATCAAGAAGCAAAGCACAAAATCAAACCATCCACCCTTAATCACCTAATCAAGCACATACTAACCAAACTAGGGCAAGAAATTAGGATGGACTTATGTCCTTACAAAACCAACTTGAAACACAAATAAAATTCCAAATTGAACTCAATGGAAGGATTAGGGCTCAAGGAAGTTACCTTAGATCAAAGTTAGGGTTTGAAAATTGCAACTCCCCTTCCTCCCTTGCCTTCCCTTGCCCATGGCTTCCACCTAGTTAGGGACCCAAAAATTTTCTCTTGGCTCCTTGGTAGATCCACACCAAAACCGACCATCCCCCTCCAAATGGGGTTCCAAATTTTCAGCCATACCACATGAAACATACACATAAATTTCTTGCTCCAAACTTAATAAAAACTTAGAGGTTTAGTGGTTTACCTTAACCTATTCAAGGTTTGCTAGCTTGGTTCCAATCATTTTTCCTTTTCCTTGCCACTACCCACAACCGGCTTCCCCTTGGCCTAGTGGTTCCAAAATTTTTCAGCCACTTGATGGCTGCCTCACCAAAGTCCGGCCACCACCTAGCTCAAATCCTTCCTCACTATTTTTTTTTTCTTTCTTTTCTTTTCTCTTCCTTTTTGGCTTTGGATTTTTGAGAGAATTTTTGGCCATAGTTTGGCTGTCTTTCTCAATTTTTCAGCCCCAAAAATCTGCCCATCTCATGGGTATTTATAGGCAAAAGGGGAACTTTTAAAAATTGCAATTTGACCCCTAAATTTTTGAAAAATTACCAAAAAGGCATGCAAGAGGTGGCCGGCCATCAACCTTGGAGAACAAGAAAGAATTTTCTAGAACAAGACACTTGTCTTTAAAGGCTTGGTTCATGGAATTATGATGTCATAAATCCAAATAAGATGATGTCATAAATCAAGAAGGTAGGTGATGTCATCCTAAGGCCTCGTTTGGCTACTTTTTGAAAAAGCAGTCCAATTTTAAGCTAACACAGATAAATCCAATACTGTGTTCACTAATACACAGTACAATTTAGTACTGTTTTGCTTGACTGCAGTCCAAAATTTACCTGTGTATTTTTGGACTGTAAAAATTTTTTCTTATTTCTTCAAACCTTTTTTGCCCTTGATATCCAACTTAGTGTGCTTGATTTTTCTAGGGTGGTTTCTTAGCTTATTCCATCTATCTTGTCCAAAAGATAATTTTCGCAGTATATTTCTCATACTGCTTATCCCATTACTGTATAGTCATACATTTGACTTTTTGGTCAACTTTGACTTTCTTGGTCAAACTTTGACCAACATGGAATCATGAAATTTATCACGCCATTTTCCTTAAAATGCCTTAGACTAGGCTCAGTAATCTATCGTTGAGTCTCGTAGCTAATTAACCGAGAACTCAAACTTATACCGATATTCTATTCCAAACATGACGTAGACTTAAGTTTTCCTCATTTAAAGGAAATCTAGAGTCATAAAAAATTCGGGTTATTACATCCTACCCTCCTTAAAAGATTTTCGTCCTCGAAAATTCGAATAATCCTAAGTGGCTTTTCTTCTAATCCACCATCAATCCATAACAAGTTACTATGGATTGAATAACTTGTTCATGTTCCCATTTTAATACCCTAATGGGATCATGTCTTTTATATAGAACCATAATCTTCTTTCTACATCATCATAATTCATTCCTTATACTCTCATGCTTTCATTTCATACCATTATACTTTCCTTTCATACTGCATCACAAGAACTATTTACATGAAAAACTGAGCAAGTATATCATATAACTTGCCATGTTTGAAAAGCATATATATAACTTTTCCATACTTTAAAAACATATCATATCACATAGCTTTTTCATATTTGAAAAGCATTTTGTGTTTTATTATCTTGTCTTAACATGTGGGCCCATAGTGTACGTACCAAATGCGCGCAGCCTCCAGACAAAGCTAGGGTTTGCAAGGTCCCTAACAGTTCTGGGAATTTTATAAGCCTTTGCGATTTTACGAAAGGTCTTATAAACTTGACCCTTCACGATCACGGACGGTCAAGATCACAACTGAAACATGTAGCCTCCACGATCACGGGAGGTTGGTACGACACCTTACTGTTACTTGTCTTTTCATGTATCTTAATATGTTCTTACATTTAAGATACTTTTTGGAATCTTTTCCAATTTAATCATGAAAATCAATAATAAATAGTATTATTGAAAACATATTACTGTTCAAGTGATGCAATGAAAGGTATCCTTGTATCAACTAGCTACTTGTTAGCTAGTAGAAACGTTCTTCTTGCCTTTAGCATTTCTTTTAAAGCTCAAAGGCATAATCATAGTTCTAAGGGATATCTAAAACTCCCAATCATCATCTCATAATTTCCATTACTTAAATGGTTGTCTACAGTCGACCTTAATCATCCATTATATGTCGACTTCAGGGTTGGTGCCATCGACCTTAACCTCGTTAACTTCATATCATCAAATCTCATAATCATCATCCTTATCATAAAAAAAATCATAGCCTAATAAATTGTTGTTGGTAGCATATTGCTTATTTGCTACCCCCAAACTAAGGCATCCTCAAAATTTTCCCCATGTCCAATATTTCTCTTATGGAGCAAAAGTTTCACAATCAGGAAACTTAACTTCCATAATCTCAATCCAATTCCTTAAATGGAAAGATCACTATACCCAAAATGAGGCGATAGGCTATCTAATCTTAGAGCCTACTCATTTCTTATTGCTATTCTAGCGATCATCATATCGTAAGCTTAGTTTATCCATCACGCTTCCACTGTGCGACTCTGATTTACTGGCAATAAAAGCCCATAAACTCGTTCGGATAAGCATGTCAGGCTGCAACATAGCTGACGTATCGTCTCATGTACATATCCTAGTACATCTTGATATCGCGGTAATACATGGGCGATCCTTGCTGTCGTCAAGAAATCCATTTAGGAATCTCCTCTCAAGATCTTCTTGGCCAAGGCTCCTTGCACGAGCTTCCTTGACTAGACATCGGCTCGACTGGCAAGCATATCCTGAAGATACGTCCCTGCATGACATAATCTGAGGAGGGTCTCCATATCGTGCATCCACTCCTTGAGTCTTATTGAAGATGCGAAGCTTATCCTCCATTCCTCGGAATGTCAACGGAGCCTCGTGGTCCTCTTTAGTCCGACCCAAATTTAACACCAGGTACATGCCATTATAATAATCTTATAAAACAAAGTAAGAAAATAAACTTATAAAACTGTGGTGCTGGCAGCAAAACTGTGAAATTGGATGGCAGGAACTCTGCTCTGATACCAAACTGTAACGCCCCGACTTCCCACGCCGGGTCGTCACCTCACTTACATACTGAACTTAAACTTGCGGAAAATTTGGGGGGAAATTTTTTTTTTTTTTTTTTTAACTTTATTTTAAAACTTTCAACTTGAACTTCATTCTCAAACTCATACTTACTGATAGGTACTTACTCGAGTACCAAACTTTCAAACCCTCCTTGAAGGCCATCGAAATCAAATTGTAGACCAAACACGACTTAATGCGGATTGGTACCACAAGAGGCAACTCGCTTGCCATACATACATAAACTTTGTCATTCATACTTAAAACATCATGAAAATATGAAAACCCTTTTTCATTACAACATATTTTATAGAGTATATTTTTTTTCAAAATCCGTGGCAGTGTCCATCCCACATTTCACAGTCCGCAGCACCAGCCTTCCACAGTATTGCATCAGAGATTGCTAGCAGGTTGCTTACCTACAGCATAGACGTAAGACGTGAGCTTTCGCTCAGCAAGTACAACTATTACATCCGCGACGCAAAACACATATCATTATGCATGAACCAATTATGACCTCTTATGAATCAAATATGGATTCACAACTTAGCTTAGTTCTATTCCTTTACTTATCATGTGTGCTCGTACCGTGGTACATAGCCAAGGAATGGTTGAAGGCGGCAATCCGTATTAACTCAAACCATGAAACACAAAGTTTAACATGGAGTAGTTTAGGTAGCCATCCAATCCAACTCAAACCATGAACCATACCATTTAAACCCGCCTTTGTGGCAAGTCGGTACGACACAACATCTTACTTGTCTTGTTCTTACCAGGTGGTTTAACATTAGTGAACATGCTTCATGATGTCACAATATTACAACATATAACATAACATAACCTCATTCATAACATACCATGACATGCCATACATACCATAACATATCATACCATAATATCACATGACATAACATACCATAACATTACACGCCATAACATATCATCACATGCCATAACATACCATCACATTAGGCAAGTAACAACAAAGGGCCTATGCTGTAGGCGGAGTTGTACTTACTTTTCTTGTTATGTCCTGCGCAATGCTGCTCCTGCTCTGAGTACAGCTGCAGGTTCCCTCCTGCTTGTTGAAGGACATAGGTGAGGTTCTAATTAGTATTGTGGAATGATGGTGATCTAACTAACATGCCTACATAATCCTAGTTGTATGTCCCTGATACTAGATGTCTTACTGGGTTACAAATAGAAACCCAATTATTTTAAAAACAACCAAATATGGATTAATTCTTAAGAGGTTATGTTGGATACCCTTATGTGCTAAACCTTTATACATACCGTTAGGGTTAGGTTACCTTCCTAACCTTGTTACCTCAATTAACCCTATATCTTAGCCCAATTTATTAATCTTGGTATCCTTTAGGGTTATCTTGACTAACCCTTAAGGTTAATTGTAGTCAAACTCTTGGTCAACCAAAGTCAACTTTTGGTCAACTAAGGTCAACCCTATACGGGTCAAACTTGAGCTTTAGGCTTTGGCCCAGTAACTCAGATATCACTTCCGGTTATTACCCGTAATCATCTTGCTTACCCAATTTGGTTAAAAAATCCATTTTCCATTTCTTTGGAAACTTGGGTAAATTAACCTCAAAAAAAATCTTTTACTTAACTCATAAAATTCATATTTTTGAAATAGGTTTTTGTAAAATCATTTAGGGCTGGAAACTGCCTTTCGAATAGTTTCCCTAGTCAAAACAGTGGTTTTGGGAAAGATACAATTTTTTTCCGAACTGTTTTTAGAAAATCCTGTGCAGGAATTTCCTGTTCCCTGCACAGTCTTTATAAAACCGTGTCAGTTTAAAGATCCATTCTAATTTTGAAAAATTTGTCTTCATGAAAGTTGTAGCTCTCGAAAAATCCTAAAACTTTTGTGTTTTGATAAAAATCCAGTTCTGCTTGTATTCTTGTCAGTTTTAATTTGAACTTTCTGGACGTGTAGACTAGGTCTGGGCAGACTAGTCTCGGATTTTTATAGAAACGGAGGCCATTGGAGCCTTATTTTGGAAAAATGTCCATGCTGCTCCCTATGAAAAACCCTTTTGAACAACTTTCATGTTTTACGTTTCACCCAGTTCGGCCTCTAAAAGCCTTAAATTTCCACTTTCCCGACACTGGCCAGTTTGGAATCCAAATTGGCAGTTTCAGTTGTTAAGTCCGGTTTACGTCCTATTTCGCGCAAACTACCTCAACCGAACTTGCGGGAGCCTAGATAGCAAGCATGCAGCGTATTCTATCGTCCCACATGAACAATCATGCAGCTCAAACGGGTCCATGCAAACCAAACCCAAAAAAGCTCTAATCCTAGGTTTGCAAGGTTCTAACTTTTGCATCTCATTCAAACAAGCATCAATCATTCACCCTTAAGCTAGCAGCCAAGCATGCACTGTCTAGGGCAGATTTTGGACCAAGAAAATCAGGGGACACACAACCATTCACATCTAGAATGCAACCTATCGACCAACAAGCATAAATCAAGAAGCAAAGCACAAAATCAAATCATCCACCCTTAATCACCTAATCAAGCACATACTAACCAAACTAGGGCAAGAAATTAGGATGGACTTTTGTCCTTACAAAACCAACTTGAAACACAAATAAAATTCCAAATTGAACTCAATGGAAGGATTAGGGCTCAAGGAAGTTACCTTAGATCAAAGTTAGGGTTTGAAAATTGCAACTCCCCTTCCTCCCTTGCCTTCCCTTGCCCACGGCTTCCACCTAGTTAGGGACCCAAAAATTTTCTCTTGGCTCCTTGGTAGATCCACACCAAAACCGACCATCCCCCTCCAAATGGGGTTCCAAATTTTCAACCATACCACATGAAACATACACATAAATTTCTTGCTCCAAACTTAATAAAAACTTAGAGGTTTAGTGGTTTACCTTAACCTATTCAAGGTTTGCTAGCTTGGTTCCAATCATTTTTCCTTTTCCTTGCCACTACCCACAACCGGCCTCCCCTTGGCCTAATGGTTCCAAAATTTTTCAGCCACTTGATGGCTGCCTCACCAAAGTCCGGCCACCAAGAAATCCGGCCACCACCTAGCTCAAATCCTTCCTCACTATTTTTCTAGAACAAGACACTTGTCTTTAAAGGCTTGGTTCATGGAATTATGATGTCATAAATCCAAATAAGATGATGTCATAAATCAAAAAGGTAGATGATGTCATCCTAAGGCCTCGTTTGGCTACTTTTTGAAAAAGCAGTCCAATTTTAAGCTAACACAGATAAATCCAATACTGTGTTCACTAATACACAGTATAATTTAGTACTGTTTTGCTTGACTGCAGTCCAAAATTTACCTGTGTATTTTTGGACTGTAAAATTTTTTTCTTATTTCTTCAAACCTTTTTTGCCCTTGATATCCAACTTAGTGTGCTTGATTTTTCTAGGATGGTTTCTTAGATTATTCCAGCTATCTTGTCCAAAAGATAATTTTCGCAGTATATTTCTCATACTGCTTATCCCATTACTATATAGTCATACCTTTGACTTTTTGGTCAACTTTGACTTTCTTGGTCAAACTTTGACCAACACGGAATCATGAAATTTATCACGCCATTTTCCTTAAAATGCCTTAGACTAGGCTCAGTAATCTATCGTTGAGTCTCGTAGCTAATTAACAGAGAACTCAAACTTATACCGATATTCTATTCCAAACATGAGCTAGACTTAAGTTTTCCTCATTTAAAGGAAATCTAGAGTTATAAAAAATTCGGGTTATTACACTTTTAATGACACTTAAAATCTTCTAATTTGCATAATACTTCTCAAAAACAAGATCCCTTGCTCAAAAAGCCATGATGTGGCCGGTTCCTATTGTGACACATGGAACAATGTGATTGGTTCTAGCTAGAGTTATCAAAAACAATCTTAACTTGTCTTCCTTGATTTCCAACCAAACTAACTAAACTAGAAATGGATCATTGACTTAATTGAACTAAGAAACTTTACTTAAAAAGTCCTTAATTCAAAAATTTACATAGTTGCTGATAAGTTTACAATTTTCTCCAAAATTGCACATTGGCCCCTAAAGGCAAAATATTTGCACTTTGGTCCCTATGAATTGGTCGGTTATGGTTAAGCCTTCAAACATTAAATTCTGACTAAATCCTTCCTTAGAAGACTTTTTAGCTCTAAAATCATGAACTTTTCTTAATTTGCAAATTGACCCCTAAACATAAAATATTTGCATTTTGGTCCATGTGAGGTGACCAATCATAGCAATGACACTTGTAATCAGAGGTGTCATCCTTAAAGGCCTTGTTTGGCTTATCTCCTAAATGCAGTCCATAATAACATAAATATTCATATACTGTTTTCAACTGATAACAGTATAATTAAACTGGACCATTGTCCTAAACTTTTCTGAACTGCATAAAAGATTTTCTTAAATTTATAAATTACTAACATAGAATCATAAAGCATAAATTTACCCTTTTTGACAAAAGGTCTTAAACTTACGTAACTAACTTATTGAATCTTTTAGCAAAAGATTCAACAACTTTTCATAGAAAACATATCATACATATAGCATAAAACAAACTTTGATTCTTAACTAAAGAAATCATAAGTTTACAAACAGGTTGGTTATTACAAGTAGTGCATATCGGTTTCTTGTGCATGAATCTAAAAACCCTGACATACACAAGAACACGATAATGGAATCTAGGAATGCATCGTTCTTCGAACATGTGTTTCCTTGTAATTCCAAGGAAGATGGTCCAAGTTCATCTAAATGAACATATGAAACTATTGAAGAAAATAGTCAGGACCAAGAGCAAAACTATGAAACTGAAAAAGAGGAAGAAAAGCCTAGACGAAGCAAAAGGGCAAGGATAGAAAAATTGTTTGGACCAGATTTTTTGACCTATATGCTAGAGGCTGAACCTCAAACTTATAAAGAAGCTGTAAGCTCCACCGAGGGTCCTTTATGGAAAGAAGCCATAAAGAGTGAAATTGATTCCATCATGCAAAATCACACTTGGGAGTTAGTGGATCTTCCTCCAGGAAGTAAACCATTAGGTTCTAAGTGGATTTTCAAACTGAAAATGAAGGCAGATGGAACCAATTGATAAGTATAAGGCCATACTTGTAATAAAAGGATATAGACAATGAGAAGGTATTGATTACTTTGACACCTATTCTCCCGTGACGAGAATAACCTCTATAAGAATGATTTTGGCGATTGCCGCACTGTGGAATCTTGAAGTCCACCAGATGGACATAAAGACAGCCTTTCTTAATGGAGATCTTGAAGACGAAATTAATATAGAACAACTCGAGGGTTGTATAGCTCTAGGACAAGAAAAGAAAGTCTACAAACTAGTGAAGTCCTTGTACGGACTTAAGCAAGCCCCCAAAACAATGACACGAGAAATTTGATAGTGTCATGATGACAAATGGGTTCAAAATCAATGAGTGTGACAAGTGTGTTATGTCAAAAATGTAGAAGACGGATATGTAATACTCTGTCTATATGTAGATGGCATGCTAATCACAGGTAGCTGTAACGCCCCGACTTCCCACGCCGGGTCGTCACCTTACTTACATACTGAACTTAAACTTGCGGAAAATTTGGGAGAAATTTTTTTTTTCTTTTAAACTTTATTTTAAAACTTTTGACTTGAACTTCATCCTTAAACTCATACTTACTGATAGGTACTTACTCGAGTACCAAACTTTCAAACCCTCCTTGAAGGCCATCGAAATCAAATTGTAAACCAAACCCGACTTAATGCGGATTGGTACCACCAGAGGCAACTTGCTTGCCATACATCCATAAACTTTGTCATTCATACTTAAAATATCATGAAAATATGAAAACCCTTTTTCATTACAACATATTTTATAGAGTATATATATATATTTTAAATCCGTGGTAGTGTCCATCCCACATTTCACAGTCCGCAGCACCAGCCTTCCACAATATTGCATCAGAGATTGCTGGCAGGTTGCTTACCTACAGCATAGACGTAAGACGTGAGCTTTCGCTCAGCAAGTACAACTGTTACATCCGCGACGCAAAGCACATATCATTATGCATGAACCAATTATGACCTTTTATGAATCAAATATGGATTCATAACTTAGCTTAGTTCTATTCCTTTACTTATCATGTGTGCTCGTACCGTGGTACATAACCAAGGAATGGTTGAAGGCGGCAGTCCGTTTTAACTCAAACCATGAAACACAAAGTTTAACATGGAGTAGTTTAGGTAGCCATCCAATCCAACTCAAACCATGAACCATACCATTTAAACCCGCCTTTGTGGCAAGTCGGTACGACACAGCATCTTATTTGTCTTGTTATTACCATGTGATTTAATATTAGTGAACATGCTTCATGATGTTACACTATTAAAACATATAACATAACATATTTCCTCATAACATAGCATACCACATCATACCTTAGCATACCATAACGCACCACATCCTACCTTAGCATATATAACACATTAAGCAGGTAGCACAACAAAGGTCCTATGCTGTAGGCGGAGTTGTACTTACCTCTCTTGTTATGTCCTGCGCAATGCTGCTCCTACTCTGAGTACAGCTGCAGGTTTCCTCCTGCTTGAATATGGACATAGGTAAGAGTCTAATTCTTGTTGTGGAATGTTGGTGTCCTAACCAACATGCCTACAAAATCTTAGTTGTATGTCCCCGATACCTGATATCTCACTTGGTCACAATTAGTTATCCTACTATTTGAGAATAATCGAACTTTGATTATTCCTTAAGAGGCTACGTTGGATAACCTCTTGGGCTTTATCCTTGTCTATAAACCATTGGATCACTTCAATTAACCCTATATCTTAGCCCAATTTATTTATCTTGGTATCCTTTAGGGTTATCTTGACTAACCCTTAAGGTTAATTGTAGTCAAACTCTTGGTCAACCAAAGTCAACTTTTGGTCAACTAAGGTCAACCCTATACGGGTCAAACTTGAGCTTTAGGCTTTGGCCCAGTAACTTGGATATCACTTCCGGTTATTACCCGTAATCATCTTGCTTATCCGATTTGGTTAAAAAATCCATTTTCCATTTCTTTGGAAACTTGGGTAAATTAACCTCAAAAAATCTTTTACTTAACTCATAAAATTCATATTTTTGAAATAGGTTTTTGTAAAATCATTTAGGGCTAGAAACTGCCTTTGGAACAGTTTCCCTAGTCAAAACAGTGGTTTTGGGGAAAGATACAATTTTTCCAAACTGTTTTTAGAAAATCCTGTGCAGGAATTTCCTGTTCCTGCACAGTCTTTATAAAACCGTGACAGTTTAAAGATCCACTCCGAATTTGGAAAACTTATCTTCATGAAAGTTGTAGCTCTGGAAAAATTCTAAAACTTTCGTGTTTTGAGAAAAATCCAGTTCTGCTTGTATTCTTGTCAGTTTTAATTTGAACTGACTGGTCGTGTAAACTAGGTCTGGGCAGACTAGTCTCGGTTTTCTGTAAAAACAGAGGCCATTGGAGTCTCAATTTGGGGAACGGTCCGCGTTGTCCCCTAGGAAAAACCCTTCTGAACAACTTTCATGTTTTACATTTCACCCAGTTCGGCCTCTAAAAGCCTTAAATTTCACTTTCCAGAAAACTGGCCAGTTTGTACCCGAACTGGCAGTTTTCATTCTTAAATTCGTTTTACGTCTTATTGTCGCAAATCTAACTCAACCGAACACGCGGGAGCCTAGATAGCATACATGCAGCGTTTTCTAACGTCCCACATGAATAATCATGCTACTCGAATGCGCCCATGCAAATCAAAATTAACATCACACATCAAACATATAAACCCTAATCAACATATCAAACACTTAACATGCAATAATTAAACTACCAACCAAAACCCTAATTAATCAAGCACAAACCCTAAAATTTCTAACTAGGGCAGCAATTAAAAGTGAGCTTATGCTCATACATATTCAACATGGAAATACACTTAAATTTCCAAATCAAAGCTCAATTAAAAAGCTTAGGGTTTTAGGGTTTACCACTAGGGTTTGGAAGTTGGTTCTCAAGCTTGGATTCCAACTTTTCCTCACTCTCCTTTGGCTGCCATCACAGCCGGCCTTTGCCCTCCAAATGGGTTCCAAAATTTCAGCCACCCTTGTTGGTTTCTCACCAAAATCCGACCATCACCTAGGCTAATTCCTTGTTCCACTTTTTTTTTTTTTTTTTCTTTTCTTCCTTTGGGTTTCGGTTTTGAGAGAAAATGGGTGAGGGAAAATTTTGCCATAGTTTGGCTTGTTTTTCCAATTTTTCCACTAAAATCCTCCCCCCCTTGCCTCTATTTATAGGTGAAACTTAAAGTTTCTACAATTGCATATAAGGGTTTAATGAGCAAAATATTTGCCCCATAACCCTCCCTAGGTGGCCGGCCATTCTAGGTGAGAATGAGCCAAGAATTTGCTTGCTCACCAAGCAAATTTCTTGCTTACCTCATCAAGCCTATGTCACCTTGCTTACATCACATGGCCTACATCATCAAGCTAAATGCTTGCTCTCCAAGGCACTCTTGACAACCGGCCATACAAGTGTGTGAGCCAAGAAATGGCTTGTTCACCAAGTTACTTGCTTACCAAGCTAACTACTTGCTTACCTCATCTTGATGACATCACCAAGATGACATCACTTGCTTACATCATCATTACATAATTTCCCTTCCTTATTCATGGAATGGCCGGCCAAGCCATTGGTTGTGAACCAAAAATTGGCTTGTTCAACAAGCTTTGTTTGCCTTGTTCACCAAGCAACCTATGCTTACATCATCTTGATGACATCACTTGCTTACATCACTTTGATGACATCATCATGCTTACCTCATGCTTACATCATATTTTTCAAAAATTACACTTTAGCCCCTAAGGACAAAATATTTACATTTTAGCCCCTGTTAGGTGGCGACTAAGGTGGAGCCACTTGGCTTCAATTCCATACATAATGGTCCACTTAATTCCCGAAAATCCCTAAATAAAAATGCAGTCCATTTCCTTACTAACACAGATAATATCAATATTGTTTTTCACTAAAAACGGTATTGTCATACGGGACTGCGTAAAGGATTTTCTTAGGACTTAAAACTATTTAATCCATACTGTTCTAACTAATGTGCTTAATTTTTTTTTTCTAGGGTGGTCTCATAGCTTATTCTTGTTATTTTGTCCAAAAAGACAATTTTAGCAGTATATTTCTCATACTGCTTATCCTATTATTGTACAGTCATACCTTTGACTGTTCTTGGTCAATCCTTTGACTTTTTGGTCAACTTTGACTTTCTTGGTCAAACTTCGACCAACATGGAATCATGAAATTTTATCATGCCATTTTCCTTAAAATGCCTTATACTAGGCTAAGTAATCCATCGTTGAGTCTCGTAGCTAATTAACCGAGAACTCAAACTTGTACCGATATTCTATTCCAAACATGAGCTAGACTTAAGTTTTCCTCATTTAAAGGAAATCTAGAGTCATAAAAATTCGGGTTATTACATCCTACCCTCCTTAAAAGATTTTCGTCCTCGAAAATTCGAATAATCCTGAGTGGCTTTTCTTCAAATCCACCATCAATCCATAACAAGTTACTATGGATTGAATAACTTGTTCATGTTCCCATTTTAATACCCTAATGGGATCATGTCTTTTATATAGAACCATAATCTTCTTTCTACATCATCATAATTCATTCCTCATACTCTCATGCTTTCATTTCATACCATCATACTTTTCTTTCATACTGCATCACAAGAACTATTTACATGAAAAACTGAGCAAGTATATCATATAACTTGCCATGTTTGAAAAGCATATATATAACTTTTCCATACTTTAAAAAAAAACATATCATATCACATAGCTTTTTCATATTTGAAAAGCATTTTGTGTTTTATTATCTTGTCTTAACATGTGGGCCCATAGTGTACGTACCAAATGCGCGCAGCCTCCAGACAAAGCTAGGGTTTGCAAGGTCCCTAACAGTTCTGGGAATTTTATAAGCCTTTGCGATTTTACGAAAGGTCTTATAGTCTTGACCCTTCACGATCACGGACGGTCAAGATCACAACTAAAACATGTAGCCTCCACGATCACGGGAGGTTGGTACGACACCTTACTGTTACTTGTCTTTTTATGTATCTTAATATGTTCTTACATTTAAGATACTTTTTGGAATCTTTTCCAATTCAATCATGAAAATCAATAATAAATAGTATTATTGAAAACATATTACTGTTCAAGTGATGCAATGAAAGGTATCCTTGTATCAACTAGCTGCTTGTTAGCTAGTAGAAACGTTCTTCTTGCCTTTAGCATTCCCTTTAAAGTTTGAAGGCAATCATAGTTCTAAGGGATATCTAAAACTCCCAATCATCATCTCATAATTTCCATTACTTAAATGGTTGTCTACAGTCGACCTTAATCATCCATTATATGTCGACTTCAGGGTTGGTGCCATCGACCTTAACCTCGTTAACTTCATATCATCAAATCTCATAATCATCATCCTTATCATAAAAAAATCATAGCCTAATAAATTGTTGTTGGTAGCATATTGCTTATTTGCTACCTCAAAACTAAGGCATCCTCAAAATTTTCCCCATGTCCAATATTTCTCTTATGGAGCAAAAGTTTCACAATCAGGAAACTTAACTTCCATAATCTCAATCCAATTCCTTAAATAGAAAGATCACTATACCCAAAATGAGGCGATAGGCTATCTAATCTTAGAGCCTACTCATTTCTTATTGCTATTCTAGCGATCATCATATCGTAAGCTTAGTTTATCCATCACGCTTCCACTGTGCGACTCTGATTTACTGGCAATAAAAGCCCATAAACTCGTTCGGATAAGCATGTCAGGCTGCAACATAGCTGACGTATCGTCTCATGTACATATCCTAGTACATCTTGATATCGCGGTAATACATGGGCGATCCTTGCTGTCGTCAAGAAATCCATTTAGGAATCTCCTCTCAAGATCCTCTTGGCCAAGGCTCCTTGCACGAGCTTCCTTGACTAGACGTCGACTCGACTGGAAAGCATATCCTGAAGATACGTCCCTGCATGACATAATCTGATGAGGGTCTCCATATCGTGCATCCACTCCTTGAGTCTTATTGAAGATGCAAAGCTTCTCCTCAATTCCTCGGAATGTCAACGGAGCCTCGTGGTCCTCTTTAGTCCGACCCAAATTTAACACCAGGTACATGCCATTATAATAATCTTATAAAACAAAGTAAGAAAACAACTTACAAAACTGTGGTGCTGGCAGCAGAACTGTGAAATTGGATGGCAGGAACTCTGCTCTGATACCAAACTGTAACGCCCCGACTTCCCACGCCGGGTCGTCACCTTACTTACATACTGAACTTAAACTTGCGGAAAATTTGGGAGAAATTTTTTTTTTCTTTTAAACTTTATTTTAAAACTTTTGACTTGAACTTCATCCTTAAACTCATACTTACTGATAGGTACTTACTCGAGTACCAAACTTTCAAACCCTCCTTGAAGGCCATCGAAATCAAATTGTAAACCAAACCCGACTTAATGCGGATTGGTACCACCAGAGGCAACTTGCTTGCCATACATCCATAAACTTTGTCATTCATACTTAAAATATCATGAAAATATGAAAACCCTTTTTCATTACAACATATTTTATAGAGTATATATATATATTTTAAATCCGTGGTAGTGTCCATCCCACATTTCACAGTCCGCAGCACCAGCCTTCCACAATATTGCATCAGAGATTGCTGGCAGGTTGCTTACCTACAGCATAGACGTAAGACGTGAGCTTTCGCTCAGCAAGTACAACTGTTACATCCGCGACGCAAAGCACATATCATTATGCATGAACCAATTATGACCTTTTATGAATCAAATATGGATTCATAACTTAGCTTAGTTCTATTCCTTTACTTATCATGTGTGCTCGTACCGTGGTACATAACCAAGGAATGGTTGAAGGCGGCAGTCCGTTTTAACTCAAACCATGAAACACAAAGTTTAACATGGAGTAGTTTAGGTAGCCATCCAATCCAACTCAAACCATGAACCATACCATTTAAACCCGCCTTTGTGGCAAGTCGGTACGACACAGCATCTTATTTGTCTTGTTATTACCATGTGATTTAATATTAGTGAACATGCTTCATGATGTTACACTATTAAAACATATAACATAACATATTTCCTCATAACATAGCATACCACATCATACCTTAGCATACCATAACGCACCACATCCTACCTTAGCATATATAACACATTAAGCAGGTAGCACAACAAAGGTCCTATGCTGTAGGCGGAGTTGTACTTACCTCTCTTGTTATGTCCTGCGCAATGCTGCTCCTACTCTGAGTACAGCTGCAGGTTTCCTCCTGCTTGAATATGGACATAGGTAAGAGTCTAATTCTTGTTGTGGAATGTTGGTGTCCTAACCAACATGCCTACAAAATCTTAGTTGTATGTCCCCGATACCTGATATCTCACTTGGTCACAATTAGTTATCCTACTATTTGAGAATAATCGAACTTTGATTATTCCTTAAGAGGCTACGTTGGATAACCTCTTGGGCTTTATCCTTGTCTATAAACCATTGGATCACTTCAATTAACCCTATATCTTAGCCCAATTTATTTATCTTGGTATCCTTTAGGGTTATCTTGACTAACCCTTAAGGTTAATTGTAGTCAAACTCTTGGTCAACCAAAGTCAACTTTTGGTCAACTAAGGTCAACCCTATACGGGTCAAACTTGAGCTTTAGGCTTTGGCCCAGTAACTTGGATATCACTTCCGGTTATTACCCGTAATCATCTTGCTTATCCGATTTGGTTAAAAAATCCATTTTCCATTTCTTTGGAAACTTGGGTAAATTAACCTCAAAAAATCTTTTACTTAACTCATAAAATTCATATTTTTGAAATAGGTTTTTGTAAAATCATTTAGGGCTAGAAACTGCCTTTGGAACAGTTTCCCTAGTCAAAACAGTGGTTTTGGGGAAAGATACAATTTTTCCAAACTGTTTTTAGAAAATCCTGTGCAGGAATTTCCTGTTCCTGCACAGTCTTTATAAAACCGTGACAGTTTAAAGATCCACTCCGAATTTGGAAAACTTATCTTCATGAAAGTTGTAGCTCTGGAAAAATTCTAAAACTTTCGTGTTTTGAGAAAAATCCAGTTCTGCTTGTATTCTTGTCAGTTTTAATTTGAACTGACTGGTCGTGTAAACTAGGTCTGGGCAGACTAGTCTCGGTTTTCTGTAAAAACAGAGGCCATTGGAGTCTCAATTTGGGGAACGGTCCGCGTTGTCCCCTAGGAAAAACCCTTCTGAACAACTTTCATGTTTTACATTTCACCCAGTTCGGCCTCTAAAAGCCTTAAATTTCACTTTCCAGAAAACTGGCCAGTTTGTACCCGAACTGGCAGTTTTCATTCTTAAATTCGTTTTACGTCTTATTGTCGCAAATCTAACTCAACCGAACACGCGGGAGCCTAGATAGCATACATGCAGCGTTTTCTAACGTCCCACATGAATAATCATGCTACTCGAATGCGCCCATGCAAATCAAAATTAACATCACACATCAAACATATAAACCCTAATCAACATATCAAACACTTAACATGCAATAATTAAACTACCAACCAAAACCCTAATTAATCAAGCACAAACCCTAAAATTTCTAACTAGGGCAGCAATTAAAAGTGAGCTTATGCTCATACATATTCAACATGGAAATACACTTAAATTTCCAAATCAAAGCTCAATTAAAAAGCTTAGGGTTTTAGGGTTTACCACTAGGGTTTGGAAGTTGGTTCTCAAGCTTGGATTCCAACTTTTCCTCACTCTCCTTTGGCTGCCATCACAGCCGGCCTTTGCCCTCCAAATGGGTTCCAAAATTTCAGCCACCCTTGTTGGTTTCTCACCAAAATCCGACCATCACCTAGGCTAATTCCTTGTTCCACTTTTTTTTTTTTTTTTTCTTTTCTTCCTTTGGGTTTCGGTTTTGAGAGAAAATGGGTGAGGGAAAATTTTGCCATAGTTTGGCTTGTTTTTCCAATTTTTCCACTAAAATCCTCCCCCCCTTGCCTCTATTTATAGGTGAAACTTAAAGTTTCTACAATTGCATATAAGGGTTTAATGAGCAAAATATTTGCCCCATAACCCTCCCTAGGTGGCCGGCCATTCTAGGTGAGAATGAGCCAAGAATTTGCTTGCTCACCAAGCAAATTTCTTGCTTACCTCATCAAGCCTATGTCACCTTGCTTACATCACATGGCCTACATCATCAAGCTAAATGCTTGCTCTCCAAGGCACTCTTGACAACCGGCCATACAAGTGTGTGAGCCAAGAAATGGCTTGTTCACCAAGTTACTTGCTTACCAAGCTAACTACTTGCTTACCTCATCTTGATGACATCACCAAGATGACATCACTTGCTTACATCATCATTACATAATTTCCCTTCCTTATTCATGGAATGGCCGGCCAAGCCATTGGTTGTGAACCAAAAATTGGCTTGTTCAACAAGCTTTGTTTGCCTTGTTCACCAAGCAACCTATGCTTACATCATCTTGATGACATCACTTGCTTACATCACTTTGATGACATCATCATGCTTACCTCATGCTTACATCATATTTTTCAAAAATTACACTTTAGCCCCTAAGGACAAAATATTTACATTTTAGCCCCTGTTAGGTGGCGACTAAGGTGGAGCCACTTGGCTTCAATTCCATACATAATGGTCCACTTAATTCCCGAAAATCCCTAAATAAAAATGCAGTCCATTTCCTTACTAACACAGATAATATCAATATTGTTTTTCACTAAAAACGGTATTGTCATACGGGACTGCGTAAAGGATTTTCTTAGGACTTAAAACTATTTAATCCATACTGTTCTAACTAATGTGCTTAATTTTTTTTTTCTAGGGTGGTCTCATAGCTTATTCTTGTTATTTTGTCCAAAAAGACAATTTTAGCAGTATATTTCTCATACTGCTTATCCTATTATTGTACAGTCATACCTTTGACTGTTCTTGGTCAATCCTTTGACTTTTTGGTCAACTTTGACTTTCTTGGTCAAACTTCGACCAACATGGAATCATGAAATTTTATCATGCCATTTTCCTTAAAATGCCTTATACTAGGCTAAGTAATCCATCGTTGAGTCTCGTAGCTAATTAACCGAGAACTCAAACTTGTACCGATATTCTATTCCAAACATGAGCTAGACTTAAGTTTTCCTCATTTAAAGGAAATCTAGAGTCATAAAAATTCGGGTTATTACAGTAGCAATGATCGGATGATCAAATCTATCAAGGACATGTTGAATTCAAGATTTGACATGAAAGACATGGGACTGGCTGATGTAATAGTGGGAATTAAAATCATAAGGTCACTTAATGGTCTTATATTGATTCAGTCATACTATGTAGACAAGATATTTGATAAATTCAATAAAGATGACTCTGGTTTGGCCAGAACTCCAATTGATTTAAATCAACATCTATCCGAAAATAGAGGAGAAAGTATATTTCAAGTGGAGTATACTAGAGTGATAGGGAGTCTAATGTACTCAATGAGTTGTACAAGATCAGACATTGCTTTCGCTGTGAATAGTTTGAGTAGGTTCACGAGTAATACAGGGGTTGACCACTGGAAAGAAATTGTTAGAGTACTTAGGTACTTACGATATACTCATGACTATAGGATGCATTATACTAGATTTCCTACTGTTCTAGAAGGATATTTAGATGCAAGCTGGATATCTAATATACATGATTCTAAGGCCACCAGTGGATATGTGTTTACTCTGGGAGGTGTAGTAGTATCAGGAAAATCTTCTAAGCAGACGATGATAACTACATCCATGATGGAATCTGAGTTTGTAGCTTTAGATAAAAGCGGTGAAGAGGCTGAATGGCTACGACAGTTCTTAGAAGATATTTCAGAATGGCCGAAACCTATGCCTACAATATGCATATATAGTGATAGTCAATCTGCCATTGGTAGGGCATAGAATGTTATGTATAACGGTAAGTCAAGACATATTCGTCGTCGACATAATATCATTAGACAATTAATCTCAACTAGGGTCATAACAATTGACTATGTAAAGTCAAAAGATAATATTGCGGATCCGTTAACCAAAGGGTTGAATAGAGATCTAGTTGAGAAATCATCAAGTGGAATGGGACTTAAGCCCATGATATAATAGGTCGAAACAGTGGAAATCCAACCTAATTGACTGGAGATCCCAAGATCTAAGTTCAATGGGATAACTAAACTGTATAGACCGAGTAGAATCATTGTGGGGGTTACCCTCCAGCCTAATCCTGTAATGAAAATAGTGATACCCGTACGAGATAGGTTAAGCTATGCTTTTAATGATTCTTAAGCTTCGGAAGTCCGAACGGAGTAATGCGGGATACTTTTGATTAAGAAATCACCTATGTGAGAGGGAAGTGGGGCCACTTCAAAGGAGAATAGCTAAGGCTCAATTCTTTAAAAAACTCTTGCAGAACCAGGATGATGTCCATGACTAAAATGGACATAACAATGAGAACTGAAACTGTGTCAAGAAAATATCTGTGTGAGGTATACTATCATTTACACAAGCAGTAGGACAATTCAAGGATATCGCATCTACTGATCAGCCAGTAAAGTAAATATACTTTCAAAAGGGAAGGTTCAAGGGTTAACGCCTACCTATCCTATGCAGATATTAACCGCAGAACTCTATCACCATGTAGTATCTTTTGTTTTCCCTCGTCGTTCGTCAATTTCATTCATGTGGGGGATTGTTGGAAAAATGGTTTTAAACCATTTTGAGGAGCCATTTTGAGGTCCAAATTTAAGTGAGACCTACTTAGTAAAAGTAACGGGTCTTGGTGGATTTGTGTTTTCCGTCACGAGGAGATCGAAATCATATATTCATACGGTCAAAATGGTATTCGGGTGAA
The DNA here is from genome assembly GCA_038430175.1 of Ficus hirta. NCBI lineage: Eukaryota > Viridiplantae > Streptophyta > Magnoliopsida > Rosales > Moraceae > Ficus > Ficus hirta. Next base: position 17,664,199 of record CM076585.1, on the reverse strand, counting down.
TAAGAAATTGATGCTCAAAGTGTGCCCAATGGAATAGAATTTTGTTGGAAACTTGCTTATAAATGTGGAGTCCCACATTGCTTAGGCATAAAGGCTTGATGGACTTTACAAGAATTTGCAATTGTGGACTTAGATAAGATGGTGTACCCAAGAGGCTCTCTCACACGTAGGGGGGAGGGGGGTGCTAATCACCAACCCAGTAAGTTAGGGGCCCAATGTGTGCGCCCGTACGACGTGGGTAACGCAAATGTCTGTCCATCGAGCTTGCTCTCACATGGGCTTTGTTTTGTAATTTTTTTTTTCTCTTTTCAACATAAATTCAGATTTTTTTCTCTCCATAATATCAACAGCCATCTGTTGATATTCCATGGCTTTCGTGCAGTTTAATATAGGTATTAGTGCATGATTAATCCAAAATTAATCAAAAGATTAATGGATTGTATTATTTCTCATTAATCCGGATTAAAACCTATTGATTTTGGTTTTGTAACATCTCCTCTTGATGCCTATAAAAGGAGGCCTCCACAAACTTGATGAACACACAAAAACACACAACACAAGTTCTTTGTTCTCTCTTGTTTTCTCTGTTCTAGGCGGTTTTCTCTTGTAATGGATACTTGTATTTTTGGTGATAGAGGGAAGGCTTTGGTTTCAAGTTCGCCGGAAGTGGTTTTTGATCATACTAGACTACCGTTGTTTGTCATTGTATACTGCGAGATAGACGTCCATTGAATCCTCGCACACTTACCGGAGGGGACGAATCTATTTTAAGAAAAGCGTGTCTCACATGCCTCGACGATCTTTTTCTTTGTGTTGTTTCATTCAAATTAAGGTTGAATTTCGGTTGTAACAATTTTTCTTTATATTAACTTGAATCACTTGTTCGTTGTTTATGCTCAATTATTTTCTAACAAAAAAATACTAAAACGACAAATCTGTGTTGCTTAAAATGACTCACATGTATCCGTTACGTTGTTTCCCTTTATCATTACGTTAACTTACTATTATAATACTTCTACCAGATAATTTAAAAACTATTTCTGAATCTAAATTTACAAATTTATCCTGATTAGATTTACAATTATACCTAACAAGTTAACTTTTTTAATTGACCACAGACAAAATTATCATCATTATTATATTAAATTACACTTAGAATTTTGTGAAAAACAAAAAGCACTAACTTTTTATGACCGGTCAAAAGTAACAAAATTGATACGACTTTTGTACTTCATGTCTTTCTCTTTCTTAAAGGATGGGTTCCGTAAAAAGTGCTTCACGGACCGTTGAATTATCCTATATACATTACATATAATATATTATATAGTATATATTATATATAATGTATATATATGTACGTTTTATCATTTCTTTCCCAGTCAAGGCCACACACCGTTTCCCTTCCCTTCTGCCAACAGCCGAGATTCCATTTATTTGGGATGCTCAATCTCAAGCTTCAAGGCCTTTTGCCAACAAAGAAAAAAAAAAATATATATATATATATATATATATATAGCTATATGCATATGTTGTACGTAGAGGGCATAAGACCCAAAAGTTCCATGTTAGCTAGAACCCCCGACCTACATAGGGTCGTTACTATATTTACTTAAACTAAACTTATTTGAAAATTTGAGAATAATTTTTTTTTAAACATATATAAATAAGCTTTCCAGGTACACAAATTACTTATTTATCATAATAAGAAGTCATACATAATCTTTACATTTAACTTGAGTCTTCATACTTCATATGTACAGTACGACATAATTTATTCTAAAACATATATATATACATATATCTTTGTTCAAAAGAATTTGTGAAAAAATTTACGTAGTGGTATCACACACCGCCCTTCTCTTGCCGCATCATCCGCATAGCCCACCAATTAAGCTGCAGGCTTTTTACCTACAGTATGAAATATACTGATGAGCTTTACACTCAGCAAGTACAAACTTAATCTAACAAAAACATGTCAAGCATCATGTAACTTATGCATGATCCATTTATGATCAATTATGAATCTCTTATGCTCCATTATGAACTTATTATCAACTTATTATGAACTTAGTATCTTCCTTAACTTGTGGGCCCCTTGTGTACGTACCAGATGCGCGCATTCCACAGAAAGTTAAGATTGGCAAGGTCCCTAACAATTCTGGAAATCATATTCTTAACCCTTCACGATCTGGCGGAAGGTCTTAACATCTTGAACTTGAAACATGTATAGTCCTCCACGATCTGGCGGGAGGTTGGTACGACACCTTGCTTGTCTTATCTCATGACTTAAAACATGTTCTTACCATGTGGTTTAATATTAGTGAACATGCTTTATAATGTCACTATATCGTAACATGTAACATAACATAATATCAACCATAACATATACATACACATGGCATATATTGGCATAACATAGCATACAAAAACATATCATAGTTGAAAATAGTATTTACTATTTTCCATATTGTAGGTGAGGTTTGTACTTACCTGTTATGCTATGTCCTAGGTTTTGTTGCTCCAAATCAGGTTGTAACAACAGGTTACATCCTGCTTTTTAAAAAGGACGTAAAGTAAGGATCGTCCTATCTTATCATAAAATGTTAGTATCCTAACCAACATCCATGAATAATCCTAGTTATATGTCCCCCACACACACTCATGATAACTTATTTGGTTACTAAATGTAACCCTAAACAGTATCTTGTTTAATGTGTTAATGAACTTTGGGTTCAAGGCCCAATCATATCATACCTAGTATCTTATTAGGTTACTATTAATAACCCTAAGTGTAAGCCCAAGTCATATTTGGATCAAAACCCTATTGTGTTACTAAGGCCCAATTTTTAAAGCTATGTCCTATTAGGTTACTATTGGTAACCATGGGCTTTAGGCCCAACCCAGTAACTTGAGTATCCTACTCGGTTACCGTTGGTCATCGTACTGTTATCGTGTTTTCAAGATAGCTTTTGGCCCGTTTATTTATCTTTCTCTTCTCTTGATAAAACCTAGGATTTATTGTCCAAATTTTTCCTTGTATAAAAATCCTTGTGTAATTTTCAATCTTTTTATAAAACTGTAATTTTTCTTGAGTAAGGGCAATAAACTTGTCAAGTTTTGAAAGCTATCCTTGAAAACAGTTTCATGCTACCAGTTATTAGTGTATGTGTAGGAATTTCTTTTTCCTGCACTGCTTTTGAAAATCCTGTGCAGAAATTTCCTGTTTCCTGCACAGTTTTTAGAATCTAGTTGTATCTAAGAATCTGTTTGGATTTTGTAAAAGTTTTCTTCACAAATGTTTTAGCTCTTGAAAAACCCTACAATTTTTGTTCTTTGCTCTAAAGCCAGTTCTGCATTTAACCTACTCAGTTTCCTTGTTGAACCTGCTTGGCCGTGTACAGGGTCTGGGCATGACCAGGCTCGGGTTTTTGTAAAAACAAAGACTATTGGAGCCTTATTTTTAAAAACCGTCCAAGTTGCCCCCTAGTATTTTCCATTATCTACAACTTTGTAGTTTTAACTTTCCTCAAATTCGGCCTCTAAAGGCCTCAAACTCTGGTTTCCAGATTACTGCCCAGTCTTGATCCGAGACTGGCAGTTTTCATCTTAATTGTTTCTTACGTAAAATTACGCACACACTACCTCAAACGGTTAAAACCGTGAGCCTACATCAAGCATGCAGTATGTTATCTAACATTTTCATTGCCATGCATTCACTTTTCATTCATACAATCTTCATGCAAACCCAAATAGTAATCTATACCAATTTAGGGTTTTAGGGTTTTCTCTAACCCTCCTTGCATCATACATCATAATCAACATAATCAATCACACTATACATCTTCTTGAGTGTGTGCGGACATACTACAAACACATACTAGGCATTCATACATACTATACATACTCTAACACATAACATCATAAACATACATCAACCCATAAATCAAAACCACTAAACCCTAATCGAGCACAAATCTAAGCAAATCTAAGCTACTACATGAAAAATAAAATGAGCTTATGCTCTTACATACCCACATGAAATACACATAAATCTTGAATCAAAACTTAATTGAAGAACTAGAGGGTGAAGAGAATTACCTCTAGATCTTGAGTGGTGAATCTACTCCTTGGATTGAAAAATTTCTTCCTCACCTAACCTACACACAATCCGGCCACTAACCTCTTTTTTTCTCTTTGGGTTCGGTTCCTAGGGTGAGAGGGAGAGAGTTGAGTTGAAAATGAGCCAGAGTTTTGGGGTAGATTCACATAAAATGAGCCAAAAACCCACCCCCCCCATCACCTACTTATAGGTGAAAAATATTTTCTTTTTGGATTTATTTTTATTCCCAAAATTACATATTAGTCCTTAAGAGCAAAATATACCCCTAAGAGGTGGCTGGCCATTGAGGTGCATTGGAGGCCAAGTAAGCCTTTCATGTTCATGCATCTAGTCATCCAATCAAAAACTACCAACAATTTATTCCATTTTTTCCAAAAATCCCAAATTCACATATTTATCTTTTCTTACTTGGGCTCCAAGTGATGCCTTGCTTACCTCACCATGCTTACCTCATCAAGCTTACTTTTCTTAAAATTACACTTTGGCCCCTAAGGACAAAATATTTGCACTTTAGTCCCTGTAGGTGGCCGGCTATGGTGGAGCCACTTGGCTTCCAATTCATACGTAATTATCCACTTGATTCCAAAAATCCATTAATATAATTATGCACTCCATCTTTGTACTAATGCAGATATTACCAATACTGTTTTCAACTAATAACATGTAACGACCCGCCTAGCACAGGTCGTCACTATACATACTTACTTAACGTACTTACTTACTAAGCATAATTAGCGGAAAAATTTTTTTTTATACGGTGCGAACTCACACGAATACGTACGTACGTAATAACGTTTACTAAATAAAAGTATTTGGGCGTAAAGTAATGCGCATAAGATAATATACATAAAATAACAAAACGCTAGCAGCTATCATTCCCACATTTCACAGCTCGCCCTGCCACGCTCCCCCATCTTGTATCAGAGATTGCCCGTAGGTTGCTTACCTACAGCATAGACGTAAGACGTGAGCTTTCGCTCAGCAAGTACAACTATGACATCCGCGACACAAACAATTACTAACATAACACAACATAGCATAGCATGACATAACATAGTATAGCATAACATAATATAGCATAGCATGACATAACATAGCATAGCATAACATAACATAATCATGCATGATACCGTTTATGCTTCATTATGCTCTCTTATTCTTTCATAACTTATCTTGCTTATCTTAACATACTTATGGGCCCCTTAACATAAGTGTCCGTACCGGGCGCGCAACTATGGAGTGGTTGGGGCGGCCAGCCTATTTCCAACTCAAACCATAATCCAACCCGACCTAACGCGGGTCGGTACGACACAGGCAAGCTCGCTTGCCATCATACTTGCTTTTCATAATCACATACTTGATCTTGTTCTTACTTAAGAATTGGTGAACATACTTCGTGATGTCACTCATACATAAGTTATAATCATATCTTAAACTTTGCATATCACATATCATATGATACTTCACACCATAATCCTAGCATATTACATATCGTATCCTAGAATCACATGTTCCTAGCATACCTTATCTCACACATCAGAACATACATCAAACATACTTGGGTAAGTATTCACAACAAAGTCTATGCTGTAGGCGGAGTTGTACTTACCTTATCCACTGCGTCCGATAACGTGCTTGTTCCACTCAGGACACTACAACACTCTACCTTCTGTTATAATATAAAAGGTACAGGTTAGAAATGTTGGTGATATAACCAACATTCATATATAACCTTAGTTACATGTCCCCATACAACTACATGATATCCTACTTGGTTACATTAAATAACCCTAGGGTTTAAAACTTACCCTACTTGGTTACATTAAATAACCCTAGGGTTTAAAACTTACCCTACTCGGATTATAGTTTAACTTTGGTTTCAAAATCCAACTTTTACTTTCTTTTGGAAAACTCCATATTTAATGTACAAAATCCCTTGTTCAACTTCTGAAAATTTGTAACTATTGAAAAGGATTTGTAAAAAATTATTGAATGTTGGAAACTACCTTTGGAACAGCTTTCCAGATTCAAATCATCAGTGTGTGTGTACAGGAATGTCCTTTTTCCTGCACTGTTTTCAGAAATCCTGTACAAGAATTTCTTATTTCCTGTACAGTTTTTGAAATCCAATTTTATTTAAAAATCTAAGTCGAATTTGAAAAATTTTTCACATAAAAGTTTTAGATCTCGAAAAACCCTAAAACTTTCTTGTTTTACTCAAAACCTAATTCGGACTCTAACCCTCTTGTTTCCCCTGTTGAACCCACCTGGTTGTACATGAAATCTGGGCACGGTCAGGCTCGGATTTTTGTAAAAACTGAGGCCGTTGGAGCCTTATTTTGGAAAACGGTCCATGCTGCCCACAAAGAAAATCCCTTCTCTACAACTTACATGTTTTACATTTTTCTAAATTCGGCCTCTAAGGGCCTCAAAACCGGCTTTCTAGAAAACTGGCCAGTTTCCACCTAAACTGGCAGTTTTCTTGTTTAAGTTGATTTTACGTCCTAATCGTGCACTCTACCTCAATCGGCAGCAGCCGAGAGCCTAAGATCAAACATGCAGCGCATTTCTATCGTAAGTTTTGTCATCATATACAATTGGGGACATTCATAATCGTCATATCTTAAGCATAAAAACCCTAGCAAACATACAAGCATATAACATGCAAGGCATAATGAACCAAACCAACCATAACCCTAATAATCAAGCACAAGACCTAAAATTATAAACTAGGGCTTGAAAAATGAAATGAGCTTATGCTCTTACAATTTCAACTTGAAATACACTAAAATTTCAAATTGAAACTTAAATTGGAAAGCTAAGGGTCAAGAGATTTATACCTAGTTCCACCCAAGGGTTTGGCTTGCTTGACCAAAGCTTTTCCCCCTATCCTTGGCTCCTCCAACAACCGGCTTCCCTTTGGTTGATTGGTTCCAAAATTTTTCAGCCCCCTAGCTTTGTTCTACACCAAATTCGGTCACCTTGGAGGCTTTTCTCTCTCACTTTTTCTTCTCCCCCCACAACCGGCCTTTCACCTAGATTGGGTACCAAAAAATTTTTTCCAAACTTTTCCTTGTGTTCTATCTCAAATCTGACCACTCCCCTTAAATTTCCCCTTTGATTTTTTTTTTTTTTTGAGAAGAAAAATGGGCAAAGTTTTGCTAGATTTTCCAATTTTGTGAACAAAAATGACCACCACCTCACACTTATTTATAGGTGTGGGAAAACTTCTTAAATTTGCCAAAAAGTCCTTGAAGAAGCAAGAAATTGCACAAAAGGGTGCATAGGTGGCCGGCCATGGCTTGTCTAGAACACTCCATAATACTTTCCAATTTTTGTTTAATTGATTATGAGGTCATAATTGAAAAGTTGAGTGTTGTAAGCCTCAATAAGGCTTGTTCGGCCCTTTTTCTTAATATGCAGTCCATTTTTATACTAACATAGATGTCTTCAATACTGGGCTCACTAATGTACAGTACTGTAATACTGAACTACAGTCCAAAATTCATCTATGTAAAAATGAACTGTATAAAAATTTTCTTATATCTTAAAGCCATTTGGCCCTTGATATCCTAAATAATGTGCTTGATTTTTCTACGGTGGTTTTGGATCTTATTCATACTATCTTGTCCGTAAAGACGGTTTTTCACAGTATAATTTCCATACTGCTAATTACTTTACAATACCGTCATGCCTTGACTTTTTTGGTCAACCATTGACTTTCTTGTCAACTATTGACTTTCTTGGTCAAGCTTTGACCAACATAAAATCATAATATTTCCTACCCTTTTTACTTAAAAGGTCACATGCTTGGCTAAGCAATCATTTTTTAGTCTTATAAAATCATAAGAACTCACAAAACTTAATAAAAACCCTTAATCGGGCTCTTTCATAATTACCTTCATGGTACAATTCAAATTCCTTTAAAAAGGAAATCGTAATACTGCAAAAAGCTAGTCATTACAATCTACCCCCCTTAAAAATTTTCGTCCTCGAAAATCAGAACAAACTGGGGTAGTTCTTTCTCATTTCATCTTCTAATTCCCAGGTTGCCTCTTCAACCTTATGATTTCGCCATAACACTTTAACCATGGGAATAGTTTTGTTTCTTAGGACTTTTTCTTCCCGATCCAGTATTCGAACTGGCTTCTCTTCATAAGTCAAGTCCGTTTGAACCTCCACTGGTTCTTGACTTAGTACATGGGAAGGATCTGGCACGTACTTCTTTAGCATCGAAACATGGAATACATTGTGCATCGAAGCTAGCTCTGGCGGTAAGGCAAGCTTGTAGGCTACTTTCCCAATCCTCTCAAGGATTTCGAATGGTATCTCGGACTAAGCTTCCCCTTCTTGCCAAATCTCATTACTCCTTTCATCGGAGCAATCTTAATAAATACGGCATCTCCAACTTGGAATTCCAAAGGCCTCCTACGTTTATCGGCATAACTTTTCTGTCGACTAAAAGCTATGTCGCGTCTTTGCTTGATCATCTTGACATCTTCAGAGGTCTTCTTAATAAAATCCGTCGTTTGCAGCTGCTTCTGTCCAACTTCCTGCCAATGGATAGGAGATCGACATTTCCTTCCATATAACGCTTCAAATGGAGCCATACCAATCGAAGCGTGATAACTATTGTTATATGAGAATTCGATCAATGGCAGCTTCTGATCCCAATTTCCCTTGAAATCCAGAACACATGATCTCAGCATATCCTCTAGCGTCTGGATGGTTCGTTCCGACTGGCCATCAGTTTGGGGGTGAAATGCCGTACTGAACTTCAATTTCGACCCCATGGCATTGTGAACACTTGTCCAAAATCGAGAGGTGAAACGTACATCACGATCTGAAATGATCGATTTTGGCACTCCATGCAGTCTAACGATCTGGGATACGTAGACTTCAGCCAATTTTTCTACTGAAAAGGTGGCTTTGATAGCAATAAAGTGGGCTGATTTGGTTAATCTATCCACAATAACCCAAATCGTGTCATTTCCACTTGCAGTTCTGGGCAGTCCTACTACGAAATCCATAGTAATTTGCTCCCATTTCCATTCAGGAAGCTCTATTTTCTACAAATGTCCACCAGGATGTCGATGTTCAGCCTTAACTTTCTGACAAGTTAGGCACTTTGACACGTATTCTGCTATCTCATTCTTCATATTTGGCCACCAATAATTCTCTCGGAGGTCCTTGTACATCTTGGAAGCTCCTGGATGTACCGAGTATGGCGTCTTATATGCTTCAGACATAATCTGATCCTTTAAAAATTCAAAGTTAGGAACACAAATCCTTCCTTTAAAGTGAACGACATCATTAGCAGAGGTCTTAAACTCCTTGTTCTTGCCACCAAAAAGTTACGCTTTTAGCAAAAAGGAATCCTTTCCTTGATGCGACTTAATGGCTTCCAGAAGATTGGACTGGAGGGTCAGAGAAGATAATCTTCCTATTATCATTTCCAAGTTAAACTCAGAAATCTCCCTTTATAGTGGCTTAGGAAATGCTTCAATAGACATCAGCATGCCTATGGATTTCCTACTTAAGGCATCTGCTACCCTGTTTGCCTTTCCAGGGTGGTAAAGGATCTCACAATCGTAGTCCTTTACAAGCTCTAGCCATCTACGCAGTCTCATGTTGAGCTCTTTCTGAGTAAAAATGTACTTGAGGATCTAATGATCGGTGTAGATTTCGCATTTGTTCCCATACAAATAGTGTCTCCAAATCTTGAGTGCGAAAACTACCGCCGCGAGCTCCAAATCATGCGTAGGATAATTCCTTTCGTGAATCTTTAGTTGTCGTGATGCGTAAGCTACTACCTTCCCATTTTGCATCAGAACAACTCCTAATCCACTTTTAGAAGCGTCACTGTAAATCATGAAATTTCCTGCATCTACATCAGGAATTATCAACACCGGTGCACTTGTCAGCTTCTTCTTGAGCTCTTGAAAATTTTCCTCACATTTCTGGGTCCATTCAAATTTCTTCCCCTTTTGGGTAAGAGCGGTGAGAGGTGCAGCAATCTTGGAAAATCCTTCGACAAATCGTCGGTAGTATCCAGCTAAACCAAGAAAACTCCTTATTTCAGAAATATTCTTGGGTGCTGGCCATGCACTAACCGCCTCCACCTTTGTAGGATCTACAGAAATTCCTCCCTTTAACACCACATGACCCAAGAAATGAACTTTTTCCATCCAAAATTCACATTTCGTGAACTTAGCATAAAGCTGATTTCGTCTCAGCGTCTCCATCACCTACCTAAGGTGATGCTCATGTTCCTCTTTGGACATTGAATAAATCAAAATATCGTCAATAAAGACAATGACGAACTTGTCTAGATATTCCTTGAACACTCGGTTCATAAGGTCCATAAAAGCAGCAGGGGCGTTGGTTAATCCAAACGGCATAACCAAAAACTCATAGTGCCCATATCGTGTTCGAAAAGCCGTCTTGGAGATATCCGACTCCTTGATCCTGAGCTGATGATAGCCTGATCGCAAATCGACTTTCGAAAATACAACTGCCCCCCTGAGTTGATCAAAAAGATCATCAATCCTTGGAAGAGGATACTTGTTCTTGATCGTGATCTTGTTTAGTTCACGATAATCGATACACATGTGCAATGATCCATCCTTCTTTTTTACGAATAAAACAGGCACTCCCCATGGAGAGTGACTCTACCGGATGAATCCTTTGTCGAGCAGTTCTTGCAACTGCATTTGAAGCTCCCTAAGCTCGGCTGGTGCCATACGGTATGACGCTTTCGATATCGGTGCAGCTCCAGGCAACAGCTCGATCTCGAAGGAAATTTCGCATTCTGGTGGAAGTCCTGGTAAGTCCTTCGGAAAGACATCCATAGACTCCTTTATAATGGGGACATTTTCTGGCATCAACTCCATTTCCCAATCTTTGTCCACCATGTTAGCTAAATATCCTTGGCAGCCATTAGCTAACATCTTCCAAGCCTTCATTGCCGAGACTAGTCTGGTTACGGAGCTTCGAGACTGTCCGTAGAAGCTAAATTCTTCCTCACCATAAGGGTTGAACGTCATGCAACACTTTCGGCAATCGACCTTGACGTTGTATTTGCCTAAGAAATCCATTCCTAAGATCACATCGAAATCGTGAAGCTTGATCACGATGAGATCTACAAATAATTCTCTGCCACAGATAACCACGGAAATATTTCGTATCCAAAAATTGGACCACAAAATTTCTCCGGATGGCAAAGAGGTTTTGAAAGGCTGTCCTAAATTATCCACACCTATTCCTAACTTCTGGGCGAACTCCAAAGACACGAATGAGTGAGTGACACCAGAATCAAACAAGGCAATAGCATCATAGGTGGCGATAGAAATCTGACCTGTCACCATATGCGAAGTCCCTGCTTCTGCATCTCCCTTAGAGTAAGCATAGATCCTGGCTAGAGGTTCAGGAGCCTCTAATCTGCCTTGCGTGATTGAGGGTCCTTCAATCCTTGCTTGGACTGCATGCAGCTGACTGTTTGCGTTCCGGCTCAGATATGGTGGGTTCTGACCTTGGTTGTTCAGAATGCAATTCCTTGCATAATGCCCCTCCTTGCCACAAAGGTAGCAAGCGTTCGTCCTCATTCTACATACTCCCGGATGTTTCCTCCCACATTTAGTGCACACCGGGTAGTCAGTGTTGTTACCCTCATTTCCTCGATTATTCCTCTTCTGAGGGTAGTTCATTTGTTGTCCCTGGCCCGTGAAATTCCCCTTTCTTTTGTTCCTCCCAAACTGCTTGGAACTTTGGGCAGGGTTATTGTTCTAGCCTTTTGGGGATGATTCCGTATTTTGACGGGGCTGCATTTGCTTGACTACAGCTTTTTCCTCCTTCCTAGCCTTAAAAATCTGAGCCCTGGCTTCCTTGTCCCGGTTGATCCAATACTCTGCTCTTATCGCTCGACTTACACAATCGGATACCATGATAGGTGGACTGTTGCCAGCACTCACTTGTTTGGAAATGTCCGTTCAGAACATCTTCATCATCCTTCTGACTTTTTCAGTTTCGCTCGGTACTAATTCCGGGTATAGACGAGCTAATTGCTCAAACTTCTTGACAGCCTCCATCACTGTCATCGACCTTTGTTTTAAATTCGTGAACTCGTCTTGTTGAGCAGTAAGCACTTCTCTGTTGTAGTACATGGTGCGGAATTCAGTCACGAAATCCTGCCAGCTCATGGTCATGATATCTCTGCGCATCTGGACTGTCATCCACCATTGTTGCGCATCCTTTTTGAGTGCGAAGGAAGCACAAAGAACCTTCTCCTGCTCCGTAAGTCTCATAAAATCCAGAATAACCTGGATATTGATCAGCCAATTGTCGGCGGCTATCGGGTCCGTAGGTCCTTCGAATTCAGGTGCCTTCATCCGCCTAAATCGCTCATACAATAAATCCTCCCGTACTAGCAGTGGGTTTACTTGTATCCCAGCGGGTGCTAACGGAACCTCAGCATTCCGTGGAATCTCTGGCTATACCTCTGGCATCGGAGGTACTACTGGGGGTACCTGGTGAACTGGAGGTGGAAGCTCATTAACCTGGGGACTCTGATTCATTCGAGCTAGTTCCTCTCGAAGTCTATCCATTTCTCGTTGTTGCTCAAGCAACTGCCGTTGCAAATTCGCTACAATAGTTGCGAAATCCGGTTCGGGCGGATTAATGGGCATCGTTCTGCGAGGGCGTACCATCTTCTAATTTTCTATTAAACCATAAGAAAAGATATTATCATACTATTAATATCCTTTCGTTCATGCATATCTTATCATATAGCACCTCAATACATCATATCATAACATTATCGTACCATAGCATCATATCATATACTTATCGTAACATAACTCGGCTTTCGTATACCATAACATAATATCTCATACTTATATTGTCTCTTTGCGTACTTACAAAAAGTACATCATATTTACAATACTGTAAATACATATTCTTTACATCATTTTTATACATAATCAAAACTGTGATGGAAGTGTCTACCACTTTACCATCATACATAAGTACAAGCCTATCATCAAAAAGGAATAAGCTAGTACAAATCAGTCCCATAGTCAAAAATATATACATGGACAATCTATGTCTAAACTATGATCTCGATCGTAACTACTGACGAAGCATCGGAATCCACATCCCAATCGTCATCGTCGAACAATATCTCCTCGGGATCGTCGTTGAGATCATCCACATCCTCAACCCAGTCTCCTGGCTTGGGCTCGGGTTCCTGATCCATGTCTTCATCCTCGTTCTCACTGGAAATGTCAATAACTGGAGGGTCTTCCGGTGGGTTTTCCAGGACAACTATGTCGTCAGCAGCGTCTTCCGCGTCCATCTGATCCCCAGCCTCATGGGCTGGTACCTCCTGTACTGGGACAGCAGGAATCGGATCCTCAGGGAATATCAGGCCTACCTCATACTGTGGCTCCCCTAATCCAGCGTCGTCAACGGGCACCTGATAATCGTCTACAAAACCGTCAGCCTGCATCATATGTGCGATAATCTCCGCCTCTAAGATATCGTCAATCATACTGCCGACTGTCCTCTCAAGCATGGGCGTCGGAACAAACTATCGGATATGGGGAGGTAACCCATTCCGCAAAATCACTAAGGCCTGTAGCTCGGGGCTGGGCAAATCCTGCGGAATATGAGGTAGCATAGCCTCTTGGAACCTCCAACAGTAGTGACTCATGGACTCCTGGGGGTACGCATGCCAGTCCTCTACGTAACTCAAATATCGCGTGCGCTGCATATCCCGATAAATCTCAGGGTCATGGTACGGCTCGCCGGCTCCCTCATCAGGCATCGGCCCATAACGCGCAAGTACTGCAGTACGAAAATTAGCCCATGTACGACTAGGCATCTGTCTCTCTCCCAACGTCATCCACCATAGTCGTGCGTCAACTATCAAGCATCGACTGGCTAGAGAGACCTGTAAATGGGCGTCGATATGACAAATATGGAAAATCAACTCCATATCATATAGCCAAGCTGCCACTGATACCGACCGTCTCGTACCATCGAACAGTAGAGGATGCGACTCGTAAAATGATGTTAAAGCGTTTCGATCCGCATCTACCCGTGCAGGATCCATATTGCCGTGTCTATCATATCATAATTCTATCATAAATATTTACGCATAAATATAAATATATAAATTCAACTTACAATGATGGTGGCGATGTCAGGCAGACTGTGAAATGGTATAGCAGGGAATCGCTCTGATACCAACTCTGTAACGACCCGCCTAGGACAGGCCGTCACCATACATAATTACTTAACGTACTTACTTACTAAGCATAATTAGCGGAAATTTTTTTTTATACGGTGCGAACTCACACGAATACGTACGTACGTAATAACGTTTACTAAATAAAAGTGTTTGGGCGTAAAGTAATGCGCATAAGATAATATACATAAAATAACAAAACGCGTAGCGGCTATCATTCCCACATTTCACAGCTCGCCCTGGCACGCTCCCCCATCTTGTATCAGAGATTGCCCGTAGGTTGCTTACCTACAGCATAGACGTAAGACGTGAGCTTTCGCTCAGCAAGTACAACAATGACATCCGCGACACAAACAATTACTAACATAACACAACATAGCATAGCATGACATAACATAGCATAGCATAACATAACATAGCATAACATACATAATACAGCATAACATAACATAATCATGCATGATACCGTTTATGCTTCATTATGCTCTCTTATTCTTTCATAACTTATCTTGCTTATCTTAACATACTTATGGGCCCCTTAACATAAGTGTCTGTACCGGGCGCGAAACTATGGAATTGTTAGGGTAGCCAGCCCATTTCCAACTCAAACCATAATCCAACCCGACCTAACGCAGGTCGGTACGACACAGGCAAGCTCGCTTGCCATCATACTTGCTTTTCATAATCACATACTTGATCTTATTCTTACTTAAGAATTAGTGAACATGCTTCGTGATGTCACTCATACATAAGTCATAATCATATCTTAAACTTTGCATATCACATATCATATCATACTTCACACCATAATCCTAGCATATTACACATCGTATCCTAGCATCACATGTTCCTAGCATACCTTATCTCACACATCAGAACATACATCAAACATACTTGGGTAAGTATTCACAACAAAGCCTATGCTGTAGGCGGAGTTGTACTTATCTTATCCGCTGCGTCCGATAACGTTATTGTTCCACTCAGGACACTACAGCACTCTACCTTCTATTATAATATAAAAGGTACAGGTTAGAAATGTTGGTGATATAACCAACATTCATATATAACCTTAGTTACATGTCCCCATACAACTACATGATATCCTACTTGGTTATATTAAGTAACCCTAGGGTTTAAAACTTACCCTACTCGGATTATAGTTTAACTTTGGTTTCAAAATCCAACTTTTACTTTCTTTTGGAAAACTCCATATTTTATGTACAAAATCCCTTGTTCAACTTCTGAAAATTTGTAACTATTGAAAAGGATTTGTAAAAAATTATTGAATGTTGGAAACTACCTTTGGAACAGCTTTCCATATTCAAATCATCAGTGTGTGTGTATAGGAATGTCCTTTTTCCTGCACTGTTTTCAGAAATCCTGTACAGGAATTTCTTATTTCCTGCACAGTTTTTGAAATCCAATTTTATTTAAAAATCTAAGTCGAATTTGAAAAATTTTTCTTCATGAAAGTTTTAGATCTTGAAAAAGCCTAAAACTGTCCTGTTTTACTCAAAACCTAATTCGGAATCTAACCCTCTTGTTTCCCCTTTTGAACCCACTTAGCCGTACATGAAATCTGGGCACGGTCAGGCTCGGATTTTTGTAAAAACTGAGGCCGTTGGAGCCTTATTTTGGAAAACGGTCCATGATGCCCACTAGGAAAATCCCTTCTCTACAACTTACATGTTTTACGTTTTTCTAAATTCGGCTTCTAAGGGCCTCAAAACCGGCTTTCTAGAAAACTTGCCAGTTTCCACCCGAACTGGCAGTTTTCTTGTTTAAGTTGATTTTACGTCCTAATCGTGCACTCTACCTCAATCGGCAGCAGCCGAGAGCCTAAGATCAAACATGCAGCACATTTCTATCATAAGTTTTGTCATCATACACAATTGGGGACATTCATAATCATCATATCTTAAGCATAAAAACCCTAGCAAACATATAAGCATATAACATGCAAGGCATAATGAACCAAACCAACCATAACCCTAATAATCAAGCACAAGACCTAAAATTCTAAACTAGGGCTTGAAAAATAAAATGAGCTTATGCTCTTACAATTTCAACTTGAAATACACTTAAATTTCAAATTGAAACTTAAATTGGAAAGCTAAGGGTCAAGAGATTTATACCTAGTTCCACCCAAGGGTTTGGCTTGCTTGACCAAAGCTTTTCCCCCTATCCTTGGCTCCTCCAACAACCGGCTTCCCTTTGGTTGATGGGTTCCAAAATTTTTCGGCCCCCTAGCTTTGTTCTACACCAAATTCGGTCACCTTGGAGGCTTTTCCCTCTCACTTTTTCTTCTCCCCCCACAACCGGCCTTTCACCTAGATTGGGTACCAAAAATTTTTTTCCAAACTTTTCCTTGTGTTCTAGCTCAAATCCGACCACTCCCCTTAAATTTCCCCTTTGATTTTTTTTTTTTTTGAGAAGAAAAATGGGCAAAGTTTTGCTAGATTTTCCAATTTTGTGAACAAAAATGACCACCACCTCACACCTATTTATAGGTGTGGGAAAACTTCTTAAATTTATCAAAAAGTCCTTGAAGAAGCAAGAAATTGCACAAAAGGGTGCATAGGTGGCCGGCCATGGCTTGTCTAGAACACTCCATATTACTTTCCAATTTTTGTTTAATTGATTATGATGTCATAATTGAAAAGTTGAGTGATGTAAGCCTCAATAAGGCTTGTTTGGCCCTTTTTCTTAATATGCAGTCCATTTTTATGCTAACACAGATGTCTTCAATACTGGGCTCACGAATGAACAGTACTGTAATACTGAACTACAGTCCAAAATTCATCTGTGTAAAAATGAACTTATAAAAATTTTCTTATATCTTAAAGCCATTTGGCCCTTGATATCCTAAATAATGTGCTTGATTTTTCTATGGTGGTTTTGGATCTTATTCATACTATCTTGTCCGTAAAAACGGTTTTTCACAGTATAATTTTCATACTGCTAATTACTTTACAATACCATCATGCCTTGACTTTTCTGGTCAACCATTGACTTTCTTGTCAACTATTGACTTTCTTGGTCAAACTTTGACCAACATAAAATCATAATATTTTCTACCCTTTTTACTTAAAAGGTCATATGCTTGGCTAAGCAATCATTTTTGAGTCTTATAAAATCATAAGAACTCACAAAACTTAATAAAAACCCTTAATCGGGCTCTTTCATAATTACCTTCATGGTACAATTCAAATTCCTTTAAAAAGGAAATCGTTATACTGCAAAAAGCTAGTCATTACATAATAGTATAGTTATGTTGGACTACAGTCCATAATTTATCTGCGCTTGACCGGACTGCATGTGGAGTTTTCTTAGGACTTAAAGCTACTTAGCCCTTATCGTCTTAAATAATGTGCTTGATTTTTCTAGAGTGGTTTCGGTCTTTATTCTTACTATTTCATCCCAGATGATGGTTTTTCACAGTATAATTTCCATACTGCTTGCTGTACTGCAGTACCGTCATAATCATACCTTTGACTTTTTTTGGTCAAACTTTGACCAACATAAAATCATAAATGTTCATTCTACCTTTTTGCTCAAAAGGCCTTATACTTGGCTAGCAATCTATTATTAAGTCTCGTAGCTAATTAATCGAGAGCTCAAACATATATTGATAAAATTATGAATTTCGCATTGATAAAAGGAAAAAAAGAAAAAACACACACACACACACACTCACACTCTCCTTTGCTCTTGCCCTCTCGGTCTCTTTCTTGCTCTTGCAAAATTGGAGTTTTGAAGAGATTTTCTACCAAAATCCATGGGCCATCTTTTTGACGTTAGACTCGTAATTGTTAGATTTTATAATTTTATATTTATTTATTACTTGTTTCCTATTGATCAGGTTTCTTTTTTTTTTTTTTTTCAACAGTTAAAGGTAGATTAGTCTTTTTTATATATTATTCAAGTTAGTCTATATAAACCTCTCTTGATGTATTATTTTGATTTATTGATTGAAATAAGAAACCCTGGCTTTCTCTTGTTTCCAAATTGGTTCTTGGTTTTCTATATGGTATCAAAGACAACATCTTATGGATTTTGTTAATCTTATTGAAGAACGTTTGTTTTCTGCAAAAACTTTTGCTGATCGAATTCCTCGTTGATAACCGTCTGTGCACATCCGTACAAGAGCGTCGTTTTTTCTCTGATCTTTCGTACAATCACTCTCTGCTTCTATTTGCTCGCTTCTGAACGTCTTGATTGTTTTTTGGCTTGATTTTGCATTGCAGTATTGTTCTTTCTTGTTTGGTGATAATTGCCTCCTCCTTCATCGTAATTTGATAATCAACAGTGGACATACAGACCACCTCAACTAAATCCTGCAATGGCTACTTTGTCATTAGATCCATTTATGTTCGAGCAGTTTTAGAAATTTCTTACCACACAGCCACAAGCTAAATCTGTCTTCTCTTATATAGGTTTGTCATCCTCTAGTCATTCAGGTATATCTTTCTCCTTGTGGGTCTTAGATTCTGGAGCTTCTCATCATATATCTCCTAATTTATCATCTTTTGTTTCTTTCTCTTCTAATTCATCTGTGTCAGTTATGACTGCTAATGGTACTCCTATGCCATTAGTAGGCATTGGTTCGATTGTCACACCTTATATGTCTCTTTATAATTTTTATCACATTCCCAGTCTTACTTTAAATCTTGTCTCTGTTAGTCAATTCTGTGAATCATGATATTTAGTCTCTTTTTCTTCTTCCACTTGTTATGTGCAGGATCTGCAATCTCAGAAGCTGATTGGGAAAGGTCGTAGGCAAAGGAGACTCTATGTTTTGGATGAGCACAAAGTACCAAAACTTACAGCTTCTAGTGTGGACTTGTCATCCTTTCGTCTGAGTGGTTTGTCTTCTGTTTTTTATTTATTGCATTCTCGTCTTGGTCATGCTTCAGCATCTCATTTATAGATTTTTGCTTTTACAGGAACATTAGGCAATTTTAAAACTCATGATATTTTATGATTGTTGTGCTTACAAACTGGCAAAATTTTCTACTTTACCATTTTGTAAAAGTCTTTCTTTTTCTCTTACACTATTTGATCTCGTTCATTCTGATATGTGGGGACCTTCTCCTATGTTCACAAAGGGGAAGTCACAATATTATGTTTCGTTTATTAATGACTGCACTCGATATTGTTGGGTATATCTTATGAAGCGTCGTTCTGATTTTCTTACTATTTTCAATACTTTTCGAGCTCTTGTAAAAACTCAACATTCGGTTGTCATAAAGTGTTTTCGTTATGATTTGGGAGGAGAATATACTTCTAATGAATTTTCTAATTTACTTGCTTCCGATGAAACAATTCACCAAACTTCTTATATAGATACTTCGGAACAAAATGGTGTTACCGAAAGGAAACATAGGCATCTTGTTAAAACTACTCATTCTGCTTTGTTGTCTGTCAGTGTTCCTGGTGAATTTTGGGGAGAAGCAATTCTTATTGCTGCTCATTTGATTAATAGGATTCCAACCTCCCACAATTCAGGTCTATCACTATTTAAAAAGTTGTACGATTATGCTCCTTATTATTCTTCCTTACATATTTTTGGTTCCACCTGTTTTGTCCGTCGTCCTCATGTCAACTGTAGTAAATTGTTATTGTAGTCTATTATGTGCGTCTTTTGGGTTATGGTGCAAGTCAAAAAGGATGTCGTGTTTTTGATCCAGTTAGTAAAAAATTATATGTCTCTTGTCCTGTTGTGTTTCTTGAACATATCTCATTCTTTTCTATTCCTGTTAGTTTTCGTAATGCGACCAAGTCTGATCTTATACATCACTCTTGATACTGACAATGTTTCTTACACTAATAGTGTTACAGATCCAATTTCAGATAATATTTCTTACAGAGTTCTCACTGATAGCTCAGCAGATTCTGGTACTTTGGCTCCTGATACTACCATTGCTCCCTCTCCTCTTACGGCTGACTAATCACCTCCTGAGACTATGGCTCCTCCTCTTCCTCCTCCTCATCCTCTTCCTCTTCGTCACTCTACGTGTTCTCGTAAGTCTACTAAGCTATCAGATTTTGCTTACTCTTGTTATTCTAGCTCCTCCTCTTCCTCCTCCTCCTCCTCCTCCTCTTCTTCATCACTCTACTCATTCTCGTAAGTCTACTAAGCTATCAGATTTTGCTTACTCTTGTTTTCTAGCTCCATCACTTCCTTGTTAGCTTCTATTCATCATCTTTCTGAGCCATTGTCCTACAAAGAGGCTGTTTGTGATCCACTTTGGCAAGATGCTATGGCTGAGGAACTTATTGCTTTGCATCAGACACATACATGGGACTTGGCACCTTTACCACCAAGTAAATGAGTAATTGGCTCTCGTTGGGTCTATAAAATCAAAACCAAGTCTGATGGTTCTATTGAAAGATACAAAGCTTGACTTGCTGCTAAAGGTTACTCTCAAGAGTATGGTATGAATTATGAGGAGACTTTCGTCCTAGTTGCAAAAATGACTACTGTTCGCACTGTCATTGCAACAACCAAATTTTTTTAACAAACTTGTGATTTCCTTAGGTGCAAAGGAAATCTAAGTCTGTACTATGTATGTCAATGTGAAATTCATGATCTGATTATCAGAATATGTTTGAGCTCCTATAGTGTTATAAGACTCAATGATGGTTTGTCAGATCAAGTATGAGGCCTTATGGTGAAAAAGGTAGAATCATGATTTATGGTATTCTTCTGGCTAATGAATGACCATGATAGCTTATGACATGATTAAGATGGTACTGCAGTATAATAAGCAATATTGAAATTATACTGTGGCCGACCGTCATACGGATGCATAATTGAGAATAAGGATTAGGATTGCTCTAGAATAATCAGGAATAATATTTGGAGCAATAAAGACTAAATGGCTTCAAATCCTAAGAAAAACCTATATATGGTCTACTTATGTGCAGATAAATTCTGGACTGCAGTTCATTATTACTGGACTGTAGATAATTATAACAATATTTGTACTATCTAGATTGTTAAGAAAATGGACTGCGTATTAGGAGGGAGTGCCAAACATGGCATTACTTGGAGGCCAAGTAATTATGGATAATTACACAAATTTTTGGATCATTTGATTTTATGGAAAGAATTATAATATAAGTATGAAAAGATTTTTTTTGTGGTTTAAGCCTCCACATGGCAGGCAATTAGGGGGAATTGGAAGGCAAAAATTTTGTCTTTAAGGACCAATATGCAATTCAAAGAAAGTTGAAGAAAAAAAAAATAATTGTGAAAAATTTGGAAATTCCACCTGTAAATAGAGGTGGGTTGTGAGAATTAGACCATTTAGTTAGCATCTTATCTTTTAGTTCTCTTCTCAACTTTTCCTCTCTAGCCTTAGAAAAGAGAGAGAAAGAGAGAGAGAAAGACATATATATATATATATATATATAGGGTGGCCGGTTGGGTGTGGAGAGGTAGAGAGCAAGGATTTCTCTCATTCAAGGCTTAGAATCCATCTTCTTCAAGCTCTAGAGGTATATTCTTGATCCCCTAACTAAAACTTTAATTAGTTTCGGTTTGAGGAATTTATGTGTATTTCAAGTTATGGGATGTAAGAGCATAAGCTCATGTTCTCTTATTTTCCTATATATGGTTGATTTATGCTTGATTATGCTTGGGTTCTCTTGTTTTGCTTGCTCTAAGCATGAGTTTGATTTTGTGCTCTATGATGAGTTTTAAGATTTGGTGCATGTAGTTATGCTCTCACATGTTTAAGTATGAAGATCTTATGTATGTTGGTTAAGAATCAACATAAAGACACAAGTTGGTAAAAATAGCAAGTTATTAATATAGTGTTTTTCAAGCAAGTAGACAAGTGAATGGTTGAAGTTTAAGAACAAACCCGACATGTTGCATGTTGATTTAGGCTCACTGCTTTGACCGTTTGAGGTAGTATGTGTGGATTTTTAAGCTAGAATCAAAATAATAATAAACTGTCAGTTTTCGGAACAATTGAGACAGTTTTCTGGAAACTCAATTTTGAGCCCCTTAGAGACCGAATTTGAACAAAGCTATAACTGCAAAGTTGTAGAACACATAAAATTCAAGGGAGCAGCATGCACCGATTTTGAAAAAAAGGCCCTAAAGGCCTCTGTTTTTATCAATTTTCAAAACTAGTCGGTCCAGGTACTGTACAAGGCCAAAATTCTCCAAGGCGAAAAACGGGCAAGTTAAAGATGGATTTAAGTTTCGAACAAGAAATGAAAGTTGTAGAATTTGATGAGATCAACAATTTTTGTGAGAAAGCTTTTCCAAATTCTAAACCGATTTAAAGATAGAACTAGATTTCAAAACTGTATATGAAAGAGGAAATTCCTGCACACATACTTTCAATTAAATTCAAATGATGTTTTGAAATCAGTTTTTAAATTTTTATGACCCTTTTAAAAAAGGACTATGGTCTTATGAAAATAGTTTCAAAAAGATTTAAATCCATTTAAATTTACAAGTGATTTTAAAATGTAATTTCAAGTATTTATGTTAAGAAATACTTGATTTATGGAGCTAAGGTATTTTCTAAGAAAACAATATATTTTTTAGAAAAGGAAATAAAAATAAACCCAAGTTACTCCAGAATATAGTAACAATTCTATGACTGATGGTAGTCGGTTTGGAGACCGGTTTACTATTTAATGAATATGTTATGGTTTGTAATAAGATATAATGATTCTTACGCTCTGTTTGAAAACAGAAATATAGCCTATTGTCTTGCCTTTTTGGAATGTTAGAGCAGCAGCATAGGACAATTTGTAAGTACAACCCCGCCTACAGCATAGGCAAAAAAAAATATTTTTACTGCTTTGCATGTTTTCCAAAGTTCATGCATTGATTTATATGATGTACATATGTTTTATGTTTTATTATTGTGTCATCATGAAAGAATATTCACTAATAATAAATCATATGATAAGGACAAGATTAAGTTTTCAAGTAAGAAATAGTTAAGATTCAATTTTTCAAGTATGATCAAACCAAGAACAAGTTTTCATATAATAAGACAAGCAAGTTACTCATATCGTACCAACCTGTCACGAGGACGGGTTTTGGTTTGGTCCATGATTTGAGTTGAACAGGGTTGGCCGCCCCAACCACTCCATGGCTACACGCCATGGTACATGCACTCATGTTATGTTATGTTATGTAAGGGGTCCAAAACCAAGTTAACATAAGAAAGCATGATTAATTTATGATAAGTTAGCATAAGAAAGCATAATTGATTCATAAGAAAACATAATCAATTCATGCACTCTTTTACCAAGATTATTTTGAGGGAATAGAAAGTTGTACTTACTAAGTGAAAACTCATAACTTACGTTCATGCTGTAGGTAAGCAACCTACTAGACATGCTTGATGCAAGACTGTGGAGAGATGACACTGCAGACTGTGAAATTTGGGTTGGACACCACTACGTATTTTGTAAAATTTGTTGTGTTATGTAATGATAATTTAATAGTACCGGTACTTAGTCCTGGGATAGTGTTTACTAGTATGGTAATTAGTATGGTTTTATCAAATGTGTTAAGATAGTTTTAAAACTCAATACTCGATTGAGTACATATTAATAAGTATGAGAATAAGTTAGGTTTTAAATTTTATTTAAAAAAAAAAAGAGAAAAAAATTAATATTTCCGTATTTTTACGAAACATAAGAGTAAGTTTAAGTATTATTAAATATGTTTAAGAATGAGGTAGTGGCCACGTATAGTAGGTCGCCACAAGGTTTGGTATCAGAGCATGGTAACGTAACGGCCCACGTAATCGGGTCGTTACAGTCATTGTAGTTGCCTCTGTTCGTCAATGGCACATATCTTAGATAGATATTAAAAACTCCTTTCTAAATTGTGATCTTCATGAAGAATTTTACATGGTACCTCCTCCTGGTGCTTCTCATCAACCTAGTGAAGTCTGCCAGCTCAGAAAAGCCCTTTATGGTCTCAAATAGGCACCTTGAGCCTGGTTTGAGAAGTTCTCTACGGTGATTACTTTGTTTGGCTTTCACTCTAGTCATCATGATTCAATTTTGTTTGTCAGATGTACTGGTGTGGGTTGTATTCAACTGTCTTTATATGTTGATGATATGATTATTACTGGTGATGATTGTTGAGAACGCCCTAAGAGTAAAATACATTTTAGTTGTATTTCATTTATTTTGAACTGATTAATAATACATTTTAGTTTTTTTAATTACATTTTTGCTATATTGTCCTCATTTTGATTTACATTTTAAAGTAAATATAAGCAAATATGGCTCATTGACTACTTGATGTTTAAACTATTAGAATGTTACATGCAATGGATTTTTGTATGCGAGAAGACAATGTTCTAAAGTAAGTAGTCTAAATCTGTAGTCCGTAGTCTATGGGGTTAGAGTGAGCATCTAACTCATATGAAAATTATTATGTTGTCTAAAGCCAATTTGGGAGATGGTTTGTCTTGACCATCTGAAACGAACCAACTCCTAAGTAGAGACATAGATATATTGCCTAGTGGTGGTGATATTGTGGCGACCCACCTTACGTGACCACTACTTACTACTTAAACATACTTAATCTTAAACTTAAACTTACAACTTACATTATTTTTCGTAAAAATATAGAAATATATTTTTTTAAAACCTAATTTGATCTCACACTTATATATATATACTTACATATATATACTTACTTAATTAGGTATTAAGTTCTCAAACCATCTCAACATATTTTACAAACTATGTTAACTACCGTAGTAGAAATCGCAGTTTCCAACACTATGTATTAGTACCATCATATTACTGTAGCAGAATACGAATACATTTTACAAAATACGTGGCAGTGTCCGATCCAAATTTCACAGTCTGCCATTCCATTTCTCTACAATCCTCATCAAGCATTACTAGTAGGTTGTTTACCTACATCATGAATATAGGTCATGAGCTTTCGCTCATCAAGTACAACTTCCTAAACCCGCAAAATAATATTAGCAAAAGAATGCATGAATCAATTATGCTTTCTTATGTTAACTTAGTTTTAGGTCCCTTACTTAACTTGGGTGTATATACCGTGGTGCACAGCCATGGAGTGGTTGGGGCAGCCAGCCTAATCAACTCAAACCATGGACCAAACCCGCTCTTGTGGTAGGTCGGTACGACACAAGAAAACATGATTTAATACATGAAAACTTGTTCTTGATCTGATCATACTTGAAGACTTGAATCTTAATTGTTTCTTACTTGAAAACTTGATCTTGTTCTTATCATGCGATTGATTGTTAGTGAGTATACTTTCATGATACCACAACAATAATAAAAATCAAAACATCAAGCATATATGCATCATATAAATCAATGCATGATTTTTTGAAAAACATATTAAGTAGTAAAAATATTTTTGCCTATGTTGTAGGCCGGGTTGTACTTGCAAGCTATCCTACGCTCTTCTTCTAGCATTCCAAAAGGCAAGACAAAAGGTTATATTCCTGTTTTTAGACAGGACGTAAGAATTATTCTGCATTACTATACTCTTAAGTTACTTTGGTATAAGAAAATGGTCGAATAAGTTATCCTTTATTTAAAACTTAACATCATAAATTAAGCATTTCTTGATACAATACTTGAAATTATATTTTATAATACATAGTATGTATTTAAGGTTTAAAAATCACTTGTGAAATTCAAATGAATTTAAACCTCTTTGAAACTATTTTTTTTACAACCATAGTCCCTTTTCAAAGAGTCACAAAACTTTAAAAACTAATTTCAAAACATCCTTTTAATTTGATTGAATGTATGTGTACGTGAATTTCCTCTTTCATGTACAATTTTGAAAATTCAATTTTATCTTTTAATCAGTTTAGAATTTGAAAAAGTTTTCTGCGAAGTTATAGATCTTGTCAAAACCTACAACTTTTTTTTTGTCTTAAGCTTAATTCTGTCTCTAACTTATCCTTTTTTGCTCTTGAAAGGTTCTGACTGTGTACAGTTCCTGGACCAACCAGTTTTGAAAACTGATAAAAACAGAGGCCTTTGGGGCCTTTTTCTCAAAAACTATCTATGTTGTCCCCTAGGATGTTCTGTGGTCTACAACTTTACAGTTATAACTTTGTTCAAATTCGGCCTCTAAGATGCTCAAAATTGAGTTATCACAAGACTGTCCAAATTATTCCGAAAACTGGCTATTTATTGCAACGTATTTGGTTCATTCTTAAAATTTAACTACTCACTTGTCTCTTTACTTGAAAAACACAATATTGATAACTCACTAATTTACCAAATAGTGTTTTTATGTTGATCTCTTAGCCAACATGCATATAATCACCAAACTTGAACATATAAGAGCAAAATCACATACAATAATCTTCAAAACTCATCTTAAAGCATAAAATCAAATCTAAGATTAGAGCTAGCAAATCAAGTTAATCAAAACATAAATCAAGCATTAAAGGCTATAAAATAGAAAAATAAGAGAACATGAGCTTATTCCCTTACATCCCATAACTTAAAATACACTTAAATTCTACGAAACTAAAACTAATTAAAGCTTTAGTTAAAGGATTAAGAAATATACCTCTAAAACTTGAAAAAGGGTGGGTCCTAGGTCTTGGATGGGAGAAAATCCTTGTCTTATTACTCCAACAAAATCTAGCCACCCAAGGACACTTGTGTTCTTCTATCTCTTTCTTCTTCTTCTTCTTCTTTTTTTTTCCCCCCTAAGAACTAGAGAGGAAAAGAAGAGAAGATAACAAAATGGCGAAATTCTCCACTACTTACACCTATTTATAGGTGATATTTCTAAATTTTCCCACAATTATTTTTTTTCCCTTCAACTTTCCTTGGTTTACATAATTGGCCTCAAAACACAATTCTTTTTGACTTTCTTGTCCCTCAAATGGCCGGCCATGTTGAGTGTTGAGCCAAAAAAAATCTTCTCATGCTTATCTCTTTAATTCTTTCCATAAAAACAATAAATCCAAAAATTTGTGTAATTATCCTCAATTACTTAGCCTCCAAGTAATCCCATGTTTGGCCTTACCTCCTAATATGCAGTCATTTTTCTTATTAATCCATATAGTACAAATACTGTTTCAACTACCAACAGTCTGATGATGTTGAATTGCAATCCAGAATTTATCTGCACATAACTAGATCGCGTATACGTTTTTCTTAGGACTTGAACCCACTTAATATTATTGTTCCAAATATTGTTCCAGACTATTCTAGAATGTTCCTAATCCTTATTCTTAATTCTGTATCCGTAATGACGGTCGGTCACAGAATAATTTTAATACTGCTTAATAAATTGCCGTACCATCTTAATCATGTTAGAAGCTATCCTGGTTATTCATTGACCAGAACAACATCATAATTCATGATTTTTCCTTTTTCACCGTAAGGCCTCGTACCTATTTTGACAAACTATCATTGAGTCTTATAACACTACAAGAACTCAAACATATTCTGATAATCAGATTATGAATCTCACATTGATATACCTAGTACAGACTTAAATTTTCTTCATATCTATAACAACCCAAATTTTGACGAACTTGTGATTTCCTTAGATACAAGAAAAATCTAAGTCTGAATCATGTATGTCAATATGAAGCTCATGATCTGATTTAATTATCAAAGTATGTTTGAGTTCATATAAGTATTATGAGACTCAATGATAATTTATTAAGTCAAGGATAAGGCTCTATGATGAAAAGGCCGAACCATGAATTATGATTTTTGTTCGGGCCAATGAATGATCAGGATAAATTATGACACGATTAAGATGGTATTGCAGTATAATAAGCATTATTGAAATTATATTGTGGTCGACCGTCAGTACGGATGAAGAAGTAAGAATATGGACTGGGATCACTCCAGAAAAATCAGGAATAATATTTGGAGCAAGGAGGACTAAGAAGTTTCAAGTCCTAAGAAAAACCTACATGCGGTCCAGTTAAGTGCAGATGAATTCTTGACTGCAGTTCAGTATTACTGTACTGTTAATAGTTAAAACAGTATTGGCACCGTCTGGATTATCAAAAAATTAGACTGCGTATTAAGGGGAGTGCCAAACATGGCTCTACTTGGAGGCCAAGTAATTGTGGATAAATACACAATTTTTTATTTATGGAATTTATGGATTTTTCCTAACCAAAGCCTTCAACTAGGCCAAATGACTGGTTACATTTAGGTGACCTTGGGGAACAAGGAAACCAATTAAAGATAAATTGGAAAATATTTTTTTGGCTCCAATTCAAGCATGGCCAGCCACTTGGGGGACTAGAAGGCAAATATTTTGTCTTTTAAGGACCAATATGTAATTCAAGGAGAATTGTAGAAATAAAAATAATTGTGAAAAATTTTGAAATTTCCACCTATAAATAGAGGTGGATTGTGAGAATTGGAGGACTTTAGTTAGCCTCTCATTTTCTAGTTTCTTCTCAACTATTCCTTTCTAGCCTTAAAAAAAAAAAAAAGAGAGAGAGAGAGGGAAATGGCCGGTTGTAGTATGGAGAAATAGAGAGCAAGGATTCCTCTCAACTAAGGTCTAGAGGCCATTCTTCCAAGCTCTAGAGGTATTTCTTGAGCCCCTAACTAAGAATTTCATTAAGTTTTGGTTTATGAGATTCATGTGTATAATAACCAACCTGTTTGTAAACTTATGATTTCTTTAGTTAAGAATCAAAGTTTGTTTATGCTATATGTATGATATGTTTTCTATGAAAAGTTGTTGAATCTTTTGCTAAAAGATTCAATAAGTTAGTTACGCAAGTTTAAGACCTTTTGTCAAAAAGGGTAAATTTATGCTTTTTGATTCTATGTTAGTAATTTATAAATTTAAGAAAATCTTTTACGCAGTTTAGAAAAGTTTAGGACAATGGTCCAGTTTAATTATACTGTTATCAGTTGAAAACAGTATATGAATATTTATGTTATTATGTTATTATGAACTGCATTTAGGAGATTAAGCCAAACAAGGCCTTTAAGGATGACACCTCTGATTACAAGTGTCATTGTTATGATTGGTCACCTCACAGAGACCAAAATGCAAATATTTTATGTTTAGGGGTCAATTTACAAATTAAGAAAAGTTCATGATTTTAGAGCTAAAAAGTCTTCCAAGGAAGGATTTAGTAAGAAATTGATGTTTGAAGGCTTAACCATAACTGACCAATTCATAGGGACCAAAGTGCAAATATTTTACCTTTAGGGGTCAATTTGCAATTTTGGAGAAAATTGTAGACTTATCAGCAATTATGTAAATTTTTGAATCAGGGACTTTTTAAGTAAAGTTTCTTAGTTCAATTAAGTCAATGATCCATTTCTAGTTTAGTTAGTTTGGTTGGAAATCAAGGAAGACAAGTTAAGATTGTTTTTGATAACTCTAGCTAGAACCAATCACATTGTTCCATGTGTCACCATAGGAACCGGCCACATCATGGCTTTTTGAGCAAGGGATCTTGTTTTTTAGAAGTATTATGCAAATTAGAAGATTTTAAGTGTCATTAAAAGTTTACAAATCATACCCTAAGTTTGGTAATTAAACACTTTGATTTGCTTGGTTGATTTTGTGTTATGGATCAATTAGCAAATTGTTTCACATGGTTTCTTCAAAACCGGCCACATGAGGATAAGACACTCTAGACCCCCCTAGCCTTGCACCTTTGGCAAGCCAAGGCTTGCACACCTAGGCACCAAAGGCCGGCCACCACAAGGAAGCAACGCATCATAGTGTAGCCTTGGTGAGTAACATCCCTAGTCTTGCTCACTTGGCAAGCTCATGTATTACCAAAGCCACCACCCAAGGGCCGGCCACCACAAGGAAGTGACACTTCATAGCCTAGCTTTGGTGAGTGAGTATACCTAGCTTTACTCACTTGGCAAGCCAAGGCCTTGCTAAGCTAACACCAAGACCGGCCATCATTAGAGAATGACACCTCATGGACTAGCTAGGATTAGTAAGCCATTCTAGCTTTGCTCACATGGATGACCAAGGCATTGACACATCCCTTGGCCTAGCCTTGATGAACCAACACTCTAGACTTCTTAGCCTAGCTCCCTTGGCAAACCAAGGCTTACACATCTCACCTCTAGGGCCGGCCAACACAAGGTAATGCCACTTCAAGCTTGTAGCCTTGATGAGCAAGCAACTCTAGCTAAGCTTGCTTGGCAATTTGGGAGATGAATGGCCGGCCAACACATAGGAACTAAAGGAGAAATATTTTGGCTTTAAGGACCATTGCATAAAATTACAAAAGATGGATTTCTTGAACTCTTTTAGCCTTGACACCTCATGCACCTAGGCTAGCTCAGTAAGCTTACTAGCCTTGCTAGTTGGTAAGCAAAAGCATGCTCAAACTCCACCTAAGGCCGGCCACACTAAGAGAGGGACACCTCATGGTTCCTAGCCAACATGATTAAGCACCCTAGCTTGGGTTATTTGGCATAAGAAGAACAAGAATGGCCGGCCACCTTTCAAGAAGACAAGACCAAATTGGTTTCTTCTATGGACTAAAGAGCAAGTTGTTGAACCTTTAGGGGTTAGTAAGCAATTTCAGAAATTTATGCTTCATCTATAAATAGGTGAAGGTTCTCCTATTTTATTTGGTTAGCTAACACACACTTAAGCAGTACAAACTCTCTAAATTCTCCCATAGAAGCCGAGCAAAGAGAGGAGAGAAAAGAAAGAAAAGAAAACTAGAGAAAGAGTTTCGTTTTAGGGTAGGAAGTGTGAGGGAAATTTGAATACCCTAGTTAAAGAATTCCATCAGTGGAACTTGAGGTAAATATTGTTATCCTCTAGTTCTTCATTTAGAATTTAAGAGAATGATTAGTATGGATAATCATGAGTTCAATTTTATAAGATATGTGCACTAAGGTTTTAGTATGCTTGATTAAAATTTCTAACCGAACAGTTTTTCTGAAAATAAGATTTTGAGGCCTTTAGAGGCCGAATCTTAAAAAAGTTCAAACTACAAAGTTGTAGAAAAGGAAAAATTCTAGGGGCTAACGTGAACAGTTTTTGAAAATAAGGCCTTTAAGACCTTCGTTTCTTCTAAAACCCGAGACCGAATTATGAGTAGTAAGTCTGGTCGAAAAATTTTCAAAGGCAAAAATAAGCATGTTAAAGACAGATTTGAAGTTTGAGGTTAAAACAAAAGTTGTAGGAGACTTCAAGATCTACAACTTTCATGAAGAAAACTTTTCCAAATTCGAAACAGATTTGTGGGAAAAGAATCAAATTTTATGAATTGTTTTTGAACCCGGTTTTCAAAATATTAGAGTTCTTACTAAATTTCGAAAAGGAGTTGAAATTTAGGATTTGTAGTTAGCAACTAGAATCATATGTTATTATGATAGGATGATACTCATCCTATGATTTCTTGAAAACAGGAAAGCGACCTGTTTGAGTGAAGAATTTTGATTCAAGGCGCAGTAACGGTAAGTACGACTCCGCCTACAGCATAAACGAAAACTGTTTGTTGTATGTTTTCAAATTATGATGATATAAGTATGATAAAACATTATGGCCTGTATGATATCAAGTTCATGATGTTATGTGAATAAGAAGTATTTATGACATGTATGTATGTACGTTTTTAAGATATGATGAATATTTAAAGTATGAATGGCATGTATGTATTCAAGGAATAATGAATGTATGGCATGTATGCTTTCAAGTTCATGTTAAGAGGTATATGATGTATGTTTATAGTATGTATGTTCATATGATGAATAATCGGATATTATAGCATCACGAAGAATGCTCACTAAAGATAAGCTATTTGGTAAAGTATGAAATCCCAGTTTCAGTTAAGAAACTGGTTATGAATATGAAACAACGTTTCAAGTATGAAATAAGATAAGAACAAGATTCTAAGCATCAATATAAGCAAAATGCTATATGTCGTATCGACCCGCGTTAGGTCGGGTTTGGTTCATGGTTTGAGTTGGACAGGGCTGGCCGCCCCAACCACTCCATGGCAGCGCGCCACGGTACGTACATTTATGTTATGTTATGTAAGGGCCCAAAAATTATGCTAACTTATGAAAACAGGAATAAAGCATAAATGGTTCATGCATTATGATATCATGATGTGTTTGTGGATAAATAGTTGTGCTTGCTGAGCGAAAGCTCATGTTTCAAGTTTATACTGTAGGTAAGCAACCCTGCAGTACTTCATGATACAAGGCGGTGGAGCATGGCAATGCAAAGCTGTGAAACTGTGGGACGGGAATCGCTATGTTTCTTTTTGTTAAATTATGCTACGCTAAATATGTTGTATTTGAGTACAAGATTTCATTACTACCATAAGTAGTTATGTATAAGTACATGTATGTATGTAAGTAATTATTAACAAATTTCCAAGTCAAGTTATATTTATCAGTTATATAAAAAAAAATTTGCCCAAATTTTCATATATTATAAGTAAGTATGTATGGTAACGGCCTACGTTAGGCGGGTCGTTACAATGTGTATTTCAAGCTATGGGTTGTAAGAGCTTAAGCTCATGTTTTTTATCTTTCCATATTATGGTTTTTATATGCTTGATCTAAGCTTAGATTATCTTGCTTGTTAAGTTTTAAGCATGGATTTGAGTTTATACTCTAGAATGAGTTTTAAGATTGCATGTGCCTATCAAGTGTTTGTGAATATACCTTTACATGTTTAAGTAGGAAAAAGTTATGTATGATGATGAAGATAATGATGATGATGTGCATGCTAAGTATGTTCGTTAAGAAAATTAACCTAAAAACACAATTGGGTAAGCTTGAAAATTTATCAAATATTGTGTTTTTCATGAAGATGAACAAGTGATTGATTGAATAATAAATATGTATTCGATGCGCTGCATGTTGACATAGGCTCACGTCTGTGACTGTTTGAGGTAGTGTGTGCGAATTTTTAAGCAAAAACCAACGAAAATACAAAACTACTAATTTTCGGATTTAATTGGACAACTTTCTGGAAACTTAAGTTTGAGGCCCTTACGGCCGAATTTGTAAAAAGTTATAACTAAAAAGTTGTAGACAGTTTTTGAAAATAAGGCACCAAAGGCCTTTGTTTTTATCAAAATCCGTAGCTCGTCAGTATAGACAGTGTACACAGCCAGTATGTTTCAAAGAGAAAAAGGAACAAGTTGAAGGTAGATTTAAGTTTTGAATGAAAAACAAAAGTTGTAGATTTCAATGAGATCTACAACTTCTGTGAAGAAAGTTTTCCCAAATTTTAAACTTATTTAAAGATAAAATGGGATTTTCAAAACTATGTAGGGTACAGGAAATTCCTACACAGGATTTTCCAAACTGTGCATGATACATGATATTTCCTACACACATGCATTCTAGTAAATTAAAAGGCTGTTTTAAATGCAGTTTTAAGGTTTTATGATCTCTTTAAAAAGAGACTAAGATTTTATGAAAATGGTTTCAAAAATGTTCGAATCCAATGGAATTTCCCAAGTGATTTTTAAAAAACATACTATGTTTTATGAAAGGTAATTTCAAGTATTATGGTAAGAAATACTTGATTTATAAAGTTATGATATTTTCAAAACATAAGAATATGGTAACAATTCTATGACCAATAGTAATCGGATAGTATACCGATTTACTATGTTGGGCTTTATGTTTATGGTTACCTATGGTAATCGGATGGGATACCGATTTGTTAGGTTAGGTCCTGTATCTATGATTACCAATGGTAACCGGATAGGATACTGGTTTACTATGATAGAATTTGTATCTATGATTACCAAAGGTAATCGGATTGGATACCGATCTAGTATGTTATGGTTTATAGTAAGATAGAACGATTCTTATCTTACGCCCTGTTTGAAATAGGAATATGACCTGTTGTCGTACCTTGATGGAATGATAGACCAAGAGCGTAGGACAATTTGTAAGTACAACTCCGCCTACAGCATGGGCCAAATGTTTTTATTACATTTCATGTTTTTCAAAAAATTCATGCATCGATTTACATGATATACATATGTTTTATGTTTTATTATTGTGACATCAGGAAAGCGTGTTCACTAATAATAAATCACATGATAAGAACAAGAATAAGTTTTTAAGTAAGAAACAATTAATATTTAAGTTTTCAAGTATGATCAACCAAGAACAAGTTTTCATGTAATAAGATAAGACAAGCAAATTTTCTTGTGTCGTATTGACTTGCCACGAGGGCGGGTTTGAACGGTTTGGTCCATGGTTTGAGTCGGATTGGATTGGCTGCCTCAACCACTCCATGTTAAATAGTTTAGTTCATGGGTTGAGTTGGATTGGACTGGCCCCCCCAATCACTCTATGGCTACATGTCACGGTACGTGCACTCATGTTATGTAGGGGTCCCAAAACCAAATTAACATAAGAAAGCATAATTGATTCATAAGTAAGCATAATTGGTTCATGCATTCTTTTATTAAAAAAATATTTTCCGGAATAGAAAGTTGTACTTACTGAGCATTAGCTCATAACTTACATTCATGCTGTAGGTAAGCAACCTACCGACAATCCTTGATACAAGACTGTAGAGAGATGGCACTGCAGACTGTAAAATTTAGGTTGGACACTGCCACGGGTTTTGGAAATATGTTATGTAGAATGTGTTTGTATTATGTTATGATAAGTCGATGCTACTAGTATATGATAACTAGTATGATTTGTAAAAATGTGGTTTTAAAGCTCGGTACTCGAGTGAGTACCTATAAATAAGTATGAGTATAAGTTAAGTTTTAAATTGAATTTTAAAAAGAAGAATAAAGAAAAAAAAAAGTTTCCATATTTTTACATAAAGCAAAAGTAAGATTGAAGATAAAGTATGTTTAAGTAAGCATGGTAAGGTAATGGCTCCATGAAATCGGATCGTTGCAAAGTTGGTATTTAAGTTAAGTAAGTACGAAGTCACAGCCCTACGTAGGTCGGGTCGTGGGCAATCACGAGTCCGTCAAAAAGTTTGGTTATGACAGATATATTGAACTAGACCAAAGTGTAATTAATCTATTAGTCCGCTTGATTAGATTAATTCACGTTCATTATGCAATAACCTTAATCCTGAGTAAGTAAATGACTTCATATTTATGACTTATGTACTTTGATGTTCTAAATGCTAAAGCATCTCAGAGTAAGCTATTAGACCGGTTCGTTGGTTACATGACTTATATTCGATGTGAGCTTTACTTATAGATATGGAATCATAGCTTCCATAAAGAGTAAAGGTTATCCTCTTAATGACATTATACGTAACGTCCCAAAATCCACGTAGGACCGACTACGTAAACGTGGGCCGTTACCATGCTTGCTTAACTTAAACCTTAGTCTTAAATAATTAACCTTACAGAAAATTTCAGAAATTTTTTTTTTTTTAAACTTTAAACTTTATTTTAAAATCATAACTTAAATAAACTTCTACTTATGGGTAAACTTCATCATGCATACCCATTACTTGTTATGCCGATTATAAGGCCACCATAACCTTTTAAACTGGACCTTAGAATCATCACATACATAACATGGTACATATTTCTTAATCATACATATACAACTTCATACTTAAAATATTTATGGAAAATCTTGCGTAATGGTATCCCATACCGCCCTTCACTTGCTGCATCGTCTCCATGGCCCACCAAGTAAAGCTACAGGCATCTTACTTTTACCTACAGTATGGAATATACTGATGAGCTTTCACCCAGCAAGTACAAACATAATCTCACAAAACCTCTTAAAACATCAGGTAATTTATGCATGATCCATTTATGATTGGTTTGAATGTCTTGTGCTTCATTATGGACTTAATCTTGAACTTATTATCTTGTCTTAACATGTGGGCCCATAGTGTACGTACCAAAAGCGCGCAATCCTCAGAACGTCAGGGTTTGCAAGGCCCTTAACAATTCTGGAAATCATAAACATAAACCTTCACGATCTAGCGGAAGGTTGATTATCATATACCCTCACGTATTATCGAGAGGTTGATAATCATAAACTTAAAACATGTATCCTCCATCTAGTGGGAGGTTGGTACGACACCTTATTTGTATTTTCTTACCATGTGATTTAACATTAGTGAACATGTCTCATGATGTCACTATACCATAACTTAACATTTACATGGCATTCTTGAAAACATGGCATTCTTGAAAACATGGCATACATAGCACACATGAAAACATATCATATATTGGAAAATAGTTTACTATTTTCCATACTATAGGTGAGGTTTGTACTTACTTGTTGTCCTATGCTCTTGATTTATCGTCCAAACATGGCACGACAACAGTTCCTACTCCTGTTTCCAAACAGGGTATAAGATAAGAGTCATACTACAACAAAAAAGCCCTTTCACGACATTTAAAAATGTCGTAAAATGGATTCCACGACATTTTAGAAGAGGTCGTGGAATGGGGGTGCCGTGGAAAGTATTACATTTTTTACGACATTTTCTTTGTTGTCGTGATCCATGTCGTGAATACTTTGTCCTCGACATTAAAGTGGTGACATCTATTACCTTCCGTTTGGTATGTCTTTACATATGACAACAATTAAAAAATATTGTGATTGATATGTATCACATCAGTTCAAAAATGTCGTAATAGATGTATATCATAGTTGTTTTTAAATGTCGTGATTCATACATATTACAACAATTGAAAGATGTCGTGATTAGAAACAATTTACGACATTGAAAGAATGTTGTTTTTGGAAAACCATGACATTCATAAGACGACATGGAAATCATTTCCATGACATTGGATAAGTGTCATGTATTGTTGAATTATTTTTTTTTATTGTTGATTATTTATAATTATAAATACAAATTTTGGAATACACAAATTATTGAAAAAAATAAATTTTACTAAAATAATATTATTGATTATTGATTATTTACAATTGTAAATACTAATTTTGGTTCATATAGTTAAAAAGAATACATTATTACACAACACGAAAAATAAAACTTTTGGTGTTAATAAATTTCCAAGAGCCAATGTCAATGCATTTGAATTGGAGGTATTGTTCAAGGAATTCCTTCGTTATCTTTTGCTTGTTCTCATCTTCGAAGAATTGCTTCAGTCTTACTCTTCTTTTTCACTATTTCGGGCAAGTTTCTTTCTCAACTTGGTTCCTCCTTTTGCTGCAATACAATAAAAATCAAATTATTCTCTCTCTCCACATCACATGTGTGCAAGTTCATATGTATGGAAACATGTAATGATATACTAGGACCAATACTTCAAGATATGACTTTCTCATAAACATACCTCAACATAGCGCCGAAAGTTGTTCAATGTATGGAAATTCCCCATGTTAAAATATGAATGAGCAAATTCTTCAATACTCTCAAGCCTGCAGATCATTGTCCAATGTATATTATAGTTCTCATTCAGAGAAGTCGTCATAGGAAGGAAATGAAAGAAAAAGTTGTTGTATCCAATTAGAAATGGAAAGGTTTATACTTGGTTTTGATGAGGAAAGCTAAAGTACCTATAAACAACACACCATGATCCAGAGATTTTTTTCATTTTTCTCTTCCGAAAGGTACCAAAAATCAGAGAGTTGGCATCTATCAGCAGAATAGAAATCTAGAGCCACAAATGCAAATACAGATGTAAAACCGATTTCTTATTCATATGAATTTTTACCTAGATAGAATCTAACAAACATTCAAAAAAATATACATATGCTGGCTTGCCTTCAAATCTGGGAGAGGGATGTATATTCGCTTATCAAAACGTCGACGAATAGCCTGCATTCACTTTGCATTAGCCAACCTCAACACAAATAAGATTATTGTAATTTTTCCAACCCCCTCCCCCGACAAGAAACACAGAAGATTAGAAGGGTGTAATTATCTAATCTGATCAAGAGCATAAGGAGTATTCGTGTGCATATTAGATAAAATGAAGGCTACGAGATTACTCCCAAAAGCACATAATGATAATACTTGCATCTGTACAAGAAGTTCTGTTTTGATACGTCGAGATGCTTCACTCTCATTGCCTTCACCCCGTTGGCCGCACAAGGAATCCATCTCATCAATGAAAATAATAGAAGGAGCACTATCACGAGCCATCTGGAAAAGATTTGACAATAGCTTTTCACTTTCCCCCATCCATTTTGAAACAAGTTCTGATGAGGAAACACTGCGGAGACACCACAGAGCATGTCAATACACCAAATTGAACTGATGTATAGAGAAGTAATACGAAATAATATTTTCTGCCCATAGGCAATCTGTACTATGTACATCAGAAGTACGACTTGCATCCTCAAAGAAATATGTAGAAAAATCATGTTACAAAAAGGCAATGTAAACACACATACACAAACATGGGCAATCTGTCTAATGAACATAAGGAGTAAGACAAACATCCTGAATCAAATATGTCGAAGAAACATATTACACAAACATCAGAGGAAAGGAACATAATTTAATACAAAGTTCACGTATATGCACCAAAAACGAGTATCATTGCTGTTAGAAATTGTAATATAAAGTTTATGTATAAAGCATTTCACTCTAGTGCATTAAGCTTCTAAAAATACGAAGCTACAACGAAGAATGTCTATTAAGAACCATAAAGTCAACAATACAAGCCTATGCTAAAATCAATGTCAACATTATATAAAACCTTTTTGATTAAAGCAATAGTGGAGGTTCTGTTTATTAGAGGGTGTGAACGAGGGCGTTCGATT
The DNA here is from genome assembly GCA_038430175.1 of Ficus hirta. Classification (NCBI taxonomy): domain Eukaryota; kingdom Viridiplantae; phylum Streptophyta; class Magnoliopsida; order Rosales; family Moraceae; genus Ficus; species Ficus hirta. The sequence goes on along the minus strand of CM076585.1, from coordinate 17,625,128 downwards.
TCGATCCAGCGGACGATTATGGACGAGGCTCTATTTTGGAATTGGAAAAACCATTACCACAAAATTGAAACTTGAAAGCAAATAAATTTGATAAGAGAAATAAATTACCTATGAGCATATTGGGGGGAGATTCTTGTGTGAAGCAGAGATAAAAGAAATAAGGAATAGCGGACGATTGTGGACAATTTATAACAGCGGACGATTGTGGATGAGGCTCTGTTTAAACGCGGACGATTGTGGACGATTGATAACAGCGGACGATTGTGGACGAGAGCCATCGAATTCTGGGTGGATCTGTTGGCTGAGAAGAGATGGAAAGAATGGAAGGGTGTGAGAGGCTTTTTGGGGGAGTTTCTTATAATGAAGGGGGAGAAGTTGAAGGGAGGGAATAACGGAGATGAGGGAGGAAAAGCAACACAACAAATTTAAGTTGGCGGGAATTTGAATTTCGCCAAAAAAAATTTTGCCTTCTAATAGCTAAGAAGTTTTAAGTTGAATTGCCGCCCACTGTTTTTGATGAAGAATTGCCGCCCTTTTTTTAGTTTAATTTTAATTTGTTTGCTCTAAAAGAATATTTCAAAAATTAATAATGAATTCAATATTTCTTTAAAAAAAACGTCTAAACTTTATGGTTAGAGTTTTTTTTTTAATCGTATTTATATGATGTATATAGGTAGAAAAAAACATCGAGATTTATATGGACAGTGCGAACTAAAAAAAAAATGTTGGATAAGAGTACAAATAGGAAAAAAAATATTTAACTAATTATTTGCATTTATAATGTCATGTATCTATCCCTTAAAAAATGTCTTATTTAACATACAAGAATATCTCCTGTATAGCGGTAAAGTTAAATTTCAACATTTGTGGAGGAAAATTAATTTTCAAATATTATAACTTTAAGTACAATGTGGAATAACTATAAAATGTTAACGGTAAAAATTTGTCTAACAAAATGTATGATATGATATATCTGAAATTAAGGGAATAAATAAGTGTAATAAAACAGAGAATATGAAGATTTATAGAAGTTTGTGATCTGATTCTTTGAAGAATGACTACGTCCTTTACTATCTTTAGTAGTTAGTTAGTTACCATACATTGTAATCTATCAAAAGTCAATTAGGGCTTTGAAAAGCTTACAAACTTATTTATATCCTGCTATGAGATAACCCTTTACAATATTTGAATTAACTTCAATATATTTCTATTATTCATAAAAATAATTATGTGAGTGCAGATCTTGACTACGTAAACCTTATCTATCGATCAAGGCGTGTTCAAACTTTATATTTGTGATATGACCTACAATACTTTGATATCAAAGTTCCTCTTAGTTATCCATTTCCCATTGAGGATGCCGTAAGCATCATAAATAACTTCTTTGATAAGGGCATCGAAGTATGCATTTGCCTCTCAGGTCCGGACTAATTTTTCATCTCAGTTTTTGTTTTTTGTTTTTTATTTTTTTGAAAAGTCAACAAAAATTATAACAAGTTTTTAAAAAGTCAATCAACTACAACATAAAAATTTCATTTTAAACCCGTGTTCCAAACAAAGCCTTAGTCTTAGCTATCTATCAACATCAAACATATGAGTTTCATCATCTTTTGACTTTTTTTTTTTAGATGGCATATTTTGTGGTTTTGATTGAAAGCTTTTCTAAAAAATTAAAGAACTTTTAAATGATTATTCAAACACTTTCAGAAGTAAATTTTGAACCTAAAAAGCCAAAAGTAGTTTCCAAGAAACTTTATCGCTTGATTTTTGGGATTGCCCCTAAGAAAGGACACCTTTGAATTATTACTTCATCTATAGTGGTTTCTGTTTTTTGACCTCCAATTAGATAAATCAAAGGTCAACATGACATATCTTACTGAAATTACCCCATACTAGTTAAAAAGGTAATAATAGATTACTACCGGTAATCTACTGGATGTTATCAAAATTAACATGGGTCACTTATGGTCTCTCGTTGTCGAAGTTGATCTCCAATCACTGAAGAGTATTTTGAAAAGTAATCACTGAAGAGTATTTTGAAAAGTAATCTCCCATAATATGTTCAGTTCAAATACAAAATAACCATTTGTTTCAAGCTCGATCGCCAAAAAGTATTCTGGTACATTACTCACAGTAATCTACTAATGTTTCCAACTCCAACTGTCGGAAAGTATTATGGTAGATTACTTTTTGTAAGCTACTTGATTATATTTTATTACCAACACAAAAGGGACATAGTTGATTACCAGAAAGCATCGGATCGAAACTAATTTTTTTTTTAAGCATCCATTATCCAATTTAATTATGAAAAAATCTTTTAAAATCCAATCAATTTAGTCTAATTTATTTCATCATTTAGTTCAATCCAGTCAAAAATTTATTGTTTTGGATGATTGAATTATACTAATGTTTTAATCAGAACTTATTAATACTTGCTCAAAAGATAAATGACATTTTGTATACATCAATTTAGTCCTCAATCATCCATTCATCATATTGCACTAAACCAAAATCATCTAACATAATATACTAAAGTAAAAACTTTAAGCTAATAGTAATCATTGTCCGTATTTAAAAGAAAAAAATACTAGAAAAAATATAAACACAAAAATAAATATCATCACACGGTTAGCATGACAAGCCTGCCAAGGAAAAACATTTTCCAATTTGTCAATCTACTTTCAATTCTTCAATATATAATTTGTTGATAGGTAGCTGAGATTCCACATATCTCGGTACTCGATTGTGACTAGATTCGCTTGTAGCGGTACCAGCGTCTAAGTATCTTGGAGGACTTGTTTTAAATATTTGAATTTCAAATATTGGTAAAGACAATCAGATTTCCTAGCCAGAATCTACTATTTTGAAGATTATCCATACATTTAAATTCAAATATGTAATATTTTTGTATTTTAAATGTTACCAAGTGTTATCTTTTAGGAGGCTATAAATACATGATAGAGTGGTTTCCAGAAACCCCATCTTATTCTTTAGTAGATTACACTACTTATAATTCTTAAAATATAGTGAAGCCCCCAAACGATAAAGAGGACGTAACTATCTTTTAGACGGTGAACCTCTATAAATCTTTGTGTTCACTACTTTCATGCAACATTACTCTTCCTTCTAAATACTCAAAATATTCAGATTGACATAAAAAAAAAAAAGGCATTAGACAATATCATAAATAAATTTAAAAAAAAAAACAAAAGATAAATATCATTATAATGAACCAGTCAGCAAGAAACAATGAGAAAATTGGATAAACAACCTCTCAAATAGATATTTTGTGGCAACTTTTAATATTTGTTTGAATATTTGAATATTTTTATCATTTATACTTATTTAAATGGAAGTCTTAAAAACTGAAACTATTATTTAAAATTTAGAGACAAAATAAAAACAAAAGTTTTGAAAGTTTAAAGACAAAATAAGATGACTCTTAGACACAAATAAAGATATTCTAAATATATTTAATATTTTGAATTATTTTTATGGATAATAGAATAAAAATAAAAATAAACGAAAAAAATCTACAGCCCTTATTATTTTTTCTTATTTTTTGCTAAAGTATGAGTATTATTATTGTTAATAATAATAATAATATTATTATTATTAGTATTAATTAATTAATTTCTAAGAATATTACTCAAAGAAAAAATTAATTTCTAAGAATATTTTGTTTCTTATTTTATATATATATGCACATATTCCATTCCTTACCCATATCTTCCCAATCTAGATTATCTCTTTTCGTTTCCCATTTGAGTAGATGAAACATCCCAAGATTCTAACTAATTCACTCAATAAATCTCTTCTTACCCCACACCCCGCCGGCGCCAACCCCCCCCAAAAGAAAAAAGAAAAAAGAAAAAAGGAAAAAGGAAAAAAAAAAAAAAAAAACCCCGCCAAAAGCAGTCCTATCTTCCCTGCCAAATATAAATGTCTTCTTTATATGAGATTAATCTTAAAATAATTATGATTCAAAATCCTAAATTAAATGTAATTTTTAATGTTTAAAATAACACTAAGAGATAAAGATAATCATAAGTAAATCTTAAAATATATAATCCTAATTCATATAATGTATTTTCTATCAAACTCCAAGGTAGAAAATATTTTATATAGAAATTGATAGAAATAAAATTCCAAGGTAGCATTTTCGTTTCTTATTTTAATTAAATTTTAGTTTTCTTCTATGATATATATTTTTAATTTTCAATTTATGAAATTTTCAATATTGAAATTTCGAATAAAGAAGTTGTGCCCCATAAGTTTTAATTTAACATGTTCCCATTGAAGATTTGAAACATTATTATACATTCATCAAATTTTTTTATTTAATTAAATATGTTTATACTCATTAATATTGTAAAATGTAAGTTGCAGTTGATCTCCACGTTGCACATATCTTTTTCTTTTTTAAATAGTTTATAGGTTCTTTGTAATTAGTGAAAAATTTTATAGCTACACTTACTTTTTTTTAATTGATTTTTAAAACTTTAAAAACATATTTTAATTTTTAATTTATTGTCTTATAGATTTTTTTTTAAAAGTGTTCATGTTATATTTTCTCTGTTTTTTTTTTCTTAAATACATATTCATTCAAAAAATTAAAATTCTATTTTTTAAATTTTCTTTTACACATTTTTTTTGAAGCTTTCACTGTAGGTAATATATTTAAAGAAAAATCGCACCTCTATCCCATTATCTTCATCCACTACTCTTAACAACCTTTGCAACATTCTTTTCGTTATGTTCAAAAAAGAAAAAAGAAAACTTCTTTTAGATAGGGTTGGAAAAAAAAAATCATTTAACTTTAAATTATTTTTTCGTTTTAAAATGCCCTTACAAAAATAACTATTCTAGATTTTTCCTTCTATTTTAAACGGAGAGAAAAAAGAAAAAAAAAAAAAACACGTCAAAGTAACTTCTAAAAAAAAAAACAGAGAGAAAAAAAAAAAAAACCCGCCATAGGCAGCATCGCTTGGTACCCGCCAAAATAAGCGCGCCAAAGCCTTTGGCAAGATCGTCTCTCTATTTCCGTTTCTCTATCTCCTCCTAATGCTTTCTTTGATTGTGTGCGAAACCCTAATGAGACAATCTGTCATATTCCCCCTCTCTCTTCCGCACACTTTCATCAGTTTATCTCATGCTCTGTCTCTATTGAAGGGTGAAAAAAAAAAAGAAAGAAAAGAAAACCCTGATCGTTTAAGGGTCTGGAGACTTCAGCCGCTAGAAACCTGACAAGCAACACCGTTGACACCACTTGAAGCCCACCGTCAAAGGCGTCACGATCGGCCCTCTGTCAACTGAACATCAACCACCGTTGAAGCCATCGCCAACCATGGTCAAGACCAATTTCGCTCCAAAATAAAGTTAATGGCGGTTCTGGGTTAGTATTCTTTGTCTGCTTTGGCCCCAACGATTGCAAGGTCGTGGGTTTGAGACACCTGGAGTGGGAGATTCTGGGTGTTGAGGACTATGTGGAATATAGGAGGTCCTTGTATGGTGAAATCAATCACAAGGCTTTGCTTGTTGACGCTGTTGGTACACTAGTTGTTCCTTCTCAGCCCATGGCTCAGGTGTTCCCTGTTTCTTTTCTTGTTCTTGATTCACAGACATATATATATATATATATATCTCTCTCTCTCTCTCTCTACACATACAAAAACGTATGTATAATATGTACTCAATATATGGTTTCTTGGATCATCTTTCTCTTTTAGTGTTTTTTTTTTTTTTGGTTTCTGGGTGTTTGTTTTTATTTTCTTAATGTATGATCTTCTAGGTCATGTTTTTCTTTTTCCATGTTCTTTCTCTCTTTCTTATTTTGTTTCTAAGGTTATTATTATTATTATTATTTTTTTTTTGGTGTTTGTTTGTCATGGGGTTTTTAGCCCCTCTGTCCTCCATTACAATAAGTTTCAGAAAGTCTCAAAATTTACAAATTCGAGTAAGATGTATTCATCTATAATTTTTCTTGGAATTCTTTATTTTCCATAGAAATTTCAGCAAGTTTTCAAATGAGAGTTGTTGCTTAAAGTGTATGTATTTGAGGAATTCTAATTTTTTGGTTGCTTGGATCGATGAAATTCTGCATGTCATTGTTTCTAATTATTTATGTAAAGAATATCTGGTGTAGGATGAAGTTTAATTTTCTGGATTATTCTCTAAATCTGATGATTTTCTTATTGTAAGAATGAAATTATGTGTCTTATTAACAATTAACTATCTATACATGCAATTTCCATAATAACTGGACAACAAGTACTATTCCTAGATTCATATATAACATATATGCACCTTGAACTTGATATAACATGGGTAATGGGAGATTTTTTTATCCTTTTTGCTAATTGGGGAGTTTACGACTCAACCTTTGGACCCTTTATATATATGCTTCTGTCTCTCTACTTTTTTTTTTTTTTTTTGGCTATCCAAAACTTTTTCCAATTCTCTTTTCCAAAAATTTGGCTGGTTGACTCTGCCCCTTAGTCCTTTTTTTTTTTTAAATTATTTTTTATTCATTTATTGTATACCAAAGAATGCTACAAATAGTTGTTGTATCTCTCCTACCTCCGTGTCCTTCCTTTTACCTAAAATACGAGCTTTATTTTTTTTTGTTGATCTTCCTTTCAACCTTTCCTTTTAACCTTTCTTCTTTATGCAAATCTTATTAGCTTAAGAGAGCCCTTACTCATAGTTCTGTGCTTGTTTTACAGATAGGTTTGAGATTGAAGCCGGTCTTGCTCTCAAGTTAAGATATTTGATTTTATCACAAAAGAGGTTTTTTGCTTTAATTTTGCCAATGTAGCATAGAGTTTAGGCATTCATATTTGATTGATAGGCCTGAGAATTGAATTGATATTTGAATTCATCTATAGTTTGACAGATCTGTGCATTATTTCTATATATTCACTTTGCATCTTTGTAGCATCACGCTCTTGTTTTCTATCCACGCATTACAAGTCCTCTGTGTCAACAATTTAGTTGTTTCCTATCTTTGGTTTTGGTGAATGTCTTTATTCTTTTCATTGGAGACCAACTTTCTTAACTACAAACTTTATATTATTTTAATTGAAAAACTTTGTCATGTCTACATTTAATCCAGTACTGTTATCATTATTGATATTCATAATAAATATAATCTTGATGTAATATTGTAGTATATGCCATTGGAGAAAAATAACAAATAGAAAGCTTGATTCTTCTTTGTTCCACCTTTGCTCGAAGTAAACTAATAACATCTTGTAGATCATGTTTTAACTGGTAACACCTATATTACACTTCTTATGAATAATTTTTTGTTTTCATTATTAGTTTATGTCAATCTCAGATGAATGATATGACGAGTATAGATAAGTTCTAACTTTATTTATTAGTTTATATCAATCTCGGATGAATGACATGACGAGTATAGGCGAAATTATGACTTTATTAAGGAGTACAGTTGTCCTAATAGATGTCTACCTCCAATTAAGTGGAGTAACATTTGCCGTGGCTACTGTGTCAGGGCTTTGGTATTTTTTTTTTTTTTTAAGTAAAGTTTTGTTGATTCAACCTCACTTTTTCTTTTCTTTTATTTTTTATTCATTTTTTTCCTTGTCCTAACAAAATTATTGGAACTGCAGAGCACATTGACATCAAAATTCATTAATTACCACCAAAAGCTCAAATGTCAAAAGGAAAATTTCATTGGAGTAGCAAAGGTTAGGATGTAACTTAAATTCGTCTTTTATTTTCTTTTTTCCACAAGCTTCAATATAACTTAAATGTAGGACCTTGTATTTGGTTCCAATTTTTTCGATGATGAATGTTTGAAATACTTTCACCATTTAAGGATAATAGTATTAATTAACGTGATTATATTATGTAACAGATTTCAAGTTACATACCTTTGGAAATTTCAGGTGTAAAATTTCAATTGGCACACTAACCTTTTATTTGTAAAGAATAGGAAGAAATGAAACCAACTTTTGAAAGTTTATGAAAACAATACAACATAGTAAAAAGCTAATTGAAAACAACTTTAAAAAAATTTGAAGTAAATTCATGCATTTGCATCTATTAGTATCATATTGAATTTTTTTATAAGTAGTTTAGTTTGATGATTTGCACCATATGAACTATTCTTGGAAAACAAGACTATTGAAATGAAAGGTATAAATTTTGTTATGTTTTGTTTTTTTTTTTTTGTTTTTGGAATGAAGGATGGTTAGGAGATTCAAATTTTACAACTCATGCTGAAGTCAAATGTGATATTACCATTCAGTTATGTGCTACTTCAAGCTGCAAAAAATTTTTTGTTATTATTTTGCTTATTATTGAATGTAAAATCATGAATTTAATTATACGTAAGAACTCCACACATGTTTAGTAGGCATTTTATTGTCTTATAACTTGTGCAATTACAAAAAATTTCATGACATTTTTCCATTGAATGTCATAAAATATATCTTTCAATGACATTTTTCTGTTCAATGTCGTCAAATAATCTCTTCTACGACATTTCAAAATAAAATGTCGTCTTAACGATAATTTGACGACACTTTCAGAAAAATTTCATAAATTTTATGTCGTTAAAAGCACTTTTTGTTGTAGTATCATAATCATTAAATGTTGGTGTCCTAACCAACATTTATGAGTAGCCATAGTTATATGTCCCCCACATCTTCTAAAGAGAACTCGGTCGGTTACTAGCCGTAACCTCAGGGCTCATGGCCCAACCTGACATAAACAGTAACTCATTAGGTTACTAATCTTACTAAGGCCTTATCATTTTTAGAGTAACACCCTATTAGATTACTATAGGTAACCATAGGGTAAGGCCCAACCCAAATACTTGGATATCCTAACCGGTTACTAACGGTTATCTTTTAGTTACTATGTCTTGGAAATACTTTTTAACCTAAGTATTTCTTTATCTCTTTACTTGACAATTATTTGTCAAGTTTTTCTTTGAAAAGCTTATGTAAAACTATACATTGCTTTAAAACCGTATAATTTATAAAACTGTTGCTTTTGAGCAAAACAGTTGAAAACTGTCAATCTTTGAAAACAAGCTTTGAAAATAGTTTATTAATCTCAGTTATTAGTGCACATGCAGGAATTTCCTGCTTTGCACTATTTTTCTGAAATTCTTGTGCAAGAATTTTCTTGTTTCCTGCACTGTTTTTATGATAAAATCTTTATCTTAAATTCTGTTTGGAATCTGAGAAAATTTTCTTCATGAAAGTTGTAGATCTCAAAAAATACTACAACTTTGGTCATTTACTGAAAACCCAGTTCTGTCCTTAACTTAATCATTTTTGAGGTTGAATCCTGCTGGCCGTGCATAAGTCCTAGGCACAGTCAGGCTCGGGTTTTTATAAAAAAAGAAGGCATTTGGAGCCTTATTTTTAAAAACTGTCCATGTTGTCCACTAGAAAAAGCCCTTCTTTACAACTTTGTAGTTTTAACTTTTTCCAAATTCGGCCTCTAAGGGTCTCAAAATCGACTTTCCAAAAAACTGGCCAGTTTTACCCGAAAACTGGCAGTTTTGTTCTTAAGTTGGTTTTACGTTCTAATACGCGCACACTACCTCAACCGCCCACAGCGGGAGCCTAATATCAGTCATGCAGCGTTTTCATGCAAGGGCAAACCCTTGGGTGTTCTTGCACCAAACTAGGGTTTGCAAAACTTTAGGTTTGCATCACCATGCATCATTCAAGCTTCTAATCTAGCTTAAACATAAACATGCATAACCTATAACTTCTTAGGCATATTGGGGACATATATCGAACACTTAATAGGCATGCATGCAAACTCTAATATCATGCAAGCATATTGTCTAAGCATTCACTAAAATCATAAATTGAGACCCTAATCAAGCACATAGCTAAGCACCTAAGCTCATTGCATGAAAATAAAGGATGAGCTTATGCTCTTACAAACCATTGCTTGGAAATACACTTAAATTTCCAAATTTAAGCTCAAATTGAAAAGCTTAGGGCTAAGGGAGATTACCTTAGTTCACACCAAGATTGGTGCTAGGTTTTGTGTTTAAACTCTTTCCCCCTTGCTCATCACCATAACCGGCCACCCCCCTCCAATTGGGGTTCCAATATTTTCAGCCACTCAAGCTTAAGCCTCACACAAGGTTCGGCCATCACCACCAAATCCGGCCAACCATTTTTTTTTTCCACTCCCTAGGGTTCGGTTTTTGTGGGGAAATGGGTGAGAAGAAAATTGGCAAGAGTTTGGCTTGTTTTTCCCAATTTTTGGGTCCAAAATCCGCCCCCCCTCACCTCTATTTATAGGCTTTTTGAACTTTTCAAAATTACTAAAAAGTCCTTGAACTTGGATTTAATTATTTTTCTAAAATTGCATATTGGTCCTTGAAGCAAAAATATTTGCTAATTAGTTCCTCTAGGTGGTGGCCGGTCATTGCTCCCTTGGTGCACAAGTTTAGCTTACCTCATCATGATGACATCATGCTTACATCACCTTGATGACATCATGCTTACATCACCTTGATGACATCATGCTTACATCATCATTGCTAACTTTTCCAAAAGTTACACTTTTGCCCCTAAAGACAAAATATTTACAATTTAGTCCATGCGGGTGATCGGCTAAGGTAGAGCCACTTGACTTCCAATTCATGCATAATTATCCTCTTGATTCCAAGAATCCCTTAATATAATTATGCAATCCATTTCCTTATTAACTTTGATAATATCAATACTGTTTTGTCCTAAAACAGTATTATCATACTGAATTGTAGTCCAAAATCCATCTGCATAAAATTGGACTACGTATAAATTTTTCTTGGGACTTGAAACCATTTAGCCCATATTGCTTCAAATATTGTGCTTGATTTTTTTAGGGTGGTCTCATAGCTTATTATTGCTTATTCGTTCGTAAAGATAGTTTCCGCAGTATAATTTTCATACTGATTATCCTATTGCTGTATAGTCATACCTTTGACCGTTCTTAGTCAACCCTTTGATTTTTTAGTCAACTTTGACTTTCTTGGTCAAACTTTGACCAACATGAAATTATGAAATGTCGTCATGCTGTTTTCCTTAAAACGCCTTTTACTTGGCTAAGTAATCTTTTGTTGAGTCTCGTAGCTAGTTAATCGAGAACTCAAACCTATACTGTTATTCCACTCCGATCATGATTCAGACTTAGGTTTTCCTTGTTTTAAAGGAAATCTAAAGTCATCAAAATTTCGGGTATTACATTATACAGGATATGAAAATGAACGAGGCCTCGGGTCATTTGCTAGGCAAATGACTAATTATTCACTTTACGTGAATAATCATATTCATGTTAGATGGATAATGGATCTTTCGGATAGCGTAACCAAAAGGTTGAACGGACATTGACTTTAAGTTGATCATGAATATCATATGAGGGTGTTGCATATATTACAAGGTCATTGGACTATGGTTACATACTGGCTTACGTAATACAGTATATAATTGGGAGTGCAGTTTTAGGTTTATAGTGATGTGACTCTGAAACTAATAATTTTACAATTAATTTATTTGGTACAGAATAATTAACTACATAGATTATTGAAGCCCATATTATATAGTCCAATTGGGATCTCTTTACTAGCTCAGTATAATTCCTCAACAGATGGTAATCAATTAGGAAATTCATTATGGCTTTAACTCTTGGACTTAGTGAAGAGAAAAATTCAAAACACCTCGCACAAGGTGTAGGCATTTTTTCTGCTAAGGGTAGAATGAGAATTTTGTTTCATTTAATTAATTGGATAAATATTTATTTGAAGATAAGATTTGAAATTTGAGTTAATTATATTTATCTTTTATAATAAAATATAAGATTAATTTAATTAAGAGATATAGATAAATTAATTATTTCGATAATTAATTTAAATATCTAGATAATCTTATTTAAATAAATATTTTAAATTAAATATGGTAATTATCCTATTTGGATTTGAAATTGAAACAAAATCTTATCGCAGTTTAGCTTGTGTAGGCCTTTTTTACGAGGATAAGTAAAGGAAAAGATTTTCTCCTTATTGATTTTATTTGGATAATTATTACATAATTATTTAATTTAAATAAAGTTGTCAAGATTTTATTTGAATTTAAATTGAAGTTATGGAACATTATCCATGGAGATAAAATCATAAGATAATTAGAGATAAAAAATTTGAGTCAAATTTTGAATTTCTTAGTCCTATTCGAATTCAAATTCTACCCAGTCCATTTACTATAAATAAGACCCTATGGGCTCCTATTTTATTTAGACCACAGACTCTAAGGAGAGCGAGCTTATTATTATTCTCCCTTATAGTAATAATAAGCTACAATCGTTCTGGGTGATTGGAAGAAGAAAGCCGCGTACAAATACCGATCAAGAAACTGAGTGCCCACACACTCTACCGTTTCGGAATTGGAGAATAGTAAAGAATGCTAGTTGGTAAGCTCTCTTTCATTACATCTTCCAGCATTCATGTTGTCTTCTCTCAAGATACGTAGATTGTAGAATAATTTATTGTATATGGTAACATGGGTTAGTACAATCTTAAGAAAAATTTTTTAAAAATTTCGCTGCGTAAATTACCCTTTTTTCCTACAGTGATGTTGACAGGATTGTAGCATTGAAGATTGAATTAGCTTGTTGTTTTGCCGTGAAAGATTTGGGCTCACTACATTATTTTCTGGGCATTGAGACCGCCTATGTAATAACCAATCTTTTAACAAATTTACGATTTCTTTTTTTTAGAAATCAAAGTTTGTACTATGTATGTTTATATGGAATACTTGATCTGATTTATCAGAACTAGGATTTATGTATGATTTTATTCTGGTCAACGTCTGACCAGAATAATCTAAGATATTATTGAGACGGTACTGCAGTATTATAAGCAGTATGAAATTACACTGTGAAAAACCGTCATTACGGATGAAGAAGCAAGAATAAGGTACAGGACCACTGTAGAAAAATCAAGCACAATATTTAGAGTAATAAGGACTAAGTGGCTTCAAGTCCTAAGAAAAATTTAAGCGCAATCCGGTTAAGTGCAGATAAATTCTGGACTGCAGTCGAGTATAACAGTACTGTTATTAGTTAAAAACAGTATTTGTAGTATCTGTATTAGTATGAAAATGGACTGCATTTTAGGAGGAAAGCCAAATGGAGCCTAATGGGAGGACATGTAATAACCCAAAATTTTGATGAACTCATGATTTCCTTAGAGATAAGGAAAAACCTAAGACTGAATCATGTATGTCAATATGAAGCTCATGATCTGAGTTGAATATTAGTATATATTTAAGTTCTCATTTAATTAGTTACGAGACTCAATAATATGTTATTATGTTACGCATGAGGCTTTTTGATGAAAGAGATAGAATAAGGATTTATGATTTTATTCCGTCAAAGTTTGACTAAGATGATTTAAGATATGATTAAGACGATACTGCAGTGTATTAAGTATTATAAGAATTATACTGTGTTTGACCGTCATTACAGATGAAGAAGTAAGAATAAGGTATGGGATTGCTCTAGAATAATCAGGAATAATATTTGGAGCAATGAAGACTTAGTAGTTTCAAGTCTTAAGAAAAATCCATACGCAGCCCAGTTAAGTGCAGATGAATTCTGGACTGTGGTCCAGTATGACAGTACTGTTTTTAGTGAAAAACAGTGTTAATATTATCTGAGTTAGTAAGGAAATGGACTGCATAATTATATTAATGGATTTTTAGAATCAAGTGGATAAATATGCATGAATTGGAAGCCAAGTGGCTCCATTAGAGCCGGCCACCTTCAGGGACTAAAGTGTAAATATTTTATCCTTACGGGCCAAAGTGCAATTTTAAGAAAAGTAAGTAATGATGGATAAGTATGAAATTTTTGATTTATGGAATGTATGGATATTCTTAACCAAGTCTCTAACTAGGCCAATGGTAGGCCAATGGTTGGTTACAAAATTTAATTAGCTTGGTTACATTTGAAGAAGCAATTAAGTTAGAGCTAAGTATGGAAATATTTTTGGTTGGTTCAAGCGAACACATGGCCGGTTGTCATTGTGTCAAGGATTGCTTGGAGAGTAAGCAATTACCTTGGTGAGGTAAGCACGGTGATGTAAGCACGGTGAGGTAAGCACGATGAGGTAACCATGGTGAGGTAAGCTTGGTGAGGTAAGCAAGCACTTGCCTTGGTGAGCAAGTAACTTGGCCTCCAAGGAACCCATAATGGCTGGCCACCTCATAGGGGGTATTGAGCAAATATTTTGTTTTTAGACCCCAATATGCAATTTTAAGAATAAAAATAATTCTAAAAAGAAATTATTTTTCACCTATAAATAGGTGATTGGGGGGGGGGGGGGGGGTGTTGGATCATTCTATTCACCCCAAAACTCTGCCCAAATTCCAACCCATTCTCTCTAGTTCTACCCCTAGGAGCTGAACCCCATAGAGAGAAGGAAAAAAAAAAGAGAAAAAGAGAGAAAGAGAGAGAGAGAACATGGCCGGTTGTGGTATGGAGGGTGGTGGAGCAATTTTTGCTCATGCAAGGTTTAGAACCACTCTTTCAAAGCTTAGAGGTATTATTCTTGAACCTCTAACTAAGATTTTCATTAAGTTTGGTTTATGGGATTTAAGTGTATTTCAAGTTATGGTTTGTAAGAGCATAAGCTCAATCTTCCTATTTTTCATGTTATGGTTTTTGTATGATTAGTATCTGTTAGATCTAGATTTAGGTGAGTGTGATTGCTAAGTTTATGCATGCATGTGATGTTATGCTTTAGAGAATATGTGGTATGTGTGTATGCCTACTATATGTTTGTTATAAGTCTCCACATACTCAAGAATGATGTAGCATGAATGGAAATGAGAATGAGATGTATGTTGCATGTAGGGTTCAAGAAAAACCTTAAAAAACCCTAGTTTGGTGAAGATCACCATTTGGGTTTGCATGAAGATTTTATGGATGAGAAATGAATGCATGATAGTAAAAATATTATGTAACACGCTGCATGCTTGTCGTAGGCTCGCGGTTTTAACCGTTCGAGGTAGTGTGTGTGTAATTTTATGTAAGAACCAACTAAACAAAAACTGCCAGTCTCGGGTCAAGACTAGGCAGTAATCTGGAAACAGGATTTTGAGGCCCTTAGAGGCCGAATTTGAGAAAACTTAAAACTACAAAGTTGTAGAAAATGAAAAATCCTACGGATAATGTAGACAGCTTTTAAAAATAAGGCACCCAAGGCCTCTGTTTTTGCAAAAATCCGAGCCTAGTCTGCCACACCCAGTATGCACGGCCAGGCAGGTTCAACAAGAAAAACATGCAAGTTAAAGACAGAATTAGGTTTTGAGTTAAAAATGAAAGTTGTTGGACTCTTTGAGGTCTACAACTTTCATGAAGAAAACTTTTTATAATTCTAAACATATTTTAAAGTAAAACCAGATTCCCAAAACTATACAGGGAACAGGAAATTCTTGCACAGGATTTTCAGAAAATAGTGCAAAAATAGAGAATTCCTGCACATGCACTGATAACCAAAGTTTATGAGACTGTTTAAAACAGCTTATAAAAAGTGGATTAAATTTTTATCACACAAGGAATTATTTAATGAAATAAGCCAAGTCCTATGGTAAACAACTATGGGACAAATAGTAACCGAGAAGGTTACCAACTTTTAATAGGCCAAATAATTTAGGTCACTTATAGTAACCACATGAGATACCCAAGCTTTTGGGTTGGGCCTAAAACCCATGGTTACCAATGGTAACCTAATAAGAGTATTACTTTAAAAATAATTGGGCCTTAGTTTTATGGGCCTAAGATCTAGAGATAATTGGGCTTATACTCAAGGTTACTAATAGTAACCTAATAAGATGCTAATTACTATTCACGTATGATTGGGCCTTATGGTTCCATTAAGTAATCAAACAAGATAATTTGATTAGGCCAAGTGCCTTAGGGTTACATTTAGTAACCAAATAAGAGATCATTGTAGTATGTGGGAGACATGTAACTAGGGTTACTGATGAATGCTGGATACCAGCATTAAATGTAATGATTCACAGTAAGATAAGATGATCCTTATCTTACGTCTTTTGTGAAAACAGGAATTAACCTATTGATGTGCCTTGTTGGAACATTAGACCAAGAGCGTAGGACATCAGATAGTACAAACCTCACCTACAGAATGGAAAATAGTAAATACTATTTTCAAGTATGACATGTTTTCATGTATGCCATGATATGCTATGTTTTGCCAAGAAGTGCCATGTTATGCCATGATATGCTATGTTTTGCCAAGATGTGCCATGTTATACCATGATATGCCATGTGTATGTATATGTTATGGTTGATATTATGTTATGTTATATGATATAGTGACATCATGATGCATGTTCACTAATAATAAACCACATGGTAAGAACATGTTTTAAATCATAAGATAAGACAAGCAAGGTGTCGTACCAACCTCCTGTTGATGCGGGAGGATTATGTATATTTAAGAGAATTCTCAGACGTGAGGATTATATATGTTTCAAGTTTAAGATACTAAGGCCTTCCGCCAGATCGTGAAGGGTTATGAATATGATTCCCATAATTGTTAGGGACCTTGCAAACCTTAACTTTCTGTGGAATGCGCGCATTTGGTATGTACACAAAGGGCCCACATGTTAAGCAAGATAATGAGTTCAAGTCCATAATTGATCATAATTGGTTCATGCATAAATGCAAGATATTTGTTATGTTTTTGTGAGATTATGTTTGTACTTGCTGGGCGAAAGCTCATTAGTATATTTCATACTATAGGTAAGATGCCTGCAGCTTTACTTGGTGGGCCATAAAGACGATGCAGCAAGTGAAGGGCGGTGTGGCATATCACTATGCAGATTTTCCACAACCTCTTTAAATTATGAATTTGTACATGTATGATTAAGTAATATGTACCATGTTACATATGTGATGTATCAAAAGTCTGGTTTAAAAGGTTATGTGTGACCTTTTAATCGGTTTAACAAGTAATGGGTAGGCATGGTGAAGGTTATCCATATGGATAAGTTTAATTAAGTTACGAAGAAAAAAAAATTATTCTGAAATTTTCTGAAAGTTCACGCATTAGAAACTAAGAAGTAAGTTAAGTAAGTAAAGTAACGGCCCACGTTTATGTAGTCGGCCCTACGTTGATGGCTGGGGCGTTACAGGACACCTCATCTTGGGATAATTATATGAATTTATGGATTTTTAGAAAATTAAGAAAGTATTTAAAATGCATGAACATTGAAAGATTACTTGGCCAACAAGCCACCCTAATGGCCGGCCACCTCATAGAGTCTATGAGCAAATATTTTTGCTTTTGAGGACTAATATGCAATTTTGGAAATAAAAATAATGTTAGAAAATAAATTAAATTTCACCTATAAATAGGTGAGGTGAGATGAGATTTTGACCATTTAGTGGAACCTTAACGTTTTAGTTTGTTCTTAGTTCTCTTTCCCTCCCTAGGAGCCGAACCAAAGAAAAAAAAAAGAAAGAAAGAGAGTGGTCGGATTTGTGAGGAAGAAAAGCAAGGAGGAAATTTTGATCCAAAGTCTAGATCCAACTTCAAGATGTTAAGGTAAACCTCCTAAACCCCCTAAGCCTCTCAATTAAGTTTTGGTTCAATTATTTAAGTGTATTTTTAAGTTGGATATGTAAGAGCATAAGCTCACCTAGTTTTCATGCAATAGTTTAGTATGTTTAGTATGTTCTTGATTAGGGTTTTAGTAATCTTGATCTATGTGTTTGTGCATGTTTTCGATCTTATGCTTTAGAAATTATGTCGTCTGTGTGTATGCCTACTATATGTTTGTTATATGTCCCCACATACTCAAGGATGATGTTGTATGAATGAAAATGAGAATGGTGATGTATGTTGTGTGGAGGGTTTAAGTTAACCCCAAAAACCCTAATTTGGTATAGATTACCATTTGGGTTTACATGAAGGTTGTATGATGAGAAATGAATGCATGATAATGAAAATGTTATGTAACGTGCTGCATGCTTGTCGTAGGCTCACGGTTTTAACCGTTCGATGTAGTGTGCGCGTAATTTTATGTAAATGCCAACCAAAATGAAAACTGCCAGTTTCGGATCAAAACTAGGCAGCAATCTGGAAACAGGATTTTGAGGCCTATAGAGGCCGAATTTGAGGAAAGTCAAAACTAAAAAGTTGTAGAAAATGGAAACTCCTAGGGGGCAACATAGACGATTTTTAAAAATAAGACTCCAAAGGCCTCAGTTTTCATCAAAACCCGAGCCTGGCCTGATTAGGCAAGTGTGCACGGCTAGGCAGATTCAATAAGAAAAATGGATAGGTTAAAGGCAGAACCAAGTTTCGAGTTGAAAATGAAAGTTGTAGGAATCATTGAGGTCTACAACTTTCATGAAGAAAACTTTTTTAAATTCAAAACAGATTTTTAAATAAACTGAATATTAAAAAATGGGCAGGAAACAGTAAATTCCTGCACAGGATTTTCAAAACAGTGCATGAACAGGCAATTCCTGTACATGCACTTATAAGTAAGATTATGGGACTATTTTCAGAAATGGTTTTCAGAATTTTTCAGTTTTACTATCTTTGTAAAATGAATTAATTACAGTTTTATAAAATAGTTTAAAAAGAATTAAATAAGGAGTTGTGATAAAGAAATAATTAAATTAGGCTAAGTTATATGGTAACCATAGTAAGATACTTAGTAATCGGAAAGGTAACTAAAAATTATTTGGACCAAGTTATTTGAAAGGATACTTATAGTAACCAAAAGGGTTACTAATTTTATATGCTAAGTTTTGGACCCAAGGTTACTTATGGTAACCAAATGGGATACTACCTTAATATCATTCGGCCTTAGTAACCTAAAATGATTTTAACTTAAATATGATTGGGCTTATACCCAAGGTTACTAATAGTAACCTAATAAGATACTATTAGGTATTGTAACTAAGATTTGCTTTAAGTAATCAAACAAGATATTGTTTGACTGTTTTTGGGTCATGTGCCCTAGGATTACATTTAGTAACCGAATAAAGTATTGATATAGTATGTGAGGGGACATATAATAAGGGTTATTGATAAATGTGGGTTATGATACCAGCATTAAATGTAATGATTTATGGTAAGATAGGATGATCCTTATCTTACGTTCTTTTTGGAAAACAGGAAAGTAACCTGTTGTTACAATCTTTTAGAACAACAAATCCCAGATCTAGTATAACCTGTAAGTACAACTCCGCCTACAGCATAGGCAAATTATTTTATTGCTTGCATTTTTTCAAAGTCCATGCATTTATGAATGCAATGTATATGATTTATGATTTATATTGTGACATCCTGAAGCATGCACACTAATGATAATTTACATGGTAAGAATAAGATTCATTTCAAGTAAGAGACTGTTTTTAAGAAACTGTTTTCAAGAAAATATTTTCAAGTATGATATTAAGCAAGTTTCATCGTGTCGTACCAACCTGCACTAGGTCAGGTTTGGTCCATGGTTTTGAGTTGGACTGGGCTGGCTGCCCCAACCACTCCATGGCTGCGCACCACGGTACGTATACTTATGTTATGTAAGGGCCCAAAAATATGCTAACTTAATAAAGCATAATAAAAGCATAATTGGTTCATGCATGGTTTTACTATAAAATGTTTTGCGGGTTAATAGTTGTACTTGCTGGGTGAAAGCTCACAACTTACGTCTATACTGTAGGTAAGCTCCCTATTGACAATGCTTGATACAAGATGGTGGGGCATGACATGGCTATCTATGAAACTATGAGATGGAGACCACTACGTGTTTTGTGATATTATATGCATATTTATTATTTAATACAGCCTGTTATATGTTAAAATAAGTTTAAAACTCAAACACCTGATTAAGTACGTATATATATTTTATATGTTTATATGTAAGTATATGGTCGAGTTCTGAATCAAGTTGTTTGTTTAAAAAAAAAATAGTAGTCCTTATTTCCGCAGTTAAGTAAGTTAAATAATTATGTAAAAATATGTACGGTAACGGCCTACGTAAGGCGGGTCGTTACAGAGTTGGTATCAGAGCGGGTTCCTGCCTTCCGGTTTCATAGTCTGCCTGCCAGCACCACAGTCATTGTAAGTTAAAAATATTTTTGTGTATGAATACTTACTATGTAAGTGTAATATGGTAGATTGTATGATATAGATCCGAGACTAATGGACAAGGATCGGGATGCTGCACTAGTGTTTTACGGGATGCAACCCCTGCTCTTTGACGGGACCCGATGAACCGTATCGTTAGCAGGATGGCTCCATGATATGGAGTCGATATTCCGTTAGCCAGTCGATGTCTAGCGGTGGGTGCCCGATTATGATGGATGTCTCTAGGAGAGCTGGCGATTCCAGGAGGATCATGGGCAGATTTTCGTACCCTGATTATCGCGCGTTATGGGCCTTTACCGGACGAGGATGCCAACATGCCTTATCGTGACCCGGAGATCTACAACGACATGTACCTTGGGCGATATCTTAGTTATGTTGCAGGTTGGCACGCGTATCCGAACGAGTCCATGGGCCACTATTGCCGACGATTTCAGGACGCGATGTTGCCTTACATTCCTTGCAACTTAGGTAGCCCGGAGTTGCATGCATAACATCTTCTTAGGGGAGGATTACCTCCCAATGTCAGGCTATTTGTTCCGGAGCCTATGGTGGGGATGACATTGGAGAACATGATAAATGATATTATGGAGGTAGAGATAATAGCACATATGATGCAGGCAGCTGTCCCAGAGGATGACTATGTCATTCCAGTTGATGATGCTGGTATCGCAGTGCCACTGTTTCACGGAGGTCCGATTCTGTCGGAGGATCCTATTCCAGCCATGCCACTTCAAGAGATTCCTCCACAGGAGGCGGAGGCCGGTGCAGATAATGGTGAGATGGACCCTGCAGATGTTCCGATAGATCCAGAGGAAAATTCTGAAGATCCTCCCGTAATCATCATTGAGGGTGATGCCGAGGAAGACGTCGAGGAAGAACAAGAAGAATGGGAGGAGCAGGAGGGAGCCATCGAAGAAGAGTTGAAAGATCTTGAGGAGTCAGAGGAAGACCCCGAGGAGATCTTATTCGACGATGGTGATTGGGATGCGGACTCCGACATTTTCTCCGATGTAACGGCAGAGTAGACTGTTTAGCTCTAAGTTGACGTTTAATTATTTTATTCTTTTTGACCTTAGGATTGTATATGGGATAGGTATGATGGTAAAGTGGTAGACACTTCCATCTCATTTTGACTATGTATATATAGTAAGTATATTATGTATAGGACATGTATCTATTACTATCTAAATATGATATACTTTTTGTGAATGTACAAAAGGACAAGTTCATATATGAAATGTATATAATAATGTTATGATATTATGATAAAGTATTATTTATGATAAATTTACGATATGATATGATGAAATCACGATGGATTTCTATATGATGTTTTACGATATGATAAGATATGATATGGAATGATATGATATGATAAGATATGAATGGAAGAAGGGATATTCGAAGTACAACAATATCTTTTCTTGTAATTAAATAGGAATTAGAAGATGGTACGTCCACGTACACGAGCAAACCAAAATCCGAAAGAGCCGGATCTTGTGAATGTTATAGCCACTTTACAACGGCAATTGCTGGAATAGCAACAGGAAACAAATCGACTTCGTGAGCAGATAGCTCATTTGAATCAAATACCCCACGCTAATGAAGTGCCACCCCAAGATAACCCTGTAACCCCAGTAGCGCCTCAGGTACCGGAGGTTCGTCAAGGGGTTCCACGGAATTTTGAAGTCCCGTTAGCACCCGTTGGGATTCAAGCGAACCCACCTTAGTTCGGAAAGACCTGTTGTACGAACGGTTTAGGCGAATGAAAGCGCCTGAGTTTGAGGGACCTACGGACCCAATAAAAGCCGGCAACTGGTTAATTGACATCCAAGTGATTTTGGATTTTATGGGACTTACGGAGCGGGAAAAGGTTCTTTGTGCTTCCTTTGCACTTAAGAAGGATGCAAGACATTGGTGGATGACAGTCCAAATGTTCAGAGATGTTGCGGCGATGAGTCGGTAACATTTTGTAGCTGAATTCAGAATGATATACTATAACAGAGAAATCCTTGCGGTGCAACAAGGTGAGTTCAATAGTCTAAAACAGGGATAGATGACAGTAATGGAAGCTGTTAAGAAATTTGAACAGCTAGCCCGCCTGTGCCCAGAACTTATACCGAACGAAACCGAGAAAGTAAGAAGAATGATGAAGATGTTTCGAACGAACATTGCCAAGCAAGTCAGTGCTGGCAGTAGCCCTCCAACCCTGGTATCTGACTGTATCAGTCGGGCAATAAGAGCCAAATACTGGATTAACCAGGATAAGGAGGCAAGGGCTAAGTTTTTCAAAGCCAAGAAAGAGGAAAAAGCTGTGATGAAATAGTTACAGCCTAGACAGAACCAGGAATTGTACCCGAAGGGCCAGACCAATAATGCTGCCCAAAATTCCAAATAGTTCAGGAAGAACAAAAGGAAAGAGAATGCTACCGGCCAGGGTCAACAGAGCAACTACCCTTAAAAGAAGAACAACCGAGGGAATGAGGGTAATAATAATGACTATCCAGTGTACGTGTAATGTGGAAAAAAAGCACCTGGGAGTGTGTAGATTGGGGACGAACACCTGCTACCTTTGTGGCAAGGAAGGTCATTATGCGAGAAATTGCACCTTAAATAGCCAGAACCAGAACCCTCAGTACCCAAATAGAAATGCAAGCAGTCAGCTGCATGCGGTGCAAGCAAAGATTGAAGGCCCTTCGATTGCACAAGGAAGACTAGAGGCTCCTGAACCCCAAACCAGGATTTATGCCTACACAAAGGGGGATGCTAAAACTGGAACTTCCCACGTGGTAACAGGTCAGATTTCTATCGCCACATATGATGCAATTGCCCTATTTGATTCTGGTGCCACCCATTCATTTGTGTTGATGGAGTTTGCCTAGAAATTAGGAAGAGGTGTTGATAATTTAAAGCAACCCTTCAGAACCTCCCTTCGGTCAGGAGAAATTTTGTTGTCTGATTTTTGGATGCAAAATATTCCAGTAGTCATTTGTGGTAGAGAACTATATGTCGACCTCATCGCAATTAAGCTTTAAGATTACAATGTTATCCTAGGAATGGACTTCTTAGGTAAGTACGACGCTAAGATTGATTGGCGAAAGCATTGTGTTATGTTTAGCCTTTGTGGTGAGGAAAAATTCAACTTCTACGGTTACTCCCGAAATTCCTCATCCAGGTTAGTATCGGCAATGAAGGCATGGAAAATGTTGGCTAATGGATGTCAAGGATACTTAGCTAACATGGTGGACAAAGAACGAGAGGTGGAGTTAAAGCCGGAAGATGTTCCCATTATCAGGGAATATGTGGATGTCTTTCCAAAAGACTTACCAGGACTTCCGAGCGGGAAATTTCGTTTGAGATAGAATTGTTGCCTGGAGCTGCACCAATATCAAAAGCGCCTTACCGTATGGCCCCAGCCAAGCTTAGGGAACTCCAAGTGCAGTTGCAAGATTTGATGGACAAGGGATTCATTCGACAAAGCCATTCCCCATGGGGAGCACCGGTACTATTCGTCAAAAAGAAAGATGGATCATTGCGGATGTGCATCGACTATCGTGAGCTGAATAAGATTATGATTAAGAATAAGTATCCTCTCCCTAGAATTGATGATCTTTTTGATCAACTCAGGGGAGCAGTGGTATTCTCGAAGGTTAACTTACGATCGGGTTACCATCAACTCAGAATTAAGGAGGTGGATATTTCTAAGACGGCTTTTCGAACACGTTATGGGCATTATGAGTTTCTTGTCATGCCATTTGGATTAACCAATGCACCAGCTGCTTTTATGGATCTTATGAGCCGGGTGTTCAAAGAGTACCCAGATAAGTTTGTTATCGTTTTTATCGACGATATTTTGATCTACTCAAAGTCCAAGAAAGAACATAAACAGCACCTCAGGATAGATTTGGAGACGTTAAGACGGAATCAGCTCTATGCCAAGTTCACAAAATGTGAATTTTGGTTCGAAAAAATGCATTTCTTGGGTCATGTGGTTTTAAAGGAAGGAATTTCCTTTGATCCTGCTAAAGTAGAGGCAGTCAGTACGTGGCCAGTACCCAAAAACGTTACGGAGTTACGGAGCTTTCTTGGTTTGGCCGGGTACTACCGATGTTTTGTTGAAGGATTCTCTAAGATTGCTGCACCACTTACGGCCCTTACTCGAAAAGGGAAGAAATTTGAGTGGACGCAAAAGTGTGAAGAAAACATTCAAGAGCTCAAGAGGAAGCTTACTAGCACATCGGTGTTAATAATTCCTGACGTGGACGCAGGAAATTTCATAATTTACAGTGACGCTTTTAAGACCGGACTAGGGGCTATCCTAATGTAAAAAGGAAAGGTGATCGCCTATGCCTCATGACAACTGAAGGATCATGAAAGGAATTATCCGACACACAATTTAGAGCTCGCGGTGGTGGTTTTCGCACTAAAGATCTGGAGACACTACATGTATAGGAATAGATGTGAGATTTATATGGATCATCAAAGTCTCAAATACATCTTCATCCAAAAGGAGCTCAATATGAGGCAGCGTAGATAGCTTGAACTCATGAAAGATTACGATTGTGAAATCCTTTACCACCCTGGAAAAGCGAACAAAGTAGCAGATGCTCTAAGTAGGAAGTCATCTGGTATGATGATGTCTCTTAGAACGTTGCCCAAGCCACGTCAAAAGGAAATTTCTGATTTTAATATGGAGATGATAACTGGAAAATTGGCTGTTCGGACTCTCCAGTCCAATCTCCTAGAATCTATTAAGCTCCATCAAGGGAAGGATTCCTTTCTGCTAAAGGCGCAACTTTTTGGTGGAAAGAATAAAGAATTTAAGACCTCTACGGATGGGATGATTTATTTCAAAAGAAGGATTTGTGTTCCTAACTTTGAATTTCTTAAGAAACAGATCATGTCTGAAGCGCATGAAACGCCATACTCGATACATCCCGAAGCTTCCAAGATGTACAAGGACCTCAGAGAGAACTACTGGTGGCCAAATATGAAGAATGAAATTGCTGACTTTGTATCAAAATGCCTAACTTGTCAGAAAGTTAAGGCTGAACACCGACAACCTGGCGGAGATCTTCAGAAAATCGAGCTCCCAGAGTAGAAATGGGAACAAACTACTATGGATTTTGTAGTTGGATTACCCAGGACCGCAAGTGGGAATGACATGATTTGGGTGATTGTGGATAGATTAACCAAATTAACCCACTTCATTGTTATCAAGGCCACCTTTTCAGTAAAGAAACTGGCCGAAATTTACGTATCCCAGATTGTTAGAGTGCATGGAGTGCCAAAATCTATCATTTCAGATCGGGATGGGCGTTTCACCTCTCGATTTCTGGAAGAGTGTTCACCTAGCTATGGGATCAAAATTGAAATTTAGTACAGCCTTTCACCCCCAGACTGATTGTAATAACCCGAATTTTTATGACTCTAGATTTCCTTTAAATGAGGAAAACTTAAGTCTAGCTCATGTTTGGAATAGAATATCGGTACAAGTTTGAGTTCTCGGTTAATTAGCTACGAGACTCAACGATGGATTACTTAGCCTAGTATAAGGCATTTTAAGGAAAATGGCGTGATGAAATTTCATAATTCCATGTTGGTCAAAGTTTGACCAAGAAAGTCAAAGTTGACCAAAAAGTCAAGGGTTGATCAAGAACAGTCAAAGGTATGACTATACAGTAATGGGATAAGCAGTATGAGAAATATACTGCGAAAATTGTCTTTTTGGACAAGATAACAAGAATAAGCTATGAGACCACCCAAGAAAAATCAAGCACACTAAGTTGGATATCAAAGTCCTAATGACTTTCAGAAATAAGAAGGAAAATTTTTACAGTCCATTTTTATGCAGATAAATTTTGGACTGCAGACAAGCAAAACAGTACTAAATTGTACTGTGTATTAGTGAACACAATATTGGATTTATCTGTGTTAGCTTAAAATTGGACTGCTTTTTCAAAAAGTAGCCAAACGAGGCCTTAGGATGACATCACCTACCTTTTGATTTATGACATCATCTTATTTGGATTTATGACATCATAATTCCATGAACCAACCCTTTAAAGACAAGTGTCTTGTTCTAGAAGAAAATTCTTTCTTGTTCTCCAAGAAGCATGGCCGGCCACCTAGCATGCCTTTTTGGCAATTTTTCAAAAATTTAGGGGTCAAATTATAATTTTTAAAAGTTCTCCTTTTGCCTATAAATAGGGGTGACCTTTATTCATTTTATTCACAACATCTAGCCAACCTCTTGCAAATTTTCTGCCCACCAAAACCGAGAAAGAAAAAGTGAGAGGGAGCCAAGAAAAACCAAAATTTTCCTAAGCCAAGCCTAGGTTAGTGTTCGGTTTGCAAGGGGAAGCTAAGGGGAGAGTTTGAGAAATTTTCCCAACCCTTTTCTAGGCTTGCTGCCGAATTATTGAGTGCAGGAAAACCAAGAGAGAAACCGAAAATTTTAAGGGGAAAAGTTAGGGTCAATTCGGGTTTGATTCAATCAACCGAAAACAAGATCAAAAACAAGTTTTGAGACCATTTTTTTGGTCTAGGGCAGCCACTGTTTTGAGCAGGGGAAAGTAGTTGAAAAACTACAATTTTTGGTATTACAAGGGTGGTGTGGCCGAGCCTTAGGTGAAGGACAAATCTTGAGGCCAAACGAAAATTTTTGGTATCTTGGTGTGGTGAGAAGCCGTGGGCAAGGGAAGGCAAGGGAGGAAGGGGAGTTGCAATTTTCAAACCCTAACTTTGATCTAAGGTAACTTCCTTGAGCCCTAATCCTTCCATTGAGTTCAATTTGGAATTTTATTTGTATTTCAAGTTGAGAGGATGTAAGAGCATAAGCTCAAGTTTTCTTTGCCCTAGATTGATTAGATGTGGTGCTTGATTTAGGCTTTAAGGGTGGTTTGATGTTTAATTTTGTTATGAGCTTTAATTTTATGCTTATGTTTGATTTAATGCTAGGGTGCATGCTAGATGTGAATGGTTGTGTGTCCCCTGATTTTCTTGGTCCAAAATCTGCCCTAGGCAGTGCATGCTCGGCTGCTAGCTTAAGGGTGAATGATTGATGCTTGTTTGAATGAGATGCAAAAGTTAGAACCTTGCAAACCTAGGATTAGAGCTTTTTGGGTTTGGTTTGCATGGACCCGTTCGAGCTGCATGATTGTTCATGTGGGACGATAGAATACTCTGCATGCTTGCTATCTAGGCTTGCGCGTGTTCGGCTGAGGTAGTTTGCGCGAAATAGGACGTAAACCGGACTTAACAACCGAAACTGCCAATTCGGATTCCAAACTGGCCAGTTTCGGGAAAGTGGAAATTTAAGGCTTTTAGAGGCCGAACTGGATGAAACGTAAAACATGAAAGTTGTTCAGAAGGGTTTTTCCTAGGGAGCAACGCAGACAGTTCCCCAAATTGAGGCTCCAATGGCCTCTGTTTTTACAGAAAACCGAGACTAGTCTGCCCAGACCTAGTTTACACGACCAGTCAGATTCAAATTAAAACTGACAAGAATACATGCAGAACTGGATTTTTCTCAAAACACGAAAGTTTTAGGATTTTTCGAGAGCTACAACTTTCGTGAAGACAACTTTTTCAAAATCGGAATGGATCTTTAAACTAACACGGTTTTATAAAGACTGTGCAGGGAACAGGAAATTCCTGGACAGGATTTTTTAAAAACAGTTCGGAAAAATTGTATCTTTCCCCAAAACCACTGTTTTGACTAGGGAAACTGTTCCAAAGGCAGTTTCTAGCCCTAAATGATTTTACAAAAACCTATTTCAAAAATATGAATTTTATGAGTTAAGTAAAAGATTTTTGAGGTTAATTTACCCAAGTTTCCAAAGAAATGGAAAATGGATTTTTTTTAAATTGGGTAAGCAAGATGATTACGGGTAATAACCGGAAGTGATATCTGAGTCACTGGGCCAAAGCCTAAAGCTCAAGTTTGACCCATATAGGGTTAACCTTAGTTGACCAAAAGTTGACTTTGGTTGACCAAAAGTTTGACTACAATTAACCTTAAGGGTTAGTCAAGATAACCCTAAAGGATACCAAGATTAATAAATTGGGCTAAGATATAGGGTAATTGAGGTAACAAGGTTAGGAAGGTAACCTAACCCTAACGGTATGTATAAAGGTTTAGCACATGAGGGTATCCAATGTAACCTCTTAAATATTAATCCATATTGGGTTGTTTTTAAAACAATAGGGTTACTATTTGTAACCCAGTAAGACATCTAGTATCAGGGACATACAACTAGGATTATGTAGGCATGTTGGTTAGATCACCAACATTTCACAATACTAATTAGAACCTCACCTATGTCCTTCAACAAGCAGGAGGGAACCTGCAGCTGTACTTAGAACAGGAGCAGCATTGCGCAGGACATAACAAGAGAGGTAAGTACAACTCCGCCTACAGCGTAGGACCTTTGTTGTGCTACCTGCTTAATGTGTTATATATGCTAAGGTATGATGTGGTACGTTATGGTATGCTAAGGTATGATGTGGTATGCTATGTTATGAGGAAGTATGTTATGTTATATGTTTTAATAGTGTAACATCATGAAGCATGGTCACTAATATTGAATCATATGGTAATAACAAGACAAATAAGATGCTGTGTCGTACCGACTTGCCACAAAGGCGGGTTTAAATGGTATGGTTCATGGTTTGAGTTGGATTGGATGGCTACCTAAATTACTCCATGTTAAACTTTGTGTTTCATGGTTTGAGTTAAAACGGACTGCCGCCTTCAACCATTCCTTGGCTACGTACCACGGTACGAGCACACATGATAAGTAAAGGAATAGAACTAAGCTAAGTTATGAATCCATATTTGATTCATAAGAGGTCATAATTGGTTCGTGCATAATGATATGTGTTTTGCGTCGCGGATGTAACAGTTGTACTTGCTGAGCGAAAGCTCACGTCTTACATCTATGCTGTAGGTAAGCAACCTGCCAGCAATCTCTGATGCAATACTGTGGAAGGCTGGTACTGCGGACTGTGAAATGTGGGATGGACACTGTCACGGATTTTGGAAAAAAATATACTCTATAAAATATGTTGTAATGAAAAAGGGTTTTCATATTTTCATGATGTTTTAAGTATGAATGACAAAGTTTATGTATGTATGGCAAGCAAGTTGCCTCTTGTGGTACCAATCCGCATTAAGTCGGGTTTGGTCTACAATTTGATTTCGATGGCCTTCAATGAGGGTTTGAAAGTTCGGTACTCGAGTAAGTACCTATTAGTAAGTATGAGTTTGAGGATGAAGTTCAAGTTGAAAGTTTTAAAATAAAGTTTAAAAGAAAAAAAAAAATTTCTCCCAAATTTTCCGCAAGTTTAAGTTCAGTATGTAAGTAAGGTGACGACCCGGCGTGGGAAGTCGGGGCGTTACAGTTTGGTATCAGAGCAGAGTTCCTGCCATCCAATTTCACAGTTCTGCTGCCAGCGCCACAGTTTTGTAAGTTTGTTTTCTTACTTTGTTTTATAAGATTATTATAATGACATGTACCTGGTGTTAAATTTAGGTCGGACTAAAGAGGACCACGAGGCTCCGTTGACATTCCGAGGAATGGAGGAGAAGGTTCGCATCTTCAATAAGACTCAAGGAGTGGATGCACGATATGGAGACCCTCCTCAGATTATGTCATGTAGGGACGTATCTTCAGGATATGCTTGCCAGTCGAGCTGACGTCTAGTCAAGGAAGCTCGTGCAAGGAACCTTGGCCAAGAGGATCTTGAGAGGAGATTCCTAAATGGATTTCTTGACGACAGCAAGGATTGCCCATGTATTACCGCGATATCAAGATGTACTAGGACATGTACATGAGACGATACGTCAGCTATGTTGCAGCCTGACATGCTTATCCGAACGAGTTTATGGGCTTTTATTTTCAGTAAATCAGAGTCGCACAGTGGAAGCATGATGGATAAACTAAGCTTACGATATGATGATCGCTAGAATAGCAATAAGAAATGAGTAGGCTTTAAGATTAGATAGCCTATCGCCTCATTTTGGGTATAGTGATCTTTCTATTTAAGGAATTGGATTGAGATTATGGAAGTTAAGTTTCCTGATTGTGAAACTTTTGCTCCATAAGAGAAATATTGGACATGGGGAAAATTTTGAGGATGCCTTAGTTTGGGGGTAGCAAATAAGCAATATACTACCAACAACAATTTATTAGGCTATGATTTTTTATGATAAGGATGATGATTATGAGATGATGATTGGGAGTTTTAGATATCCCTTAGAACTATGATTATGCCTTTGAGCTTTAAAAGAAATGCTAAAGGCAAGAAGAATGTTTCTACTAGCTAACAACTAGCTAGTTGATACAAGGATACCTTTCATTGCATCACTTGAACAGTAATATGTTTTCAATAATACCATTTATTATTGATTTTCATGATTGAATTGGAAAAAAATTCCAAAAAGTATCTTAAATGTAAGAACATATTAAGATACATAAAAAGACAAGTAACTGTAAGGTGTCGTACCAACCTCCCGTGATCGTGGAGGCTACATATTTCAGTTATGATTATTAACCTCTCGTTGATGCGTGAGGTTCAAGTTTATGATTGCCAGAACTGTTAGGGCCCTGCAAACCCTAGCTTTGTCTGGAGACTGCGCGCATTTGGTATGTACACTATGGGCCCACATGTTAAGACAAGATAATAAAACACAAAATGCTTTTCAAATATGAAAAAGCTATGTGATATGATATGTTTTTTTTTTAAAGTATGGAAAAGTTATATATATGCTTTTCAAACATGGCAAGTTATATGATATACTTGCTCAGTTTTTCATGTAAATAGTTCTTGTTATGCAATATGAAAGGAAAGTATGATGGTATGAAATGAAAGCATGAGAATATGAGGAATGAATTATGATGATGTAGAAAGAAGATTATGGTTCTATATAAAAGACATGATCCCATTAGGGTATTAAAATGGGAACATGAACAAGTTATTCAATCCATAGTAACTTGTTATGGATTGATGGTGGATTTGAAGAAAAGCCACTCAGGATTATTCGAATTTTCGAGGACGAAAATCTTTTAAGGAGGGTAGGATGTAATAACCCGAATTTTTATGACTCTAGATTTCCTTTAAATTAGGAAAACTTAAGTCTAGCTCATGTTTGGAATAGAATATCGGTACAAGTTTGAGTTCTCGGTTAATTAGCTACGAGACTCAACGATGGATTACTTAGCCTAGTATAAGGCATTTTAAGGAAAATGGCGTGATGAAATTTCATGATTCCATGTTGGTCAAAGTTTGACCAAGAAAGTCAAAGTTGACCAAAAAGTCAAGGGTTGATCAAGAACAGTCAAAGGTATGACTATACAGTAATGGGATAAGCAGTATGAGAAATATACTGCGAAAATTGTCTTTTTGGACAAGATAACAAGAATAAGCTATGAGACCACCCTAGAAAAATCAAGCACACTAAGTTGGATATCAAAGTCCTAATGACTTTCAGAAATAAGAAGGAAAATTTTTACAGTCCATTTTTATGCAGATAAATTTTGGACTGCAGTCAAGCAAAACAGTACTAAATTGTACTATGTATTAGTGAACACAGTATTGGATTTATCTATGTTAGCTTAAAATTGGACTGCTTTTTCAAAAAGTAGCCAAACGAGGCCTTAGGATGACATCACCTACCTTTTGATTTATGACATCATCTTATTTGGATTTATGACATCATAATTCCATGAACCAACCCTTTAAAGACAAGTGTCTTGTTCTAGAAGAAAATTCTTTCTTGTTCTCCAAGAAGCATGGCCGGCCACCTAGCATGCCTTTTTGGCAATTTTTTAAAAATTTAGGGGTCAAATTACAATTTTTAAAAGTTCTCCTTTTGCCTATAAATAGGGGTGACCTTTATTCATTTTATTCACAACATCTAGCCAACCTCTTGCAAATTTTCTGCCCACCAAAACCGAGAAAGAAAAAGTGAGAGGGAGCCAAGAAAAACCAAAATTTTCCTAAGCCAAGCCTAGGTTAGTGTTCGGTTTGCAAGGGGAAGTTAAGGGGAGAGTTTGAGAAATTTTCCCAACCCTTTTCTAGGCTTGCTGCCGAATTATTGAGTGCAGGAAAACCAAGAGAGAAACCGAAAATTTTAAGGGGAAAAGTTAGGGTCAATTCGGGTTTGATTCAATCAACCGAAAACAAGATCAAAAACAAGTTTTGAGACCATTTTTTTGGTCTAGGGCAGCCACTGTTTTGAGCAGGGGAAAGTAGTTGAAAAACTACAATTTTTGGTATTACAAGGGTGGTGTGGCCGAGCCTTAGGTGAAGGACAAATCTTGAGGCCAAACGAAAATTTTTGGTATCTTGGTGTGGTGAGAAGCCGTGGGCAAGGGAAGGCAAGGGAGGAAGGGGAGTTGCAATTTTCAAACCCTAACTTTGATCTAAGGTAACTTCCTTGAGCCCTAATCCTTCCATTGAGTTCAATTTGGAATTTTATTTGTATTTCAAGTTGAGAGGATGTAAGAGCATAAGCTCAAGTTTTCTTTGCCCTAGATTGATTAGATGTGGTGCTTGATTTAGGCTTTAAGGGTGGTTTGATGTTTAATTTTGTTATGAGCTTTAATTTTATGCTTATGTTTGATTTAATGCTAGGGTGCATGCTAGATGTAAATGGTTGTGTGTCCCCTGATTTTCTTGGTCCAAAATCTGCCCTAGGCAGTGCATGCTTGGCTGCTAGCTTAAGGGTGAATGATTGATGCTTGTTTGAATGAGATGCAAAAGTTAGAACCTTGCAAACCTAGGATTAGAGCTTTTTGGGTTTGGTTTGCATGGACCCGTTCGAGCTGCATGATTGTTCATGTGGGATGATAGAATACGCTGCATGCTTGCTATCTAGGCTCCCGCGTGTTCGGTTGAGGTAGTTTGCGCGAAATAGGACGTAAACCGGACTTAACAACCGAAACTGCCAATTCGGATTCCAAACTGGCCAGTTTTGGGAAAGTGGAAATTTAAGGCTTTTAGAGGCCGAACTGGGTGAAATGTAAAACATGAAAGTTGTTCAGAAGGGTTTTTCCTAGGGAGCAGCGCAGACAGTTCCCCAAATTGAGGCTCCAATGGCCTCTGTTTTTACAGAAAACCGAGACTAGTCTGCCCAGACCTAGTTTATACGACCAGTCAGTTTCAAATTAAAACTGACAAGAATACAAGCAGAACTGGATTTTTCTCAAAACACGAAAGTTTTAGGATTTTTCGAGAGCTACAACTTTCATGAAGACAACTTTTTCAAAATCGAAATGAATCTTTAAACTAACACGGTTTTATAAAGACTGTGCAGGGAACAGGAAATTCCTGCACAGGATTTTCTAAAAACAGTTCGGAAAAATTGTATCTTTCCCCAAAACCACTGTTTTGACTAGGGAAACTGTTCCAAAGGCAGTTTCCAGCCCTAAATGATTTTACAAAAACCTATTTTAAAAATATGAATTTTATGAGTTAAGTAAAAGATTTTTGAGGTTAATTTACCCAAGTTTCCAAAGAAATGGAAAATGGATTTTTTTTAAATTGGGTAAGCAAGATGATTACGGGTAATAAACGGAAGTGATATCCGAGTTACTGGGCCAAAGCCTAAAGCTCAAGTTTGACCCATATAGGGTTAACCTTAGTTGACCAAAAGTTGACTTTGGTTGACCAAAAGTTTGACTACAATTAACCTTAAGGGTTAGTCAAGATAACCCTAAAGGATACCAAAATTAATAAATTGGGCTAAGATATAGGGTAATTGAGGTAACAAGGTTAGGAAGGTAACCTAACCCTAACGGTATGTATAAAGGTTTAGCACATGAGGGTATCCAACGTAACCTCTTAAATATTAATCCATATTGGGTTGTTTTTAAAATAATAGGGTTACTATTTGTAACCCAGTAAGACATCTAATATCAGGGACATACAACTAGGATTATGTAGGCATGTTGGTTAGATCACCAACATTCCATAATACTAATTAGAACCTCACCTATGTCCTTCAACAAGCAGGAGGGAACCTGCAGCTGTACTCAGAACAGGAGCAGCATTGCGCAGGACATAACAAGAGAGGTAAGTACAACTCCGCCTACAGCATAGGATCTTTGTTGTGCTACCTGCTTAATGTGTTATATATGCTAAGGTATGATGTGGTACGTTATGGTATGCTAAGGTATGATGTGGTATGCTATGTTATGAGGAAGTATGTTATGTTATATGTTTTAATAGTGTAACATCATGAAGCATGTTCACTAATATTGAATCATATGGTAATAACAAGACAAATAAGATGCTGTGCCGTACCGACTTGCCACAAAGACGGGTTTAAATGGTATGGTTCATGGTTTGAGTTGGATTGGATGGCTACCTAAATTACTCCATGTTAAACTTTGTGTTTCATGGTTTGAGTTAAAACGGACTGCCGCCTTCAACCATTCCTTGGCTACGTACCACGGTACGAGCACACATGATAAGTAAAGGAATAGAACTAAGCTAAGTTATGAATCCATATTTGATTCATAAGAGGTCATAATTGGTTCATGCATAATGATATGTGTTTTGCGTCGCGGATGTAACAGTTGTACTTGCTGAGCGAAAGCTCACGTCTTACGTCTATGCTGTAGGTAAGCAACCTGCCAGCAATCTCTGATGCAATACTGTGGAAGGCTGGTGCTGCGGACTGTGAAATGTGGGATGGACACTGCCACGGATTTTGGAAAAAAATATACTCTATAAAATATGTTGTAATGAAAAAGGGTTTTCATATTTTCATGATGTTTTAAGTATGAATGACAAAGTTTATGTATGTATGGCAAGCAAGTTGCCTCTTATGGTACCAATCCGCATTAAGTCGGGTTTGGTCTACAATTTGATTTCGATGGCCTTCAAGGAGGGTTTGAAAGTTCGGTACTCGAGTAAGTACCTATCAGTAAGTATGAGTTTGAGGATGAAGTTCAAGTTAAAAGTTTTAAAATAAAGTTTAAAAGAAAAAAAAAATTTCTCCCAAATTTTCCGCAAGTTTAAGTTCAGTATGTAAGTAAGGTGACGACCCGGCATGGGAAGTCGGGGCGTTACACTGATGGACAATTGGAACGAACTATCCAGACGCTAGAGGATATGCTGAGGTCATGTGTTTTGGATTTCAAGGGAAGCTGGGATCAGAGGCTACCTTTGATCGAATTTTCTTATAATAACAGTTATCACGCCTCAATTGGTATGGCTCCATTTGAAGCGTTATATGGAAGGAAATGTCTATCTCCCATTCATTGGCAAAAAGTTAGACAGAAGCAGCTTCAAACTATGGATTTCATCTGTAATACCTAGAATTTCTATGTCACTGTTTCCTTTGCAAAAGGAATTATATGCATGTCATGGTGGTATTTACGGAAAAGCTCAGTTAAGAAATTTTCACACTTTTTATGAGATCTTATGGCTTAATAAGACTCAAAATAAGTTGCTAAGGTTAGCAAACGCCCTTTTAAGTCGAAAAGGACGAAAAAGTACGTAATTCCAGAAAAGTCAAAGTTTGACCGAAAAAGTCAAAGTTTGACCGAGAGCGGTCAACGGGTTGACTTTGCAGTATTACGTGATGCAGTATGGAAAAAATACTGTAAAACTCGATATAATGGGCAAGATAGCTCAAATAGGCTTTAAAACCACCTTAGAAAATCAGGCACACCTAGTATAGATCAAGGGCAAAAAGGACTTGAAAAATTAGAAAAAAGTTATACTGTCCGTTTTTACACAGATGAATTTTGGACTGTAGTACAGTATAAAAATACTGTATTTAAGCAAACACAATATTAGAAATATCTGTGTAGCGGAAAAATGGACTGAATATTGAGGAAAAGCCAAACTGGGCTTAATGTGGATGACATCATCCTATCCTCAATTTATGACATCATAATTGGATTAAATAAGCTTGGAAAGAAAGCCAAGAACTCTCTAGAACATGATGACATGGCCGGCCACCTAGAGGGCATAAATGCAAGAATTTTAACTTTTAGGGCCAAAGTGTAAATTTTGGAAAATTGGTGATGTAAGCATGTGATGTCACCTAGATG
This sequence comes from Ficus hirta, assembly GCA_038430175.1. Taxonomy (NCBI): domain Eukaryota; kingdom Viridiplantae; phylum Streptophyta; class Magnoliopsida; order Rosales; family Moraceae; genus Ficus; species Ficus hirta. The sequence continues at coordinate 17,588,888 of CM076585.1, read as the reverse complement.
ATGTCACCAAGATGAGGTCATCTTGCCTTGCTTTCGAAGTTGACAGCCGGCCACCTTGCATGCCAAAAGTGTGAATTTTAATTTTCAAGGGGTTGTTTTGGGATTTTGGCAAAATTTCAATTGCCTATAAATACCCATGAGATTGGCAGATTTTTGGGGCTGAAAAATTGAGAAAGACAGCCAAACTCTTGCCATTTTTCATCCGAAAAATCCGCAGCCTTGGAAGAGAGAAAGAGAGAAGAAAAAAATTTGAAAATCCAAGGGAGATTAGGCTAAGGGGTGTTCGGATTTTCAAGCTAGGAACCAAGAGGAAGTTGAGAAAAAAAAGTGGAGACCCATTTTTCTAGTTGTGGCCGAGTGTGGGAAAGAAGAAAAGGAAGAGAAAATTTTAGTGGAAAAATTGGTTAGTGGCCAAGAGTGATGAGAAATCACCAACCAAGCAACCAAAAGAAATTTTGGTGCTCCTAGGTGAAGGTGATTTCGGCCATGGGTGAGCCAGAAAAGGGGAAGGAAAAATTGGAGAGAAATAGGAGGGAGAGTGCTCGGTTTTGGCTTAAACAATCACCAAGTGAGGTGAAAAATTTTGGTGCCCAATTGGAGGGCAAAACCATGGGAAAGGAAGAGCCAAGGAAGGGAGAAATTTGGATCCACCAACCCTAACCCATTTCTAGGGTTAGCCAAGGTAAAATCTCCCATAAACCCTAACTTTTTTCCATTTGATTTCATTTGGAAATTTATTTGTATTTCAAGTCAAAAGTTTGTAAGAGCATAAGCTCAAGCTCTTGTTTCAATTGCCCTAGAACTAGGTATGGTGCTTGATTAGGATTTTAAGGGTGGTTTGGCTATGGCTTTATTTATGCTTTGCTTCCTATATGTTTATGCATGCTTGCATGCTAGGATTTTTGCATGATTAGATGGTTGGTATGTGCCCTGTTTGTGCAAGCCGGTTGTGGCAATTATGCTAGGTTGCTAGTGCTAGCCAAGAATGGCATGAGATGGATGAATGGAATGTGATGCAAACCTAGATCATGCAAACCCTAGGTTAGAGCAGATCTGTTTTGGTTTGCATGGAGACGTTAGAGATACATGATGGTTCATATGGGACATTAGAATACGCTGCTTGTATGATATTTAGGCTCCCGCATGTTCGGTCGAGCTAGACTTCGCGGAATAGGACGTAAACTGGACTTAACAACCGGAACTGCCAGTTCGGATTCAAAACTGGCCAGTTTCGGGAAAATGGAAATTTAAGGCCTTTAGAGGCCGATTTGGGTGAAACGCAAAACATGAAAGTTGTTTGGAAGAGTTTTTCCTAGGGGGTAGCATGGACGGTTTCTCAAAATGAGGCTCCAATGGCCTCCGTTTCTATAAAAATCCGAGACTAGTCTTCCCAGACCTAGTTTACACGACCAGCCAGTTTCAAATGAAAACTGACAAGGATACAAGCGGAACTGGATTTTTCACAAAGCATGAAAGTTTTAGGATTTTTCGAGAGCTACAACTTTTGTGAAGACAACTCTTTCAAATTCTAAATGGATTTTTAAACTGACATGGTTTTCTGAAGTTGGTGCAGGAAACAGGAAATTTCTGCACAGGATTTTCTAAAAACTGTTTCAGAAAAACTATATTTTTCTAATTTTCACTGTTTTGACGATGGAGACTGTTCCAATGACAGTTTTCAACCTCAAATGACTTTACAAAACCCCATTTTAAGAATATGGATTTTTTTCAAGTCAAGTAAAGAGTTTTGGGATTAATTTCCCCAAATTTTCCAAGTTAAGGAAAAATAAGATTTTCAAGCTAAAGTTTATTAAGTAAAGTGATTACGCATGGTAACCGGGAAGGATACCCGAGTTACTGGGTCGAGCCCAAGGCCCAAAGGTTGACCCATAGGGGGGTTGACCATAGTTGACTGTAGTTGACCATAGTTGACTTTGGTTGACTAATAATATTGACTTAGTTAACCTTAAGGGTTATCTAATGTAACCCTAAAAGATACCCATTGAATTAAGATAAAGGGTTAATGGATATAACCCGTTAGTTGTGGATTAAAGAAGAAGCCTAAGGTTGGAAGATGATTTAACCCTAATGGTATGTTGTGGCTTAGCATATAAGGTTACCCAGTGTAACCTTTTAAAGAAACAAATTCATAACCATAGGGTTACTAAGTGTAACCAAGTAAGATTTTATGCACAAAGGGACATACAACCAGGATCATGTAAGCATGTTGGTTAGATCACCAACATTTCACGAGTTTAACTAGACTGTGTCCTTCATCAAACAGGAAGTAACCTGCAGCTGTACTCGGAAGAGGAGCAGCATTACGTGGGACATAGCGAGAGAGGTAAGTACAACCACCGCCTACAGCATAGGCTTTGTTGTGGTACCTGCCCAAGTATATTATTGTTAGATGTATGTTAGGGGTGTATGCCTTATTGTATGTTATGTTGTTGTTGCTATGTTATGTTGTTGTTATTATGCTATGTTATTGTTATGCCATGCTACATGCCATGTTAATTCTATGTTGTATACTAGGTTATGAAGTATGATAAATCAAGGTAAGTTCATAATGAATGTTATGTTATGATTATTAAGACATGAAGCATGTATGTATGAGAACACGAGGCATGTTCACGAAATCTTATAAGAATAATAAGATCAAGTATGACATGATAAGATGTAAAGAAAGTAAGATGGCGAGCAAGTTGCCCGTGTTGTACCGACCCGCGTTAGGTCGGGTTGGACTATGGTTTGAGTTGGAAATGGTCTGGCCGCCCCAACCACTTCATAGTCGCGCGCTCGGTACATACACTCAAGTAAGGGGCCCATAAGTAAGATAAGTATGAATGTAAGTTAAGAACGAATTGAGCATAATACGAGCATAAATGGGTCATGCATTATGATGTGTATGTTAGGCTATGATGAATGAAGTTATGATATGTACGATATGCTATAGTAAGTTAAGTTGGAATGTGTAAGGTTAGGTTATGTTTGTATTGTCGCAGTATAGTTAGTTGTACTTGCTGAGTGAAAGCTCACTGTCTTACGTCTATGCTGTAGGTAAGTAACCTGCAAGCAGTTGCTGATACAAGATGGAGGAGCCTGGCAGGGCGAACTGTGAAATGTGGGAAAAGATGCCGCTACGCGTTTTGTTCTTTCTAAGTATATGATTTGATATTTGTATATCATTCTTTTAGTTACAGTATGTGCGAATTAGCACAGTATAAAAAAAAAAAAAAAACTTCTGCTATTTTTCATGTAATTAAGTTATTACAAAGGGCCGATATATATGCAAGTATGGTAACGGCCTGTGCTAGGCGGGTCGTTACAGAGTTGGTATCAGAGCGGTTTGCTGCGATATAATTTCACAGTCTGCCTGTCATCGCAGCCATCATTGTAAGCTAAGTTTATATTTTTGTGAGTATGCGTAAATAGTTATTTTACGCTTATGATGAGATAGATGCGACATTAAGGGATCTTGATCGGGTCAATGAAGATCGGGACGCAGCGGTGTCGGTTCACAGGCTGCAGTTTATGTTATTCAATGACCCGTGACGGACAGTGTTATTATCGCCATAGGGGTATGAGACGATAGGAAGCAAAGCGAAGAAATATGAGACAGTATGAAGCGGTACGAGATGGAAATGATATTCCATAGATGCTGCATTAAAGTTCATCGATGAATTCGATCAGTCAGCATATGCTTAGCAGCGGACGCTGGATTACGATAAAGGATGCTAAGCAAGAAAATGATGCCTAGGTATGTAGGGCCAAGATTTCTAGCTATGTTAAGTGTACGATGAGGATTCGTACTAGATAAAGGAGCTAGAATGTTACACGTCGATATGCATTCTACGTATGACAGTTTAGTTACGTAGTAGATGGGCACGCTTACCCTCACGAGTCCATAGGTCATTACTGCCAGGGATTTCAGGAGGTAAGGTTACCTCATATTCCGCAGGACCTGGACCGCCGAGAGTATAGGCGTATTAAGTAAGTCGGGAAGGTTTACCTCCCGAGGATTAGATGATTCGTTCCAACGGTTATGGCTGGAATGACAATAGGAAATATGATGGACGATTGATGAGCGTTGTTAACAACACCGGAAACAAGGGAACTACTGCACGAAGCAGGATTGATGCTTACAGAGGACTCGACGCCAGCAACTTCACGGCAAGAGATACTGCCACAGAAGGCAGAAGTTGACTCAGGTGCTAAGAACGACCGGGACGAGATCTTTTTCAACAATGCAGGTCTGAGTGCAAACTCCAACGTTTCTTCCGAAGACTCGATCAAATCAAAAGATGTAGGATCGACTTCCATTAGATTATTCTATTAACGATAGGATAGTATGAATATGAGATGGTAAAGTGGTAGACACTTCCATCACAATGTTGACTATGTATGTATAATACGATGGATATGATATGACATCGTAATAGGATGTGCTTTTTGTAGGTATGCAAAAAGACAGTTCAAGTATGAGATAGGAGTTAGGAGGTATGTTGTGAATAAGGAAGTCATGCTATGATAAGCATGTTACGTATCAAGATGATACTATTATGTTATGATGAGTATCGGTTATGATACGATAATACCATTGAGTTATGGTATGATAAGTATGATTAGATGTGTGATAAGGTACGATTATACTAAGATGTATAATGAGTACAATATGATATGATAAGTCATAAATAAAAGAAGGGATATTAACAGTATGATAATATCTTTTCTTATGATCGGGATTTAGAAGATGGTACGGCAGCATAAAGCAATACCTGTTAATCCGCCCGAGCCAGATTTGGCGACTATTACAGCTGATTTGCAACGGCAGTTGCTTGAATAGCAACAAGAGACGAATAGGCTTCAGGAACAACTAGGTCGCATGAACCAAAGACCCCAAGTTGACGAGGTTCCACATCAAGTACCCCCAGTAGTACCTCCGGTACCGAATGTTCAACCAGAGGTCCAGCCTGAAGTTCTTCGGAATGCTGAGATTCCGATGGCACCTGCTAGAGTGCCAATGAACTTGCCACCAGTACGGGAGGATTTACTGTATGAGCGATTTAGGCGAATGAAGATGTTTAGGATCGATGTTGCCAAGCAAGTAAGTGCTGGCAGCAGCCCGCCTACCTTGGTATCCGACAGTGTAAGTCGGGTGATAAGAGCGGAGTATTGGATTAACCAGGATAGGGAGGCAAGGGCCAAAATTTTTAAGGTTAGGAAGGAGGAGAAAACTGTTATAAAGACAACACAGCCTAAGCAAGGTTCAGAGTTGCAACCAAAAGGCCAAGTTAGTAACCCTACACAAGGTTCCAAACAATTTGGGAGGAACAAAAAGGAAAAGGAGTTTTACTGGCCAAGGTCAAACCTGGAACTTCCCTCAGAAGAAGAACAATCGAGGGAATGAAGATACTAGCAATGACTACCCGATGTGTACAAAGTGCGGGAGAAAGCATCCGGGAGGGTGTAAGATGGGATCGAATGCTTACTACCTTTGTGGCAAGAAAGGGCATTATGCATGAAGTTGCCCTCAGAACAACCAGAGCCATAACCCTCAGTATCCAAATTGAAATGCTGGCCGTCAGTTACATGCAGTGCAGGCAAGGCTCGAAGGACCCTCAATTACGCAAGGAAGATTGGAGGCTCCTGAACCCCAAGCCAAAATTTATGCGTACACTATCGGAAATGCCAAAGCTGGGACTTCATATGGGGTGACAAGATAGATTCTTATCGCCACATATGACGTTATTGTATTGTATAATTCTGGTGCTACTCACTTTTTGTATTTATAGAGTTTGCCCAGAAATTAGGAAGTAGTGTAGATAGTTTTAAATAATCTTTTAGGAATTTCTTTGCCTTTTGAAGAGATTTTGTAATCCAATGTTTGGATTCGAAATATTTCTATAAGTATGTACGGCAAAGAACTACGTGTAGATCTCATCGCAATCAAGCTTTAGAATTTCGATGCGATCTTAGAAATGGATTTCTTAGGTTTTTACGATGCTACGTACGATTTCTAACGACATTGTAAAATGTTCAGCTCATACGACGAGGAAAAGTCTGACTTCACGGACAATTGCGGAGCTTCCAGAATGGAAATGGGAGCAAACTACCATGAATTTCATGGTGGGGCTGCCTAGGATTGTAAGTGGGAATGGTCCGATTTGGGTTATTATGGATGGAATAACCAAATCAGCCCACTTCATTTCGCTTAAGGTCACTTTTTCAGTAGAAAATTGACAGTAAACCTACATATCTCGGATTGCGAGACTACATGGAATGTCAAAATCGATCAATTTGGATCGTGGAAGATGTTTCACTTCTCAATTTTGGACAAGTGATTATGATGCCATGAGATTGAAATTAAGGGTTAGGACAGCAATCCACCCCAAATGGATGGACAGTTAGCACAAACCTTCCAGACATTAGTAGATGTGCTAAGATTATGTGTCTTGGATTTTAAAGGAATTAGGAATAAAAGCTGCCAGGGGTTGAATTTTTGTATGATAACAAGCTATCAGCCTTCAATTGGTATGGTCCTATTTGAAGCATTCCATGGAAGGGAATGTTGATCTCCTATTCAATGGCAGGAAGTTGGATAGAAACAACTTCAAACAACAGATTTCGTCAAGAAGACCATGGAAAATATCCAAAAAGATTAAATAGGGACTCGACATAACTTCTAACAGACAGAAAAGTTATGACGATAATGTAGACAGCTTCTAGAAATTCCAAGTTGGAAATGCTGTGTTTATTAAGATTGTTCCTAAGGAAAGGAACCATGAGGTTTAGTGAAGAAGGAAATTTAGTCCTAATATATATAGGACTGGTTGAAATCCTTGAAAGGATTCCAAAGATAGCTTATGAGTTGCTCTACCGCTAGAATTAGCATCAATGTATAACGTTGTTCACATGAAGATGCTAAAAGAAGTGTATACCAGATTCTTCCCATGTATTTAGTCAAGAACTAGTCAAGGTTCAAATGGATTTGACTTATGAAGAGAAACTAGTTCAAATCTTGGATCGGGAAGAAAAGGGTCTTAAGGAATAGAATTATTCCTATGGTTAAGGTTTTATAATAAAATCATTTCCCTGATTAAGGTTTTATGGTGAAAACCACAAGGTTGAAGAGACAACCTGGAACTTAGAAGATGAGATGAGAATGAACTACCCCAGGTTATCCTAATTTTCGAGGACGAAAATTTTTAAGGGGGATAGATTGCAATACCTAGAATTTCTATGTCACTGTTTCCTTTGCAAAAGGAATTATATGCATGCCATGGTGGTATTTACGGAAAAGCTCAGTTAAGAAATTTTCACACTTTTTATGAGATCTTATGGCTTAATAAGACTCAAAATAAGTTGCTAAGGTTAGCAAACGCCCTTTTAAGTCGAAAAGGATGAAAAAGTACGTAATTCCAAAAAAGTCAAAGTTTGACCGAAAAAGTCAAATTTGACCAAGAAAGTCAAAGTTTGACCGAGAGCGGTCAACGGGTTGACTTTGCAGTATTACGTGATGCAATATGGAAAAAATACTGTAAAACTCGATATAATGGGCAAGATAGCTCAAATAGGCTTTAAAACCACCTTAGAAAATCAAGCACACCTAGTATAGATCAAGGGCAAAAAGGACTTGAAAAATTAGAAAAAAGTTATACTGTCTGTTTTTACACAGATGAATTTTGGACTGTAGTACAGTATAAAAATACTGTATTTAAGCAAACACAGTATTAGAAATATCTGTGTAGCGGAAAAATGGACTGAATATTGAGGAAAAGTCAAACAGGGCTTAATGTGGATGACATCATCCTATCCTCAATTTATGACATCATAATTGGATTAAATAAGCTTGGAAAGAAAGCCAAGAACTCTCTAGAACATTATGACATGGCCGGCCACCTAGAGGGCATAAATGCAAGAATTTTAACTTTTGGGGTTAAAGTGCAAATTTTAGAAAATTGGTGATGTAAACATGTGATGTCACCTAGATGATGTCACCAAGATGAGGTCATCTTGCCTTGCTCTCGAAATTGACAGCCGGCCACCTTGCATGCCAAAAGTGTGAATTTTAATTTTCAAGGGGTTGTTTTGGGATTTTGGCAAAATTTCAATTGCCTATAAATACCCATGAGATGGGCAGATTTTTGGGGCTGAAAATTTGAGAAAGACAGCCAAACTCTTGCCATTTTTCATTAGAAAAATTCGCAGACTTGGAAGAGAGAAAGAGAGAAGAAAAAAATTTGAAAATCCAAGGGAGATTAGGCTAAGGGGTGTTCGGATTTTCAAGCTAGGAACCAAGAGGAAGTTGAGAAAAAAAAGTGGAGACCCATTTTTCTAGTTGTGGCCGAGTGTGGGAAAGAAGAAAAGGAAGTGAAAATTTTAGTGGAAAAATTGGTTAGTGGCCAAGAGTGATGAGAAATCACCAACCAAGCAACCAAAAGAAATTTTGGTGCTCCTAGGTGAAGGTGAGTTCGGCCATGGGTGAGCCAGAAAAGGGGAAGGAAAAATTGGAGAGAAATAGGAGGGAGAGTGCTCGGTTTTGGCTTAAACAATCACCAAGTGAGGTGAAAAATTTTGGTGCCCAATTGGAGGGCAAAACCGTGGGAAAGGAAGAGCCAAGGGAGGGAGAAATTTGGATCCACCAACCCTAACCCATTTCTAGGGTTAGCCAAGGTAAAATCTCCCATAAACCCTAACTTTTTTCCATTTGATTTCATTTGAAAATTTATTTGTATTTCAAGTCAAAAGTTTGTAAGAGCATAAGCTCAAGCTCTTATTTCAATTGCCCTAGAACTAGGTATGGTGCTTGATTAGGATTTTAAAGGTGGTTTGGCTATGGCTTTATTTATGCTTTGCTTGCTATATGTTTATGCATGCTTGCATGCTAGGATTTTTGCATGATTAGATGGTTGGTATGTGCCCTGTTTGTGCAAGCCGGTTGTGGCAATTATGCTAGGTTGCTAGTGCTATCCAAGAATGGCATGAGATGGATGAATGGAATGTGATGCAAACCTAGATCATGCAAACCCTAGGTTAGAGCAGATCTGTTTTGGTTTGCATGGAGACGTTAGAGATACATGATGGTTCATGTGGGACGTTAGAATACGCTGCTTGTATGCTATTTAGGCTCCCGCGTGTTCGGTCGAGCTAGACTTCGCGGAATAGGACGTAAACTGGACTTAACATCCGAAACTGCCAGTTCGGATTCAAAACTGGCCAGTTTCGGGAAAATGGAAATTTAAGGCCTTTAGAGGCCGATTTGGGTGAAACGCAAAACATGAAAGTTGTTCGGAAGAGTTTTTCCTAGGTGTAACGCAGACGGTTTCCCAAAATGAGGCTCCAATGGCCTCCGTTTCTATAAAAATCCGAGACTAGTCTGCCCAGACCTAGTTTACACGACCAGCCAGATTCAAATGAAAACTGACATGGATACAAGCGGAACTGGATTACATGAAAGTTTTAGGATTTTTTGAGAGCTACAACTTTCGTGAAGACAACACTTTCAAATTCTAAATGGATTTTTAAACTGACATGGTTTTCTGAAGTCAGTGCAGGAAACAGGAAATTTCTGCACAGGATTTTCTAAAAACTGTTTCAGAAAAACAATATTTTTCTAATTTTCACTGTTTTGACGATGGAGACTGTTCCAATGACAGTTTTCAACCTCAAATGACTTTACAAAACCCCATTTTAAGAATATGGATTTTTTTCAAGTCAAGTAAAGAGTTTTGGGATTAATTTCCCCAAATTTTCCAAGTTAAGGAAAAATAAGATTTTCAAGCTAAAGTTTATTAAGTAAAGCGATTACGCATGGTAACCGGGAAGGATACCCGAGTTACTGGGTCGAGCCCAAGGCCCAAAGGTTGACCCATAGGGGGGTTGACCATAGTTGACTGTAGTTGACCATAGTTGACTTTGGTTGACTAATAATATTGACTTAGTTAACCTTAAGGGTTATCTAATGTAACCCTAAAAGATACCCATTGAATTAAGATAAAGGGTTAATGGATATAACCCGTTAGTTGTGGATTAAAGAAGAAGCCTAAGGTTGGAAGATGATTTAACCCTAATGGTATGTTGTGGCTTAGCATATAAGGTTACCCAGTGTAACCTTTTAAAGAAACAAATTCATAACCATAGGGTTACTAAGTGTAACCAAGTAAGATTTTATGCACAAAGGGACATACAACCAGGATCATGTAAGCATGTTGGTTAGATCACCAACATTTCACGAGTTTAACTAGACTGTGTCCTTCATCAAACAGGAAGTAACCTGCAGCTGTACTCGGAAGAGGAGCAGCATTACGTGGGACATAGCGAGAGAGGTAAGTACAACCACCGCCTACAGCATAGGCTTTGTTGTGGTACCTGCCCAAGTATATTATTGTTAGATGTATGTTAGGGGTGTATGCCTTATTGTATGTTATGTTGTTGTTGCTATGTTATGTTGTTGTTATTATGCTATGTTGTTGTTATGCCATGCTATATGCCATGTTAATTCTATGTTGTATACTAGGTTATGAAGTATAATAAATCAAGGTAAGTTCATAATGAATGTTATGTTATGATTATTAAGACATGAAGCATGTATGTATGAGAACACGAGACATGTTCACGAAATCTTATAAGAATAATAACATCAAGTATGACATGATAAGATGAAAAGAAAGTAAGATGGCGAGCAAGTTGCCTGTGTTGTACCGACCCGCGTTAGGTCGGGTTGGACTATGGTTTGAGTTGGAAATGGTCTGGCCGCCCCAACCACTCCATAGTCGCGCGCCCGGTACATACACTCAAGTAAGGGGCCCATAAGTAAGATAAGTATGAATGTAAGTTAAGAACGAATTGAGCATAATACGAGCATAAATGGGTCATGCATTATGATGTGTATGTTAGGCTATGATGAATGAAGTTATGATATGTACGATATGCTATGGTAAGTTAAGTTGGAATGTGTAAGGTTAGGTTATGTTTGTATTGTCGCAGTATAGTTAGTTGTACTTGCTGAGCGAAAGCTCACTGTCTTACGTCTATGCTATAGGTAAGTAACCTGCAAGCAGTTGCTGATACAAGAAGGAGGAGCATGGCAGGGCGAACTGTGAAATGTGGGAAAAGATGCCGCTACGCGTTTTGTTCTTTCTAAGTATATGATTTGATATTTGTATATCACTCTTTTAGTTACAGTATGTGCGAATTAGCACAGTATAAAAAAAAATTCTGCTATTTTTCCTGTAATTAAGTTATTACAAATGGCCGATATATATGCAAGTATGGTAACGACCTGTGCTAGGCGGGTCGTTACATCATCAAAAAAATCTCAGAAGATATCAAGATGATCAAACAGAGACTTGACGTAGCATTCAGTCGACAGAAAAGTTATGCTGATAAATGTCGAAGGCATTTAGAATTCCAAGTTGGAGATTCTGTTTTCCTTAAGATTGCTCCTATGAAGGGAATTGTGAGGTTTGGTAAAAAGGGAAAGCTTAGTCCAAGATACACAGGACCATTTGAAATCCTTGAGAGGATTGGAAAAGTAGCCAACAAGCTTGCTTTGCCGCCAGAATTAGCTTCTGTGCATGACATTTTCCACGTTTCGATGCTGAAAAAGTATGTACCTGATCCTTCCTATGTGCTAAGTCAAGAACCAATTGAAGTCCAAACTGATTTGACGTATGAAGAAAAGCCAGTCCGGATTCTGGATCGAGAAGAAAAGGTCTTAAGAAACAAAACAATTCCTATGGTTAAAAGTATTATGGCGGAATCATAATGTTGAATAAGCAACGTGGGAACTAGAAGAGGAAATGAGAAAGAGTTATCCCAACTTATTTTAATTTTCAGGGACGAAAATTTTTAAGGGGGGTAGATTGTAATAACCAACCTTTTTACAAATTTACGATTTCTGTTTTTTAGAAATCAAAGTTTGTACTATGTATCTTTATATGGAATGCCTGATCTGATTTATCAGAACTAGGATTTATGTATGATTTTATTCCAGTCAATGTTTGACCAGAATAATCTAAGATATGATTAAGACAGTACTGCAGTATTATAAGCAGTATGAAATTATAATGTAAAAAACCATCATTACGGATAAAGAAGTAAGAATAAGGTACGGGACCACTGTAGAAAAATCAAGCACAATATTTAGAGTAATAAGGACTAAGTGGCTTCAAGTCCTAAGAAAAATTTAAACGCAGTCCGGTTAAGTGTAGATAAATTCTGGACTGCAGTCCAATATAATAGTACTGTTATTAGCTTAAAACAGTATTTGTAGTATCTGTATTAGTATGAAAATGGACTGCATTTTAGTAGGAAAGCCAAATGGAGCCTAATGGGACGACACCTCATCTTGGGATAATTATATGAATTTATGGATTTTTAGAAAATTAAGATAGTATTTAAAATGCATGAACATTGAAAGATTGCTTGGCCAACAAGCCACCCTAATGGCTGGCCACCTTATGGAGTCTATGAGCAAATATTTTTGCTTTTGAGGACTAATATGCAATTTTAGAAAATAAAAATAATGTTAGAAAATAAATTAAATTTCACCTATAAATAGGTGAGGTGAGATGAGATTTGACCATTTAGTGGAACCTTAACCTTTTAGTTTGTTCTTAGTTCTCTTTCCCTCCCTAGGAACCGAACCAAAGAAAAAAAAAAAAAAAAAAGAGAGTGGTCGGATTTGTGAGGAAGAAAAGCAAGGAGGAAATTTTGATTCAAAGTCTAGATCCAACTTCAAGGTGTTAAGGTAAACCTCCTAAATCCCCTAAGCCTCTCAATTATGTTTTGGTTCAATTATTTAAGTGTATTTTTAATTTGGGCATGTAAGAGCATAAGCTCACCTATTTTTCATGCAATAGTTTAGTATGTTTAGTATGTGTTTGATTCGGGTTTTAGTAATCTTGATCTATGTGTTTGTACATGTTTTTGATCTTATGCTTTAGAAATTATGTGGTATGTGTGTATGCCTGCTATATATTTGTTATATGTCCCCACATACTCAAGAATGATGTTGTATGAATGAAAATAAGAATGGTGATGTATGTTGTGTGGAGGGTTTAAGTTAACCCCAAAAACCCTAATTTGGTATAGATTACCATTTGGGTTTACATGAAGGTTGTATGATGAGAAATGAATGCATGATAATGAAAACATTATGTAATGCGCTACATGCTTGTCGCAGGCTCATGGTTTTAACCGTTCGAGATTAAGTTTTGGACCCAATGTTACTTATGGTAACCAAATGGGATACTACCTTAATATCATTGGGCCTTAGTAACCTAAAAGGATTTTAACTTAAATATGATTGGGCTTATACCCAAGGTTACTAATAGTAACCTAATAAGATACTATTAGGCATTGTAACTAAGATTTGCTTTAAGTAATCAAATAAGATATTGTTTGACTGTTTTTGGGTCATGTGCCCTAGGATTACATTTAGTAACCGAATAAAGTATTGATATAGTATGTGAGGGGACATATAACAAGGGTTACTGATAAATGTTGGCTATGATACCACCATTAAATATAATGATTTATGGTAAGATAGGATGATCCTTATCTTACGTTCTTTTTGGAAAACAGGAAAGTAACCTGTTGTTGCAATCTGTTGGAACAACAAACCCCAGATCTAGTATAACCTGTAAGTTGTAATAACCCGAAATTCTGATGAACTTTTGATTTCCATAGATATAAGGAAAATCTAAGTCTGAAGCTTATATGTTGATATGAAACTCAAGATATGAGTTAAATATCAGTTTATGTTTGAGTTCTCGTTTAAATTAACTACGAGACTCAATAGTAGTTTACTTAGTTAAGCATGAGACCTTTTGAAAAAAAGGGCATAATAGGAATTTATGATTTTATGTCGTCAATGTTTGACTAGATTGATCTAAGATTTGACTGAGATAGTATTTTGTATTGCAGTGTAATTAATAATGTGGAAATTATACTGTGATAAACTGTCATTACGAATAAATAAGCAAAAATAAGTTTCAAGACCACTTTAGAAAAATCAAGCACATTATTTAGGATAATTGTGCAAGAATTGGAAGCCAAGTGGCTCCACCATAGCCGGCCACCTTTAGGGGCCAAAGTGTAAATATTTGTCCTTCAGGGACTAAAGTGTAAATATTTTATCCTTCAGGGACCAAAGTGCAAATATTTTGCCTTTGGGGGCCAATGTGCAATTTTGGAAAAAAATTGTAGATTTATCAGCAATTATGTAAATTTCTGAATCAAGGACTTTTTAAGTAAAGTTTCTTAGTTTAATTAAGTCAATGATCCAATTCTAGTTTAGTTAGTTTGGTTGGAAACCAAGGAAGACAAGTTAAGATTGAATTTGATAACTCTAGCTAGAACCAATCACATTGTTCCATGTGTCATCATGAGAACCGGCCACATCATGGCTTCTTGAGCAAGGGATCTTGTTTTGAGAAGTATTATGCAAATTAAAAGATTTTAAGTATCATTAGAAGTTTACAAATCATGTCCTAAGTTTAGTAACTAAGCATACTAGCTTGTGTGACTAAGTGTGATTTTTCCACATGGTACTAGGTACTAGGGCCGGCCACCTTAGTGGTTCAATGAGCAAAGAGTTTGCTCTTAAGAACCAATATGCAATTGTGAAAATTAAAGTTTCACTAGAACTTGACATCTCATGATTTTAGGTTGATGACTAAGCAATACTAGCTTTGCTTACTTGGCTAGTTAGACCAACCAAAATTCACCACCTATGACCGGCCAATACAAGAAAGAGACATGTGTGTATGTAGCTTTGATGAGTCAACCAACTAGCCTTGATGAATACACCTTCCTAGCCTTGCTCACTTGGCTAGCTAAGGTTTGTCAAGTCATCACCCTAAGACACCTAAGAACCGGCCACCTTAAGGGCAAGACACATCATGTTCATAGTCTTGGTGAGTAAGCTCTTAGCCTTGCTTACTTGGTTAGCTAAGACATTGCCAACACATCACCTAGGGCCGGCCACCATAAGGAAGAAACACCTCATTCCCTAGCTTTGCTACTTGGCCAAATGTTGCAAGCATGGCCGGCCACCACATAGGGACTAAGGGGGAAATAGTTTGGCCTTAAGGACCAAGGCATTGACACATCAAACCATCTAAGGCCAGCCACCTTGTGAGCTTGACACCTCATGCTTCATAGGCTTGCTTAGTATGCATGTTAGCCTTGCTTATGGTTAACAAAAGCAAGCTCAAGACTACACCTAAGGCCGGCCAACTTAGGAGAAGGACACCTCAAGGGTCCTAGCCTTGCTTAGCAAGCTTCCCTAGCTTTGCTATTGGCCAAATGTTGCAAGCATGGCCGGCCACCACATAGGGTGCAAGAAGAAATTACTTTTCTTGTGAGGACTAGTAAACAATTTCAAAACTTATGCTTCACCTATAAATAGGTGAAGGTTCTCTCATTGTGTTTTGTTAGCCAACACACACACAACTGCACATACTCTCTAGTTTCTGCCCTTAGGTGCCGAGCAAATAGAGGAGAGAAAAGAAAGAAAAGAAAACTAGAGAAAAGTTTTCGGTTTAGTGTAAGAAATGTGAGGGAAATTTTAATACCCTAATTTAGGAATTCCATCAGTGGAACTTGAGGTAAATCTTTTTATCCTCTAGTTCTTCATTCAAGTTTTAGTTAAGATTTAGGTGTATGTTCAATATGTATGAGCATGAGTTCATTTTGTTAAGTTTCATGCACTAGGGTTTTGGTACGTTTAATTAGGGTTTGTAATTGGACGGTTTTTCGGAAAACAAGATTTTGAGGCCTTTAGAGGCCGAATCTTGAAAAAGTCAAAACTACAAAGTTGTAGAAAAGGGAAAATCCTAGGGACTAACGCCGACAGTTTTTGGAAATAAAGCCTTTAAGACCTTTATTTTTATAAAACTCCGAGACTGAGAATTCCTGGGCAGGCCAGACTCAGTATGCACGACCAGTAGGTTTTAACCTCAAAAATGATTAAGTTAAGGACAGAACTGGGTTTTGAGTAAAAAACCAAAGTTATAGTATTTTTCGAGATCTACAACTTTCATGAAGAAAGTTTTCTCAGATTCTAAACAGAATTTAAGATAAAGATTTATCATAAAAACAGTACAGGAAGTAAGAAAATCCCTGCACTATATTTGTGGGAAAAGAACTAAATTTTATGAATTGGTTTTAAACCCGGTTTTCAAAATATTAGAGTTCTTACTAAATTTCAAAAAGGAGTTGAAATTTAGGATTTGTAGTTAGCAATTAGAATCATTATGTTATTATGATAGGATGATACTCATCCTATGATTTTCTTGGAAACAGGAAAACGACCTGTTTGAGTGAGGAATTTTGATTCAAGACGCAGTAACTGTAAGTACAACTCCGCCTACAGCATGGACAAAACGTTTTTGTCGCATGGCATGTTTTTAAGAAATCATGAATTGATTTACATGATTTATATATGTTTATATTATGATGCATATGCTATGATAAGTTTAAGTTATGCTATGAAGTTATGTTATGATAAGTTTATGCTATGATTTATGTTATGATAAGTTTATGCTATGATTTATGTTATGATAAGTTTATGCTATGATTTATGTTATGATAAGTTTATGCTATGATTTATGTTATGATATTATGATGATTTATGTTATGATGTTATGATATTTTGTGTTATGATATTATGATGATTTATGTTATGAGGTTATGATGATGTTATGATAGTTTATGTTATGATATTACAATGATACATGTTATAATGTTATGGTGAATTATGTTTTATTATCGTGACATCACGAAGCATGTACACGAATATTAAATCACAAGGTAAAAATAAGATAAGACAAGCTAATGTTACCGACTTGCCACAAGGGCGGGTTTTAATGGTTTAGTTTATGGTTTGAGTTGGATTGGACTGGTCGCCTCCAGCCACTCCATAGCAATGTACCACGGTAAGTACACGTATGACATATAATGGAACAGAATCAAGTTATTATAAGAAAGCTATATTGATTCATAAGAAAGCATAATCGGTTCATGCATTCTTTTATTAAAATGTTTTGCGGATTGAATATTGTGCTTACTGGGCATAAGCTCACTACTTACGTTCATGCTGTAGGTAAATAACCTACCAGTAATACTTGATGCAAGACTGTGGAGGGCTGGTGCTACAGACTGTGAAATGTGGGATGGACACTGCCACGAGTTTTGTAAAATTATGTTATGTAAAATATGTTTTGTAAAATATATTTGTATAATGTGTTATGTTATATTATGATATAATAAAGTGATAGTATGGGCAATGAATTGTTTTTAAGAAGAAAACTATTTTTAAGAAATTATTTTCAAGAACAAGTTAAGGAAAAACTTTCAAGTATGATGGCAAGCAAGTTGCCTCGTGTCGTACCGATCCGCACTAGGTCGGGTTTGGTCCACGGTTTGCATATGATAGCTTTCAAATAAGGTTTAAAAGCTCGGTACTCGAATATGTACCTATACAAGTATGAGTATGAATTTAAAGTATGTGAATCAATAAGTTAAGTAAGTAATGTAACGATCCCCATTCACGTGGTTGATCCTTT
Source organism: Ficus hirta (assembly GCA_038430175.1). Classification (NCBI taxonomy): domain Eukaryota; kingdom Viridiplantae; phylum Streptophyta; class Magnoliopsida; order Rosales; family Moraceae; genus Ficus; species Ficus hirta. Next base: position 17,571,312 of record CM076585.1, on the reverse strand, counting down.
GAGTATGTATGAGGATAAGTTAAATTTCATGTATAAGTATAAGTATAAGATTAAGTCAAGTTTAAGTTTGAATTTAAAGTATAAGTTTAAAAGAGAAAAAAAAAAATTTACTCTGGAAATTTCAGTAAGTTTAAGGCTTTAAGATTTAAGTTAAGTAAGTACGATTAAGAAGACACGACCCGGCTTTGGGGGGGGAGGTCGGGGCGTGTCAGAGAATGGTATCAGAAATTTCCTTTTTGAGGGGTTCGGACATCATTTCAAGAGACATGAGCATACCGGATGACTTCCTGCTCAGCGCATCTGCAACCTTGTTTGCCTTTCCAGGATGATAAAGAATTTCACAATCATAATCCTTTACGAGTTCGAGCCATCTTCGTTGCCGCATATTAAGCTCCTTTTGAGTAAAGATGTATTTGAGACTTTGATGATCGGTAAAAATCTCACATCTATTACCATACAGGTAATGTCTCCAAATTTTCAAAGCGAAAACCACCGCAGCAAGCTCCAAATCGTGAGTCGGGTAGTTCCGTTCATGGTCCTTTAGTTGACGTGAAGCATAAGCAACCACATTTCTTCCTTGCATAAGGACGGCTCCTAGTCCAGTTTTTGACGCATCACTATAAATGGCGAAATTTCCTGCATCAACATCCGGAATGATCAACACTGGTGCACTTGTAAGTTTCCTCTTGAGCTCTTGGAAGTTTTCTTCACACTTCTGTGTCCACTCAAACTTTCTCCCCTTTTTAGTAAGAGCTGTTAGTGGCGCTGCTATCTTGGAGAATCCTTCAACGAACCGTCGGTAGTATCCGGCCAAGCCAAGAAAGCTTCGTATCTCTGTAACGTTTCTGGGTGCTGACCATGCACTAACTGCTTCTATCTTAGCAGGATCGACAGAAATTCCTTCCCTTGAAACTACGTGGCCTAAGAAATGTACTTTCTCTAACCAAAATTCACATTTAGTGAATTTGGCGTAAAGCTGATTCCGTCTTAAGGTTTCCAAAACCATCTTGAGGTGCTGCTCATGATCCTTTGTAGATTTTGAATAGATCAAAATATCATCAATGAAGATGATAACAAACTTATCCAAATAATCTTTAAATACCCGATTCATAAGGTCCATAAAAGCAGCTGGAGCATTAGTTAATCCAAAAGGCATGACTAAATACTCATAATGTCCATAACGTGTACGAAACGCCGTCTTGGGAATATCTCCTTCCTTGATTCTGAGTTGATGGTAGCCTGAACGCAAGTCAATCTTCGAGAATACTAAAGCTCCTCTAAGTTGATCGAAGAGATCGTCGATTCTCGGGAGAGGGTACTTGTTCTTAATCGTGATCTTATTCAACTCGCGATAGTCAATACACATTCGTAAAGTTCCATCCTTCTTCTTGACAAACAACACAGGTGCTCCCCACGGGGAATGGCTTTGACGAATAAATCCCTTGTCCAACAGTTCTTGCAACTGTACTTGAAGTTCCCTAAGCTCAGCTGGGGCCATGCGATAAGGTGCTTTCGATATTGGAGCTGTTCCTGGCAACAATTCTATTTCGAAAGAGATTTCACGCTCGGGCGGAAGTTTAGTTAAATCTTTTGGAAAAACGTCTACATATTCCCTAATAATAGGAACATCTTCGGGCTGTAGCTCTTTTTCTTGTTCTTTGTCCACCATGTTAGCTAAGTACCTTTGACATCCATTAGCTAACATTTTCCAAGCTTTCATTGCAGAAACAAGCCGGGTTGATGAACTCTTAGACTGGCCGTGAAAGTTGAATTCCTCTTCGCCGAAAAGACTAAACGTAACACAACGCTTTCGACAATCAATCTTAGCGTTGTACTTATCTAAGAAATCCATTCCCAGGATTACATCAAAATCCTGAAGCTTAATAGCAATCAGGTCTACATATAATTCTCTACCACACATAACTATCGGAATATTTCGCATCCAGGAATCAGATAACAAAATATCTCCCGATGGAAGAGAGGTTCTAAAAGGTTGCCCTATACTTTCTACATTTCTATCTAACTTCCGGGCATACTCCATTGATATAAACGAATGGGTGGCACCAGAATCAATTAGGGCAAATGCATCATAAGCAGCTATAGAGATCTGACCTGTTACTACATTAGATGTTCCAGCCTCAGCGTCTCCCTTTGTGTAAGCATAAATCCTGGCTTGTGGTTCAGGAGCTTCAAGTCTTCCTTGTACCATCGAAGGACTTTCGACCTTTGCTTGTACCGCGTGAAGCTGTCGGGTTGGATTCCTATTCTGGTACTGAGGGTTCTGGTTCTGACTATGGGAGGTACAATTCTTCGCATAATGACCTTCCTTGCCACAAAGGTAGCAAGCGTTTGTTCCCATCCTACATACGCCTGGATGTTTCTTTCCACATTGAGCACACACAGGATAACTGTTATTATTACCCTCATTCCCACGGTTGTTCCTCTTTTGGGGGTAATTCTTCTGTTGGCCCTGGCCCGTAGCATTCTCTCTTCTTTTATTCCTTCCAAACTGCTTGGAACTTTGGTTGGAATTACTAGTCTGGCCTTTTAAGTTCGGTTGCTGGTTTTGCCTAGACTGTATCTGTTTCTCTACAGCTTTTTCTTCCTTCTTAGCTTTGAATATCTGAACCCGTGCTTCCTTATCCTGATTAATCCAGTATTCTGCTCTCATAGCTCGACTTATACAATCAGCTACAAGAGTTGGAGGGCTACTTCCAGCACTAACTTGCTTGGCGATGTCTGTCCGAAACATTTTCATCATCCTCCTTACTTTCTCTCTCTCGTTCGGTACCAGTTCCGGACATAAACGAGCAAGCTGTTCAAATTTCTTGACTGCTTCCATCACAGACAAGGATCCTTGCTTAAAGCTGGTAAACTCATCCTGTTGAGCTGCAAGAATCTCCTGGTTATAGTACATTACTCACCTAAGCTATGGTGTGAGGTGTCAAGCTCTTAAGGTGGCTGGCCTTAGATGGGTTGATTCACCTAAGCTAGAAGCATGAGGTGTTTTCTTCTTGTGATGGCCGGCCCCTTCATTCGCCTAAATCGTTCATACAACAGATCTTCCCTAACTATAGGTGGATTCCTTTGCAGACCTTCGGGTGCTATCGGAATTTCTTGATGAACCTCAGGTGCTTGAGGCACTGCTGGAGGTACAGGGTTATTTTGAGGTGGGGCTTCGTTCGCTCGAGGCACTTGATTCAGCTGGGCTACTTGTTCCCGAAGCTGGTTCGTTTCTTGTTGTTGTTCCCGCAATTGTCGTTGCAAGGTAGCTACTATATTTGCAAGATCAGGTTCTTGCGGAATGGGATTCGCTCGGGTACGTGGACGCGACATCTTCTATTTCTTATCTAATTACGATAAAGATATTGTTATACTACAAATATCTTTTCGTTCATTCATATCTAATCATAAAATCTTATTATGAATACTACTTACTTATCATATCATATCATCGTATGATACCATAACATCATGACATAAAACATAACATTTGAGATTCATCATGATCTCATCATTCCATGACATATCATATGTTGTTCATAATCTTGCATTCCATCATCATTCATAATTCATAACTCATAATTCATACTTCATAATTCATAACACATGCATTCACAATACATACATTCATATTTAACTTTACTATCATGTACATACTCTTTACTTGCTATATACATAAATACATGATCAAGTACAAGATAGAAGTGATTATCACTATCTATCTTACATACATACTATTTTATTCTTAAACTATCTATTCCGATGATAACTCAGAGAATACGTCCCAGTCCTCCTCATCGAACAAGACTTCCTCCGGTTCATTTTCCATATGTATATCCTCTTCCTCCTCATCACCGTTATCCAGGATGATTTCGTGGGGATCCTCTTCGAGATTCATGCCATCAATATCCTCTTGTGGAGGAATCTCCTGAAGTGGTATTGCCGGAATAGGGTCCTCTGGCAATGCTGGTCCCCATTGGAAGGGTGGCTCCTCCACGTCATTGTTGTTAACTGGGACTTGGATATTGTTCTCCACTAAGGCATCTGCTTGAACCATGTGAGCTATCAACTCCGCTTCCATGATGTCGTTAATCATGTGTTCCAGAGTCATTCCTATTGCCGGTGGCTGAACGTGTTCTCTGACATTAGGTGGCAGTCCTTCTCGGAGTAGTTGCAATCCCCGAAACTCTGGGTCGCCCATATCAGGAATATGAGGCAACATAGCCTCCTGAAATCTTCGACAATAATGGCCCATCGACTCTCCCGGATAAGCATGCCAATCATACACATAGTTAAGATATCGGACAAGATTCATGTCACGATAAATTTCTGGATCCCGATAATGTCCGTTGGCGTCTTCCTCCAGTGGAGGTCCAAAACGAGCAGTAATAACATGGCGAAAGTTTTCCCATGATCCTTCCTGAACTTCTTGTTCTCCTGTTATCCTCCACCACAATCTAGCATCTACTGCTAGACAACGACTTGCTAACGATACCTGTAGATGGGGTGGAATATGACCTATTCGGAATATAGCCTCCATGTCGTGAAGCCATGCAGCGAGATGGTATGATTATACCTGTCATTAAAGTATAATCATAGTCTACTAAATTATCGTTGATAACATCCAACTCATTTGTACATTGCCTATTTGCTACCTTAAAGCTAAGGCACCACTAAACTTTTTCCCGTATCTAATATTATTCTTATGGGGTAAAAGTTTTGGAAACATAAAATCAAGTTTCAAGAAAGGAACTATTTTCAGAAAGTATACTGAATATATGATATGATATGATGTGTTTCTCAAATGTGGCAAGTTATATGAAATACTTGCTAAACTTTTTACGTAAATAGTTCTTATGATGCAGTTTAAAAGTGAAAGTATGATGAAAGTAAGTAGTAAGTATGATGAAAGTAAGTATTAAGTATGATGAAAGTAAGTATTAAGTATGATGAAAGTATGCAGTAAGTATGATGAAAGTTATATAAGTATGAAAGTATGATGATATGATGACATGTAGTATGAAAGTACGTAAGTATGAAAGTTACGTAAGTATGAAAGTAGGATGATATGATGACATGTAGTATGAAAGTACGTAAGTATGAAAGTTACGTAAGTATGAAAGTAGGATGATATGATGACATGTAGTATGAAAGTATGTAAGTATGAAAGTTATAATAGCATGATAGTACGAAAGTTATGAAAGTATGAAAGTATGAGGGGATGATAGGATATGAAAGTAAGATTATGGTTCCTTATAAGAGGTATGATTCCATTAAAGTATTAATTGGGAGCATTAGAACTGGAACCACTAAATTTTCGAGGACGAAAATTTTTTTTTAAGAGGGGTAGAATGTAATAACCCGAAATTCTGATGAACTTTTGATTTCCATAGATATAAGGAAAATCTAAGTCTGAAGCTTATATGTTGATATGAAACTCAAGATATGAGTTAAATATCAGTTTATGTTTGAGTTCTCGTTTAAATTAACTACGAGACTCAATAGTAGTTTACTTAGTTAAGCATGAGACCTTTTGAAAAAAAGGGCATAATAGGAATTTATGATTTTATGTCGTCAATGTTTGACTAGATTGATCTAAGATTTGACTGAGATAGTATTTTGTATTGCAGTGTAATTAATAATGTGGAAATTATACTGTGATAAACTGTCATTACGAATAAATAAGCAAAAATAAGTTTCAAGACCACTTTAGAAAAATCAAGCACATTATTTAGGATAATTGTGTAAGAATTGGAAGCCAAGTGGCTCCACCATAGCCGGCCACCTTTAGGGGCCAAAGTGTAAATATTTGTCCTTCAGGGACTAAAGTGTAAATATTTTATCCTTCAGGGACCAAAGTGCAAATATTTTGCCTTTGGGGGCCAATGTGCAATTTTGGAAAAAAATTGTAGATTTATCAGCAATTATGTAAATTTCTGAATCAAGGACTTTTTAAGTAAAGTTTCTTAGTTTAATTAAGTCAATGATCCAATTCTAGTTTAGTTAGTTTGGTTGGAAACCAAGGAAGACAAGTTAAGATTGAATTTGATAACTCTAGCTAGAACCAATCACATTGTTCCATGTGTCATCATGAGAACCGGCCACATCATGGCTTCTTGAGCAAGGGATCTTGTTTTGAGAAGTATTATGCAAATTAAAAGATTTTAAGTATCATTAGAAGTTTACAAATCATGTCCTAAGTTTAGTAACTAAGCATACTAGCTTGTGTGACTAAGTGTGATTTTTCCACATGGTACTAGGTACTAGGGCCGGCCACCTTAGTGGTTCAATGAGCAAAGAGTTTGCTCTTAAGAACCAATATGCAATTGTGAAAATTAAAGTTTCACTAGAACTTGACATCTCATGATTTTAGGTTGATGACTAAGCAATACTAGCTTTGCTTACTTGGCTAGTTAGACCAACCAAAATTCACCACCTATGACCGGCCAATACAAGAAAGAGACATGTGTGTATGTAGCTTTGATGAGTCAACCAACTAGCCTTGATGAATACACCTTCCTAGCCTTGCTCACTTGGCTAGCTAAGGTTTGTCAAGTCATCACCCTAAGACACCTAAGAACCGGCCACCTTAAGGGCAAGACACATCATGTTCATAGTCTTGGTGAGTAAGCTCTTAGCCTTGCTTACTTGGTTAGCTAAGACATTGCCAACACATCACCTAGGGCCGGCCACCATAAGGAAGAAACACCTCATTCCCTAGCTTTGCTACTTGGCCAAATGTTGCAAGCATGGCCGGCCACCACATAGGGACTAAGGGGGAAATAGTTTGGCCTTAAGGACCAAGGCATTGACACATCAAACCATCTAAGGCCAGCCACCTTGTGAGCTTGACACCTCATGCTTCATAGGCTTGCTTAGTATGCATGTTAGCCTTGCTTATGGTTAACAAAAGCAAGCTCAAGACTACACCTAAGGCCGGCCAACTTAGGAGAAGGACACCTCAAGGGTCCTAGCCTTGCTTAGCAAGCTTCCCTAGCTTTGCTATTGGCCAAATGTTGCAAGCATGGCCGGCCACCACATAGGGTGCAAGAAGAAATTACTTTTCTTGTGAGGACTAGTAAACAATTTCAAAACTTATGCTTCACCTATAAATAGGTGAAGGTTCTCTCATTGTGTTTTGTTAGCCAACACACACACAACTGCACATACTCTCTAGTTTCTGCCCTTAGGTGCCGAGCAAATAGAGGAGAGAAAAGAAAGAAAAGAAAACTAGAGAAAAGTTTTCGGTTTAGTGTAAGAAATGTGAGGGAAATTTTAATACCCTAATTTAGGAATTCCATCAGTGGAACTTGAGGTAAATCTTTTTATCCTCTAGTTCTTCATTCAAGTTTTAGTTAAGATTTAGGTGTATGTTCAATATGTATGAGCATGAGTTCATTTTGTTAAGTTTCATGCACTAGGGTTTTGGTACGTTTAATTAGGGTTTGTAATTGGACGGTTTTTCGGAAAACAAGATTTTGAGGCCTTTAGAGGCCGAATCTTGAAAAAGTCAAAACTACAAAGTTGTAGAAAAGGGAAAATCCTAGGGACTAACGCCGACAGTTTTTGGAAATAAAGCCTTTAAGACCTTTATTTTTATAAAACTCCGAGACTGAGAATTCCTGGGCAGGCCAGACTCAGTATGCACGACCAGTAGGTTTTAACCTCAAAAATGATTAAGTTAAGGACAGAACTGGGTTTTGAGTAAAAAACCAAAGTTATAGTATTTTTCGAGATCTACAACTTTCATGAAGAAAGTTTTCTCAGATTCTAAACAGAATTTAAGATAAAGATTTATCATAAAAACAGTACAGGAAGTAAGAAAATCCCTGCACTATATTTGTGGGAAAAGAACTAAATTTTATGAATTGGTTTTAAACCCGGTTTTCAAAATATTAGAGTTCTTACTAAATTTCAAAAAGGAGTTGAAATTTAGGATTTGTAGTTAGCAATTAGAATCATTATGTTATTATGATAGGATGATACTCATCCTATGATTTTCTTGGAAACAGGAAAACGACCTGTTTGAGTGAGGAATTTTGATTCAAGACGCAGTAACTGTAAGTACAACTCCGCCTACAGCATGGACAAAACGTTTTTGTCGCATGGCATGTTTTTAAGAAATCATGAATTGATTTACATGATTTATATATGTTTATATTATGATGCATATGCTATGATAAGTTTAAGTTATGCTATGAAGTTATGTTATGATAAGTTTATGCTATGATTTATGTTATGATAAGTTTATGCTATGATTTATGTTATGATAAGTTTATGCTATGATTTATGTTATGATAAGTTTATGCTATGATTTATGTTATGATATTATGATGATTTATGTTATGATGTTATGATATTTTGTGTTATGATATTATGATGATTTATGTTATGAGGTTATGATGATGTTATGATAGTTTATGTTATGATATTACAATGATACATGTTATAATGTTATGGTGAATTATGTTTTATTATCGTGACATCACGAAGCATGTACACGAATATTAAATCACAAGGTAAAAATAAGATAAGACAAGCTAATGTTACCGACTTGCCACAAGGGCGGGTTTTAATGGTTTAGTTTATGGTTTGAGTTGGATTGGACTGGTCGCCTCCAGCCACTCCATAGCAATGTACCACGGTAAGTACACGTATGACATATAATGGAACAGAATCAAGTTATTATAAGAAAGCTATATTGATTCATAAGAAAGCATAATCGGTTCATGCATTCTTTTATTAAAATGTTTTGCGGATTGAATATTGTGCTTACTGGGCATAAGCTCACTACTTACGTTCATGCTGTAGGTAAATAACCTACCAGTAATACTTGATGCAAGACTGTGGAGGGCTGGTGCTACAGACTGTGAAATGTGGGATGGACACTGCCACGAGTTTTGTAAAATTATGTTATGTAAAATATGTTTTGTAAAATATATTTGTATAATGTGTTATGTTATATTATGATATAATAAAGTGATAGTATGGGCAATGAATTGTTTTTAAGAAGAAAACTATTTTTAAGAAATTATTTTCAAGAACAAGTTAAGGAAAAACTTTCAAGTATGATGGCAAGCAAGTTGCCTCGTGTCGTACCGATCCGCACTAGGTCGGGTTTGGTCCACGGTTTGCATATGATAGCTTTCAAATAAGGTTTAAAAGCTCGGTACTCGAATATGTACCTATACAAGTATGAGTATGAATTTAAAGTATGTGAATCAATAAGTTAAGTAAGTAATGTAACGATCCCCATTCACGTGGTTGATCCTTTGAGTATGTATGAGGATAAGTTAAATTTCATGTATAAGTATAAGTATAAGATTAAGTCAAGTTTAAGTTTGAATTTAAAGTATAAGTTTAAAAGAGAAAAAAAAAAATTTACTCTGGAAATTTCAGTAAGTTTAAGGCTTTAAGATTTAAGTTAAGTAAGTACGATTAAGAAGACACGACCCGGCTTTGGGGGGGGAGGTCGGGGCGTGTCAGAGAATGGTATCAGAAATTTCCTTTTTGAGGGGTTCGGACATCATTTCAAGAGACATGAGCATACCGGATGACTTCCTGCTCAGCGCATCTGCAACCTTGTTTGCCTTTCCAGGATGATAAAGAATTTCACAATCATAATCCTTTACGAGTTCGAGCCATCTTCGTTGCCGCATATTAAGCTCCTTTTGAGTAAAGATGTATTTGAGACTTTGATGATCGGTAAAAATCTCACATCTATTACCATACAGGTAATGTCTCCAAATTTTCAAAGCGAAAACCACCGCAGCAAGCTCCAAATCGTGAGTCGGGTAGTTCCGTTCATGGTCCTTTAGTTGACGTGAAGCATAAGCAACCACATTTCTTCCTTGCATAAGGACGGCTCCTAGTCCAGTTTTTGACGCATCACTATAAATGGCGAAATTTCCTGCATCAACATCCGGAATGATCAACACTGGTGCACTTGTAAGTTTCCTCTTGAGCTCTTGGAAGTTTTCTTCACACTTCTGTGTCCACTCAAACTTTCTCCCCTTTTTAGTAAGAGCTGTTAGTGGCGCTGCTATCTTGGAGAATCCTTCAACGAACCGTCGGTAGTATCCGGCCAAGCCAAGAAAGCTTCGTATCTCTGTAACGTTTCTGGGTGCTGACCATGCACTAACTGCTTCTATCTTAGCAGGATCGACAGAAATTCCTTCCCTTGAAACTACGTGGCCTAAGAAATGTACTTTCTCTAACCAAAATTCACATTTAGTGAATTTGGCGTAAAGCTGATTCCGTCTTAAGGTTTCCAAAACCATCTTGAGGTGCTGCTCATGATCCTTTGTAGATTTTGAATAGATCAAAATATCATCAATGAAGATGATAACAAACTTATCCAAATAATCTTTAAATACCCGATTCATAAGGTCCATAAAAGCAGCTGGAGCATTAGTTAATCCAAAAGGCATGACTAAATACTCATAATGTCCATAACGTGTACGAAACGCCGTCTTGGGAATATCTCCTTCCTTGATTCTGAGTTGATGGTAGCCTGAACGCAAGTCAATCTTCGAGAATACTAAAGCTCCTCTAAGTTGATCGAAGAGATCGTCGATTCTCGGGAGAGGGTACTTGTTCTTAATCGTGATCTTATTCAACTCGCGATAGTCAATACACATTCGTAAAGTTCCATCCTTCTTCTTGACAAACAACACAGGTGCTCCCCACGGGGAATGGCTTTGACGAATAAATCCCTTGTCCAACAGTTCTTGCAACTGTACTTGAAGTTCCCTAAGCTCAGCTGGGGCCATGCGATAAGGTGCTTTCGATATTGGAGCTGTTCCTGGCAACAATTCTATTTCGAAAGAGATTTCACGCTCGGGCGGAAGTTTAGTTAAATCTTTTGGAAAAACGTCTACATATTCCCTAATAATAGGAACATCTTCGGGCTGTAGCTCTTTTTCTTGTTCTTTGTCCACCATGTTAGCTAAGTACCTTTGACATCCATTAGCTAACATTTTCCAAGCTTTCATTGCAGAAACAAGCCGGGTTGATGAACTCTTAGACTGGCCGTGAAAGTTGAATTCCTCTTCGCCGAAAAGACTAAACGTAACACAACGCTTTCGACAATCAATCTTAGCGTTGTACTTATCTAAGAAATCCATTCCCAGGATTACATCAAAATCCTGAAGCTTAATAGCAATCAGGTCTACATATAATTCTCTACCACACATAACTATCGGAATATTTCGCATCCAGGAATCAGATAACAAAATATCTCCCGATGGAAGAGAGGTTCTAAAAGGTTGCCCTATACTTTCTACATTTCTATCTAACTTCCGGGCATACTCCATTGATATAAACGAATGGGTGGCACCAGAATCAATTAGGGCAAATGCATCATAAGCAGCTATAGAGATCTGACCTGTTACTACATTAGATGTTCCAGCCTCAGCGTCTCCCTTTGTGTAAGCATAAATCCTGGCTTGTGGTTCAGGAGCTTCAAGTCTTCCTTGTACCATCGAAGGACTTTCGACCTTTGCTTGTACCGCGTGAAGCTGTCGGGTTGGATTCCTATTCTGGTACTGAGGGTTCTGGTTCTGACTATGGGAGGTACAATTCTTCGCATAATGACCTTCCTTGCCACAAAGGTAGCAAGCGTTTGTTCCCATCCTACATACGCCTGGATGTTTCTTTCCACATTGAGCACACACAGGATAACTGTTATTATTACCCTCATTCCCACGGTTGTTCCTCTTTTGGGGGTAATTCTTCTGTTGGCCCTGGCCCGTAGCATTCTCTCTTCTTTTATTCCTTCCAAACTGCTTGGAACTTTGGTTGGAATTACTAGTCTGGCCTTTTAAGTTCGGTTGCTGGTTTTGCCTAGACTGTATCTGTTTCTCTACAGCTTTTTCTTCCTTCTTAGCTTTGAATATCTGAACCCGTGCTTCCTTATCCTGATTAATCCAGTATTCTGCTCTCATAGCTCGACTTATACAATCAGCTACAAGAGTTGGAGGGCTACTTCCAGCACTAACTTGCTTGGCGATGTCTGTCCGAAACATTTTCATCATCCTCCTTACTTTCTCTCTCTCGTTCGGTACCAGTTCCGGACATAAACGAGCAAGCTGTTCAAATTTCTTGACTGCTTCCATCACAGACAAGGATCCTTGCTTAAAGCTGGTAAACTCATCCTGTTGAGCTGCAAGAATCTCCTGGTTATAGTACATTACTCACCTAAGCTATGGTGTGAGGTGTCAAGCTCTTAAGGTGGCTGGCCTTAGATGGGTTGATTCACCTAAGCTAGAAGCATGAGGTGTTTTCTTCTTGTGATGGCCGGCCCCTTCATTCGCCTAAATCGTTCATACAACAGATCTTCCCTAACTATAGGTGGATTCCTTTGCAGACCTTCGGGTGCTATCGGAATTTCTTGATGAACCTCAGGTGCTTGAGGCACTGCTGGAGGTACAGGGTTATTTTGAGGTGGGGCTTCGTTCGCTCGAGGCACTTGATTCAGCTGGGCTACTTGTTCCCGAAGCTGGTTCGTTTCTTGTTGTTGTTCCCGCAATTGTCGTTGCAAGGTAGCTACTATATTTGCAAGATCAGGTTCTTGCGGAATGGGATTCGCTCGGGTACGTGGACGCGACATCTTCTATTTCTTATCTAATTACGATAAAGATATTGTTATACTACAAATATCTTTTCGTTCATTCATATCTAATCATAAAATCTTATTATGAATACTACTTACTTATCATATCATATCATCGTATGATACCATAACATCATGACATAAAACATAACATTTGAGATTCATCATGATCTCATCATTCCATGACATATCATATGTTGTTCATAATCTTGCATTCCATCATCATTCATAATTCATAACTCATAATTCATACTTCATAATTCATAACACATGCATTCACAATACATACATTCATATTTAACTTTACTATCATGTACATACTCTTTACTTGCTATATACATAAATACATGATCAAGTACAAGATAGAAGTGATTATCACTATCTATCTTACATACATACTATTTTATTCTTAAACTATCTATTCCGATGATAACTCAGAGAATACGTCCCAGTCCTCCTCATCGAACAAGACTTCCTCCGGTTCATTTTCCATATGTATATCCTCTTCCTCCTCATCACCGTTATCCAGGATGATTTCGTGGGGATCCTCTTCGAGATTCATGCCATCAATATCCTCTTGTGGAGGAATCTCCTGAAGTGGTATTGCCGGAATAGGGTCCTCTGGCAATGCTGGTCCCCATTGGAAGGGTGGCTCCTCCACGTCATTGTTGTTAACTGGGACTTGGATATTGTTCTCCACTAAGGCATCTGCTTGAACCATGTGAGCTATCAACTCCGCTTCCATGATGTCGTTAATCATGTGTTCCAGAGTCATTCCTATTGCCGGTGGCTGAACGTGTTCTCTGACATTAGGTGGCAGTCCTTCTCGGAGTAGTTGCAATCCCCGAAACTCTGGGTCGCCCATATCAGGAATATGAGGCAACATAGCCTCCTGAAATCTTCGACAATAATGGCCCATCGACTCTCCCGGATAAGCATGCCAATCATACACATAGTTAAGATATCGGACAAGATTCATGTCACGATAAATTTCTGGATCCCGATAATGTCCGTTGGCGTCTTCCTCCAGTGGAGGTCCAAAACGAGCAGTAATAACATGGCGAAAGTTTTCCCATGATCCTTCCTGAACTTCTTGTTCTCCTGTTATCCTCCACCACAATCTAGCATCTACTGCTAGACAACGACTTGCTAACGATACCTGTAGATGGGGTGGAATATGACCTATTCGGAATATAGCCTCCATGTCGTGAAGCCATGCAGCGAGATGGTATGATTATACCTGTCATTAAAGTATAATCATAGTCTACTAAATTATCGTTGATAACATCCAACTCATTTGTACATTGCCTATTTGCTACCTTAAAGCTAAGGCACCACTAAACTTTTTCCCGTATCTAATATTATTCTTATGGGGTAAAAGTTTTGGAAACATAAAATCAAGTTTCAAGAAAGGAACTATTTTCAGAAAGTATACTGAATATATGATATGATATGATGTGTTTCTCAAATGTGGCAAGTTATATGAAATACTTGCTAAACTTTTTACGTAAATAGTTCTTATGATGCAGTTTAAAAGTGAAAGTATGATGAAAGTAAGTAGTAAGTATGATGAAAGTAAGTATTAAGTATGATGAAAGTAAGTATTAAGTATGATGAAAGTATGCAGTAAGTATGATGAAAGTTATATAAGTATGAAAGTATGATGATATGATGACATGTAGTATGAAAGTACGTAAGTATGAAAGTTACGTAAGTATGAAAGTAGGATGATATGATGACATGTAGTATGAAAGTACGTAAGTATGAAAGTTACGTAAGTATGAAAGTAGGATGATATGATGACATGTAGTATGAAAGTATGTAAGTATGAAAGTTATAATAGCATGATAGTACGAAAGTTATGAAAGTATGAAAGTATGAGGGGATGATAGGATATGAAAGTAAGATTATGGTTCCTTATAAGAGGTATGATTCCATTAAAGTATTAATTGGGAGCATTAGAACTGGAACCACTAAATTTTCGAGGACGAAAATTTTTTTTTAAGAGGGGTAGAATGTAATAACCCGAAATTCTGATGAACTTTTGATTTCCATAGATATAAGGAAAATCTAAGTCTGAAGCTTATATGTTGATATGAAACTCAAGATATGAGTTAAATATCAGTTTATGTTTGAGTTCTCGTTTAAATTAACTACGAGACTCAATAGTAGTTTACTTAGTTAAGCATGAGACCTTTTGAAAAAAAGGGCATAATAGGAATTTATGATTTTATGTCGTCAATGTTTGACTAGATTGATCTAAGATTTGACTGAGATAGTATTTTGTATTGCAGTGTAATTAATAATGTGGAAATTATACTGTGATAAACTGTCATTACGAATAAATAAGCAAAAATAAGTTTCAAGACCACTTTAGAAAAATCAAGCACATTATTTAGGATAATTGTGTAAGAATTGGAAGCCAAGTGGCTCCACCATAGCCGGCCACCTTTAGGGGCCAAAGTGTAAATATTTGTCCTTCAGGGACTAAAGTGTAAATATTTTATCCTTCAGGGACCAAAGTGCAAATATTTTGCCTTTGGGGGCCAATGTGCAATTTTGGAAAAAAATTGTAGATTTATCAGCAATTATGTAAATTTCTGAATCAAGGACTTTTTAAGTAAAGTTTCTTAGTTTAATTAAGTCAATGATCCAATTCTAGTTTAGTTAGTTTGGTTGGAAACCAAGGAAGACAAGTTAAGATTGAATTTGATAACTCTAGCTAGAACCAATCACATTGTTCCATGTGTCATCATGAGAACCGGCCACATCATGGCTTCTTGAGCAAGGGATCTTGTTTTGAGAAGTATTATGCAAATTAAAAGATTTTAAGTATCATTAGAAGTTTACAAATCATGTCCTAAGTTTAGTAACTAAGCATACTAGCTTGTGTGACTAAGTGTGATTTTTCCACATGGTACTAGGTACTAGGGCCGGCCACCTTAGTGGTTCAATGAGCAAAGAGTTTGCTCTTAAGAACCAATATGCAATTGTGAAAATTAAAGTTTCACTAGAACTTGACATCTCATGATTTTAGGTTGATGACTAAGCAATACTAGCTTTGCTTACTTGGCTAGTTAGACCAACCAAAATTCACCACCTATGACCGGCCAATACAAGAAAGAGACATGTGTGTATGTAGCTTTGATGAGTCAACCAACTAGCCTTGATGAATACACCTTCCTAGCCTTGCTCACTTGGCTAGCTAAGGTTTGTCAAGTCATCACCCTAAGACACCTAAGAACCGGCCACCTTAAGGGCAAGACACATCATGTTCATAGTCTTGGTGAGTAAGCTCTTAGCCTTGCTTACTTGGTTAGCTAAGACATTGCCAACACATCACCTAGGGCCGGCCACCATAAGGAAGAAACACCTCATTCCCTAGCTTTGCTACTTGGCCAAATGTTGCAAGCATGGCCGGCCACCACATAGGGACTAAGGGGGAAATAGTTTGGCCTTAAGGACCAAGGCATTGACACATCAAACCATCTAAGGCCAGCCACCTTGTGAGCTTGACACCTCATGCTTCATAGGCTTGCTTAGTATGCATGTTAGCCTTGCTTATGGTTAACAAAAGCAAGCTCAAGACTACACCTAAGGCCGGCCAACTTAGGAGAAGGACACCTCAAGGGTCCTAGCCTTGCTTAGCAAGCTTCCCTAGCTTTGCTATTGGCCAAATGTTGCAAGCATGGCCGGCCACCACATAGGGTGCAAGAAGAAATTACTTTTCTTGTGAGGACTAGTAAACAATTTCAAAACTTATGCTTCACCTATAAATAGGTGAAGGTTCTCTCATTGTGTTTTGTTAGCCAACACACACACAACTGCACATACTCTCTAGTTTCTGCCCTTAGGTGCCGAGCAAATAGAGGAGAGAAAAGAAAGAAAAGAAAACTAGAGAAAAGTTTTCGGTTTAGTGTAAGAAATGTGAGGGAAATTTTAATACCCTAATTTAGGAATTCCATCAGTGGAACTTGAGGTAAATCTTTTTATCCTCTAGTTCTTCATTCAAGTTTTAGTTAAGATTTAGGTGTATGTTCAATATGTATGAGCATGAGTTCATTTTGTTAAGTTTCATGCACTAGGGTTTTGGTACGTTTAATTAGGGTTTGTAATTGGATGGTTTTTCGGAAAACAAGATTTTGAGGCCTTTAGAGGCCGAATCTTGAAAAAGTCAAAACTACAAAGTTGTAGAAAAGGGAAAATCCTAGGGACTAACGCGGACAGTTTTTGGAAATAAAGCCTTTAAGACCTTTATTTTTATAAAACTCCGAGACTGAGAATTCCTGGGCAGGCCAGACTCAGTATGCACGACCAGTAGGTTTTAACCTCAAAAATGATTAAGTTAAGGACAGAACTGGGTTTTGAGTAAAACACCAAAGTTATAGTATTTTTCGAGATCTACAACTTTCATGAAGAAAGTTTTCTCAGATTCTAAACAGAATTTAAGATAAAGATTTATCATAAAAACAGTACAGGAAGTAAGAAAATCCCTGCACTATATTTGTGGGAAAAGAACTAAATTTTATGAATTGGTTTTAAACCCGGTTTTCAAAATATTAGAGTTCTTACTAAATTTCAAAAAGGAGTTGAAATTTAGGATTTGTAGTTAGCAATTAGAATCATTATGTTATTATGATAGGATGATACTCATCCTATGATTTTCTTGGAAACAGGAAAACGACCTGTTTGAGTGAGGAATTTTGATTCAAGACGCAGTAACTGTAAGTACAACTCCGCCTACAGCATGGACAAAACGTTTTTGTCGCATGGCATGTTTTTAAGAAATCATGAATTGATTTACATGATTTATATATGTTTATATTATGATGCATATGCTATGATAAGTTTAAGTTATGCTATGAAGTTATGTTATGATAAGTTTATGCTATGATTTATGTTATGATAAGTTTATGCTATGATTTATGTTATGATAAGTTTATGCTATGATTTATGTTATGATAAGTTTATGCTATGATTTATGTTATGATAAGTTTATGCTATGATTTATGTTATGATATTATGATGATTTATGTTATGATGTTATGATATTTTGTGTTATGATATTATGATGATTTATGTTATGAGGTTATGATGATGTTATGATAGTTTATGTTATGATATTACAATGATACATGTTATAATGTTATGGTGAATTATGTTTTATTATCGTGACATCACGAAGCATGTACACGAATATTAAATCACAAGGTAAAAATAAGATAAGACAAGCTAATGTTACCGACTTGCCACAAGGGCGGGTTTTAATGGTTTAGTTTATGGTTTGAGTTGGATTGGACTGGTCGCCTCCAGCCACTCCATAGCAATGTACCACGGTAAGTACACGTATGACATATAATGGAACAGAATCAAGTTATTATAAGAAAGCTATATTGATTCATAAGAAAGCATAATCGGTTCATGCATTCTTTTATTAAAATGTTTTGCGGATTGAATATTGTGCTTACTGGGCATAAGCTCACTACTTACGTTCATGCTGTAGGTAAATAACCTACCAGTAATACTTGATGCAAGACTGTGGAGGGCTGGTGCTACAGACTGTGAAATGTGGGATGGACACTGCCACGAGTTTTGTAAAATTATGTTATGTAAAATATGTTTTGTAAAATATATTTGTATAATGTGTTATGTTATATTATGATATAATAAAGTGATAGTATGGGCAATGAATTGTTTTTAAGAAGAAAACTATTTTTAAGAAATTATTTTCAAGAACAAGTTAAGGAAAAACTTTCAAGTATGATGGCAAGCAAGTTGCCTCGTGTCGTACCGATCCGCACTAGGTCGGGTTTGGTCCACGGTTTGCATATGATAGCTTTCAAATAAGGTTTAAAAGCTCGGTACTCGAATATGTACCTATACAAGTATGAGTATGAATTTAAAGTATGTGAATCAATAAGTAAGTTAAGTAAGTAATGTAACGATCCCCATTCACGTGGTTGATCCTTTGAGTATGTATGAGGATAAGTTAAATTTCATGTATAAGTATAAGTATAAGATTAAGTCAAGTTTAAGTTTGAATTTAAAGTATAAGTTTAAAAGAGAAAAAAAAAAATTTACTCTGGAAATTTCAGTAAGTTTAAGGCTTTAAGATTTAAGTTAAGTAAGTACGATTAAGAAGACACGACCCGGCTTTGGGGGGGGAGGTCGGGGCGTGTCATAAGTACAACTCCGCCTACAGCATAGGCAAATTGTTTTATTGCTTACATGTTTTCAAAGTCCATGCATTTATGAATGTAATGTATATGATTTATGATTTATATTGTGACATCCTGAAGCATGCTCACTAATGATAATTTACATAGTAAGAATAAGATTAAGTTTCAAGTAAGAGACTTTTTTTAAGAAATTGTTTTCAAGAAAATGTTTTCAAGTATGATATTAAGCAAGTTTCATCGTGTCGTACCGACCTGCACTAGGTCAGGTTTGGTCCATGGTTTTGAGTTGGACTGGGCTGGCCGCCCCAACCATTCCATGGCTGCGCGCTACGGTACGTACACTTATGTTATGTAAGGGCCCAAAAATTTACTAACTTAAGAAAGCATAATAAAAGCATAATTGATTCATGCATGGTTTTACTATGAAATGTTTTGCGGGTTAATAGTTGTACTTGCTGGGCGAAAGCTCACAACTTACGTCTATGCTGTAGGTAAGCTCCCTATTGGCAATGCTTGATACAAGATGGTGGGGCATGACGTGGCTATCTATGAAACTACGGGATAGAGACCGCTACGCGTTTTGTGATATTATATGCGTATTTATTATTTAATACAGCCTGTTATATGTTAAAATAAGTTTAAAACTCAAACACCGGATTAAGTACGTATATATATTTATATGTTTATATGTAAGTATATGGTCGAGTTCTGAATCAAGTTGTTTGTTTAAAAAATAAAAAATAATAGTCCTTATTTCCGCTAGTTAAGTAAGTTAAATAATTATGTAAAAATATATACAGTAGCGGCCTACGTAAGGCGGGTCGTTACAACCTATTATCTGAAAGGTTATCTTCTCTCCTAATCAAAGTATATAGCTGATATATTTGAGCATGCACGTCTTATTGATAATAAGATTGTTGAAACACCTATTGAGACTAATGCTCAGTACTCTCCTTCTGATGGTCCTCCTTTGTTAGATCCTAGTTTATACCGCACTGTTGTCAGCAGCTTTAGTTTATCTCACTACCACTCGACCAGATATTGCACATGTGGTTCATATAGTTAGCCAGTTTGTCACTGCACCTGCTATAGTTCATTGGGCTGTAAATCTTTGCATTTTGAAGTATCTTTAGGGCACTTAGTTTTAGAGTCTTTTACTTCCATCTACTTCGTCCTTATAGCTATGTGTTTACTCTGATGTTGATTGAGCTAGTAATCCGACAGATCATAAGTCCACCACTAGTTTCTGTATCTTTTTGAGTGACTCTCTTATTTCTTGAAAGAGTAAAAAGTAATATGTTATTTCTCGATCCTCTACCAAAGTAGAATATCGTGTCATGGCTTCTACTATTTGTGAGATAGTTTGGTTAAGATGGTTGCTTACAGATATGGGTGTTTTTTTCATCAGCCTACTCCCTTATATTGTGATAGTCAGAGTGCTATTCAGATTGCCCACAATTTAGTGTTCCATGAGCAGACCAAATATGTTGAGATTGATTGTCATATCACTTGACATCACTATCAACTTGGCACCAATGCATTGCCTTTCATTTCTTCTTTTATACAGATTGCTGACATGTTTACCGAAGTGCTTTCAGTTTCGTGTTTCCATTTCTTACTTGACAAACTCTGAATGCTACTTGCAGCAGTATCGTGAGTTTGAGGGGGGATGTTAGATTATATAGTTTTATATTTATTTATGTAATAACCAACCTTTTTATAGACTCATGATTTCATTTGATACAAAGGAAATCTAAGTTGGTACTATGTGTGTCAATGTGAAATGCATGATCTGATTTATCAGAATATATTTTAGTCTTTATAAGTTATAAGACTCAATGGTAGTTTATTAAGCTAAGTGTTAGGCCTTATGATGAAAAAGGCAGAATCCTGATTTATGGTTTTACCCTGGCCAACGTATGATCAGGATAACTCATGACTTAAATAAGATGGTACTATAGTATAATAAGTAGTATTGAAATTATACTATGACCGACCGTCATTACGGATGCAGAGTTAAGAATAAGGAATGGGATCATTCTAAAATAATCAGGAGTAATATTTGGAGCAAGGAGGACTAAATAGTTTCAAGTCCTAAGAAAAACCTATATGCTGTCCAGTTAAGTGCAGATAAATTCTGGACTGCAGTTCAGTATTACTGTACTGTTAATAGTTAAAACAATATTAGTACTATCTGGATTATTAAAAAAAATGGACTGCATATTAGGAGGGAGTGCCAAATAGGGCCTTACTTGGAGGACACCTCATCATAGATAATTATGTAATTTTGGGGATTTTTGAAATTGTGGAAAGAATTAAGTGGATAATTATGAAAGGATTTTTAAGCCAAAACCCTCTACATGGCCGGCCAACATCAGGACATGGAAGGTAAAATGTATTTAAGGAGAATTTTAGAAAAAAAATAATTGTGGGAAATTATGAATTTTCACCTATAAATAGGGGTTGTGTATTAGAACTTGAACTACTTAGTTGGACCCTCAAACTTTTAGTTATCATCAAACTTTTTCCTCTCTAGCCCTTAAAACAAAAAAGAAAAAAGAAAAAAAAAAAGAAAAGAGAGAGAGAAAGCAAGGGTGGCTGGTTGTGTGGTGAAGGAGATAGAGCAAAATTTGTTTCAACCAAGGTCTAGAGCAACCTTTCTAAGCTTTAGAGGTATTACTCTTGATCCTCTAGCTAAGAATTTTATTAGGTTTTGGTTTGAGGATTTATGTATATTTCAAGTTATGGGTTGTAAGAGCATAAGCTCATGTTTCTTATTTCTCCTATATTATGGTTTTTATATTGTTGGTTATACTAGATCTATGCTTAGGTTACCTTGTTTGCTAGCCCTAAGCATGAATTTGATTTTATACTCTAGAATGAGTTTTAAGGTTATGTGTGCTCACCATATGTTTGTGATTATGCTCTCACATATTTGAATATGGATATTTTATGGGTAATGGTTATGTGAATGCTAAATGTATGTTGGTTAAGAAATTAACCTAAAAACACAAATTGGTAAGCTAGTAAGGTTATCAATATTGTATTTTTCAAGTCAATAGATAAGTGGATGATTGAATGTTAAGAATGAATTTGATGCACTGCATGTTGATGTAGGCTCACAGCTTCGATCGTTTGAGCTAGTATGTTCGAATTTTTAAACAAGAACCAACAAAATACAAACTGCCAGTTTTTAAAAATAATCTAGATAGTTCTCTGGAAACTCAGTTTTGAGTCTCTTATAGGCCGAATTTGGAAAAAGTTATAACTATAACGTTGTAGAAAATAGAAAACCCTAGGGAGTTGCATGGACAGTTTTTGAAAAAAGGCTCCAAAGGCCTTTTTTTTATGAGTTTTCAAAACCGGCCAGTCCCGGGTACTATACATGGCCATAATTCTTCAAGGAGAAAAGCAAACAAGTTAAATACATATTTAAGTTCTAGACAAGAAACAAAAGTTGTAGGACTCGATGAAATCTACAACTTTTGTGAATAAAAATTTTACAAAATCTAAACCGATTTAAAGATAAAACTGGATTTTTACCCTCCCCGGAGTTGATCTGGGTTTGGGGCCCCAACCCCCCTCCCCTGTGCCCCAAAGTGGAGCTGGGTCCACCCACCCTTCCCGGAGTTGATCTGGGTTTGGTACCCTAACCCTGCCCCCCCCCCCCCCCCCCTCCCCCCGACCTGAAGTTGAGCTGGGTCCACCCACCCTTCCTAAAGTTGATCTAGGTTTGCCCCCCCACCCTCCCCATGCCTTGAAGTTGAGCTGGGTCCCCCCACCCTCCCCAGAGTTGATATGGGTTTGCCGCCCCACCCCCCCCCCCCCCCCACCCTGGCTGCCCACCCACCCACCCACACCAGTTTCATCGATTTGTGTT
Organism: Ficus hirta; assembly: GCA_038430175.1. Classification (NCBI taxonomy): domain Eukaryota; kingdom Viridiplantae; phylum Streptophyta; class Magnoliopsida; order Rosales; family Moraceae; genus Ficus; species Ficus hirta. The sequence continues at coordinate 17,548,637 of CM076585.1, read as the reverse complement.
TTGAGAAATAAAGAGAAGGAGGGCGAGAGGGAGGGAATTTTAGTTTCTTTTTATTTTTGTTAAATCAATTATTGTTATATTACTAAAATACCCTCTCAGATTTGATCACATGCATTGCATATGACTCATTCCTTACCTTTAAAAGAGTTCAGGGACTATTGAGATAATTACTCTTTTGGATATGTCCACAAAATGTCAACAAACTTAGGTATTTGTTTTTTCAAAAATTTCAATTTTGTCACACATTTCGTTTTTCTTACATATGAATAAAATGTGAAAACATGCTACATAAGATGTAGATCATGGTTGTAGGGCAACAGGTGCGGGTATTGGAGATAGAGACTGTTTTCGATATATTGGTATACTCTCCACCAAAAATTATTATCGAGATGTCACTACATACACATCAAGACTACTCATCAAAGTAGATAACTCAACAATATCCAATATATAAGTTAATAGTTAGAAGAGACCAAGAGTCATACACACATTAACAATTATATTCAAAACTATTCAAGAATAATATCTTGGCAAATTTAGTTTAGATCAAGAGCAACACATACATTTTGTTTCCTAACCTACTAGAAACTCTTTTTGGTATTAAGTACACACGAAACTTATATGTTCTCTTCAATATTTGACATTTAATTTTTATGTACTCTAGTAGATTATTGTATTGTTTTGTAATAATTAATGAGTACGTAATAATATATTGGAATTACAAATAATGTTTAATTATGGTGATTTACTGTTGCATTATGCTATATAACTCTCATATTTAATAAAAAAAATGTATTGTTTTTGTTATTAAAATAATTCAGATTATGTAATATTTAATGTTTTAACATTTTGTAAAGTTTCAGCAAAAATTATAAGTTTTTCTTTGAGTATCCATTTTTTTCCGAGATATCCATTGATATTGACATTTCTGTTGACACTATCCGTAAATCAAAACCTCAACAACTCCATCGACATCGACATTTTTCATCCTTGGTTATGGGGCACATCAAACCATGAGTTGGATGAGCCTAGAGCACGCATTTGGCCATCTTATACATTAGAGAGTTTGGTTCTCTTGGAATCCATCTGAAGCGAACATCTTGAAAGCACTTCTTCAAACAAAATCTCATCACAAATGCTTGTAACACACCAATTAGGATGATTCTTGACGTCAAAGGCCTTAATTGATGTCTGATAATCACTCTCACAAATAATCTCCTCACAAAGTTTGCCCGGGCTAGTTTCAAGGCCCTCCAATAAAGCCAAGGCCTCGCCTACTTGAACCTCTCTTTTAATCCATTTGTTCATAATAGTCCCGTTCCCATCCCTAGCAACCACAACCAAAGTCGTGACTTTGTCACCTACAGTTGCATCAAATGAGATATGCTTATTAACCAGACTTCTCGTTTCCTTGACTCCCTGCAAAGAAACATAAACATAATTAGTGACTCCCGAATCAATGATCCAAATGTCTTTTGAATCTTCCACCAAACAAGCCTCATTATAAAGAAGAACCTTACCTTCCCTGCCCTTGGTGGCTAGGAACTACTTGCAAGTCTCCTTAAAGTGACCTACCTTCCCACAGTGAAAGCACTTGGACTTTTTAAGGTCCTTTTTCTTCTTCTTCTTGTTTTTCCCACCAGTCAGTAGAAGCTGCTTTCTTCTTGGTCTTTTGCTTCTTCTTCTTGTTCCTAAAGGAATCAGAAGAGCCAACAATAGCCAAGTTGGCCTCTCCCTTGGACTGAGGTTGGACTCTATCATTGAGCATTAGCTTATAGGTTTGCAACTCTTTCATGAGTTCGATCTGTCCTAACTCTCTACCTCCAAAGTTACATGCGGCCCAAAAGCCCACAAAATCCTTGGATAGAGTCTTGAACACCATCTTAATTTGAGTGTTGTAGTCCAATTCAACTCCATTTTTGATAGCCTCCGTAAAGTACCCCATGACTTGTATAATGTGATACTTAATAGGAGTATCTACCTTTTGCTTGCAATTCATTAAACTTATGATGGCAGCTTGTCAGGCCAAGATAGCTTGGCCACCAAACATGGCTTCCAAGTTATCAATGATCTGCCTCATAGTGAGATAACCCTCGTGTTGCTATTATAGAGCACTAAACATGCTCGCTAGCATATAGCAATAGGCTATTTCAATGGATTCCCTCCAGGGGGAATCCTCACCTTGAGGTGCAATGTGAGGGGGTCCAGGTGTTCAAGGTTCGCCCAATACGAACTTGTGTTTCTCACAGCCGAGAACGATTATTAAGTTTCTTTTCCAGTCTTTGAAATTATCTGCATTTAATTTGTTTTCAATAAGAATCGAAATAAGAGGGCTAGGTGACATTTTATACTGGAAATAAATATTTGAGACAATATATTAATGCATAAGCAAATACAACAACAAAATTTTGCAAATGAAACACATTTAAAAAAAATGCTTCTTTATGTAAACCCTTAAAAACCAAATATCATTGCTATAATAACCAAAATTTTTACGGACTCGTGATTCCTTATATATAAAGGAATTTAAGTCTATACTATGTGTGTATGTGATGTTTCATGAAAATTATGAATATCAATATGAAATTCATAATTTTATTATCAGTATATGTTTAAGTTCTCGTTTAATTAGCAATAAGACTCAATAATAAGTTTATTATGTCTAGAACGCGGTCTTTTGGTAAAAAGGCATAATCATGATTTATGTTTTTATTATGGCTTATGTATGACCAAAATAACTCATTATCTATATAAAACGGTACTACAGTATAATAAGCAGTATTAAAATTATACTGCAGTCGACCGTCATTACGGATGAAGAAGTAAGAATAAGGCATGGGACCACTCTAGAAAAATCAGGTATAATAGTTAGAGCAATAAGGACTTAGTCGCTTCAAGTCTTAAGAAAAACCTGCACGCAGTCCAGTTAAGTGCAGATAAATTCTGGACTGCAGTTTAGTATTGCAGTACTGTTAATAGTTGAAAACAGTATTTGTAATATCTGTATTAGTAAGAAAATGAACTGCATATTAAGAGGAAAAGCCAAACATGGCTTTACTTGGAGGTCAAGTAATCATGGATAAATATGTAAATTTTGGGATTTTTGGAAATGGGAAGGAATTATGTGGAAGATTTTGATTGGATAATTTAGTGGATAACTTTGAAGAGATTTTTGGCCTACAATTGCTCCACATGGCCGGCCACCTAAGGGGGTATTTGAGCAAATATTTTGTTTTTAGACCCTAATATACAATTTTAAGAATAAAAATAATTGTTAGAAAATCAAGAATTTTCACCTATAAATAGGTGATGTGGGATTAGTTGTGAACCATTTAGTTGGACCCCAAAAATTTCTAGTTCACTTCCAACCTCTCCTCTAGCCTTAGGAACCGCGAAAAAAAAAAAAAAAAAAAGAGAAGAAAGAGTGAGTGGCCGGTTGGTGATTAGTGGAACAAGGAAGGAAAAATTTTTCATCCTAAAGTCTAGATCATCCCAAACTTAGAGATATCCTGCTTAACCCCTCTAAAAATTTCATTAAGTTTTGATCAAGGAATTTATGTGTATTTCAAGTTTGGGGTTTTAAGAGCATAAGCTCATTCTTTATTTTTTTTATGTTATGGTTCTTGTATGGTTAGTATATGTTAGATCTAGGTTTAGGTGATTTTGATTGATAAGTTTATGCATGCATGTGATGTTATGCCCAAGAAAGAATATGGGTTTTATGTATGCCTATCTTATGTTTGTGAAATGTCCTCACATGCTTAAGTAAGAATATTTTATGAATGATGATTATGGTTATGATGTTTGAGGTATGGAGGTTACGGAATTAACCTAAAAACCGAAATTGGTAAGCTAAGTAAGATTATCTATTTGGGTTTTTGTAAGTAAGATGAACAAGTGCACGGATGATGATTATGTACATAACGCACTACAAGTTTGTCGTAGACTCACGGTTTCGACCGTTTGAGGTAGGGTGTGCTAACCCAACCAAATATAAAACTACCAATTCTCGGATCAAATGGGACAGTAATCTGGAAAGGTAATTTTGAGGCCTTTAGAGGCCGAATTTGAATAAAGTTAAAACTGAAAAGTTGTAAAAAATGGAAAACCCTAGGGGGTAGCATGGACAGTTTTTAAGAAAAAAAAGCTCCAAAGGCTCCCGTTTTTATAAGTTCCCGAACCTGGTCGGCCCAGACCCTGTGCACGGCTAGGAGCTTTCAAAAAGGAAAATGGATAGGTTAAAGGCAGAATCAAGTTATGAGCAAAGAATGAAAGTTGTACGACTCTTTGAGATCTACAACTTTTATGAAGAAAACTTTTTTAAATTCAAAACCGATTTAAAAATAAAACTGAATCTTCCATAACAATGCATGAACAGGAAATTCCTACACATGCACTAACAACTAAATAAACGGGACTGTTTCAAAGACAGTTTTCAGAATTTTACAATTTTACAATCCCTGTTTAAAAAGAACTCCGGTTTTATAAAAAAAAAAAAAAAAAAAAAAAAAAAAAAAAACAAGACAGCATCACACTAGGTTATAAAAATAAATAGGAGAGGGAAAACCTAGATAAATAGGCCAAAACTATTTGAAAACACAGTAATCAAATAGGGTACCACTTTAATATAATTAGTCCTTGTACCCAAAGGTACTTATAGTAACCAAATAGGATACTATTTGAATATGTTAGGCTTGTAACTAGGGTTACTTATGAATGTTGGACTGGATGCCAACATTGAATGTTATGATTTACAGTAAGGTAGGCCGATCCTTATCTTACCCCCTACTTAGTAACAGGAGGGTAATCTGTTATTGGGTTTCATTGGAACAACAAACCCAGCACTTAGGACAACCGGTAAGTACAAATCTCACCTACAGTATGAGAAATAGTAAACTATTTTCAAGCATGACTTATTTATATATATGCCATGATGTGCCATGTTTATGTACATGCCATGTTTTACGATAATGCCATGCTTTATTTGTTGGAAAAATCGGATCCGGTATCAGAATTACGGCGCAGCGGAAGTTTTAAAATTTTTATGCCGATTCGGAAAAGAAGCTCATGATGCATATAACAATAAATTAAATTCATGATCAAGCGTACCGTATTTCTTGGATTCCGGAATTACTAGAGCGATTGACCAACGTGTCTTCTCTATTATTCTCGAGTTCCACGTCTCAGAGTGTGTGTGGGCACACGTTCTATGAATCCAAGTGACCGGTAATGCTTTCCGAAGTCTAGATCCTTCCTTCTCAATTCCGATGTTCCTCGTTGAGAATATTATCCAGCTTCTTTCTTCAAAACTGCAAAACAGGAACCGGTTAACCTCCTATGAAAATTATCACTCGGTTTAACCTTCCTCACAATTTTGATTCAATGGAATTTTCTCTCTTTTTCTCTCTCACAAGATAGCCGAATTTTATGATGTGGAAGAAACCAAAATTATTTTTCTTCTCACTCCAAAAAACGTTTTTCTCCTTAGTGAATGACCAAAAATTTAGTTTTTCAAGAATTCCTAGCCTTTATATAGAAGTCCAATCCTTTTCAAAATTTATCTCCTTTAAAAAATAATTAATAATTATTTTTCTAGATAAATTTTGAATCAAAAGATCATACAACTTTAGGACTAGATTCATTGAACCTAAAAACGTTTTTCAAAGAGGAAATCTTTCCTCAAAAAATTCGGCCACCTTTGAAATTCAAAGGTTGATTGGTGGTTCAAATCTTAAATCAAGAATCTAGACTAGTCAAAAGATCCTAGTCCTATCTAGATTCAAATTCCTTTTAAACCTTTTTGAATTTAAATATGATTCACTTATTTGAATTAAATATTTTCCACACAACATCAACCATATTAATTAATTTAAATCAATTGAATCTTTCAAATTTTCTTTCCTCACAAAAAACCGTGCACATCTTTTAAGGAAAGAAAAATCCATCAAATAATCTCCATTATTTAAATCAATTAATAATTTAATGTTAGGAATATATTTGAATAATTTTGAAACAAAATTTTCTTCTCTCCACCTATCTAAAAACCGTGCACAACATTTAGATTACGAGAGAAAAATTTGTTTTCCAAAATTAAATAATTCAAACACAATCTTATTTCAAAATTCAATTAACCAATCTCATGTTGACAAATCATATTATTTGTCTACACAAATCTCACATGTCCAATCCTTTCTGGATTGAATGTTAGAGAGTACCATGTCTTAACAGACATTACTAAATTCCATTTAAATTTACCGATCTTATTAGGAACAAATCCCGAGATGCTATACGGAACTATATGAGCTAATAGAGGGACCCGATGGAAATATGTAAAGAGGCTCCTATAATTATGAAAAATTAATCCCAGATTAATTATTCATCAGTTATCAACTTCAATACTATTCCACTAAAAGTTTGAAGCTGAACTCCTGTTTACATACCGTATTACGAAAGCTCTGTTACGCAGTGCTTCTTCCATGATTTATTCATCGCTTGCTTAATCCCCATATGTTATCCATGATTGAATTAAGGACTTTTTCCGTTTTACCTTTTCAATCATTTTAACTTAAAGTTTCATTATTCTCTATTGAAAGATTCACCAATTGTAAAACCATACAATTGGTAAACCACCAGAGAACACAAAGTAAACCGATGGCCAAGATCTTGTTATACTATCTTTCAATCCCCGAATAATGTCTTTAAGTAGATAACATTTACTATCGTGAAGATAGTTATGGATTCCGTATCTATGAATCTTGATTTCTCCATCTATAAGTCATGCACCCAAAACACAAGTACATTGACCATGAATTAACAGTGTCTCACCTATAGTGCATTAAAGTACATAAGTCATGGATACGAACTCAAGTAATCATTTCAGGATTAAGATTAATGCAGGATGATAATCAAAGTGTTATTGATTCTTATAAATGGAATTATTAAACCGAATCAATTAACACTTTAAGTCCAGTCCAATGTGATACCTCAATACTGGTATACATCAAAGTTTCTACTCGGAACTTATCCAATAGTTAAGACAAACCATCCCTCCAAGGAAGTAGACAACCTTTACAATCTTATCATGAATAAGATCCCCAAATCTTATTCTCTCGATTGCGGACTATTTATTTAGACTGTTATCAAATTACCACGTCTTCTATGTATACCCCGTATACATATGGTAATCCGATATATTACCAACAGCCAAGGAGTATTTTATGTTTGCTTAAAATAACCATACAATCAACAAATGAAAGTAAATAGGACACAACTTATTAAACATGAATAACCTGCTCTTATTAATATCAAAATATCATATTTACAGAAAATCCCTAACATTGATTTTCTATCCTTAGGGCACATTTAGATCCCAACAATCTCCCACTTGCCCTAAGCGAGTAAATGTGATATATTATGCATCCCCATGCCTTCAACGTGTTCTTTGAATCTTCTGGCCACCAAAGTCTTCGTGAACGGATCAGCAAGATTGTCCTCTGAAGCGATTTTACAAACCGTCACATTTCCACTCTTAACAAAGCCTCTGATGATGTGATATTTTCTATCAATGTGCTTACTCCTCTTATGATGCCTAGGATCCTTGGTATTAGCTACTGCTGCACTGTTGTCACAGTAGAGCACCATAGCTTTATCCATACCAGGAACGACCTCAAGGTCACCAAGGAACCAGCGGAGCCATACCGCTTCCTTTGATGCCTCACTGGCTGCCACATACTCGGCTTCCATGGTCGAGTCAGCAATACAAGATTGCTTAATACTTCTCCACACAACGGCACCACCACCAAGGGTAAAAACAGATCCTGAAGTCGATTTCCTTGAATCCTGATCTGATTGAAAATTAGAATCTGTGTATCCTCTAGGAACAAGATCCTGACCGGAATACACTAGCATATAGTCCCTCGTTCTCCATAGATACTTGAGTATATGCTTGACCGCATCCCAATGGTTCGGTTCCGGATTCGACTGATATCGACTTACCATACCAACCGCAAAACAAATGTCAGGCCTAGTGCATAACATAGCGTACATTAGACTACCTACCGCTGATGCATAAGGTACATTTTTCATACGCTCACTTTCTTCCGATGTCTTGGGACAGTCATCTCTAGAAAGCTTGATTCCAATTCTGAAAGGTTGGGCACCTTTTTTGGAATCTTTCATAGAAAACTTCTCAAGTACTTTATCAATGTATGAAGCTTGAGAGAGTGCTATCATTTTGTTCTTTCTATCTCTAAAGAGTTGAATACCAAGAACATAACTAGCCTCTCCTAAGTCCTTCATGTCAAACTGTTTGGCTAACCAAACTTTGACAGATGATAATGTTGTCACATCGTTTCCAATAAGCAATATATCATCCACATAAAGTACAAGAAAAACCACTTTCTCGTTCTTGATACATTTATAAACACATGGTTCATCAATGTTTTGTTCGAATCCATAGGTTTTGATCGCTTGATCAAACCTAATATTCCAAGAACGAGACGCTTGCTTTAATCCATAAATGGATTTAAGCAACTTGCATACTTCGTCTTCTTGGCCTTTAGCCTTGAACCCGTCTGGTTGTATCATATAGATATCTTCTTCAAGAGAGCCATTCAAGAAAGCTGTCTTGACATCCATTTGCCAGATCTCATAATTGAGAGCAGCCGCAATAGATAAAAGAATGCGGATTGACTTGAGCATTGCTACAGGCGAGAAGGTTTCATCATAGTCGATTCCTTCTTTCTGTGTATAGCCCTTCGCTACAAGTCTTGCCTTGAAAGTTTCCACTTTCCCATCCACACCTCTCTTCCTCTTGTATACCTACTTACACCCAATCAGTTTTATGCCTTGGGGCAAGTCTACAAGTTTCCAAACCCCGTTGGAATCCATAGATTCCATCTCGGTATTCATAGCTTTTTGCCAAAAACTAGAATCAACATCCTCCATAGCTTCCTTGTACGTAGCCGGATCATCAACATGTTCTATGGATTCTGCTTCAAAAACTTCACCATTGAACATGTACCTTTCAGGTTCCCTGATAATCCTCCCACTACGACGAAGCTCCCGTGGTTGTTGATTCTTTAATGGTTTTTCCACAGGGTTTTCTGTAACTTTTGGAATATCCAAACCCGAAGTCATCTCCTCAAGCACTACTTTGCTACGAGGTTTAAAGTCTTCCATGTAACTTTCCTCCAAGAATGTTGCATGTGTAGAAACGAAGACTTTATTTTGCTTCGGATTATAGAACAGACTACCTTTTGTCCCTTTTGGATAGCCAACAAACAAGCACACTTCTGATCGTGACTCCAACTTCTTCGCTTCCTTATCCAGGACGTGTGCCGGACAACCCCAAATTCGAATATGATTCAAATTAGGTTTCCTTCTCGTCCATAACTCATAAGGAGTTTTAGGAACCGATTTGGAGGGAACGTTATTCAGAAGATAGCATGCAGTTTGCATGGCGTACCCCCAAAATGACAATGGTAATGTGGAGTAACTCATCATAGACCGGACCATATCCAATAGGGTCCTATTCCTTCTCTCAGCTACACCATTCTGTTAAGGAGTACCAGGTGTAGTCAACTGGGATTGTATCCCATTTTCTATCAAATATCCTAAGAACTCATCCGATAGGTATTCCCTACCTCGATCCGATCGAAGTGTCTTAATGGACTTGCCTAATTGTTTCTCCGCTTCAGCCCGAAATTCTTTGAACTTGTCAAAGGCTTCGCTTTTGCGGGTCATCAAATAGACATATCCATACCTTGAGTAATCATCAATAAAAGTGATATAATACTCATACCCACCACGTGCTTCTATGTTCATGGGACCACAAACATCCGTATGCACAAGTTTTAAGAGTTCCTCGGCACGACCATCCTTGGCAGCAAAATGCCGTTTAGTCATCTTGCCCTCCAAACAGGATTCACATTGTGGCCACGGTTCAACCTCATACAAGTCAAGGCATTCCTCCTTTACCATCCTTTGAATTCTGTTAAGGCTTATGTGACCAAGTCATAAATGCCAAAGATATGATTTGTTAGAGTGAGAAGACTTATGTCTTTTAGAGTTCTTTTCCAATTCTGTATCAAGCAGTGAGTGCATCTTAGGTTTGATAAAATAAAGATTTCCATGCATCCATCCATTACAGATAAGAGAATTGTTTTTTCTAATAACAACTTTATTATTAAAAGAAACTGAATAAGAATCTTTAATCAAACAAGCTACCGAAATTAGGTTCCTCTTGAAACTAGGAACATAAAAACAATGTCTCAAAACAATAAACCTAAATTTATCAAAATAAAGATGCACTTCTCCCACTGCTTCAGCTTGCACCAATGTCCCATCACCGGTTCTTAACGTGAAGTTCTCCTCATGCAGACTTCTCGTTACCTTGAACCCCTGCAGAGAAATACAAACATGGTTAGTAGCTCCAGAATCTATAACCCAATTGTCCTTAGATTCCTCCACTAAACAACCCTCAAGATACAGGATATCGAAATTACCTTTTTGCTTTCGCATAGACAGGTATTCTCAACAATCCTTCTTGAAATGTCCTTTCTTCCCACAGTGAAAGCACTTAGCCTTTTTGGGATCCACCTTTCGCTTCTTAATCTTGGTAGACTTCTTAGAAACAGGTGCATTCGCCACAGGCTTGTTCCCCTTGTTCTTCCCCTTTTCCTTCTTCCTTTTGGGATTAGGAGCAGGCGAACTAGGTTCAGCCACATTTGCCTCAGCCTTAGATCCAGAACCCTTAAAAATATTCTCAAAGGCTTGCAACTGTTTCATCAATTCCGTTAAAGACATCTCCTTCCTGTTAAGGTTGTAGGATGCCTGAAACAAATCGAAATCCTTGGATAAGGTTTGGAAAACCATGACCAATTGAGTTGCTGTATCGATCTCAGTCCCATTTGCCTGAGCTTCAGACAAATAAGCCATGACTTTCATCATGTGCTCCTTGATGGGAGTTCCAACCTTCTGTCTACAGTTCATGAGACCTTTGATAGCATCGGTCTTAGCCTGAATAGTTTGTTCACCAAACATTTCCTCCAGGTTATCCATGATCTGCCTAGCAGTTTGATGCTCTTCATGCTGTTTCTGAAGCACGTTAGACATGCTCGCCCGAATATAGCACATAGCACTTAGGTTAGAATTGTCCCAGCGCTCAAGCGCTACAAAATCCCTATCAGGAGCATCGATCGCAGGCATTGGCGGTCGAGGTTGGGTTAGGACAAAACTATGTTTCTCAAAGTTTAGGACGATAAGCAAGTTCCTTTTCCAGTCATTAAAATTCTCGCCAGTTAATTTGTTTTGCATAAGTATCACAGATAAAGGGCTCGACATTTTCATCTATAATAAGAAAACATGTAATAAGTACGAGCAAACATCCTATCAGTTTATAAAATATGGTTTTGTAATGAAACAAAAAGATCTACTGCAATCTAAATGTTCATGTGTAAAACCCTTAAAACACATATCTTACAACGATAATTCCTAGCTTCTGCTTTCTAAGCTACCAATGGGTAGTCATAGAATAACTAGCCAAGAACACGGATCCCTTCCGATTAATACATATTCGTCTATGGAGAAAACTCCATTAAATATATATTAACTATCGTTTATTTGGCCACTACTTTATATAACAGAGCCTCGAGAGAGGGTTAATAAATAAAGTAGCATGAGTGTGTAACCATCGTTTCCAATTTTGAATCCATATTTTACATCCGCCACCGAGGGGTGATCTAAACATAAAATATGCCCAAAATTGTTATCCTTTCGGAAATCCAAATCAGTGTGCGCTCTAGGTAAGATACCTATCCGAAGGGAATTCCCGGGTCAAAACCGAGTAGTAGGTACTACCATGCGTAACTATTGGACCAATGATGGAGGCCGTAGGTCTTAGTGTGTAAAACCTTCTCCCACTCATTCTTTTAAATTAGGGTTTTTCTTTTTCATGCATAAACAATATTTATTGAGTGGCACTCCCTAGTCTATATGGCATGTTATCAATACATCACGAAATAGTATAACATATTCATCTAGCAACACATCATCTATGGTTTGCAAAATATGTAAATAGCCATGGATCATGATTCCATCCTAGAGAAAAGAAAAATTGCAAAATTTACAAAAAATAACCGAAACATATATCGGCTTTCATTTGTAGATCCATGCCTTGCATCCTTCTTCAATGTGTCTTCCTTCTCCAATGTCACATCTTTTCAAATTTAAAATTAAATTTAAATTTCAAAAAGATTCTATGTGATTTTTAATTTTAATCAAAATTACAAAATATCAAAATTTAAATAAAAAATCCGATTTATTAAATTTTAAAATTCAAAAAATTTTTGAAATTTCCAATTTTCAAATTTAAATCACAAAATTTTAAAATTCATAATAATATCCATAAAATTTAAATTTAAATTTTCAATTTTGATTTCCAAATTATCAAGATCACATATCATTGGAAAATTTAATTTTCAAAAAGATTCTGTGATATATTTTTTTTAAAACGTTTTTTTAAATTAAAAAATTCCTAAAAACAAAAAAAATCACATCCTTTGAAAATTTACATACCTTCATTCATCTTCAATCTCCTCGAATCCATTGTAGTCCGAATTGTATAAAAAAAATTCCTACGCCGTTTCCGGCTTACAAAAATTCTAGGAATTGAAAGAACGACCTAGCGGTGATAATAGACCGCATCAATTACACTTGAAAAATCTAGATACAAATTCTAACCTCTATGGAATCATGACCGGCAAAATTGAACAAGATCATATATTATAAAAATAATATAAAGCATTCATTCATCCATACTGTAACGCCCCGACTTCCCACGCCGGGTCGTCACCTTACTTACATACTGAACTTAAACTTGCGGAAAATTTGGGAGAAATTTTTTTTTTTTTTTTTTTCTTTTAAACTTTATTTTAAAATTTTCAACTTAAACTTCATCCTCAAACTCATACTTACTGATAGGTACTTACTCGAGTACCGAACTTTCAAACCCTCCTTGAAGGCCATCGAAATCAAATTGTAGACCAAACCCGACTTAATGCGGATTGGTACCACAAGAGGCAACTTGCTTGCCATACATTCATAAACTTTGTCATTCATATTCAAAACATCATGAAAATATGAAAACCCTTTTTCATTACAGCATATTTTATAGAGTATATATATATTTTTTTAAAATCCGTGGCAGTGTCCATCCCACATTTCACAGTCCGCAGCACCAGCCTTCCACAGTATTGCATCAGAGATTGCTGGCAGGTTGCTTACCTACAGCATAGACGTAAGACGTGAGCTTTCGCTCAGCAAGTACAACTGTTACATCCGCGACGCAAAGCACATATCATTATGCATGAACCAATTATGACCTTTTATGAATCAAATATGGATTCATAACTTAGCTTAGTTCTATTCCTTTACTTATCATGTGTGCTCGTACCGTGGTACATAGCCAAGGAATGGTTGGAGGCGGCAGTCCGTTTTAACTCAAACCATGAAACACAAAGTTTAACATGGAGTAGTTTAGGTAGCCATCCAATCCAACTCAAACCATGAACCATACCATTTAAACTCGCCTTTGTGGCAAGTCGGTACGACACAACATCTTACTTGTCTTGTTCTTACCAGGTGGTTTAACATTAGTGAACATGTTTCGTGATGTCACAATATTACAACATATAACATAATATAACCTCATTCATAACATACCATGACATGCCATATATATCATACCATAATATCACAAGACATAACATACCATAACATTACACGCCATAACATATCATCACATGCCATAACATACCATCACATTAAGCAAGTAACAACAAAGGGCCTATGCTGTAGGCGGAGTTGTACTTACTTGGTTAGCTGTGTCCTATTTCATGCGACTCCAAGCTGAGGCATAACAACAGGCTATCTCCTGTTATGTCAAAGGACATAGCATAAGGCTTCATAATTATAACCTCAAGATGCTGGTGACCTAACCAACACCCATTCATAATTTTAGTTATATGTCCCCCCTATACTTATGATAGCTTACTTGGTTACTTAAGGTAACCTTGGGTATTAATCTCAATCATACATGAATAGGGTTAGGTTATCATCCTAACCTTGGCCTATGCCTGGTTATCTATTCATAATCTTTTGGGTTTTAGATCCAAACCCAATCTTAACACGTTGTTGGGTTATCTTGAGTAACCCTCGAGGTAACCAAACTTAGTTCAATTATCCTAAGTCAACCTTGGGCTTTGGACCCCGTCCAGTAACTTGGATATCCTTCTGGTTATTACCCATAATCATCTTGCTTACCCAATTTGGTTAAAAAATCCATTTTCCATTTCTTTGGAAACTTTGGTAAATTAACCTCAAAAAATCTTTTACTTAATTCATAAAATTCATATTTTTGAAATAGGTTTTTGTAAAATTATTTAGGGCTGGAAACTGCCTTTGGAACAGTTTCCCTAGTCAAAACAGTGGTTTTGGGGAAAGATACAATTTTTCCGAACTGTTTTTAGAAAATCCTGTGCAGGAATTTCCTGTTCCCTACACAGTCTTTATAAAACCGTGTCAGTTTAAAGATCCATTCCGATTTTGAAAAAGTTTTCTTCACGAAAGTTGTAGCTCTCGAAAAATCCTAAAACTTTCGTGTTTTGAGAAAAATCCATTTCTGCTTGTATTCTTGTCAGTTTTAATTTGAAACTGACTGGTCGTGTAAACTAGGTCTGGGCAGACTAGTCTCGGTTTTCTGTAAAAACAGAGGCTATTGGAGCCTGATTTTGAGAAACCGTCCACGCTGTCCCCTAGGAAAAACTCTTCCGAACAACTTTCGTGTTTTACGTTTCACCCAATTCGGCCTCTAAAGGCCTTAAATTTCCACTTTCCCGAAACTGGCCAGTTTGGAATCCGAATTGGCAGTTTCGGTTGTTAAGTCCGGTTTACGTCCTATTTCGCGCAAACTACCTCAACCGAACTAGCGGGAGCTCTAATACACACATGCAGCGGTTTTCTAGCGTAAATTTTCTTTAATCACAATTTCTAACATCACCATGCAAATCTAATTGATATTGGATCAACTAAGTTGCATGATTTCGGTTGTACAAAACCTAACAAGCATACTAATTAAATTCTAGCAACCTAGCACAAAATTATCATTCACCAATACTAGGGCAGATTGGGGACATATAATAAACTAGTATTTAGTATGCAAATTAAGAAAATTAAAGCAAGCATGCACATAAAAATCAAACCACCCCTAATTCTAGATCAAGCACAACCCTAGATTCCTAACTTTGGGTACAAAATAAATTGAGCTTATGCTCTTACAATTTCAACTTGAAATACATGTAAATTTCAAATTGAATGCTTAATTGAAAGAGATTAAGGTCTAGAATGGTTTACCTTGATTTATTGAAGAAATTGAGGCTAGGGTTTGGTCACAAAAATTTTCCTCCTAGGACACCACCCAAGGCCGGTTTTGTTGCACCAATTGGCACCAAAATTGGCTGATTCTTGGTGGCTGCTTGCACCTAAGATAAACACTCTTAAATTCACATTTTCTCACTCACTCACCCCCCCCTTGGCAGCCGGCTGTTGGCCCCAAAATTGGGCACAAAAACTGCCAAAATTTCTACTTGAACTTGCTAGGGGAAACCGAAGACTACAAACATCAAAACCCCTAAGTTTCTCAATTTTTTTCTTCACTCAATCACCCACTTGAGATTGCAGATTTTTGGAGAGGGAAAATGGGCAGAGTTTGGCTGCTTTTTCTAAATTTTTTGGCTCAAAAACCGCCCACCCCCCTTGGGTATTTATAGGTGAGGATTTGGATCTCTTTGCAATTTTTTTGGTTCATCTTTTGCTCATAAATCCTTGGAGCAAAAATAATTGCACAAATTTTTTTGCCAAAGAACCCTCCAAGTGGCCGGCCATAAGCTTGGAGAACAAGAAAAATTTTTCTTCTAGAACAAGACACTTGTCATTCAAGGCTTGGTTCATGGAATTATGATGTCATAATTCAAAAATGGGATGATGTCATAAATCAAAAGGTAGGTGATGTCATCCTAAGGCCTCGTGTGGCTACTTTTTGAAAAAGCAGTCCAATTTAAATCCAACACAGATATTTCTAATACTGTGTTCACTAATACACAGTACAATTCAGTACTGTTTTGCTTGACTGCAGTCCAAAATTTATCTGAGTAAAAATGGACTGTAAAAATTTTCTTCTTATTTCTGAAAGTCATTAGGACTTTGATATTCAACTTAGTGTGCTTGATTTTTCTAGGGTGGTTTCATAGCTTATTCTAGCTATCTTGTCCAAAAAGACAATTTTCGCAGTAGATTTCTCATACGGCTTATCCTATTACTGTACAGTCATACCTTGACTGTTCTTGGTCAACTTTGACTTTCTTGGTCAAATTTTGACCAACATGGAATCATGAAATCTCATCACGCCATTTTCCTTAAAATGCCTTATACTAGGCTCAGTAATCCATCGTTGAGTCTCGTAACTAATTATCCGAGAACTCAAACTTATACCGATATTCTATTCCAAACATGATCTAGACTTAAGTTTTCCTCATTCAAAGGAAATCTAGAGTCATAAAAAATTCGGGTTATTACACATACATCCATTCATAATATATTTAACATACTCAAAATAAAACCTAGAGTGCCAACTCTCTAAAATATTTCATTAATGCATAGAGAGAAATTTATTCGATCAAATAATTTATGTTATATACATGATCATGAGTTGGCTCTGATACTAATTGTTGGAAAAATCGGATCCGGTATCAGAGTTACGGCGCAGCGGAAGTTTTAAAATTTTTATGCCGATTCGAAAAAGAAGCTCATGATGCATATAACAATAAATTAAATTCATGATCAAGCGTACCTTATTTCTTGGATTCCGGACTTACTAGAGCGATTGACCAACGTGTCTTCTCTATTATTCTCGAGTTCCACGTCTCAGAGTGTGTGTGGGCACACGTTCTATGAATCCAAGTGACCGGTAATGCTTTCCGAAGTCTAGATCCTTCCTTCTCAATTCCGATGTTCCTCGTTGAGAATATTATCCAGCTTCTTTCTTCAAAACTGCAAAACAGGAACCGGTTAACCTCCTATGAAAATTATCACTCGGTTTAACCTTCCTCACAATTTTGATTAAATGGAATTTTCTCTCTTTTTCTCTCTCACAAGATAGCCGAATTTTATGATGTGGAAGAAACCCAAATTATTTTTCTTCTCACTCCAAAAAACGTTTTTCTCCTTAGTGAATGACCAAAAATTTAGTTTTTAAGAATTCCTAGCTTTTATATAGAAGTCCAATCCTTTTCAAAATTTATCTCCTTTAAAAAATAATTAATAATACTTATTTTTCTAGATAAATTTTGATTCAAAAGATCATACAACTTTAGGACTAGATTCATTGAACCTAAAAACGTTTTTCCAAGAGGAAATCTTTCCTCAAAAAATTCGGCCACCTTTGAAATTCAAAGGTTGATTGGTGGTTCAAATCTTAAATCAAGAATCTAGACTAGTCAAAAGATCCTAGTCCTATCTAGATTCAAATTCCTTTTAAACCTTTTTGAATTTAAATATGATTCACTTATTTGAATTAAATATTTTCCACACAGCATTAACCATATTAATTAATTTAATTCAATGGAATATTTCAAATTTTCTTTCCTCACAAAAAACCGTGCACATCTTTTAAGGAAAGAAAAATCCATCAAATAATCTCCATTATTTAAATCAATTAATAATTTAATGTTAGGAATATATTTGAATAATTTTGAAACAAAATTTTCTTCCCTCCACCTATCTAAAAACCGTGCACCACATTTAGATTAGGAGAGAAAATTTTTTTTTTCCAAAATTAAATAATTCAAACACAATCTTATTTCAAAATTCAATTAACCAATCTCATGTTGACAAATCATATTATTTGTCTACACAAATCTCATATGTCCAATCCTTTCTGGATTACATGTTAGAGAGTACCATGTCTTAACAGACATTACTAAATTCCATTTAAATTTACCGATCTCATTAGAAACAAATCCCGAGACGCTATATGGAACTATATGAGGTAATAGAGGGACTCGATGGAAATATGTAAAGAGGCTCCTATAATTGTGAAAAATTAATCCCAGATTAATTATTCATCAATTATCAACTTCAATACTATTCCACTAAAAGTTTGAAGCTGAACTCATGTTTACATACCGTATTACGAAAGCTCTCTTACGCAGCGCTTCTTCCATGATTTATTCATCGCTTGCTTAATCCCCATATGTTATCCATGATTGAATTAAGGACTTTTTCCGTTTTACCTTTTCAATCATTTTAACTTAAAGTTCCATTATTCTCTATTGAAAGAATCACCAATTGTAAAACCATACAATTGGTAAACCACCAGAGAACACAAAGTAAACCAATGGCCAAGATATTGTTATACTATCTTTCAATCCCCGAATAATGCCTTTAAGTAGATAACATTTACTATCGTTAAGATAGTTATGGATTCCGTATCTATGAATCTTGATTTCTCCATCCATAAGTCATGCACCCAAAACACAAGTATATTGACCATGAATTAACAGTGTCTCACCAATAGTGCATTAAAGTATATAAGTCATGGATACGAACTCAAGTAGTCATTACAGGATTAAGATTAATGCAGGATGATAATCAAAGTGTTATTGATTCTTATAAACGGAATTATTAAACCGAATCAATTAACACTTTAGGTCGAGTCCAATGTCATACCTCAATACTGGTATACATCAAAGTTTCTACTCAGAACTTATCCAATGGTTAAGACAAACCATCCCTCCAAGGAAGTAGAAAACCTTTACAATCTTATCATGAATAAGATCCTCAAATCTTATTCCATCGATTGCGGACTATTTATTTAGACTGTTATCAAATTACCACGTCTTCTATGTATACCCCGTATACATATGGTAATCCGATATATTACCAACAGCCAAGGAGTATTTTATGTTTGCTCAAAATAACCATACAATCAACAAATGAAAGTAAATAGGACACAACTTATTAAACATGAATAACCTGCTCTTATTAATATCAAAATATCATATTTACAGAAAATCCCTAACATTGATTTTCTATCCTTAGGGCACATTTAGATCCCAACAATCTCCCACTTGCCCTAAGCGAGTAAATGTGATATATTATGCATCCCCATGCCTTCAACGTGTTCTTTGAATCTTCTGGCCACCAAAGTCTTCATGAACGGATCAGCAAGATTGTCCTCTGAAGCGATTTTACAAACCGTCACATTTCCACTCTCAACAAAGCCTCTGATGATGTGATATTTTCTGTCAATGTGCTTACTCCTCTTATGATGCCTAGGATCCTTGGTATTAGCTACTGCTGCACTGTTGTCACAGTAGAGCACCATAGCTTTATCCATACCAGGAACGACCTCAAGGTCACCAAGGAACCTGCGGAGCCATATCGCTTCCTTTGATGCCTCACTGGCTGCCACATACTCGGCTTCCATGGTCGAGTCAGCAATACAAGATTGCTTAATACTTCTCCACACAACGGCACCACCACCAAGGGTAAAAACAGATCCTGAAGTCGGTTTCCTTGAATCCTGATCTGATTGAAAATCAGAATCTGTGTATCCTCTAGGAACAAGATCCTGACCGGAATACACTAGCATATAGTCCCTCGTTCTCCATAGATACTTGAGTATATGCTTGACCGCAGCCCAATGGTTCGGTCCCGGATTCGACTGATATCGACTTACCATACCAACCACAAAACAAATGTCTGGCCTAGTGCATAACATAGCGTACATTAGACTACCTACCGCTGATGCATAAGGTACATTTTTCATACGCTCACTTTCTTCCGATGTCTTGGGACAGTCATCTCTAGAAAGCTTGATTCCAATTCTGAAAGGTTGGGCACCTTTTTTGGAATCTTTCATAGAAAACTTCTCAAGTACTTTATCAATGTATGAAGCTTGAGAGAGTGCTATCATTTTGTTCTTTCTATCTCTAAAGAGTTGAATACCAAGAACATAACTAGCCTCTCCTAAGTCCTTCATGTCAAACTGTTTGGCTAACCAAACTTTGACAGATGATAATGTTGTCACATCGTTTCCAATAAGCAATATATCATCCACATAAAGTACAAGAAAAACCACTTTCTCGTTCTTGATACATTTATAAACACATGGTTCATCAATGTTTTGTTCGAATCCATAGGTTTTGATCGCTTGATCAAACCTAATATTCCAAGAACGAGACGCTTGCTTTAATCCATAAATGGATTTAAGCAACTTGCAAACTTCGTCTTCTTGGCCTTTTGCCTTGAACCCGTCTGGTTGTATCATATAGATATCTTCTTCAAGAGAGCCATTCAAGAAAGCTGTCTTGACATCCATTTGCCAGATCTCATAATCGAGAGCAGCCGCAATAGATAAAAGAATGCGGATTGACTTGAGCATTGCTACAGGCGAGAAGGTTTCATCATAGTCGATTCCTTCTTTCTGTGTATAGCCCTTCGCTACAAGTCTTGCCTTGAAAGTTTCCACTTTCCCATCCACACCTCTCTTCCTCTTGTATACCTACTTACACCCAATCAGTTTTATGCCTTGGGGCAAGTCTACAAGTTTCCAAACCCCATTGGAATCCATAGATTCCATCTCGGTATTCATAGCTTTTTGCCAAAAACTAGAATCAACATCCTCCATAGCTTCCTTGTACGTAGCCGGATCATCAACATGTTCTATGGATTCTGCTTCAAAAACTTCACCATTGAACATGTACCTTTCAGGTTCCCTGATAATCCTCCCACTACGACGAAGCTCCCGTGGTTGTTGATTCTTTAATGGTTTTTCCACAGGGTTTTCTGTAACTTTTGGAATATCCAAACCCGAAGTCATCTCCTCAAGCACTACTTTGCTACGAGGTTTAAAGTCTTCCATGTAACTTTCCTCCAAGAATGTTGCATGTGTAGAAACGAAGACTTTATTTTGCTTCGGATTATAGAACAGACTACCTTTTGTCCCTTTTGGATAGCCAACAAACAAGCACACTTCTGATCGTGACTCCAACTTCTTCGCTTCCTTATCCAGGACGTGTGCCGGACAACCCCAAATTCGAATATGATTCAAATTAGGTTTCCTTCTCGTCCATAACTCATAAGGAGTTTTAGGAACCGATTTGGAGGGAACATTATTCAGAAGATAGCATACAGTTTGTATGGCGTACCCCCAAAATGACAATGGTAATGTGGAGTAACTCATCATAGACCGGACCATATCCAATAGGGTCCTATTCCTTCTCTCAGCTACACCATTCTGTTAAGGAGTACCAGGTGTAGTCAACTGGGATTGTATCCCATTTTCTATCAAATATCCTAAGAACTCATCCGATAGGTATTCCCTACCTCGATCCGATCGAAGTGTCTTAATGGACTTGCCTAATTGTTTCTCCGCTTCAGCCCGAAATTCTTTGAACTTGTCAAAGGCTTCGCTTTTGCGGGTCATCAAATAGACATATCCATACCTTGAGTAATCATCAATAAAAGTGATATAATACTCATACCCACCACGTGCTTCTATGTTCATGGGACCACAAACATCCGTATGCACAAGTTTTAAGAGTTCCTCGGCACGACCATCCTTGGCAGCAAAATGCCGTTTAGTCATCTTGCCCTCCAAACAGGATTCACATTGTGGCCACGGTTCAACCTCATACAGGTCAAGGCATTCCTCCTTTACCATCCTTTGAATTCTGTTAAGGCTTATGTGACCAAGTCGTAAATGCCAAAGATATGATTTGTTAGAGTGAGAAGACTTATGTCTTTTAGAGTTCTTTTCCAATTCTGTATCAAGCAGTGAGTGCATCTTAGGTTTGATAAAATAAAGATTTCCATGCATCCATCCATTACAGATAAGAGAATTGTTTTTTCTAATAACAAATTTATTATTAAAAGAAACTGAATAAGAATCTTTAATAAAACAAGCTACCGAAATTAGGTTCCTCTTGAAACTAGGAACATAAAAACAATGTCTCAAAACAATAAACCTAAATTTATCAAAATAAAGATGCACTTCTCCCACTGCTTCAGCTCGCACCAATGTCCCATCACCGGTTCTTAACGTGAAGTTCTCCTCATGCAGACTTCTCGTTACCTTGAACCCCTGCAGAGAAATACAAACATGGTTAGTAGCTCCAGAATCTATAACCCAATTGTCCTTAGATTCCTCCACTAAACAACCCTCAAGATACAGGATATCGAAATTACCTTTTTGCTTTCGCATAGACAGGTATTCTCGACAATCCTTCTTGAAATGTCCTTTCTTCCCACAGTGAAAGCACTTAGCCTTTTTGGGATCCACCTTTCGCTTCTTAATCTTGGTAGACTTCTTAGAAACAGGTGCATTCGCCACAGGCTTGTTCCCCTTGTTCTTCCCCTTTTCCTTCTTCCTTTTGGGATTAGGAGCAGGCGAACTAGGTTCAGCCACATTTGCCTCAGCCTTAGATCCAGAACCCTTAAAAATATTCTCAAAGGCTTGCAACTCTTTCATCAATTCCGTTAAAGACATCTCCTTCCTGTTAAGGTTGTAGGATGCCTGAAACAAATCGAAATCCTTGGATAAGGTTTGGAAAACCATGACCAATTGAGTTGCTGCATCGATCTCAGTCCCATTTGCCTGAGCTTCAGACAAATAAGCCATGACTTTCATCATGTGCTCCTTGATGGGAGTTCCAACCTTCTGTCTGCAGTTCATGAGACCTTTGATAGCATCGGTCTTAGCCTGAATAGTTTGTTCACCAAACATTTCCTCCAGGTTATCCATGATCTGCCTAGCAGTTTGATGCTCTTCATGCTGTTTCTGGAGCACGTTAGACATGCTCGCCCGAATATAGCACATAGCACTTAGGTTAGAATTGTCCCAGCGCTCAAGCGCTACAAAATCCCTATCAGGAGCATCGATCGCAGGCGTTGGCGGTCGAGGTTGGGTTAGGACAAAACTATGTTTCTCAAAGTTTAGGACGATAAGCAAGTTCCTTTTCCAGTCATTAAAATTCTCGCCAGTTAATTTGTTTTGCATAAGTATCACAGATAAAGGGCTCGACATTTTCATCTATAATAAGAAAACATGTAATAAGTACGAGCAAACATCCTATCAGTTTATAAAATATGGTTTTGTAATGAAACAAAAAGATCTACTGCAATCTAAATGTTCATGTGTAAAACCCTTAAAACACATACCTTACAACGATAATTCCTAGCTTCTGCTTTCTAAGCTACCGATGGGTAGTCATAGAATAACTAGCCAAGAACACGGATCCCTTCCGATTAATACATATTCGTCTATGGAGAAAACTCCATTAAATATATATTAACTATCGTTTATTTGGCCACTACTTTATATAACAGAGCCTCGAGAGAGGGTTAATAAATAAAGTAGCATGAGTGTGTAACCATCGTTTCCAATTTTGAATCCATATTTTACATCCGCCACCGAGGGGTGATCTAAACATAAAATATGCCCAAAATTGTTATCCTTTCGGAAATCCAAATCAGTGTGCGCTCTAGGTAAGATACCTATCCGAAGGGAATTCCCGGGTCAAAACCGAGTAGTAGGTACTATCATGTGTAACTATTGGACCAACGATGGAGGCCGTAGGTCTTAGTGTGTAAAACCTTCTCCCACTCATTCTTTTAAATTAGGGTTTTTCTTTTTCAGGCATAAACTATATTTATTGAGTGGCACTCCCTAGTCTATATGGCATGTTATCAATACATCACGAAATAGTATAACATATTCATCTAGCAACACATCATCTATGGTTTGCAAAATATGTAAATAGCCGTGGATCATGATTCCATCCTAGAGAAAAGAAAAATTGCAAAATTTACAAAAAATAACCGAAACATATATCGGCTTTCATTTGTAGATCCATGCCTTGCATCCTTCTTCAATGTGTCTTCCTTCTCCAATGTCACATCTTTTCAAATTTAAAATTACATTTAAATTTCAAAAAGATTATATGTGATTTTTAATTTTAATCAAAATTACAAAATATCAAAATTTAAATAAAAAATCCGATTTATTAAATTTTAAAATTCAAAAAATTTTTGAAATTTCCAAATTTCAAATTTAAATCACAAAATTTTAAAATTCATAATAATATCCATTAAATTTAAATTTAAATTTTCAATTTTGATTTCCAAATTATCAAGATCACATATCATTGGAAAATTTAATTTTCAAAAAGATTCTGTGATATATTTTTTTTAAAACGTTTTTTTAAATTAAAAAATTCCTAAAAACAAAAAAAATCACATCCTTTGAAAATTTACATACCTTCATTCATCTTCAATCTCCTCGAATCCATTATAGTCCGAATTTTACAAAAAAAATTCCTACGCCGTTTCCGGCTTACAAAAATTCTAGGAATTGAAAGAACGACCTAGCGGTGATAATAGACCGCATCAATTACACTTGAAAAATCTAGATACAAATTCTAACCTCTATGGAATCATGACCGGCAAAATTGAACAAGATCATATATTATAAAAATAATATAAAGCATTCATTCATCCATACATCCATTCATAATATATTTAACATACTCAAAATAAAACCTAGAGTGCCAACTCTCTAAAATATTTAATTAATGCATAGAGAGAAATTTATTCGATCAAATAATTTATGTTATATACATGATCATGAGTTGGCTCTGATACTAATTGTTGGAAAAATCGGATCCGGTATCAGAGTTACGGCGCAGCGGAAGTTTTAAAATTTTTATGCCGATTCGAAAAAGAAGCTCATGATGCATATAACAATAAATTAAATTTATGATCAAGCGTACCTTATTTCTTGGATTCCGGACTTACTAGAGCGATTGACCAACGTGTCTTCTCTATTATTCTCGAGTTCCACGTCTCAGAGTGTGTGTGGGCACACGTTCTATAAATCCAAGTGACCGGTAATGCTTTCCGAAGTCTAAATCCTTCCTTCTCAATTCCGATGTTCCTCGTTGAGAATATTATCCAGCTTCTTTCTTCAAAACTGCAAAACAGGAACCGGTTAACCTCCTATGAAAATTATCACTCGGTTTAACCTTCCTCACAATTTTGATTCAATGGAATTTTCTCTCTTTTTCTCTCTCACAAGATAGTCGAATTTTATGATGTGGAAGAAACCCAAATTATTTTTCTTCTCACTCCAAAAAACGTTTTTCTCCTTAGCGAATGACCAAAAATTTAGTTTTTAAGAATTCCTAGCCTTTATATAGAAGTCCAATCCTTTTCAAAATTTATCTCCTTTAAAAAATAATTAATAATACTTATTTTTCTAGATAAATTTTGAATCAAAAGATCATACAACTTTAGGACTAGATTCATTGAACCTAAAAACGTTTTTCCAAGAGGAAATCTTTCCTCAAAAAATTCGGCCACCTTTGAAATTCAAAGGTTGATTGGTGGTTCAAATCTTAAATCAAGAATCTAGACTA
The DNA here is from genome assembly GCA_038430175.1 of Ficus hirta. NCBI lineage: Eukaryota > Viridiplantae > Streptophyta > Magnoliopsida > Rosales > Moraceae > Ficus > Ficus hirta. Next base: position 17,523,105 of record CM076585.1, on the reverse strand, counting down.
GTCAAAAGATCCTAGTCCTATCTAGATTCAAATTCCTTTTAAACCTTTTTGAATTTAAATATGATTCACTTATTTGAATTAAATATTTTCCACACAGCATTAACCATATTAATTAATTTAATTCAATGGAATATTTCAAATTTTCTTTCCTCACAAAAAACCGTGCACATCTTTTAAGGAAAGAAAAATCCATCAAATAATCTCCATTATTTAAATCAATTAATAATTTAATGTTAGGAATATATTTGAATAATTTTGAAACAAAATTTTCTTCCCTCCACCTATCTAAAAACCGTGCACCACATTTAGATTAGGAAAGAAATTTTTTTTTTCCAAAATTAAATAATTCAAACACAATCTTATTTCAAAATTCAATTAACCAATCTCAAGTTGACAAATCATATTATTTGTCTACACAAATCTCATATGTCCAATCCTTTCTGGATTGCATGTTAGAGAGTACCATGTCTTAACAGACATTACTAAATTCCATTTAAATTTACCGATCTCATTAGAAACAAATCCCGAGACGCTATATGGAACTATATGAGGTAATAGAGGGACTCGATGGAAATATGTAAAGAGGCTCCTATAATTGTGAAAAATTAATCCCAGATTAATTATTCATCAATTATCAACTTCAATACTATTCCACTAAAAGTTTGAAGCTGAACTCATGTTTACATACCGTATTACGAAAGCTCTCTTACGCAGCGTTTCTTCCATGATTTATTCATCGCTTGCTTAATCCCCATATGTTATCCATGATTGAATTAAGGACTTTTTCCGTTTTACCTTTTCAATCATTTTAACTTAAAGTTCCATTATTCTCTATTGAAAGAATCACCAATTGTAAAACCATACAATTGGTAAACCACCAGAGAACACAAAGTAAACCAATGGCCAAGATATTGTTATACTATCTTTCAATCTCCGAATAATGCCTTTAAGTAGATAACATTTACTATCGTTAAGATAGTTATGGATTCCGTATCTATGAATCTTGATTTCTCCATCCATAAGTCATGCACCCAAAACACAAGTATATTGACCATGAATTAACAGTGTCTCACCTATAGTGCATTAAAGTATATAAGTCATGGATACGAACTCAAGTAGTCATTTCAGGATTAAGATTAATGCAGGATGATAATCAAAGTGTTATTGATTCTTATAAACGGAATTGTTAAACCGAATCAATTAACACTTTAGGTCCAGTCCAATGTCATACCTCAATACTGGTATACATCAAAGTTTCTACTCGGAACTTATCCAATGGTTAAGACAAACCATCCCTCCAAGGAAGTAGAAAACCTTTACAATCTTATCATGAATAAGATCCCCAAATCTTATTCCATCGATTGCGGACTATTTATTTAGACTGTTATCAAATTACCACGTCTTCTATGTATACCCCGTATACATATGGTAATCCGATATATTACCAACAGCCAAGGAGTATTTTATGTTTGCTCAAAATAACCATGCAATCAACAAATGAAAGTAAATAGGACACAACTTATTAAACATGAATAACCTGCTCTTATTAATATCAAAATATCATATTTACAGAAAATCCCTAACATTGATTTTCTATCCTTAGGGCACATTTAGATCCCAACATTATTAACATGCCATAAGTCATTCTATGCTAGTGATCTTTATGTCATACCATATCTATGTATCATATATATCATGACTAATAAGATCACAAGTAAAGAATCTTAGTCTTGAAAAAGTAACAAGACTAAGACTAAACCAAGTAGTCTTGAAACTAGTTTTTGTTAAAGACTTCATGTGGAAGCGTAATTTTAAGTATCGTTATCAAGAGTTAAATAACAAGGCTAAGACTAAACCAAGACAAATAAGGTATCATATCAACCTCCCGTTGATGCGTGGAGGATTATATATGTTTAAGAAAATTCTCAGACCTTCCGTTGATGCATGAAGGGTTATGTATATGATTCCTAGAATTGTTAGGGACCTTATAAACCCTAACTTTCTGTGGATTACACGCATTTGGTACGTACACAAGGGGCCTATACATTAAGCAAGATAATAAGTCCATAATGGAGCATAAGAGATTCATAATTGATCATAATTGGTTCATGCATAAGTTACACGATATTTGTTATGTTTTGTGAGATTAAGTTTGTACTTGCTGAGCGTAAGCTCATTAGTATATTTCATACTGTAGGTAAAAAGCCTGCAGCTTAATTGGTGGGCCATGTGGATGATGCGGCAAGTGAAGGGCGGTGTGGGATACCACTATACAAATTTTTCCGCAACCCTTTTTTAAACTCTAAATATATATGTATATATATATATATATATATATATATGAATAAGTTATGTTATACTATATATATGATTTTTGAAGACTTGAGTTATATGTAAGGATTATGTATGACTTCACATTTTGGTAAACAAGTAATGTGTATGTATGGAAAGTTTACCTATATAGACTGGTCTATCTATATGATAAAAAATATAAAAAAAAATTATCCTCTAATTTTTAGTAAGCTTAAGTATTTAAGACCGAGATTTAATTTAAGTAAGCATGGTAACGGCCCTACGTAGGTCGGGGCGTTACAATTGCAAGTGCCAGACTGGCAAGGATGATGATGATGGTAACAATGGTCCTTCCACCATAACCACCGACACCTATACTGTTAGCCTCTTAGAGCCTCTGGGGCGTGGCTTGGTTGGTTTCAGTTCACCACCAAGGCCACTTTGCATGATGCCAAGGCATATCATGTGTTGGCATGGCCTTGGATCGAACCTGATTTGACTGGAGAGCCTAACAACGTGATCTGTGCATGAGGGTGGCCCAATGGGCATGTACTGATGGCTTTGGTTAGCCTTTGTGGTTGTCCTGAGGACCCAATGGGCAAGAGTTGGCCCAAGACCCGTGAGACTTAGACACCTGGGCAGATTACACATGTGGGTGGTGGTTACTAGCACCTTTTATCCTGTGGGGGCATGTGGCGAAGTCTGAGGGGATCAAGACAAGTCAGATGGACAAGTGGCATACTTCAGGACAAGACAGCAAGCCCGGCGGTTAAGAACTGTCCAGGCTTACCCATATGGCCGTGCTGGGTTGGTCCATCACGTCTAGGCGGTTATTAGCAGTTATGATTGTTGTATACTACCTTGCATGGCTTTGTGTACCTTTATATTCACGTTGTCAGTAGAGACATGGGAAGGTCATGATCCTGCAATTGTGTAAACCCACTTTGTACCCTTTATTAAGTGTAGTAATAAAGGTTGGGAGGAGATTTCCTATAACGACCCGCCTTACGTAGGACGTTACTGTACTTACTTTACTTAATTACTTAACTTACTTAACCTTAGAAAATACTGAAATTTCTTTTTTAAACCCATTCTAACTTCATCTCACTCTCTCTCAACAAATCCGTCCTCTCACTCTCTCTCTCTCTCTCTCTCTCACTTTTCTTTTCTTTCTTTCTTTCTTTCTTTGCTCGGCTCCTAAGGGAGAAGGGACTAGAGAATGAGCTGCAAACTTTTGGGTTTCACAAAATATTCACAAGGTGCATTAACCTCACCTATTTATAGGTGAAAAATAAATTCATTCTTGAATTATTTTTACTTCTAGAATTGCATAATGGTCTTCAAGAGCAAAATTTTTGCTCATAGACCCTATGTGGTGGCCGGCCATCTAGGGCCATGTGGAAGGTCATGCTTGTTCAAGCTCAACACTTAGGCAAGTAAGCAAGGCTAAAGTGCTTACTCACCAAAGCTAGAAGCATGACATGTCAAGCTCTCAAAAACAGGGTAATTTTTTTATTTCTAAATTGCATATTGGTCCTCAAGAGCAACATATTTGCTCATAGAACCAATATGGTGGCCGGCCATAGAGGTGTCTAAGTGTCCAAGATATTTTTCATACCTATCTCTCTAACTTATTTCCTTGTTTCAAAGTAACCATGGTAACTAAATTTTGTACCCAACCATTGGCCTACCATTGGCCTAGTTGGAGGCTTGGTTAAGAATATCCATAAATTCCATAAATCAAAAATTTACATACTTATCCATAATTACTTATTTTTCTTAAAATTACACTTTAGTCCCTGAAGCACAAAATATTTGTACTTTAGTCCCTGAAGGATAAAATATTTGCATTTTGGTCCTTGTTCAAGATCAACACTTAGCCAAGTAAGTAAGGCTTTGCTAAAGTGCTTACTCACCAAAGCTAGAAGCATGACATGTCAAGCTCTCAAAAAATAGGGTAATTTTTTTATTTCTAAATTGCATATTGATCCTTAAGAGCAAAAAATTTGCTCATAGAACCAATGTGGTGGCCGGCCATAGAGGTGTCTAAGTGTCCAAGATATTTTTCATACCTATCTTTAACTTATTTCCTTGTTTCAAAGTAACCATGGTAACTAAATTTTGTAACCAACCATTGGCATAGTTGGAGGCTTGGTTAAGAATATCCATTAATTTCATAAATAAAAAATTTACATACTTATCCATAATTACTTACTTTTCTTAAAATTACACTTTAGTCCCTGAAGCACAAAATATTTGCACTTTAGTCCCTGAAGGATAAAATATTTGTATTTTGGTCTTTGTGAGGTGGCCGGCTATGGTGGAGCCACTTGGCATCCAATTCATGCATAATTATCCACTTGATTCCAAAAATCCATTAATATAAATATGCAGTCCATCTTTCTACTAATGCAGATATTTCAAATACTGTTTTCAACTAATAACAATATAGTTGTACTGGACTACAGTCCAGAATTTATCTGTGCTTAACCGGACTGCGTATGGATTTTTCTTAGGACTTGAAGTTACTTAGTCCTTATTGTCCTAAATTATGTGCTTGATTTTTCTAGGTTGGTCTTGAACCTTATTCTTGCTTATTTGTCCATAATGACGGTTTATCACAGTATAATTTCCATATTGTTTATTATACTGTAGTACCGTCTCAATCAAACCTTAGGTCAACCGAGTCAAATATTGACTGGACTAAAAATCATAAATTTATATTCTGCCTTTTTTATCAAAAGGCCTCATGCTTGACTAAGCAAACTACTATTGAGTCTCATAACAAATTAAACGAGAACTCAAACATACACTGATATTCAACTCAGATCATGAGTTTCATATTGACATATAAGATTTAGACTTAGATTTTCCTTGTATCTAAGGAAATCACAAGTTCATCAAAATTTCGGGTTATTACAGACTGCACCTGGTACTCCTCAACAGAATGATGTAGCTGAGAGAAGAAATAGGACCTTATTGGATATGGTTCGATCTATGTTGAGTTACTCCACATTAGCTTTGTCGTTTTGGGGGCACGCCATACATGTTGGAAAAAACGGTTCCGATATCAGAGTTACGGTGCAGCAGAAGTTTAAAAATTTTTATGCCGATTCAGAAAAGAAGCTCATGATATATATAACAATAAATTAAATACATGATCAAACGTACCTTGTTTCTCAGATTTCAGAATTGCTAGAGCATTGACCAACGTGTCTTCTCTACTATTCTCGAGTCCCCACGTCTCAGAGTGTGTGTGGGCATATGTGCTATGAATCCAAGCGATCGGTACTTCTTCCGAAGTCTAGATCCCACCTTCTCAATTCCGATGTACCTCGTTGAGAATTCGATCCGGGTTCGTTCTTCAAAACTACGAAATAGGAACCGGTTAACCTTCTATGAAAAATATCACTTGGCTTAACCTTCCTCACAGTTTTGATTCAATGAAAATTTCTCTCTTTTTCTCACACCCAAGAAGGACGAATTTTTCTCAAGCAAAAAAAACCTAGATTTTGGTGTTTTTCCCTCTCCCAAAAACCGTCCACCTATGAGTATGATATGAGGGTTGATTTTTTCTAGAACCCCTAGCCTTTATATAATACTCCAATCCTTTTTCAAAAATATCTCTTACTTGAAAAATAATTAATAATTATTTTTCTGGATAATCTTTTGAACCAAAGGATCATTCAAATTTCGGACTAGATTCTTTAAACCTTATGGACGGTTTTTTGCTGGGAGAAACTCAAAAAATTCGTGCTCCCCTTCATGTGGATATTGATTGGTAGTTCAAATTTAAATCAAGAATCTAAACTAGTCAAAAAGTCCTAATCCTATCTTGATTCAAACTCCTTTTAAATCTTTGAATTTCAATAAGATTTTCTTATTTGAATTTAAATAAATATTTTCCACAAACATTATCCATATTTAATTAATTTAAATAAATGGAATATTTTAGATTTCCTTTCCACAAAAAAAAATGTGCACCATTCTTTAAGAAAGGAAAATCTATCAAATAAGCTTCATTATTTAAATCAATTAATAATTTAATGTTTGTAATATATTTAAACAATTTTGAAACAAAATCTTCTTCCCTCCATCCATTAAAAAACCATGTCCTATAATTAGGAGAGAAAAATTTTGTTTTCAAAAATTAAATAATTCAAATACAACCTTATTTCCAAAATTCAATTAACCAAAATAATTAACAAATAATTATTTTATTTACAACCAATCATATGTTGACAAATCACATTATTTGTCTACATTAATTTCACATGTCCAATCCTTTCGGGATTGTATGTTAGAGAGTACCATATCTTAATAGACATTATTAAATTCCCATTTAATTTACCGATCTCATTAGGAACAAATCCCAAGACGCTTCGTGGAACTATATGAGCTAGTAGAGGTACCCGATGGAAATATGTAAAGAGGCTCCTATAATTATGAAAAATTAATACAGGATTAATTATTCATCAATTATCAACTTCAGGACTATTCCACTAAAAGTCTAAAGCTGAACTCTTGTTTACATACCGTATTACGAAAGCTCTCTAATGCAGTGCTTCTTCCATGATTTATTCATCGCTTGCTTAATCCCCATATGTTATCCATGATTGAATTAAGGACTTTTCCGTTTTACCTTTCAATCATTTTAACTTAAAGTTCCAATTCTCTAATGAAAGAACCACCAATTGTAAAACCATACAATCGGTAAACTATCAGAGAACACAAAGTAAACCGATAGCCAAGATCTTGTTTTATTCTCTTTCAATTCCCGAATAATGCCTTTAAGTAGATAACATGTACTATCGTTAAGATAACTATGGATTCCGTATCTATGAATCTTGATCTCTCCATCCATAAGTCATACACCCAAAACACAAGTATATTGACCATCAATTATCAGTGTCTCACCTATAGTGGGTCAAAGTGCATAAGTCATGGATGCGAACTCAAGTATTCATTTCAGGATTAAGATTAATGCAGGATGATAATCAAAGCGCTATTGATTCTTATAAACGGAATTATTAAACCAAATAAATTAACACCTTAGGTCCAGTCCAATGCCATACCTCAATACTGGTATACATTAAATTTTCTACTCGGAACTAATCCGATGGGCAATACAAACCATCCCTCCAAGGAAGTAGATAACCTTTACAATCTTATCATAAATAAGATCCCAAATCTTATTCTATCGATTGAGGACCATTTATTTAGACTGTTATCAAATTACCACGTCAACTATGTATACCCTGTATACATATGGTAATCCGATATATTACCAACAGCCCAGGAGTATTTTATATTTGCTCAAAATAATCATACAATCAACAAATAAAAGTAAATAGGACACTACTTATTAAACATGAATAACCTCTTTTTATTAATATCAAAATGTCATATTTCCAGAAAATCACTATAATTGATTTTCTATCCTTAGGGCACATATAGATCCCAACAATCTCCCACTTGCCCTATGTGACCCCCCGACTTCCCAAGCCGGGTCGACACCATACATACTTGTACTTATCTTACTTGAAAATTTGAGAATAAATTTTTTTTTTTTTTAAACATATATACATAGATTATCTTGTAGAGAAAACTTGTCTTGCGTACATACTGTACTGAAAATACATTCACAAGTCTTCAAACTTCATACATACGGTATAACATAATTTACTTTTGAGATATATACATATTAACTCAAAAGTAGTTGCGGAAAATTTTGCGTAGTGGTATCCCACACCGCCCTTCACCCGCCATATCGTCCGCATGGCCCACCTCTTAAGCTGCAGGCTTCTTACCTACAGTATGAAATATACAAATGAGCTTTCGCCCAGCAAGTACAAACATATCTCACAAAACATTTCAAATCTCTTAAAACATGCCAAACATCATGTAATTTATGCATGATCCATTTATGATTGATTTATATGTCTTATGCTTCATTTTAGACTTAATCTTAAACTTATTATCTTGTCTTTAACATGTGGGCCCATAGTGTACGTACCCAAAGCGCGCAGCCTCCAGACAAAGTTAGGGTTTGCAAGGCCCTAACAGTTCTGGGAATCATAAACTTGACCCTCACGCATCAACGAGAGGTCAATAATCATCACTTGTTTTGAACATGTATCCTCCTCGATCACGGGAGGCTGGTACGACACCTTGCTTAACTTGGTTTAGTCTTAGCCTTGTATATTCCAAAACTAAGAATCTTTAATTATGATCTCATTAGTCATGGTGCACATGTGACACAAACATGGCATAACCATAAATCATGGTATATCGTGGCTTTTCATAGCTTATCATGGCATGACTTAACATAACTTAGCATGGCATGACATAACATACTTAACATAGTATGACTTGGAATAACTTCTCATGGCATAACAGGTCATAATCATCACTTAGCACATCATAGTATGACATCACATATCATAGCATAACATAGCATAACGTAGTATGTATACTTGAAAATAGTATTTACTACTTTCCATACTGTAGGTGAGGTCTGTACTTGCCTGTTATGCTATATCTTGGGTTTCGTTGCTCCGATTCAGGTTGCAACTGCAGGTTACTTCCTGCTATTAAAAAGTACATAGGATAAGGATCCTATAAAATGTTGGTGACCTATCCAACATTCATACACAATCTTAGTTATATGTCCCCCAATTATACACATGATAACTTATTGGGTTACAATACGTAACCTTTGATGTGATAACCTTGGTCAACCTTGGTCGAACTTGGTCAACCAAAGTCAACCTCTTAGTCAACTAAGGTCAACATCCCATGGGTCAAACTTGGGCTTTTGGACCAAGCCTAATAACTCGGGTATCCTTCCTGGTTACTATCCGTCATTGTCTTGTTACTAAATTTTGGCTTTAAAAATCCGATTTGGAAAATTCGGTCAAAAAATCTTTTGTTTAACCTAAAAATTCATGGTTTTCAAAGTGGGACTTTATAAAAATCATTAAGGGCTGAAAACTGCCATTGGAACAGTTTTCATAGTCAAAACATTGGTGTTGGTGCAAAAATACAGTTTTCCTGTATTGTTTTAGAAAATCCTGTGCAGGAATTTCCTGTTTCTTGCACAGCTTTTAGAAATCCATTTCCATTTAAAAATCTGGTTTGAATTAGAAAAAGTTGTCTTCACAAAAGTTTTAGCTTTCGAAAAACCCTACAACTTTCGTGTTTTATAGAAAACCAAGTTCGGACTCTAACGTGCTCTTATTTCCTGTTGAACTCACCTGGCCGTGCATAAGTCCTGGGCACAGTCAGGCTCGGGTTTTTATAAAAACGAAGGCCTTTGGAGTCTTATATTTGAAAACTGTTTGCGTTGCACCCTAGGAAAATCCTTCTCTACAACTTTCATGTTTTAAGTTTTGCCTAATTCGGCCTCTAAGGGCCTCAAAATCATTTTTCCAGAAAACTGGCCAGTTTTACCCGAAAACTGGCAGTTTTGTTCTTATCTTGTTTTTACGTCCTAATACGCGCACACTATCTCAACCGTCCACAGCGGGAGCCTAATATCAGTCATGCAGCGGTTTCTAACGTTCCATATCATCTTCACATAAACATACATCAACAATCATCATATCAAACACTTAGCATGCATAATCAAGCACATACTTGGGGACATATAACTAAATCATGCTTCAATCATGTAAACCCTAGTTTCATGCAACCAAAGCATAAAATCATGCATACTTGGTAAATAAAATCACCTAAACCATAAATTCAAGCACCAACCTAAAAATTCTAAACTAAGGTATGAAAATTAAATTGAGCTTATGCTCTTACATCCAATGCTTGAAATACACTTAAATTTCTCAAATTAAAGCTCAATTTAAAAACTTAGGGTTTGAGGGTTTACCTCTAGGGTTCGGAATTGGGTTCTCAAGCTTGGATCCCAAAACTTTTTCCCATTTCCCTTGGCTGCCACCACAACCGGTTTTCCCCTCCAATGGGTTCCAAAAATGTAGCCACCCTTTGCTCGTTTTCACCGCAAATTTGGTCACCTTTGGACCTTCCTTTCCTTACTTTTTCTTTCCCTTTTCTCCTCCCCCACAACCGGCCTTCTAGCCCTAATGGGGTATAAAAAAATCAACTTTTGGCTTGGTGTCCTAACACAAATCCGACCACCCTCCTAGCTTGTTCTAGGGTTTCTATTTTTTTTTCTCTTGGCTTTCTTTCTTGGGTTCGGTTTTTGAGAGGGAGAGTGTGAGAGAAAATTTTACAAGAGTTTGGCTTGTTTTCACAAATTTTTGACTAAAAATCCGCCCCCCTCCCCCCCCCCCCCCTTGGGTATTTATAGGTGAAAATTAGTTTAATTTTTGATTTATTTTTAATCCAAAATTTGCTTAAAAACCCTTGAAGCAAAAATAATTACACCAAATTTTGCTAAAATGCCCCTCAAGTGGCCGGCCATTTTGGGTGCAAGGTGGCAAAAATTTTGATTTCTTTCCACCATTTTTCTTTAATCCAAAAATGATGTCATAATTCCAAACTTGGGTGATGTCATCATAAGGCCTCGTTTGGCTTGTTCCTTAATATGCAGTCCACTTTTAAGCTAACACAGATATTTCCAATACTGTGTTTACTAATACACAGCACAATTTAGTACTGTTATACTGAATTGCAGTCCAAAATTTATCTGCGTATATTTGGACTGTATAAAAGTTTTTCTTTTTATTTAAAGCTATTTGGCCCTTAATACCCTATTTTAGGTGCTTGACTTTTCTTTGGTGGTTTTAAATCTTAATTATACTATCTTGTCCGTAAAGACGGTTTTCGCAGTATAATTCCCATACTGCTTATCGTATCACAGTACCGTCTTATATTTGACTTCTCTGGTCAACTTTGACTTTTTCGGTCAAACTTTGACCAATATGAATTCATGAAATTTCGTCATACCTTTTTCCTTAAAAGGCCTATTATGGAGTCTCATAGCTAATTTATTGAGAACTCAACCCTATACTGATAAAATTATGAATTTTGTATTGATATTCATAATTTTCATAAAATATCATATAAACACATAGTACGAACTTAGATTTCTTATGTACAAGAAAATCATGAGTCCGAAAAATTTTAGTCATTACAATCTACCCTCCTTAAAAATTTTCGTCCTCGAAAATCAGAACAATTCGGGGTAGCTTTTCTTCATATCTTCTTCGCGCTCCCATGTTGCCTCCTTAATCTCATGATTTCGCCATAAGATCTTAACTAAAGGTATAACCTTGTTTCTTAGCACTTTTTCTTCTCGTGCCAAGATTCGAACCGGTTTCTCCTCATACGTCAAATCCTCGTGAACCTCAATTGGTTCGTGGTCCAATACATGTGATGGATCCGAGATGTACTTCTTTAGGATCGACACATGAAATACATCGTGTACATATGCTAATTCTTGGGGCAAGGCCAATTTATAGGCCACATTACCAACTCTTTCCAATATTTCGAATGGCCCTATGTATCTTGGACTTAATTTCCCCTTCTTTCCGAATCTCATAACTCATTTGAATGGAGCAACTTTGAGGAAAACCAAGTCTCCTACTTGGAATTCTAGAGGCCTTCTGCGTTTGTCGGAATAGCTCTTTTGTCGACTAAATGCAGTTTCCATCCGTTGACGTATAAGTTTTACGGCCTCCGTGGTTCTCCGAATAAAATCTGTGGACACAAGTTCCTTCTCTCTTGTCTCGTACCAGTGGACTGGAGATCTACACCTTCTCCCGTACAGGGCTTCATAAGGAGCCATTCCAATTAAAGCTTGGAAACTGTTGTTGTATGAGAATTCAATCAAAAGAAGCTTCTTATGCCAAGTTCCTTTGAAGTCCATGATGCATGCTCGCAACATATCTTCTAAGGTCTGAATGGTCCTCTCTGATTGTCCATCCGTTTGAGGGTGAAAAACCATACTAAAAGTAAGCTTGGTACCCATTGCTTGATGTATACTTCTCCAAAACTTAGAAGTGAAACAACCATCACGATCGGAGATGATTGTCTTTGGAATCCCATGGTAGCGAACGATCTGCGCAACATATAATTCCGCTAGCTGGTCCACTAAAAAGCTAAGCTTAATGGCAATAAAATGTGCAGACTTTGTTAAACGATCCACAATTACCCAAATAGCATCGTTGCCACTGGGAGTTCGGGGTAAGCCAACCACAAAATCCATGGTCACTTGGTCCCATTTCCATTCTGGGATGGAAATTTTCTGCAATTCTCCCCCTGGACGTTGGTGTTCTGCCTTCACCTTTTGACACATAAGGCATTTACTGACAAATGTAGCAACGTCATTCTTCATTTTGGGCTACCAAAAACTTTCCTTCAAGTCTTGGTACATCTTTGTAGCTCCAGGATGAACAGAATATGGAGTCTCATGGGCCTCCTTCATGATTTGCTCCTTTAACTCGTCTTCGTTAGGAATGCATAATCTACTTTTCCGATAGAGTATGCCCGCATCCGATATGTTGAAGTCCGACTCCTTTCCTTCCAAGACCTCGTTCCTTGTTCTAAGCAACGAGGCATCTCCTTCTTGTCGCTCCTTCATACCATCCAAAATGGTAGGTTGGAAGGTTAGGGCAGCTAAACTTCCCGTGATAAGCTCTATTTCTGCTTCCACTAGCTCCTTCTGAAGAGGTTCGATCAACGATTGTATTGACATCAACGAGGAAGACGACTTCCGACTAAGGGCATCGGCTACTTTGTTAGCCTTCCCTGGATGGTAACGGATGTCTATATCATAATCTTTCACCAGTTCGAGCCATCTTCTTTGTCTCATGTTAAGCTCCTTTTGTGTGAAGATATACTTCAAACACTGATGATCCGTGTAAACTTCACACTTAGTACCGTAAAGGTAGTGTCTCCAGATTTTGAGCGCAAATACTACCGCCGCAAGTTCCAAATCATGCGTCGGATAGTTCTTCTCATGATCCTTAAGCTGTCGTGAAGTATAAGCGATCACCTTTCCATTCTGCATGAGAACGGCTCCCAATCCTATCTTGGAAGCATCGCTATATATCACGAAGTTCCCTTTCTCCACCTCTAGAATTGTGAGGATCGGAGCACTAGTCAGCTTACTTTTCAGTTCTTAGAAGTGTTCTTCACACTTTGCCGTCCATTCGTACTTCTTTCCTTTCCGTGTAAGTGCGGTGAGCAGCGCTGCAATCTTAGCAAATCCCTCGACAAAACGTCGGTAGTAGCCCGCCAAGTCCAGGAAACTACGTACTTCGGTGACGTTTTTCGGAGCTGGCCATTTACTCACTGCTTCAATCTTGGCCGGATCTACAGATGTACCTTCCTTGGAGACCACATGTCCTAAGAAATGGACCATTCCCAACCAAAATTCACACTTTGTGAATTTAGCGTAGAGCTGGTTTTGCTTTAAAATTCGTAAAGAAATCCTTAAATGTTCCTCATGCTCCTCCTTTGATCTTGAATAAATCAAGATATCATCTATAAAGACGATAACAAACTTGTCCAGGTAATCCTTGTATACTCGATTCATCAGGTCCATAAAGGCTGCTGGGGCATTTGTCAATCCAAATGGTATAACGAGGAACTCGTAATGTCCATATCGCGTACGAAAGGCCGTCTTGGGAATATCTGCTTCCCTAATTCGGAGCTGATGATATCCTGATTGTAGGTCAATTTTCGAAAAAATTGAAGCTCCTCTCAATTGATCAAACAAATCGTCGATCCTAGGCAAGGGATACTTGTTCTTGATGGTAATCTTATTCAATTCCCAATAGTCAATGCACATCCTAAGAGTGCCGTCCTTCTTTTTAACAAACAAAACTGGGGCTCCCCATGGCGAGTAGCTTTGACGAATGAATCCTCGATCCAGAAGCTCCTGTAACTGAATCTGCAATTCCTTAAGTTCGGCAGGTGCCATCCTATAAGGTGCCTTGGATACTGGTGCCGATCCGGGAAGTAACTCAATCTCAAAAGAGATTTCTCGTTCTGGTGGCAATCCTGGCAATTCCTCAGGAAAAACTTCTATAAACTCCTTGACTATCGGTACTTCTTCCGGCCTGCTCTTGGTTTCTTGCGTCTTATCCACCATGTTAGCTAGAAATCCAATACATCCTTCTGCCAACAACTTTCTAGCCTTTAGCGTTGAAATGAACATTTTTGGCTGTTTGGAGTCGATCCTCTAAAAACAAACTCCTCGCCTCCAATTGGCTTGAACGTGACAGTACGACGTGGACAGTCGATAACTGCGTTGTACTTTCCCAAGAAATCCATACCCAAGATGACATCGTAGTCGTATAGGTTAATGATGATCAAGTTGACATACATTTCCCTACCACATATAATTATTGGAACGTGACGTACCCAATAATCAGATAACAGAATCTCCCCGGAGGGTAATGTAGTTCTAAATGTTCTTCCGATCCTATCACTTGCTCTACCTAGTTTCTTAGCGAACCTAGGTGATGTAAATGAATGTGTAGCTCCAGAATCAATTAACACGTAGGTATCTTGTTGGGCAAAAGGAAGCTGACCTGTCACCACAGTGGAAGGTCCAGCTTGAACATCCTCCTTAGTGTAGGCATAAATGCGTCCATGAGGTTCTTGAGCTTCCAGTCTGCCTTGAGAGATTGTAGGTCCCTCGAGCTTCATCTGTGCAGCGTGAAGTTGAGATCCTTGTCCTCTCTGTTGGTTCTGCGGATTCTGGGGATTGAGATTGCAAGTCCTAGTATAGTGGCCTTCCTTGCCACATAGAAAGCAGCGACTGATTCCAGCACGGCATTCTCCCGGGTGCCTCCTCCCACATTTCTGACAAGTGGGATAACTGTTGTTATCAGGAGCATTCTTTTTTTGGGGAAAATTTTGTTGATTCCCCTGTCCTCCTGCATTCCACTTCCTCTTCTGTTGGTTGTTGCCGTATAACTTGTTGTTGTTGTTTTGCCCCGAAGGTCCTCCTTGACCTTTCTGTTGTGGAGTTTGGCCTAGTCTGACCTGGTTCTGCTTAGCTTGGGCTTTTTCTTCCTTCTTTTCCTTGAAGAACTTAGCCCGTTGTTCCTTGTTTTGTCCTACCCAATACTCGGCTCGAATTGCCCGACTGACACATTCGGCAACAGTGAGCGGTGGATGGGGGCCACTGCTAATTACTACTGCCAGGTCCGAGCGGAACATTCTCATCATCCTTCTGACTTTATCCCTTTCAGAACTGATGAGGTGAGGGCAGAGACGTGCTAGCTGTTCAAACTTTTTGACAGCTTCGGCTACCGACAGATTTCCTTGGCGGAACTTATCGAATTCGTCTTGTTGAACTTCCATGACCTCTGTGTTGAAGTACTTCTCCTTAAATTCCTCCACAAAGTCCTCCCAAGTCATCTCAGTAACATCTCGCCGGATTTGGACTGTTTCCCACCAGAGGCGAGCATCTTTTCGTAGCATAAAGGATGCACAGAGGACTTTCTCTTGATCATTGAACCTGAGGAAATTTAGGGCAACCTGGAGGTCGATTAACAAGTTGTCGGCCTCAATCGGGTTTGTTGACCCTTCAAATTCTGGTGCCTTCATGCGCTGAAATTTGTCATATAGTTCTTCCGGGGTTCGAATCAGGGGTGCTGGTGGAACAGCTACAGGCGCAACAGGTATTTCAGGAGCTATAGGGTTCTCTGGAATCACCGGGTCAATATCAGGAATTTCCGATGCAACAGGCTGATTCACAGGTGCTGGTGGTACCCCGGCATCAGGACGTCCCTGATTTTGCTGAGCTAATTGTGCTCTAAGCTCACCTATCTCTCGTTGTTGGGCTAACATCATCTGTCTCAGTTCATTCATCTGAGCCGCAAGATCAACGTCTTGAGTCGGTGCTTTTCTACGCTTTGGTGGCATGGTTCTATACGGAAAAACAATGAAATAATCTTAGCTTCTTGTTTTTAAAAAAAATTAATGAAATCATGCCTTTTATATAGAACCATAATTTTTATTCCATATAATAACATAACATGGAACAGATCTGAATTCATCATGACCTTGTTCACATCTCCTTCACAACAGGAGTACATAATCATAACATCTGGGAAGGTATAAAACTTTCCCATCGTTTCCGTATGTCACCTAGATGCCACCACCAAGCTAAGGCACCACCCGGCGTTATCCTTGCATCCAACATTTTCCTTATGTGGCAAAAACTCCACAATTATCACATATAACTTCCATAATGTTGATCTAATTCCTTCGTACGAGAAATTCTCAGCTATCACCATACCAGGGTGAAGTAGTCCCTTGAAAACATCAGGAGTATCATTTTCCCTCATGGCCATTGAAGAAAGATGCTTACTATATGCATAAGATCTTAACTAATTCTAATCGTAATAAAATAATTAACTTAACTTACTTGGCCGTTGCAGAAACGATGTGGAGCGATGTGAAGTAGGCTGGCAGGATACCGCTTTGATACCAACTGTGATGCCCCGACTTCCCAAGCCGGGTCGACACCATACATACTTGTACTTATCTTACTTGAAAATTTGAGAATAAAATTTTTATTTTTTTTTTAAAACATATATACATAGATTATCTTGTAGAGAAAACTTGTCTTGCGTACATACTGTACTGAAAATACATTCACAAGTCTTCAAACTCCATACATATGGTATAACATAATTTACTTTTGAGATATATACATATTAACTCAAAAGTAGTCGCGGAAAATTTTGCGTATTGGTATCCCACACCGCTCTTCATTCGCCGCATCGTCTGCATGGCCCACCACTTAAGCTGCAAGCTTCTTACCTACAGTATGAAATATACAAATGAGCTTTCGCCCAGCAAGTACAAACATATCTCACAAAACATTTCAAATCTCTTAAAACATGCCAAACATCATGTAATTTATGATTGATTTATATGTCTTATGCTTCATTTTAGACTTAATCTTAAACTTATTATCTTGTCTTTAACATGTGGGCCCATAGTGTATGTACCAAAAGCGCGCAGCCTCCAGACAAAGTTAGGGTTTGCAAGGCCCTAACAGTTCTGGGAATCATAAACTTGACCCTCACGCATCAACGAGAGGTCAATAATCATCACTTGTTTTGAACATATATCCTCCTCGACCACGGGAGGCTGGTACGACACCTTGCTTGACTTGGTTTAGTCTTAGCCTTGTATATTCCAAAACTAAGAATCTTTAATTATGATCTCATTAGTCATGGTGCACATGTGACACAAACATGGCATAACCATAAATCATGGTATATCGTGGCTTATCATAGCTTATCATGGCATGACTTAACATAACTTAGCATGGCATGACATAATATACTTAACATAGTATGACTTGGAATAACTTCTCATGGCATAACAGGTCATAATCATCACTTAGCACATCATAGTATGACATCACATATCATAGCATAACATAGCATAACATAGTATCTATACTTGAAAATACTATTTACTACTTTCCATACTGTAGGTGAGGTTTGTACTTGCCTGTTATGCTATATCTTGGGTTTCGTTGCTCCGATTCAGGTTGCAACTGCAGGTTACTTGCTGCTATTAAAAAGTACATAGGATAAGGATCCTATAAAATGTTGGTGACCTATCCAACATTCATAAACAATCTTAGTTATATGTCCCTCAATTATACACATGATAACTTATTGGGTTACAATACGTAACCTTTGATGTGATAACCTTGGTCAACCTTGGTCGAACTTGGTCAACCAAAGTCAACCTCTTGGTCAACTAAGGTCAACATCCAATGGGTCAAACTTGGGCTTTTGGACCAAGCCTAGTAACTCGGGTATCCTTCCTGGTTACTATCCGTCATTATCTTGTTACTAAATTTTGGTTTTAAAAATCCGATTTGGAAAATTCGGCCAAAAAATCTTTTGTTTAACTTAAAAATTCATGGTTTTCAGAGTGGGACTTTATAAAATCATTAAGGGCTGAAAACTGCCATTGGAACAGTTTTCATAGTCAAAACATTGGTGTTGGTGTAAAAATACAGTTTTCCTGTATTGTTTTAGAAAATCCTGTGCAGGAATTTCCTGTTTCTTGCACAGCTTTTAGAAATCCATTTCTATTTAAAAATCTGGTTTGAATTAGAAAAAGTTGTCTTCACAAAAGTTTTAGCTTTCGAAAAACCATACAACTTTCAAGTTTTACAAAAAACCCAGTTCGGAGTCTAACGTGCTCTTATTTCCTGTTGAACTCACCTGGCCGTGCATAAGTCCTGGGCACAGTCAGGCTCGGGTTTTTATAAAAACGAAGGCCTTTGGAGCCTTATATTTGAAAACTGTCCGTGATGCCCCCTAGGAAAATCCCTTCTCTACAACTTTCATTTTTACGTTTTGCCTAATTCGGCTTCTAAGGGCCTCAAAATCATTTTTCCAGAAAATTGACCAGTTTTACCCGAAAACTGGCAGTTTTGTTCTTATCTTGGTTTTACATCCTAATACGCGCACACTACCTCAACCGTCCATAGCGGGAGCCTAATATCAGTCATGCAGCGGTTTCTAACGTTCCATATCATCTTCACATAAACATACATCAACAATCATCATATCAAACACTTAGCATGCATAATCAAGCACATACTTGGGGACATATAACTAAATCATGCTTCAATCATGTAAACCCTAGTTTCATGCAACCAAAGCATAAAATCATGCATACTTGGTAAATAAAATCACCTAAACCATAAATTCAAGCACCAACCTAAAAATTCTAAACTAAGGTATGAAAATTAAATTGAGCTTATGCTCTTACATTCAATGCTTGAAATACACTTAAATTTCTCAAATTAAAGTTCAATTTAAAAACTTAGGGTTTGAGGGTTTACCTCTAGGGTTCGGAATTGGGTTCTCAAGCTTGGATCCCAAAACTTTTTCCCTTTTCCCTTGGCTGCCACCACAACCGGTTTTCCCCTCCAATGGGTTCCAAAAATTTAGCCACCCTTTGCTCGTTTTCACCGCAAATTTGGTCACCTTTTGACCTTCCTTTCCTTACTTTTTCTTTCCCTTTTCTCCTCCCCCACAACCGGCCTTCTAGCCCTAATGGGGTTAAAAAAAATCAACTTTTGGCTTGGTGTCCTAACACAAATCCGACCACCCTCCTAGCTTGTTCTAGGGTTTCTATTTTTTTTTTCTCTTGGCTTTCTTTCTTGGGTTCGGTTTTTGAGAGGGAGAGTGTGAGAGAAAATTTTGCAAGAGTTTGGCTTGTTTTCACAAATTTTTGACTAAAAATCCGCCCCCCCCCCCCCCTTGGGTATTTATAGGTGAAAATTAGTTTAATTTTTTATTTATTTTTAATCCAAAATTTGCTTAAAAACCCTTGAAGCAAAAATAATTGCACCAAATTTTGCTAAAATGCCCTCCAAGTGGCCGGCCATTTTGGGTGCAAGGTGGCAAAAATTTTGATTTCTTTCCACCATTTTTCTTTAATCCAAAAATGATGTCATAATTCCAAACTTGGGTGATGTCATCATAAGATCTCGTTTGGCTTGTTCCTTAATATGCAGTCCACTTTTAAGCTAACACAGATATTTCCAATACTGTGTTTACTAATACACAGTACAATTTAGTACTGTTATACTAAACTGCAGTCCAAAATTTATCTACATATATTTGGACTGTATAAAAGTTTTTCTTTTTATTTAAAGCTATTTGGCCCTTAATACCCTATTTTAGGTGCTTGACTTTTCTATGGTGGTTTTAAATCTTAATTATACTGTATTGTCTGTAAAGACGGTTTTCGCAGTATAATTCCCATACTGCTTATCGTATCACAGTACCGTCTTATATTTGACTTCTCTGCTCAACTTTGACTTTTTCGGTCAAACTTTGACCAATATGAATTCATGAAATTTCGTCATAACTTTTTCCTTAAAAGGCCTATTGTGGAGTCTCATAGCTAATTTATCGAGAACTCAACCCTATACTGATAAAATTATGAATTTTGTATTGATATTCATAATTTTCATAAAATATCATATAAACACATAGTACGAACTTAGATTTCTTATGTACAAGAAAATCATGAGTCCGAAAAATTTTAGTCATTACACCCTAAGCGAGTAAATGTGACATATTGCGCATCCCCAAGCCTTCGACGTGTTCCTCGAATCTTCTGGCCACCAAAGTCTTCGTGAACGGGTCGGCAAGATTGTTCTCTGATGCGATTTTGCAAACCGTCATATATCCACTTTCAACAAAGCCGCTGATAATGTGATATTTTCTGTCAATGTACTTACTCCTCTTATGATGCCTAGGATCATTGGTATTAGCTACTGCTGCACTGTTGTCACAGTAAAGCACCATAGCTTTATCCATACTTGGAACGATCTCAAGGTCATCAAGGAACCTACAGAGTCAGACCACTTCCTTAGATGCCTTACTAGCAACCACATACTCGGCTTCTATGGTCGAGTCAGCAATGCAAGATTGCTTAACACTCCTCCACACAACGGCACCACCTCCAAGGGTAAAGACAGATCCTGAAGTCGATTTCCTCGAATCCTGGTCTGATTAACAATCAGAATCTGTGTACCCTATAGGAACAAGGTCCTGACCGGAATACATAAGTATATAATTCCTCATTCTCCGTAGATACTTGAGTATATGCTTGACCGCAGCCCAATGGTTCGGTCCCGGATTCGACTGATATCGACTTACTATACCAACCGCAAAATAAATATCAGTCCTAGTGCATAACATAGCATACATAAGACTACCTACCGCAGATGCATAAGGTACATCTTTCATACGCTCCCTTTCCTTCGATGTCTTGGAACAGTCATCTCTACAAAGCTTGATTCCCATTCTAAAAGGTTGGGCACCTTTCTTGGAATCTTTCATAGAAAACCTCTCAAGTACTTTATCAATGTATAAAGCTTGGGAGAGTGCTATCGTTTTGATCTTTCTATCTCTAAAGAGTTGAATTCCAAGAACATAACTAGCTTCTCCTAAGTCCTTCATGTCAAATTGTTTGGCCAACCAAACTTTGACAGATGATAGTGTTGCAACATCGTTTCCAATAAGCAATATATCATCCACATAACGTACAAGGAAAACCACCTTCTCATTCTTGATACTTTTATAAACACATGGTTCATCAACACTTTGTTCGAATCCATAGGTTTTGATCACTTGATCAAACCTAATATTCCAAGAACGAGATGCTTGCTTTAATCCATAGATGGATTTGAGCAACTTGCATACTTTGTCTTCTTGGCCCTTTACCTTGAACCCGTCTAATTGTATCATATAGATATCTTCCTCAAGAGAGCCATTCAAGAAAGCTGTCTTGACATCCATTTGCCATATCTCATAATCGAGAGCAGCCGTAATGGATAAAAGAATGCGGATTGACTTAAGCATTGCTACAGGCGAGAAGGCTTCTTCATAGTCGATTCCTTCTTTCTGCGTATAGTCCTTTGCCACAAGTCTTGCCTTGAAAGTTTCCACTTTCCCATCCACACCTTTCTTCATCTTGTATACCCACTTATACCCATTCGGTTTTATGTCTTGGGGTAAGTCTACAAGTTTCCAGACCCCGTTGGATTCCATGGATTCCATCTTGGTGTTCATAGCCTTTTGCCAAAGACTAGAATCAACATCCTCCATAGCTTCCTTGTACGTAGCCGGATCATCAACATGTTCTATGGATTCTGCCTCAAAGATTTCACCATTGAATATATACCTTTCAGGTTCCCTGACAATCCTCCCACTACGACGAAGCTCCTGTGGTTATTGATTCTTTAGCGGTTTTTCCACAGGGTTTTCCGTGACTTTAGGAACATTTCAACCCGAAGTCATCTCCTCAAGCACCACTTTGCTACGAGGTTTAAAATCTTCCATGTAACTTTCCTCAAGGAATGTTGCATGTGTGGAGATGAAGACTTTATTTTGCTTCGAATTATAAAATAGGCCACTTGTCCCTTTTGGATAGCCAACAAACAAGCCCACTTCTGATTGTGACTCCAAATTCTTCGCTTCCTTATCCAGGACGTGTGCCGGACAACCCCAAATCCGAATATAATTCAAATTAGGTTTCCTACTCATCCATAACTCGAAAAGAGTTTTAGGAACCGATTTGGAGGGAACGTTATTCAGGAGATAGCATGTAGTTTGTATGGCATGCCCCCAAAACGACAAAGGTAATGTGGAGTAACTCAACATAGATCGAACTATATCTAATAAGGTCATATTTCTTCTCTCAGCTACACCATTATGTTGAGGAGTACCATGTGCAATCAATTGGGATTGTATTCCATTCTCTATCAAATATCCTAAGAACTCATCCGATAGGTATTCTCCACCTCGATCCGATCGAAGTAACTTAATGGACTTGCCTAATTGTTTCTCCACTTCAGCCCGAAATTCTTTAAACTTGTCAAAGGTTTCGCTTTTGTAGGTCATCAAATAGACATATCCATACCTCGAGTAATCGTCAATAAAGGTGGCATAATACTCATACCCACCACGTGCTTCTATTTTCATGGGACCACAAACATCCGTATGCACAAGTTCTAAAAGTTCCTCGACACGACTATTCTTTGCAGCAAACTGCCGTTTGGTCATCTTGCCTTCCAAACAGGATTCGCATTGTGGCCAAGGTTTAACCTCGTACAAGTCAAGGCATTCCTCCTTTACCATCCTTTGAATTCTGTTAAGGCCTATGTGACCTAGTCGTAAATGCCAAAGATATGATTTGTTAGAGTGAGAAGACTTATGTCTTTTAGAGTTCCTATCCAATTCTGTATCAAGCAGTGAGTGCATCTTAGGTTTGATAAAATAAAGATTTTCATGCATCCATCCATTACAGATAAGAGAATTGTTTTTCCTAATAACAACTTTATTATTAAAATAAACCGAATAGGAGTCTTTAATCAAACAAGCTATCGAAATTAGGTTCCTCTTAAAACTAGGAACATTAAAACAATGTCTCAAAATAATAAATTTAAATTCATCAAAATAAAGATATACTTCTCCCACTGCTTCAGCTCGCACCAACGTCCCATCACCGGTTCTTAACGTGAAGTTCTCCTCACGCAGACTTCTCGTTACCTTGAACCCCTGTTGAGAAATACAAACATGGTTAGTGGCTCCAGAATCTATAACCTAAGTGTCCTTAGATTCTTCCACTAAACAAGCCTCAAGATACATGATATCGAAATTACCTCTTTACTTCTGCATAGTCAGGTAGTCTCTGCAATCCTTCTTGAAATGTCCCTTCTTCCCACAGAAAAAGCATTTAGCCTTCTTAGGATCCACCTTCCGCTTCTTAGTCTTGGTAGACTTCTTAGGAGCAGGTGCCTTCACCGTAGGCTTGTTCCCCTTGTTCTTTCCCTTTTCCTTCTTCCTTTTGGAATTAGGTGCAGGTGAATCAGGTTCAGCTACATTTGCCTTAGCCTTAAATCCATAACCCTTAAAAATGTTCTCAAAGGCTTGTAACTCTTTCATCAATTCTGTTAGAGACATCTCCTTCCGGTTAAGGTTGTAGGATGCCTGAAACAAATCGAAATCCTTGGACAAGGTTTGGAAAACCATGACCAATTGAGTTGCAGCATCGATCTCAGCCCCATTTGCCTGAGCCTCAGACAAATAAGCCATGATTTTCATCATGTGCTCCTTGATGGGAGTTCCAACCACTTGCTTGCAGTTCATGAGACCTTTGATAGCATCGGTCTTAGCCTGGATAGTTTGTTTACCAAACATCTCCTCCAAGTTGTCCATGATCTGCCTAGCAGTTTCATGCTCTCATGCTGTTTCTGGAGCACGTTAGACATGCTCGCCCGAATATAGCACATAGCACTAAGGTTGGAATTGTCCCAGCGCTCAAGCTCTACAAATTCCCTATCAGGAGCATCGATCGCAGGCGTGGGCGGTCGAGGTTGGGTAAGGACGAAACTGTGTTTCTCAAAGTTTAAGAGGATAAGCAAGTTCCTTTTTCAGTCATTAAAATTCTCACCGGTTAATTTGTTTTGTGTAAGTTTCACAGATAATGGGCTCGACATTTTGATCTATAATAAGAAAACATATAATAAGTACGAGCAAACATCATTTTATTTTTTTTAAAAAAATTTGGTTTTGTAATGAAATAAAAAGATCTATATGCAATCTAAATGTTTATGTGTAAAGCCCTTAAAAAACACATGTCTTACAACGATAATTCCTAGCTTCTGCTTTCCAAGCTACCGAGGGGTAGTCATGGAAGAACTAGCCAAGAAGACGGAACCCCTCTGATTAATA
Organism: Ficus hirta; assembly: GCA_038430175.1. NCBI lineage: Eukaryota > Viridiplantae > Streptophyta > Magnoliopsida > Rosales > Moraceae > Ficus > Ficus hirta. The sequence goes on along the minus strand of CM076585.1, from coordinate 17,498,587 downwards.
CATATTCATCCATGGAACATAACTCCATTAAATATATATTAACTATCACTTATTTGGCCACTACTTTAAATATCAGAGTCTCGAGTGAGGGTTAATAAATAAAGTAGCATGAGTGTGTAACCATCGTTTCTAATTTTGAATCCATATTTTACATCCCCCACCGAGGGGTGATATAAACTTAAAATATGCCCAAAATTGTTATCCTTTCGGAAATCCAAATCAGTGTGCACTCTAGGTAAGATACCTATCCGAAGGGAATTCCCGGGTCAAACCCGAGAAGTAGGCACTACCATGCATAACTATTGGACCAACGATGGAGGCCGTAGGTCTTAGTGTGTAAAACCTTCTCCCACTCAATCTTTTGACTTAGGGTTTTTGTTTTTCATGCATAAACAATATTTATTTAGTGGCACTCCCTAGTCTATATGGCATGTTATCAATACATCACAAAATAGTATAATATATTTATCTAGCATCCCATCATTCATGGTTTGCAAAATATGTAAATAGCCGTGGATCATGATTCCATCCTAGAGAAAAGAAAAATTACAAAATTTACAAAAATTAACCGAAACATAAATCGGCCTTCTTTTGTAGATCCATGCCTTGTATCTTTCTTCAATGTGTCTTCTTTCTCCAATGTCACGTCCTTTTAAATTTAAATTAAATTTAAATTTCTAAAAAGATTACATGTGATTTTTAATTTTAATCAAAATTATAAAAGATCAAAAATTTAAATAAAACACGTTTTTAATTTAAAATTCAAATTTTAAATTTTTCGAAAAAAATGTGATTTTCCAAATTTAATTAAAATCACAAAATTTTAAAATTCTTAATAAAAACATCAATTAAATTTAAATTTAAATTTTGATTTTTTAATTTTCCAAATTATCAAGATCACATATCATTGAAAAATTAAAATTCTAAAAAATATTTAAGGTGATTTTTCTTCCCAAAAAAAACGCCAATTATGAAATTTGAATTAATTAAAATTTCTAAATTTCAAAAAAAAAAATCACATCCTTTGAAAATTTCCATACCTTCGTTTATCTTCAATCTCCTTGAATCCATCGTAGTCCGAATTTACAAAAAAATTCCTATGCCGTTTCCGGCCTACAAAAATTCTAAGAATTGAAAGAACGGCCTAGCGGTGATAATAGACCGCATCTATTACACTTGAAAAACCTAGATATAAATTCTAACCTCTATGGAATCATAACCGGCAAAATTGAACAAGCATCATATATTTAAAAAAAATAAAGCATTCATTCATCGATACATCCATTCACAATATATTTAACATACACAAAATAAAACCTAGAGTGCCAACTCTCTAAAATATTTCATTAATGCATAGAGAGATATTTATTTGATCAAATAATTTATGTTATATACATGATCATGAGTTAGCTCTGATACCAATTGTTGGAAAAAATGGTTCCGATATCAGAGTTACGGCGCAGCGGAAGTTTTAAAATTTTTATGCCAATTCAGAAAAGAAGCTCATGATATATATAACAATAAATTAAATACATGATCAAACGTACCTTGTTTCTCATATTCCGGAATTGATAGAGCGTTGACCAACGTGTCTTCTCTACTATTCTCGAGTCCCCACGTCCCAGAGTGTGTGTGGGCACACGTGCTATGAATCCAAGCGATCGGTACTTCTTCCGAAGTCTAGATCCCACCTTCTCAATTCCGATGTACCTCGTTGAGAATTCGATCCGGGTTCGTTCTTCAAAACTACAAAACAGGAACCGGTTAACTTTCTATGAAAAATATCACTTGGCTTAACCTTCCTCACAGTTTTAATTCAATGAAAATTTCTCTCTTTTTCACACACCCAAGAAGGACGAATTTTTCTCAAGCATAAAAACCTAGATTTTGGTGTTTTTCTCTCTCCCAAAAACCGTCCACCTATGAGTATGATATGAGGGTTGATTTTTTCAAGAACCCCTAGCGTTTATATAATACTCCAATCATTTTTCAAAAATATCTCTTACTTGAAAAATAATTAATAATTATTTTTCTGGATAATCTTTTGAACCAAAGGATCATTCAAATTTCGGGCTAGGTTCTTTAAACCTTATGGACGGTTTTTTGCAAGGAGAAACTCAAAAAATTTGTGCTCCCCTTCTTGTGGATATTTATTGGTGGTTCAAATTTAAATCAAGAATCTAGACTAGTCAAAAATTCCTAATCCTATCTAGATTCAAACTCCTTTTAAACCTTTGAATTTAAATAAGATTTTCTAATTTGAATTTAAATAAATATTTTCCACAAACATTATCCATATTTAATTAATTTAAATAAATGGAATATTTTAGATTTCCTTTCCACAAAAAAAAAAATGTGCACCATTCTTTAAGAAAAGAAAATCTATCAAATAAGCTTCATTATTTAAATCAATTAATAATTTAATGTTTGTAATATATTTAAACAATTTTGAAACAAAATCTTATTCCCTCCATCCATTAAAAAATCGTGCCCTATAATTAGGAGAGAAAAATTTTGTTTTCAAAAATTTAATAATTCAAACACAACCTTATTTCCAAAATTCAATTAACCAAAATAATTAACAAATAATTATTTTATTTACAACCAATCATATGTTGACAAATCACATTATTTGTCTACATTAATTTCACATGTCCAATCCTTTCGGGATTGCATGTTAGAGAGTACCATGTCTTAACAGACATTACTAAATTCCCATTTAATTTACCGATCTCATTAGGAACAAATCCCAAGACGCTTCGTGGAACTATATGAGCTAGTAGAGGGACCCGATGGAAATATGTATAGAGGCTCCTATAATTGTGAAAAATTAATCCCAGATTAATTATTCATCAATTATCAACTTCAGGACTATTACACTAAAAGTCTGAAGCTGAACTCCTGTTTACATACCGTATTACGAAAGCTCTCTAACGCAGTGCTTCTTACATGATTTATTCATCGCTTGCTTAATCCCCATATGTTATCCATGATTGAATTAAGGACTTTTTCGTTTTACCTTTCAATCATTTTAACTTAAAGTTCCATTATTATCTAATTAAAGAACCACCAATTGTAAAACCATACAATCGGTAAACTATAAGAGAACACAAAGTAAACCGATGGCCAAGATCTTGTTATATTATCTTTCAATTCTCGAATAATGCCTTTAAGTAGATAACATGTACTATCGTTAAGATAACTATAGATTCCGTATCTATGAATCATGATCTCTCCATCCATAAGTCATACACCCAAAACACAAGTATATTGACCATCAATTATCAGTGTCTCACCTATAGTGGACCAAAGTGCATAAGTCATGGATGCGAACTCAAGTATTCATTTCAGGATTAAGATTAATGCAGGATGATAATCAAAGGACACTACTTATTAAACATAAATAATCATATAATCAACAAATGAAAGTAAATAGGACACTACTTATTAAACATGAATAACCTCTTTTTTTTAATGTCAAATTGTCATATTTCCTGAAAATCCCTATAATTGATTTTCTATCCTTAGGGCACATATAGATCCCAACAATACAAACTGCATGCTATCTTCTGAATAACGTTCCCTCCAAATCGGTTCCTAAAACTCCTTTCGAGTTATGGACGAGTAGGAAACCTAATTTGAATCATATTCGAATTTGGGGTTGTCCGGCACACGTCCTGGATATGGAAGCGAAGAAGTTGGAGTCACGATCAGAAGTGTGCTTGTTTGTTGGCTATCCAAAAGGGACAAAAGGTGGCCTGTTTTATACTCCGAAGCAAAATAAAGTCTTCGTCTCTACACATACAATATTCCTCGAGGAAAGTTACATGGAAGATTTTAAACCTCGTAGCAAAGTGGTGCTTGAGGAGATGACTTCGGGTTCAGATGTTCCTAAAGTCACTGAAAACCCTGTGGAAAAACCGCTAAAGAATCAACAACCACGGGAGCTTCGTCGTAGTGGGAGGATTGTCAGGGAACCTGAAAGGTATATGTTCAATGGTGAAGTCTTTGAGGCAGAATCCATAGAACATGTTGATGATCCGGCTACGTACAAAGAAGCTATGGAGGATGTTGATTCTAGTCTTTGGCAAAAGGCTATGAACACCGAGATGGAATCCATGGATTCCAACGGGGTCTGGAAACTTGTAGACTTACACGAAGGCATAAAACCGATTGGGTGTAAGTGGGTATACAAGAAGAAGAGTGGTGTGGGTGGGAAAGTGGAAACTTTCAAGGCAAGACTTGTGGCAAAGGGCTATACACAGAAAGAAGGAATCGACTATGAAGAAACCTTCTCGCCTGTAGCAATGCTTAAGTCAATCCGCATTCTTTTATCCATTTCGGCTCCACTCGATTATGAGATATGACAAATGGATGTCAAGACAGCTTTCCTGAATGGCTCTCTTGAAAAAGATATCTATATGATACAACCAGACAGGTTCAAGGCAAAGGGCCAAGAAGACAAAGTATGCAAGTTGCTCAAATCCATCTATGGATTAAAGCAAGCATCTCGTTCTTGGAATTTTAGGTTTGATCAAGCGATCAAAACCTATGGATTCGAACAAAACGTTGATGAACCATGTGTTTTAAAATGTATCAAGAATGAGAAGGTGGTTTTTCTTGTACTTTATGTGGATGATATATTGCTTATTGGAAACGATGTTGCAACACTATCATCTGTCAAAGTTTGGTTGGCCAAACAGTTTGACATGACGGACTTAGGAGAAGCTAGTTATGTTCTTAGAATTCAACTCTTTAGAGATAGAAAGAACAAAACGATAGCACTCTCCCAAGCTTTATACATTGATAAAGTACTTGATGAAAGATTCCAAGAAAGGTGCCCAACCTTTCAGAATGGGAATCAAGCTTTCTAGAGATGACTATCCTAAGACATCGGAGGAAAGGGAGCGTATGAAAGATGTACCTTATGCATCTGTGGTAGGTAGTCTTATGTATGCTATGTTATGCACTAGGCTTGATATTTGTTTTACGGTTGGTATAGTAAGTCGATATCAGTCGAATCCGGAATCGAACCATTGGGCTGCGGTCAAGCATATACTCAAGTATCTACAGAGAACGAGGAATTATATGCTTGTGTATTCCGGCCAGGACCTTGTTCCTATAGGGTACACAGATTCTGATTTTCAATCAGACCAGGATTTGAGGAAATCGACTTCAGGATCTGTCTTTACCCTTGGAGGCGATGCCGTTGTGTGGAGGAGTGTTAAGCAATCTTGCATTGCTGATTCGACCATGGAAGCCAAGTATGTGGCTGCCAGTGAGGCATCTAAGGAAGTGGTATGGCTCCGCAGTTCCTTGGTGACCTTGAGGTCGTTCCTGGTATGGGTAAAGCAGTGGTGCTTTACTGTGACAATAGTACAGTAGTAGCTAATACCAAGGATCCTAGGCATCATAAGAGGAGTAAGCACATTGACATAAAATATCACATTATCAGAGGCTTTGTTGAAAGTGGATATGTGACGGTTTGTAAAATCGCATCAGAGGATAATCTAGCCGACCCGTTCACGAAGACTTTGGCGGCCAGAAGATTCGAGGAACACATCGAAGGCATGGGGATGCACAATATGTCACATTTACCCGCTTAGGACAAGTGGGAGATTGTTGGGATCTATATGTGCCCTAAGGATAGAAAATCAATTATAGGGATTTTCTGTAAATATGATATTTTGATATTAATAAAAAGAAGTTATTTATGTTTAATAAGTTATGTCATATTTACTTTCTTTTATTGATTGTATGATTATTTTGAGCAAACATAAAATACTCCTAGACTGTTGGTAGTATATCGGATTACCATATATATACGGGGTATACATAGAAGACGTGGTAATTTGATAACAGTCTAAATAAATGGTCTGCAATCGATGGAATAAGATTTGGGGATCTTATTTATGATAAGATTGTAAAGGTTGTCTACTTCCTTGGAGGGATGGTTTGTCTTGACCATCGGATTCATTCCGAGTAGAAATTTTAATGTATACTAGTATTGAGATACGACATTGGACTGGACCTAAGGTGTTAATTGATTCGGTTTAATAATTCCGTTTATAAGAATCAATGACGCTTTGATTATCATCCTGTATTAATCTTGATCCTGAAATGAATACTTGAGTTCGCATCCATGACTTATGCACTTTGATCCACTATAGGTGAGACACTGATAATTGATGGTCAATATACTTGTGTTTTGGGTGTATGACTTATGAATGGAGAGATCAAGATTCATAGATACGGAATCTATAGCTATCTTAACGATAGTACATGTTATCTACTTAAAGGCATTATTCGGGAATTGAAAGATAATATAATAAGATCTTGGCCATCGGTTTACTTTGTGTTCTCTGATGGTTTACCGATTGTATGGCTTTATAATTGGTGGTTCTTTCATTAGAGAATAATGGAACTTTAAGTTAAAATGATTGAAAAGGTTAAACGGAAAAGTCCTTAATTCAATCATGGATAACATATGGGGATTAAGCAAGCGATGAATAAATCATGGAAAAAGCACTGCATTAGAGAGCTTTCGTAATACGGTATGTAAATAGGAGTTCAGCTTCAGACTTTTAGTGGAATAATTCTAAAGTTGATAATTGATGAATAATTAATCCGGGATTAATTTTTCACAATTATAGGAGCCTCTTTACATATTTCCATCGGGTCCCTCTACTAGCTCATATAGTTCCACGAAGCGTCTTGGGATTTGTTCCTAATGAGATCGATAAATTAAATGGGAATTTAATAATGTCTATTAAGACATGGTACTCTCTAACATGCAATCCCAAAAGGATTGGACATATGAAATTAATGCAGACAAATAATGTGATTTGTCAACATAAGATTGGTTACAAATAAAATAATTATTTGTTAATTATTTTGGTTAATTGAATTTTAGAAATAAGGTTGTGTTTGAATTATTTAATTTTTGAAAATAAAATTTTTCTCTCCTAATTATAGGGCACGGTTTTTTTTTAATGGATGGAGGGAAGAAGATTTTGTTTCAAAATTGTTTAAATATATTACAACCATTAAATTATTAATTGATTTAAATAATGGAGCCTATTTGATAGATTTTCTTTTCTTAAAGAATGGTGCACATTTTTTTGGTGAAAAGGAAATCTAAAATATTCCATTTATTTAAATTAATTAAATATGGATAATGTTTGTGGAAAATATTTATTTAAATTTAAATAAGAAAATCTTATTTAAATTCAAAAGTTTAAAAGGAGTTTGAATCTAGATAGGATTAGGACGTTTTGACTAGTCTAGATTCTTGATTTAAATTTGAACCACCAATCAATATCCACATGAGGTGGAGCACGAATTTTTTGAGTTTCTCCTAGCAAAAAACCGTCCATAAGGTTTAAAGAACCTAGCCTGAAATTTGAATGATCATTTGGTTCAAAAGATTATCCAGAAAAATAATTATTAATTATTTTTCAAGTAGAAGATATTTTTGAAAAAGGATTGGAGTATTATATAAAGGCTAAGGGTTCTTGAAAAAACCAACCATCATGTCATACACATAGGTGGATGGTTTTTGGGAGAGAGAGAAACGCCAAAATCTATGTTTTTGTACTTGAGAAAAATTCGTCCTTCTTGGGTGTGAGAAAAAGAGAGAAATTTTCATTAAATCAAAACTGTGAGGAAGGTTATGCCAAGTGATATTTTTCATAAAAGGTTAACCGGTTCCTGTTTTGTAGTTTTGAAGAACGAACCCGGATCAAATTCTCAACGAGGCATATCGTAATTGAGAAGGTGGGATCTAGACTTCGGAAGAATTACCGGCTACTTGGATTCATAGCACGTGTGCCCACACACACTCTGAGACGTGGGGACTCGAGAATAGTAGAGAAGACACGTTGGTCGACGTTCTAGCAATCCGGAATCCGAGAAACAAGGTACGTTTGATCATGTATTTAATTTATTGTTAATACATCATGAGCTTCTTTTCTGAATCGACATAAAAATTTTAAAACTTCCACTGCACCGTAACTCTGATATCGGAACTGTTTTTCCCAACATCTCTCTCTCTCTCTCTCTTTTTTTCCTGAAGGCTAGAGAGGAAAAAGTTTGAAGAGAACTAAAATTTGAAGGTCCAACTAAGTGGTTCAAGTTCTACCACATAACCCCTATTTATAGGTGAAAATTCATAATTTCCCACGATTATTTTTTTTCCTAAAATTCTCCTTGAATTACACATTTGGCCCTAAAATGTAAAATGTTACCTTCCATGTCCTCATTTTGGCCGACCATGTGGAGGATTTGGGCTAAAAATCCTTTCATAATTATCCACTTTTCCATAATTTAAAAAAATCCCCAAAATTACATAGTTATCTATGATGAGGTGTCCTCCAAGTAGGGCCCTATTTGGCACTCCCTCTTAAAATGCAGTCCATTTTCTTAATAATCCAGATAGTACTAAGACTGTTTTAACTATCAACAGTACAGTCATACTGAACTGCAGTCCAGAATTCATCTGTACTTAACTGGACCGCGTATAGGTTTTTCTTAGGACTTGAAACTACCTAGTACTCCTTGCTCCAAATATTATTCCTGATTATTCTAGAGTGATCCCATTCCTTATTCTTAACTTTGCATCCGTAATAATGGTCGGTCACAGTATAATTTCAATACTGCTTATTATACTACAGTACTATCTTATTCCAGTCATGAGTTATCCTGGTCATACGCTGACCAGGGTAAAACCATGAATCAGGATTCTGCCTTTTTCATCATAAGGCCTTGCACTTAGCTTAATAAACTATCATTGAGTCTTATAACTTATAAGGACTCAAACATATTATGATAAATCAAATCATGCATTTCACTTTGACATACATAGTACAAACTTAGATTTCCTTTGTATCTAAGGAAATCATGAGTCCGAAAAAAAAAAGTTGGTTATTACACGGAGAGCGAAGGAACTCGAGAATTTCTTTTGGGATGTTGAGTAGTACTTCAAGGCTGCTCGTGTAATAGCCACCCTTTTTACTGACTCATGATTTCCTCTTTAAGGAATATGAATGTTTATGTGAATTATCTGATCTGATTTTATCAGAATATATCTGAGTCCTTAAGACTCAATAATAGTTTGCTTAGTCAAGCATGAGGCCTTTTGATGAAAAAGGCAGAATAAGGATGTATGATTTTATTCCGGTCAAAGTTTGACCAGGATGATTTAGGGTATGATTAAGACAGGACTGCAGTATAATAAACAGTATGAAAATTATACTGCAATAAACCGTCATTATGAATGAAAAAGCAAGAATAAGATACGGGACCACATTAGAAAAATCAAGCACAATATTTAGAACAATAAGGACTAAGTAGCTTCAATTCCTAAGAAAAACCTACACGCAGTCTAGTTAAGTGCAGATAAATTCTGGACTGCAGTCCAGTACAACTGTACTGTTGTTAGTTGAAAACAGTATTAGCCCTATCTAAGTTATTAAGAAAATAGACTGCATATTAAGGAAAGTGCCAAACATGGTCTTATTTGGTGACACCTCATTAAAGATAAATAAGCAATTTTTAAAATTAAAAATTAAATGGATAATTATGCATTAATTGGGAGCAAAATGGCACAACCATGGCCGGCCACCTCAAGGGTTCCTTTAGCAAATATTTTATTTTTGGGGTTAGATATGTAATTTTAAGAATAAAAATAATTCTAGAAAAGAAATTAATTTTCACCTATAAATAGGTGAGGTGGGATGAGTTTGTGATCATTTAGTGAAACCCCTAACTTTCTAGTTCATTCTCAACTCTCTCTTCCTCCCCCTAGGAACCAAAGCCAAAAAAGAACAAAAAAAAAAGAAAGAGAGAGAGAGTAAGGGTCGGATTTTTGAGGAAGTAAAGTAAGGAGGGAAATTTTTAATCCAAGACCTAGAACCATTCTTAAGGCTTAAAGGTAACCCTCCTAAACCCTTTAAGCAATTCAATTAAGTTATGATTCAAAAGTTTAAGTGTATTTCATGTTGGGTATGTAAGAGCATAAGCTCACCTTTTATTTTTCATGCAATAGTCTAGATTGCTTGATATGTGCTTGATTAGGGTTTAGTGGTCTTGATTTATGATTTGATGCATGTTTGTGATACTATGTAACGCCCTGACTTCCCACGCCGGGTCGTCACCTTACTTACATACTGAACTTAAACTTGCGGAAAATTTGGGAGAAAATTTTTTTTTCTTTTAAACTTTATTTTAAAACTTTCAACTTGAACTTCATCCTCAAACTCATACTTACTGATAGGTACTTACTCGAGTACCGAACTTTCAAACCCTCCTTGAAGGCCATCGAAATCAAATTGTAGACCAAACCCGACTTAATGCGGATTGGTACCACAAGAGGCAACTTGCTTGCCATACATACATAAACTTTGTCATTCATACTTAAAACATCATGAAAATATAAAAACCCTTTTTCATTACAACATATTTTATAGAGTATATTTTTTTTCAAAATCCGTGGCAATGTCCATCCCACATTTCACAGTCCGCAGCACCAGCTTTCTACAGTATTGCATTAGAGATTGCTGGCAGGTTGCTTACCTACAGCATAGACGTAAGACGTGAGCTTTCGCTCAGCAAGTACAACGGTTACATCCGCGACGCAAAACACATATCATTATACATGAACCAATTATGACCTCTTATGTATCAAATATGGATTCATAACTTAGCTTAGTTCTATTCCTTTACTTATCATGTGTGCTCGTACCGTGGTACATAGCCAAGGAATGGTTGAAGGCGGCAGTCCGTTTTAACTCAAACCATGAAACACAAAATTTAACATGGAGTAGTTTAGGTAGCCATCCAATCCAACTCAAACCATGAACCATACCATTTAAACCCGCCTTTGTGGCAAGTCGGTACGACACAACATCTTACTTGTCTTGTTCTTACCAGGTGGTTTAACATTAGTGAACATGCTTCATGATGTCACAACATTACAACATATAACATAACATAACCTCATTCATAACATACCATGACATGCCATACATACCATGACATATCATACCATAATATCACATGACATAATATACCATAACATTACACGCCATAACATATCATCACATGCCATAACATACCATCACATTAGGCAAGTAACAACAAAGGGCCTATGCTGTAGGCGGAGTTGTACTTACTTGGTTAGCTGTGTCCTATTTCGTGCGACTCCAAGCTGAGGCACAACAACAGGCTATCTCCTGTTATGTCAAAGGACATAGCATAAGGCTTCATAATTATAACCTTAAGATGCTGGTGACCTAACCAACACCTTCATAATCTTAGTTATATGTCCCCCCTATACTCATGATAGCTTACTTGGTAACATAAGGTAACCTTGGGTATTAATCCCAATCATACATGAATAGGGTTAGGTTATCATCCTAACCTTGGCCTATGCCTGGTTATCTATCCATAATCTTTTGGGTTTTAGATCCAAACCCAATCTTAACACCTTGTTGGGTTACCTTGAGTAACCCTTGAGGTAACCAAACTTAGTTCAATTATCCTAAGTCAACCTTGGATTTTGGGCCCCGTCCAGTAACTCGGGTATCCTTTCCGGTCACCGTCCATCATTGTCTTGTTACCGAAAGAAAGATAACTTTTGAATCCAAAAACTTGTCTTTTTCTTTGCTTTGGAAAAACTTGGTTCTCTTTGTTCATTTCTTACAAAAACCCTAGTTTAACTTTGAAAAATTGTAATTCTTTGAGAAAGGTTTGTAAAAATTATTAACTGTTGAAAACTGCCTTTGGGACAGTTCTCATAGTCAAAACATTGGTGTTGGTGCAAAAATACAGTTTTCCTGTATTGTTTTAGAAAATCCTGTGTAGGAATTTCTTGTTTCCTGCACACTCTTTAGAAACCCGTGTCAGTATAAAAATCTGAATTGAATTTGAAAACGTTGTCTTCACAAAAGTTTTAGATCACGAAAAATCCTAAAACTTTCATGTTTTGAGAAAAACCCAGTTCTGCCTTTAACTTAGTCATTTTCCTTGTTGAAGTCCCCAGACCGAGAGCACAAATCTGCCCAGGAATTCTTAGTCTCGGGTTTTTGTAAAAACGAAGGCCTTTGGAGCATTATTTTGGAAAACTGTCTACGCTGTCCCCTAGGAGAATTTTGAGGCCTTTAGAGGCCGAATTTGGGAAAGGTTAAAACTACAAAGTTGTAGAAAATTGAAAACCCTAGAGGGGATCGTAGACAGATTTTGAAAAATAAGCTCCAAAGACTTCCTTTTTTATGAAATTCCAAACCTGGTCTACCCAGGCCCTGTGCATGGCCAGGCAGTTCAACAAGGAAAAAGGATAGCTTAAAGGTAGAATTAAGATTTGAGGAATAATTGAAAGATGTAGGAATCATTGAGGTCTACAACTTTCATGAAAAAAACTTTAAAATAGATTTTAAGATAAAACTGGATCTTAAAAACTGAGCAGGAAACAGGAAATTCCTGCACAAGATTCTCAAAACAGTGCATGAACAGGCAATTCCTGTGCATTCACTGATAACTGAAATTATGGAACTGTTTTCAAAGATTGCTTTCAGAATTTGACAGTTTGTGTTTAAAAGTTACAATTTTATAAAAATACGGTTTTAAGGGATTAAAGTTTTACAAAAGACTTTTAAAAGAAAAATTAGACAAAGTTTTGTTAAGAAAAGAGAAAAATACATGGGTCAAAAATTATTTTGAAAACATAGTAAATAAAATGATGACCATTAGTAGCCGGATAGGATACCCATGCTATTGGGTTGGGCCTAAAACTCATGGTTACTAATAGTAACCTAATAAGGTATTACTTTAAAGGCAATTGGGCCTTAGTAACCTAATAGGGTATTAGTCTAAATATGATTGGGTTCATACCCAGGGTTACTAATAGTAACCTAATAAGATACTATTTAAGTATAATTGGGCTTTATACCCAAGGTTGCATTAAGTAATCAAACAAGATACTGTTTGATTGTAGTTGGGTCATGTGCCCTAGGGTTACATTTAGTAACCGAATAAGATATCATTGTTGTATGTGGGGGACATGTAACTAGGGTTACTGGTGAATGTTGGTTAGGATACCAGCATTGAATGTAATGATTTATGGTAAAATAGGATGATCCTTATCTTACGTCCTTTTTGGAAACAGTAAAGTAACCTGTTGTTGCAACCTGTTGGAGCAACAAAACCAGGACGTAGCATAACCTGTAAGTACAACTCCACCTACAGCATAGACGAAAAATGTTTTTACTGCTTGTATGTTTTCAAGCTCATGCATACATGTTGAGGTGCATATGATTTGTATTTTACTATTGTGGCATCATGAAGCATGCTCACTAATGATAAATCACATAGTAAGAACAAGACCAAGTTTCAAGTAAGAAACTGTTTACAAGTATGAAATGGTTTTTCAAGTATTAAATGGTTTTTCAAATATGTTTCAAAGCAAGAACAAGTTTTTAAAGATGTAAAATAAGTTTTCAGGCATGATGGCAAGCAAGTTGCCTTGTGTCGTACCGACCCGCACTAGGTCGGGTTTGGTCCATGGTTTGTGTTGGATTGGACTGGCCGCCCCAACCACTCCATGGCTGCGCGTCATGATACGTACACTCATGTTAAGTAAGGGGCCCAAAAATATGCTAATCTAAGAAAGCATAATTAGTTCATGCATTGTTGTATAGAAAAATGTTTTTACGGAATAAAAGTTGTACTTGCTGAGCGAAAGCTCATGTCTTATGTTTATGCTGTAGGTAAGCTACCTATTGGCAATACTTGATACAAGACGATGGGGTATGGCATGGCTATCTGTGAAACTTTGGGATGGAGACCGCTACGTAGTTTTGTAATATATTTGTATCTATTAATTAGTATACTTTGCTATATGTTAAAATAAGTTTGATATTTCAGTACTCAATGAAGAAGGTATATGTATAAGTACATGGTCAAGTTGGATTATGTATGTTAAAAAAAAAATTTATTCCGTATTTTCATTTTATTGAATATGTTAAGTAAGTATGTATGATAAGTATGGTAACGGCCTACGCTAGGCGCGTCGTTATAGCTCGTGTGCCAGAGTCGAAACAAGTTACCTTTACTAGCATGTATTTGTCTGGAGATGCAAAGCTTTGATGGCGAACCCGGATGGAGGACGATGCGAGTGCTGGCAGACCTCGGATTGAGACATGGGAAGCCCTCAAAAAGGAATTGAAAGATCAGTTCCTCCCATGTAATACCGTGTGGGTGGCTAGAGAATCTCTCAAGAAGTTGAGGCACACCATAACTGTGAGGGATTATGTGAAAGATTTTAGTTCGTTGATGTTGGACATCAAGGACATGTCGGAAGTGGACAAGTTGTTTAACTTCTTGTCAGGTTTGCAGCATTAGGCTCAAGCTGAGTTACGTAGACAGGGCGTGAAAGATCTTCCCATGGCTATGGCGGCTGCTGACAGTCTTGTTGATTATCGAGTTGCTAGTTCATCTTTGGAAAATAAAAAGGGAAACAATAGTAAGAAGAACAAGCCCGGTGGGAAAGATGGAAAGTAAAACAAGGGTCAGAAAAAAATTACAGTGGAGTCAAGAAAGGTGGGGGTGATTCATCGAAGAACGAAAACAAGGGTTGTTTCTTGTGCGATGGTCCCTACCTAGCTCGAGATTGTCCCAAGAAAGAGAAGTTTGGTGCACTGTGTGCTGAGAATCATGCCGAGTCTAGTGAAGCCCCGTCTCGCATAAATCCCTTTTAGTTGCTTAATGCACTCACGATGGAGAAGTAGATCCAATTCAAGGGTTTGTTGTATGTGAAGGTGCGAGTAAACGGACAAGAAGTGAGGGCCATGATGGACAGTGGTGCTACGAACAATTTCATGTCTCAACGCGAAGTGGATAAGTTGGGACTCACAGTGACTAAGAGTTCGAGTAAGTTGAAAGTGGTGAATTTAGAGACAAGGCCTATTCGTCGGTTCTACGGTGGCCAACCTCATCGTCGGTTCTTGGGAAGGTGAGGTCAATATGATGGTTGTTCCTCTTGACGATTTTGATTTGATTCTCGGAGTTGAATTTTTGGTGAAGGCCTAAGTTTCTGTGGTGCCCTATTTGCGTGGTATTTTTATTGGTGATGAGGACAATCTGTGCTTTGTTCAAGCAATTGCGCAGAGTAGTGGAAAAGGAAAGGAGATTGAACTGCAATCTGCCAAGCAGTTCAAGGCTGAAGTGAAGAAGGGCCAACAAGCGTACGTGGCTTCTTTGATTGAGATCAAGCTTGATGTTGTTGTTGAGGTCCCTGATTCGGTGGCTGAAGTTTTGGAGGAGTTTGCTAACATGATGCCTCTTGAATTGCCAAAAGAACTTCCTCCACACTGTGCGGTTGATCACAAGATCAAGTTGGAACCTGGTGAGAGACCCCCGAAAAAAGCCCCATATCGGATGGTGCCTTCGGAGTTAATAGAATTGATGAGACAATTGGATGAGTTGCTTGAGGCAAGCTTCATTCAGCCATCGAAAGCCCCATATGGTGCCCCGATTTTATTCCAAAAGAAGCAAGACGGTTCGATGAGGATGTGTGTGGAGTAAGGGCTTTGAACAAGGTTACCATGAAGAATAAGTACCCTGTTCCTAATGTGGCTAACTTGTTTGATCGATTGTCCAAAGCATCCTTCTTTACTAAGTTGGACTTGAGGTCGGGTTATTGGCAGGTTCTGTGGCAGTGGGTGATGAAGGGAAGACAACCTGTGTGACGAGGTATGGGTTTTTTGAATTTTTGGTGATGCCTTTCGGCTTAACTAATGCACCTGTCACATTTTGTAATCTCATGAATGATGTATTGTATGAGTTCCTAGATCGATTTATTGTAGTTTATCTCGATGACATTATGATTTATAGTGAAACCTTGGCTGACCATATTTGTCATTTGAGGCAAGTGTTCTTAAACCTTAGAGTATACAAGCATTATGTGAAGAAAGAGAAATGTGAATTCTACCGTCAGGAAGTGAAATTCCTTAGCCATTGGGTTAGCAAGAGGCAAATTCAGATGGATGACAAGAAGGTAAAGGCAATCCTTGATTGGCCTCCTCCGACAAAGGTGACTAATCTGAGATCCTTTTTGGGGCTAGCCAACTATTATCGCAAGTTTATCAGGGGCTATTCGAAGAAAGTGAATCCCTTGACAAACTTGCTCAAAAAGGACCAAAAGTGGTGCTAGATTGATGCATGCCAAGAGGCATTCAAAAAGTTGAAAGTTGTTGTTGCGTCCGAGCCGGTTCTCAAGTTTCCTGATTTTGAGAAGCCCTTTGAAGTGCACACGGATGCTTCTGACCGTGCTATCGGGGGTGTGTTGGTCCAAGATGGACATCCGAATGCTTTCGAGAGTCGAAAGTTGAAAGAGTGTGAGCAGAGATACTCGGTCCATGAGAAAGAAATGGCGGCTATGGTGCACTGCCTTGACACTCGGAGGCACTATCTCTTGGGCACGAAGTTTACTGTCATGACAGATAATGTGGCTAATACATATTTCAAGACTCAAAAGAAGTTAACTCCAAAGCAAGTGAGATGGCATGAGTTTCTGGCCGAGTTTGATTTTGTATGGATACACAAACCGGGAAGGCAGAATCAAGTTGCTGATGCGTTGAGCAGGAAAGATGTTCAAGCATATGTTGCGGCATTGTCTGTGATGCAGTCAACTTTTCTCGATCGGGTGAGGGAGCAGGCATTGCTCGACTCAACCTACTCAAAGCTAAAGCAGGAAATCAGTGAGGATGTGGTTAAAATATATCGAATTGAAGATGACTTGTTATATGCCAAGGGTGACAGGTTGTTTGTGCCAAGTGGTGGCGGTCTTCGGAATGAATTGTTACGGGAGACGCATGATCCTCAATGGGTAGGTCACCCAAGTGCGGAAAGAATGTTGGCTTTGTTGACTAAGTCTTACTTTTGCCCGAAAATGGGTGATGATGTTGAGTTTTACGTGAAGACTTGTGTGGTTTGCCACAAGGATAAGTTAGACAGGAAACATGAGGTGGGGTTGTTGCAGCCCCTTCCTATCGTTGAGAAGCCGTGGGAGTCTGTTTCTATGGAATTTATTGTGGGGTTTCCGAAAGTTATGGGATGAGTTCAGTGCTGGTTATGGTTCACCGGTTCTCGAAGTATGCTATTTTCATTCCCGCACCAAATGCTTGTCCTGTCGAGGTGGCTGCAGAGTTGATTTTCAAGCATGTAGTGAAACTATTTGGTTTGCCAAGAAATATTGTCAGTGATAGGGATTCTTGATTCACAGGTCGATTTTGGACTACCTTGTTCAACATGATGGGGTCTGAATTGAAGTTTTCTTCGGCCAATCATCCGCAGACTGATGGCCAAACCAAGAGAATGAATCAGTTACTAGAAGAGTATCTGAGACATTATGTGATTGCAAGTCAGAGGGACTGGGTTGATTTACTTAATGTTGCACAGTTCTGTTACAACATGCATAAGTCCTCAGCCACGGGGTTGAGTCCTACCGAGTTGGTAATGGGGCAACAGCCTCTGACTCCTCACGAGGTAGCCAAGCAAAAGTCCCAGGGAAGTTGCCCTGTTGCATACAGGTTTGCTAGGGACAAGACTGAGTTGCTAGAGCTAGCGCGAGACAGTTTAGCCAAGGCTGCCAAGAGAATGAAGAAGTATGCTGATAAGCATTGTAGGCCTTTGGAGTTCTATCGTGGGAGACAAAGTGTTGTTGAAACTTACTCCTCAAATATGGAAGAAGGTGACTAATAAACGGTTCCACAAGGGGCTGGTTGCGAAATATGATGGCCCGTTCGAGGTTGTGAAACGTGTTGGGAATGTTGCCTATCAGTTAAAGCTGCCTGAGTGTTTGAAAATTCACCCAACATTTCATGTGAGTTTTCTTAAGTAGTTCCATGAGGATGGTGAGGGCAGTAGTTGGAATCAAGTGAAGCGAGCTCCCCCTACAATCTGAGTTGAGTTTGATAAGGAGATTAAGAAGATCCTTGATCACAGAACATTGGGGGCGAGCAAGAAGAATTGGAGAACTGAGTATTTGGTTCAATGGAAGGGTAGTGGCATTGCTGATGCTACTTGGGAAAAAGCTGTTTCCTTGTGACAGTTTGAAGATCAGATCAATGCCTATTTGAGTAGCCTCCCAACAAGGATGTCGATTTCTTCTGGTGGGGATGGTTTGTTAGCCCCTTAGAGCCTCTAGTGCGTGGTTTGGTTGGTTTCGGTTCACTACTAAGGCCACTGTGCATGATGCCAAGGCATGTTATGTGTTGGCATGGCCTTGGGTCGAACCTGATTTGGCTGGAGAGCCTAATAACGTGATATGTGCATGAGGGTGGCCCAATGAGTGTGTACTGATGGCCCTAGTTAGCCTTTGTGGCTATCTTGAGGACCCAATGGGCAAGAGTTGGCCCAAGGCCCATGAGACTTAGACACCTGGGTAGATTACACATGTGGGTGGCCGTTACTAACACCTTTTATCCTGTGGGGGCATGTGGTGAAGTCTGAGAGGATCAAGACAAGTTAGACGAACAAATGGCATGCTTCAGGACAAGACAACAAGCCCGACGGTTGAGAACTGGCCAGACTTACCCAGGTGGCCGTGCTGGGTTTGTCCAGCACCTCTAGGCGGTTATTAGCAGTTATGATTATTGTAAACTGCCTTGTATGGCTTTGTATAGCTTTATATTCACGTTGTCTGCAGAGACATGGGGATGTCATGATCCTGTAATTGTGTAAACCCACTTTGTACCCTTTATTGAGTGTAGCAATAAAGGTTGGGAGAAGATTTCCCATACGATTGTGCCTTGTGTTTGCGTGTGTTTTGGGTTTACTATGATTCCTTACTATCGTGACTTTGTGTGCGCCTAGTGTGGTTCGGATTGGTTGACTAAGGGTGATTCCTTAGGCCATCACAGGGAGAAAAATAGGACTTGGTCACTGTCCCTGTGGCATACACTGACACTGACACCGACTCCCTGTCAACACCTTCCTCGACCTCCCACTTTCACAAAATACCACAAGCATAAGCAAGCCCAAAAGCCACTCAATGAAGCCTAAAATTCATTCGTCGTAAATAAGTTTAATAGTGAGGATAAAAAATAAGTCACTGCTTTATTTGCTTCTAAGAGCCTCTTTTTTGGGCTCAATACCATTGAAATCCTATGCCAACCGCTTCAACATCAACCCAGGTTCAACCAACATGTCGATACCACCTGATTCTATCCAATCTCTGTGTTCTGGACCGAACGGCCTGTCGGAATCTTGTAAGGCAAATACAATTCGCGATGGCTCATCGGTAGGTACAAAAGTAACGTTCTCATGGCAGTCAAATCAATTTTCTTATTAATTCTTTATCTGCCCCCAACCTACAGATGTGGCAGTCTCTTTTCTAGGCTATCCCTACTTTCCCTGCATCAAATCTGACCATCCAATTGTCATCCAATGCTCGGCAAGAAAGTGTCCGATATATCGGGTAAAAATCCCTCCTTGTCGGAGGTGAGACACTTTATTTATATATATATATATATATATTAAAAATGAACTCTAGGCTGTTATTATTGTAATTTTTATTTATTTATTTATTTATTTGTTCAGTAGAAGCCATTTTTTTCTTCTTCTTTTTCTTTTTCCTTGTAAATTGGAATAAATGAGTTTATCTAGCTCATTTGGTGGCTCTTTGTGAATGTAGTAGCATTTGAAGCATGTGGTTGCCGAGACTGACCAATTTACTTCACCGCGTATCAAATCCCATCCGGCAAACTTACTCGTCAACTTTCTACCGAAAAAAAAATTGTACTCGTCAACTTGACAACGACCATTAATAATTATCTTAATTTAATTCTCTATCAAACTCTCATAATCTATATATATATATAATGCACAAAGAGAGTTACTGTGCTCTCTTGTACAACCAAAACAGTTTGTTTTGGTTGAAACCTCAACTTTTATTATCTTGTAATCGGGAGTGTCTATGGTAGAGTCTTTTTGAGTAGCACTATCATAGAGTTCAATAGAGTTCAATTTTAGAGCCATTTAAATCAAAACGTATGCATAAGATTGCGTAGTTACACAAAATGCCACATACACATGGCCATAGGTAACAATATTTATTCATTTGTTTAATGTCCAGTAAAAAAAAATTAAATTAAAAAAAGGGCGAGCCCAGATGACTCCCCCCTAGGCAAATCCTGCTGGCCTACAATACCCCCCCCCCCCCCCCCCCGACGGCCTCCCCACAGCCAGATCCCACCGGCCCGCGACACCCCTTTAGACCTCCAGTAAAGTCACCCCCACCGGCCCCCCCCCCCCTCTCAACCCCGCCCCCTCGCACAACCTTCAGCAATGTCGCCCCCCAACTCCAGCAAAGTCGCAACCCCTCGAGGCCTTGATAGCCTCCCTGCGATAAAGTTTTTTTTTTTTTCTTTTTTTAATTATTTTTTAAAATTTTTGGTCTAGACTATTATGTGATAATGTGTACTATAATTACCATAGACAAGCAACATCTCAGCAGTTCGATTACATTTAAAAGGTTTAAAAATGAGTTCTACCGATAGGGTATATAAAAATGACTTTATCACAGACTTACCCTTTTTAATCCTTTAATTTTTTTTTTCTTTTGCTTTTCAGCTTAATTTTTTTTTTTCATTTTAGTCCTTTCTTCATATTAAATTATTATTTTTCATTTTAATGTTTTAGTTTTTAATTTTTTTTATTATCATGCACCCCTTTCTTATTTTTAGTCCTTTTTTATTTGCACCAAAATGAAAAGAAAAAAAAATTGGTCCTTCTATTTTCTTTTTTTCATTTTCGGGGCCATTTTTTCTTTTTCTTTTTTTATTTTTTTTACAGTTTAGCCATTTCTTTCCATTTTGGTCATTTTTTTTATTTTAGTCCATTTAATTTTTGGTATTATTTTCACGCCTCTTTTTTTATTTATTTTTTTATTTTCATGTCTTCTTTTTTGTTTTTTATATCTATTTGTTTTCTTATAATTTTAATTTTCCTTTATTGAGATAAAATTTCTTAAATAAATCAAATTGTGCACATGTTTTGAACTAGTCTTTCTAAAAGGAATATCTAAATTTATAAACAAATAATTAAGTAAATAGACAGATTTTAAACATTTATTTAAATAAATTATCGAAATTTTTTATCAACAAAAATGACTGTCAATAAATAATTATCTATGATCAATCGTTAAAAAAATATATTAATATAAATCAATTATAGATTAATTATGATTAATCAATCAATTTGTGATTGATTAACCTTTAAAATGGATATTTTTTTATTTTAAAAAATCATTTATTAAAAGATTTCTTGAAAAAAGATCATTTATTTACATATTCCTCTCAACTTAGAAAAAGTACTTGCATAATTCTAGTCACAGTAAACCACGTATGCATTACAAACTCATGAATTTGACTTTTCCTCATGAATTTGACTTTTCCTCATTCAAGTGGCGCAAGCAAAATTTTATTGGAGTTATTCCGAAAACTTCCAACCTCCAAAGACCAGTTGCCTTTATTTTCTTGTACAACTTCCTAGAAAGAAAGAAAGAAAGAAATAATAATAATAATAATAATAAAATCTCACTTTTCACACGCCATTCTCCAACCCTCTCCTTCTTCGATATTTCCTCTTCCCTATAACTTGAAAGACCTTCTTTTCCATTAATCCAAGTCCCTGATTCAGAAATTCCTCTCTCTCTAGAATGTCTACACCGGTGGAGAAACCGATCTTGAAAGAAGAAGGCCAAATACACGACTATGAAGATTCCGGTTCCGCAACTGGGTGTGGTTGTTTTGGGCTTTTTGGGTTCAAACGTCTGAGAATCAACGACAACCAATTGGAAGATAAACGACCGCTGTGCAAAGAAACGACATGGTGGGTGAAGAAGATGAACAGGGTGAAGGAGTTGTCGGAGGTATTTGCGGGGCCAAAGTGGAAGACCTTCATCAGAAAGGTCGGTGGGTATTGCAAAGGAAACAAGCAGAACAAGGCTCGGTTTCAGTATGATCCTCAGAGTTATGCTCTGAATTTTGATGCTGGTGGTGTTGATAGAGAAGAAGATGGCCCGCTTCTTGATTTCTCTTCAAGGTAGTACTAGTGCGATATTTGTGATGCAAATAAACATATACTTCATTCTTTGATATATATATATATATATATATATGAGGTTTTCTTTTGGCTAGAGTGAGAGAGAGAGGCTTTGATGACTTGTATTTTGTAGCCATATGTTTATATTTATTCACCTATGGCTTATTCCTATGTATCCCTCTTTTTAAATTTACTTGGTATTGAAATTTGTTGGGTAAAAATATATATTGATATATATTGATTTTCTTTTTTGGGATTTTTCTGTTTTCTGTTTTCTGTTTTACTTTTTTTTTTTTTTTTTTTTTTTTAATTCCTCGTTCTTTAAGACTTTTTGTCTCTTCAATTGCAACCTTGATCGCCTTCTGCTAGTGCTGCCCGGAAGCTACAAGGCAAATATAATATTTTACATAAAACGAACGAATCTTGATCTTTAAATTAGAAAAGAAAATGGCACAAAAAAAAAAAAAAAAAGTTTCGTGCACTTTTGGTGGGATTGCTCATCGGTTTCTTGCATTTGGTCTACCTGCGTGGTGAATATCTTTTTTCCCTCTAGAATGTTTTCTTGGTATTTTTCCCTCCAAGGTTGACTAGGAGAATTTTTAACAAAAGAGTTCACGCTTAATCGTATGAAACTGCACTCGAACTAAGCTTTAGAGCTTCTTTAGGTTCTTCAGCTTTGCTTTTCTCGTTGATGTTATTTTGTTTTCCCTCATCAAGACCTTTATGTACTCTTTTCGTCTTCATTATAATATTTTAGTGACATGGAAAAAGGAATGAGAGTGCTACATGATAGGAAGGTATTGATACATTCATTGATTTTTATCATCACTATTTATTCAAAAAAAAAAAAAACAAAAAAAAAACCCACTAAAAAGAGGTCCTAAGCAAAGTGCTTTCAGCAACATGATCCTCTAGAAATCAATTTATAAGCTGCTTAAAAAAATAAAAAATAAAAAAAAATAAAAAAAAGTTTTTGGGCCAAAGAAATCAATTTATAAGCGTTTATCCCCATAATTATTTATTTATTTATTTATTTTTGGCTTTTCCCGTTTCTGTTCATATCGATTTATCAGTTACGACATTCTATTTCTAATTTTCCACAATCTAATACATTCTGCCTCTTTTAAGTTTCTTTAAAAAAAAAAAAAAAATTGAAACTTACAGGCTACAAACATTCTCGTTCACAAAAATATAAGATGCCATAATAATACCCAGAATTCATAGACACTTGATACACAAATGCTATCTGGACTGATATGCCACATAGCAGAGAAAGGATTATTCAAAACTTTCTGTTCCATTGGTAAGAGATTTCGCCGAGTCCCTTCGTGCTCGTGACCCTCGTCAGGCATATTTGTACACTGAATGCGATGAGAAGCATTGAACCAACCCACTTAATAAGTAACCAATGACACCATCAAAATACTTCCTCTGATTAAGAAAAGCATATTTCTCCATAATAGAATTTCTAATCTTCTCTCCTCGCCAGTGTTATGGACCGTCTTTTTACACTGATGCTAACTTCAAATGGACTTGGAGCTTAGTATATATAAGTAGTAAAGATACGAAGAATTCAGCCGTTTGTACCAAGTCATTTACATGAAATTCTGGCTGCCAGTTTCACCTGCATTAGTTCTAAAGTTTTACCACACATCCATGAGGTAAATTTGAGATAAAACAGAAAACTCGTGCTAATTATCATCCTACCTCTTGCGTTTACTCTTCAAAGAAGGCGACGGAGAAAGGTTATTGTGCCAGTTTCTTTTCCTCTGATTTATAAACCAATTATTTATCTGCTTCAGTTGTAAGCCTGTTTCCTGAACCAGTCTCGCTTTATCTTCCTCCTAAAACAGAATTCATAAGCAAAATTAAGTAAGAAAACACAAAAATAGCACGTTTTCAAAATGTTGAATTGGTACCTAGGGATGGTTGAGCTAATCTTACTGTTGGGTATGGCCACTTAGAATGTGACTGCCACCATGCTTTCAAAAGACAGGTGGTATCACCTGGTAATTTTCCGGCTTTTCTCTTACGGATAATTTCCTCTCTAATGTCCACAATCTTCTCCTTGTAACCCTGAGAAGCAGAAATATCAGCTTCAACCAATACCTGTCCAGAAATATATGACTCAATAGAGCACGAATTTTTACCTGTTTTAGTTCATGCTTCAATTCTTCCCTCACGCGCTCCATTAAGGACCTCTCAGTTTCAGTAGGGATGAGAGGACCAAATCCCATGCTATCAGGCCCATCCAGACTTCCGTCATAGAAGTTCATATCACTGTCTATCTGGTCATCATTGTCATCAGACATTGTTGCGCCTGTGCCTTCACCTGGAGATACACCTTAAGCATGCATTTTCCCAAATTACAGCAAGTAATTAGCTTTTTGTAGTTTTGAACAACTATAAACAAGAAAACAATGTAAATAGAACAAAAGGAAAACAATGAAAACAATGTAAATAGAACAAAAGGAAAACAATGTAAAGTCTTAAAAACATGGATAGTAATCACATTCAGTGGATTAGAGGTAGGTTGTAAATAATTCAAACAAGTAGAGTAAAAGACCATTGCTCCTTCCAATAAATATGAAGAAGAAGCAGGGACAAAAGCATCTGAATTCCTCGCTATTCTGCAAATTCAACCCAAAACAAGGGGAACAAGCTAGTCTTTTACACCTGATAAAGATATTCATTACTTTAGTTCACTTGTGAAATTAACTTGGGTTAATCCCCGTGTGCACCTTACAATCTAAGAAGATATTCTATTTCAAATAGGTTCAAGTTATAGCTAGAAATTATAAACCAATACATTAAGGACCATTCTTGGATGGCAGAGACCTAATATATTACAAACTCCATGTTTGCAATAATGGAAACCCGATAATCAAAGATGCTGTTGTCCACAAAATAATGGGCAATATCCCAGGGCCAGGAATTACAATTAGAGGGGAATGGGGTGGGGGTTCGGCTAATTTTAATGAATATTTAAATATTAAGTATTACAATCGAAGTCATTAATTGTTGATAGGAAAATAACTCCATAAGATTATTTTGGTGTAATTCTTAATGTCAATGCTACATGTGGTACAAAAAAGTATAAAAATTAGCCCAAGTGATCAGAATGAGGGGGCTATATGTAAATTTGTTCAAAATATGTAGGCTAAAAAGAAAAAGGAAAAAGTTGAGGGGGGGCTTAAGGGGGACAGTATGTAAATTTGTTTATAAATATGCGGGCTAAAAAGAAAAACTTTTAGGGGGGGCTGGGGATTATTTGGCTTCGTCTCTAGGCACAGCCGTTGTAGGGGCATCATAGGCCTTACGGCTGTAGTTGTATTGCACTTCCTCTCTCTTTAAATTTCCCTCAATTCGGAAAAAAGAAAAGAACAGAAACATCGACTTGTGAAGGATATGACATAGAGGTTCCCTCTCCCTCTCCCTCTCCCTCTACTACAGGAGTATACATTCCCTAAATATTAATAGCAAAATGCAGGTGGAGACGAGGACTAACAAAGTTAGTAGTCAACATAGAAATTAATTAGTATGTTATTGTCCGACAAAATTATTATTTATTAGTGAACATAGAAATGAATTAGTATGTTATGATCTGATAAAATTATTATTTATTGGGTCTAAAATCAAGAATTTGCTTTTACCCGTTAAGCTTTGTAGAGCTTGCTCAAGCTCCCAACAAGCCATCACTGCCTCCATGGCATGAATGCGGACGTGTTGCTGCAACTGCTCTTTAAGGGAGCAGAGCAATACAACATAATTTGCCTGCCATCCAAAGGAGAGAAAGAAAAATTAGACCAAATGAAAAATCAAGGTATAAACGGCCATAAACATTATAAACTTCTGATGACTGTCACTTTACATGCATTGAGTTGGCCCCAAATACCCCAGTTTTGGAATACTTTAAATGAACACTTCGTATCGCTTTCAGAGAATAAACATGGCCTAATTATTGGTAATATCTAAATTTTGATGGAACCATTTATCTCCAAAAAAAAAAAAAAAAAAAAAAAGCGCCACACACACACACTCTCACACACGCACACACACAAAATCAAATACTTGATGTTGATCTATGACAGAACAAATTCCACAAAAACATACCAAGATAAGAACAAGGTATCTATCTACAAGTGGGAAAACATGATAGCATTAACTTAAAACGAAGATTCTCCAAAGCACAATCAAAGTCCAATAAGTGTACTTGACAGAATGTTTCCTCTAACAGTTCAACAACATGACATTCTGATTTGCATTATAACAAGCAAAAAAGCTTGGTGCCATCCGCACAGAAAAGATGTAAAATATTTCCAGTTATTATGCTAGTAGCATCTTAACTAGCATCACGACATTCCTTAGGGTATGTTTGGTAGGAATGAGAAAATAGGAAAGAAAAAGTGGAAGATGTAAATAAGAAAGGAGGGAAAGGTCATTTCTCTTTTGTTTTTCGATATGAAATCCCTCCAATAATCTCTCCTGTTTAGGAGAAGTGTTTTGTAGGATTGGGAGTCCCTCCTTTAATCCCTTCCTTCCTTTTTTCTCTCCTGCCAAACAACCATGAATATCAAAATCATTTCACTAATCCATCCACCCCTCTCCTTCCTTTCACTTTTCTTTCCTATCAAACACACTCTTAGGATAAATACGACTGATAAGACTGTCCTAGAATTGGTACAAGTCCCTTCTTCTTCTTCTTCTTCTTCAGCAAAACCATTTTAATTTTGAACCCTTTTTTATTTTTTAGGTAATTTAATATTGGACTTGTATTGACAAAAAAGGGAATAGAAAAAGAACGGTATTTTTTATTGTTCAGAATTTAAAATGTAACGAGAAACAGCAGTTTAAGCATATAGATGAAAATTAATAACCAAGTTACAATCTCATCAATAATTTATGACTCTGAAAATCAACAAAACTGAAATACAGCTCAAAAAAACCAGAAAGTTTTCAAATTAAGCTCAATAAATCATGTATACGCGTTCATCAGTCGCGTGGATCGTATTGAAAACCATAAACATCCAAAAAAGAGAGAAAATCTCCACAGAACAAAAAAAAAAATCAGATATAAATTCCTGGAAAAAGAAAAAAAAAAAAAAAAGGAAGAAGAAAATTAACACCGGCAAACAGAAACTTGAAAAAAGACAAGGAAAAAAGGATCTGATAATCAACAAACCATGAATTGATCAAGATCTTTCTCATCCACCACTTGGATACCGCCACCGGTGCCGAGCTCAGAGTACTTGCTGACGACGCGTTGCGACTGCGAGAGCTGCTCGTCGATCCTTGGCAGCTGGTCGACCGGCGTCGCGATCCGCAAGCACGAGACGTGCGCCGATAGCAACTGCTCGTACAGAGGATGTCGCAGAATATCCGATTTGTACCTCAAACCCTCACTTTCTTCATCTTCAACCTCTTCCTCGTCATCATCCTCCTCCTCGTCGCCATAGCCGCCCCCTCTGCTGCGATCGGAGGTCCGATCGCCGCAATCGCCGCTGCTCTTGGCCGGCAGAACGTCGTCGCTTTGGGGCTCGGATTCGGAGAGCAAGTGAAGGAGGTTCTGCTGCCTGAACACGGAATTGTTGAGCCACGTCGGAGCTCCGTCTCCGGATCCAATTCCGGCTTCGTCTTCATCGCCGGCCGAGAGAGACAATGGCTGGTCGGAGAAATTCGGCACCTGGAAGGCCATGTCGTTGGGGATTATGTGGTGATGGAACGCCATTTTTGTCGGTGGATTCAGTGCATTTGGCAAGTGGGATCGCCGATTTGGGAAGAGGTTTCAGAGGAAGGAAAGAAGGAAGGTTGAGCTTCTGTAAATGGAGTGGGTGGGCTTTGTGAGTAGGAAAGTGCTTCTGGTTTGGGAATTAGGACAGATGAGAGAGAGAGAGAGAGGAGAGAAGACTTGAATTCAATTACTTAAATAAATAAATAAATAAAATAAACTTATTGAGTTATGATTAACGCAAGGGTCAATGTGGAAATTGTAGTACGAGACAGTAATGATAATTCTATCTTTTAATCTGTTATTTCTCTACATACTAATTGTTAGCCACGTGGGTAGCACGTGGGAGTAATTTTGTAGCTCAAATCCATAATGTTGAAATTCTGATTATGGTCTTATTATTTTTTCTATTTTATTTAGTAATATTATTTTTCTACTTTATTTTTATTTTTTTAGTTCAAAAACTATTAGGATATTGTTAACGCTCTCATGGTTCAAAAATACAAATTGTAATATTCAAACATGGCACAAACATGTTTACTCATAACTAATCTTATACACATTAGCCTCCTACAATAGTAGTCCAAAAGACTCTAAATGAATAAACTCATTAAAAATTAAAAATTTATGTATCAAATTTAAATTTGAACATGTGCACATAACAATACAATTGATAGAACATTAAGAGAGAGAGAGAGAAAAACTTAACATCTTAAAAAATTTAAGATGGGTGAAAGAAAAGAAAAATAGAGGTAATTTAAAAAGAAAATTACTTAGAAGTTTATATTGAAAAAATTGAATTTAAGAAGAATGCGAGTAAAAGATATTAAAGAAAATAATATTTTAATGACAAACATAATAAATATGTTTTTTTTAATAAATAATTAGATGTATGAAAATGATAGTTAAGTCAAAATGTGTATCTTGATCTTATAGCATAGATAATTATTTTAATTTGACAATTAAGAAAAAGCCTTTATCATGGCCAGGTACATAACACGATATTTAACAAGAAAATTAAAAATAAACACTATCATAAGTAATTTTTTTGAGAAAAAATAAATAAAAAGTAGTAGAGTAACTGTTTATTATAACAAAATATACTTAAAAAACCCACTTAAATAATATTGTAGAGAATAATTGTAGATGCTGGTTTTCTACAGTTAAAATTTAACAGAAAAGTTAGTACAGAAAATGTGATAATCGATTAATTGGGCCCTTGGACATCGTGATGAAACTTATAAAGCAATGTAAGAACAGATTTTCCTGTCAGAAAATGAACATAAAGAAAGACAGAAAATAAATTGACACCAAGAAGTAGAGAGGTTCGCCCAACGAAGTGCTACGTCCTCTGTCAGTGAGTGATTTCACTATATAAGAGTGTTGTAAGTACAAGAATATGCTTCTGGGAATAATTTGGCAGAATAACAGTATGTATATGTTCAGAAAAAGATCGGTCCCCTCTGAAAGGGGGGTCTTCCTCTATTTATAGAGGAAGTCCTGTGGGTCTGAACCCATAACTGCTAATGACAGTTTCAGATATTGTCCTCAGGGACACGTGTAAGCATGCCATTGGTGATTTAGATTAAACGGTTACCAGAGTGAACCTTAATCTCGGACAATGGGCTTGGCGGTTACTGATGTGATGTCATTGTTGACATTGGGTTCGACGATTATAGGAGATATATCTTAATCTGTCGAACACGAGAGATGAACGATAGTTAGAACACAAGCCTTTGTCATTGTGATCCATCGTTCGTGGATTACATAAAGATCATGTTTGATCTGTACGTTCGATGTTCGAGTATGAACGAGCGTTATTCATATTGTAATGAATTAGAATCGCAAACCGGGTCCGGCCCATGTTAAACGATCGATCATCGTTCGAGATTGAACGGAATGGATTGGGTCTGGCCCATGTTAAACAATCAATCATCGTTCGAGATTGAACGGAATGGATTGGGTCTGGCCCAAAAATAAGGAGTTCATCATAAGTTGGGTCTGGCCCAAAAGTTAGGAGTTCATCGTTCGTTAGACAAACTGTTAGAAGCTAACGTCGTAAAGGGAAGACGAAGTCTAACCCCAACAGATAGCCCCCCACTCTATCGAGCGATGGATCCTTGATAGAGTGCTTGATCGTTAGCGAGAAAATCGTATCAGTCGTGGTTACATCAGATCAGGAAAATCTGAATAGACTGACGAAATAATCGATAGAAAATCTCGAGCCCAGTGAGAGATGTTATCTGCATATACGTGACGTGCACTGAGTGGGTATTTCGAAACGGCATCATTATTTTCTGTCGGAATTTGTACCGTTATGACGTATGAAATTACAGCTGGAATACGTGAGATTTTTGGGATTTGAATCGTTGCAACGTACGATCCTTCGAGTGGGAATACGAAAAGTTCCGTTATTCACACCGTTTGATCAAGCGTTTCCTGATGAATCGGAACCGTTGGATGCACTGCGAAGCTATATAACTCTTCGCATACCCCTTTCATCCCCTATTTCAGTCATTTGGAGCAATTCGAAAACTCAGAAACCAGAGTATCCCCAGACCTTCGAATTTTCAGGCAAGATTTCTTTCCTTCTCCTCCTCCATTTTATGTAATTTTGGTTTAGTAAAGTGTTTTTCGTTCCACTTCCGAATCTTTCTGGTTAGTTTTTCTGCATTTTCCTGGGGTGAGTGATTCGGTTGAAGGGTTTTTGGCGAACTTTTCTGGGTTTTTCTTTGGGTTTATTCCTAGTTTCATAGGATCTGGATTAGAATACGCTTTTAGATCCGAAACTTTCCCATCATTTGTCCAAGATTCAGTTTGTGAACACATGGACAAGAAAAAGAACATTATAGAGGATGTTGAAGTAGAATGGTCGAGCACCGATAGTAGTGATACTAGTTCGGATGATGAACTGGCTTCGAACACTCAACGCTCGAGATTCGAATATGCCTTTGAACATAGTCGAACGGACACTGGGACCAGTAATGCAGCGTCTGAGAGGAGTCGACCGGCGACGACATCGGGGGCCGAGGTCTTGTCAATTTCTCCCATCGCTCGATTGACGAAGCCACCACGGCAATTGAGCATAGAATCTTTTTTACGAACGTCGAACCCCCGATCAATATTGACAGAGGATGATTTGTCCGAAATCAGGGGTCAATATGGGTTCCCGAATGAAGTCCAACTGCGTCTTCTAATGAAGGATGAACGAGCAGACACTGTATCCGAGGGATGGATATGTATGTACACCATCTACTTCGAGTGTGGACTACGACTACCACTTCCTCCTCTCCTCGTCCAATGTATGCATCACTACCAACTGGCCATTCCGCAATTGATGCCGAACGGGATGAGGGTCTTCTTGGGTTTAATTGTACTGGCAGGCGAAGCAGGCATCGAGCTGTCAGTAGATGATATTCTCGCAATTTATTATCCCCAAGAAAATTTCAAAGATAAAGGGCGATACTCGATGTATCCCAGGAGGAAGAAACAAATCGTCGGTGAGATGAATAACGCTGACAGATACTGGCAGGACCATTACTTTTTCATGCACGTAAATGAAAAGTCAATGGGAGGACTCGCCAATGCGTTTTACCCGTTGTGGGGAATTCTTCGTAAGTGTCGAGCGACGAGAGTCGAAGGTATGAATCTTTTCAATATTCGACTTTTATTGTTTTTCTTTTGTTGTGCAGATAAGGAATCCAAGAAGCCACCACCTCAAGGTCTCCGGTTCGAGGAAAAGCTTGAACGACTGCTCGCATTGCCGAATAGAGAGTGGAACGAGATACATACTCCCCAGAGGTTTCGAGCGTCGAGCCTTTGGAAGGATTTCGTGGAAATCCCGTCAGGTATTCCTAAACGAGTTCCTTCCTAGGTAGATTGGTCATTTGTGATCAGGGGAGTGTTGTGGAGACTCTTCGGCACTCCACTGTTCATCGAGCCCTTATCTGACGAAGAGGCTTTGATCACAGAGTTTACCTTGGACACGATGGTGATGGATTTTTCCAATCCCAAGGACTTAATGCGAAGAGAAAGACTGCGAAGGAAGTCGAAAAAGCAGCTGCTGCTGCAGCCGCAGCTTCGTCTACGAGCGCAGGGAAAGGAATTGATCCTGTGCCTTTCCCAGTGCTCGAGTCATCTCCGGAACCCCCTGCGAAGCCTCCTTCGCCTTCTGCTAAAAAGCGAAAGGCAGTTGAAAAAGGAAAGAGGAAGGTTCCGGCAAAGAGGTACAAGAGGTCAAAAATTGCGACTCCGGAAGCGGACGACGAAGGTTCGAGGGTTTAGGTGGACTTGCCTCCAAGTTTGAGGTTTTTACAGGACAAGCAGACGAGCGTTGAAATTATGAATCAACTGCTCTCTGCGGCGGATGCTGAGACGTTGAGTCAGGGTCCTCTTCAGAGCCATCTTGACGATCTCCTGTGGGATGGCTTGAAGGTACGTGTTTACAATTTTGTAATTCGAACTTTGTATATTTCGATTTCAATACCAAGCATTGATATTGAACTTTTAAAATTCTTTATTGTATCGCAGACCAACATTCGAGCGATGGGGCTAGTCAAGCGAACAAACGAGAAAAATCTCGAACAGCGGGCTCGAATAAAAGAGCTCGAAACAAAAGATAGGAGGCGTGTGGAGATGTTGCTGAACATTGAACGAAAGTTCGGTGATGTCAAAACGAGAGCTGATGGTTTGACGGCCGATCTAAATGAGATCATGCATCAGGCGAAGGAGGGTACAAGCATGATGGGAGTCCTGGTCGATAGGTTTGACAAGGCGCAAGCCAAAATCAAATCCCTTGAGACTGAGAATGCTGCGCTCGCTACCCAGATCCTTGATGCATTTGAGAAGGCCACCATCAAGGCTCGTTACGATCTCCTGAAGGAGTATAAGCAAGGGCTCTTCGTTGATGCTGAGATCGATGAAGAGCTAGAACTGTACAGGGATGAGATGGAAGGTCCATCATCCGCTCCTGTAGCCGAGATCGAGCCAACATCGAACGACCCTGGCCCAGGTGGAGTCGAGCCCCCAGCCAACGAGGATCTATTCGAAGACCGCGAGCTGCGGCATTAAATTAAATGTTTTCGTTTTGTATTTTTATTTTGTTCGAACATTGTATTGTAAACAATATCGATTCTTCGATTTATTAATGAAATTTAATTTTTTTTTTTTTTTTGCTCTCATTTGTGTGTGATGATGATGCGAAATGTCGCATGTTGATAATCGAAACGAGCGGTACTCAGACAATCAGTAAAGAATTGGAGTATGATAATAGCTCGTTTAGTTCGTGTCGACGAACGTTGAATTTTGTACGATAGTAAGATAATGCCAAGTGATGCTAGTTCGTAACGACGAACGTTGAGCGTTGCAAATTCCTTTCTGATAATGTTGCTGCATTCATTGTAATGACGAACATTGAGCTTTGTAAACATGCTTTCGAACATGTTTTTGATAAAGTAATGTAGCTGCACTCATTCAAATGTGATGAGCTGCCTACGTACCCAATGTTTAGGGATCAAGCCGTTCGTAGTTCGATTGAACAATGAAATTATTTGTTTTTTGCGACTGGACTCGTACAAACGTATATGAACTGCCTACGTACCCAGCGTTTAGGGATCAAGTCGAACGTAGTTCAGGCTGGTTGAACTCGAAATAATCAGAGGCGTAGACCTACAGGTTCGAACGTGTGTCGAATGTTCGCTGTAACGGATCTAGCCTTTACAAAAATGTCAAAAAGTTACATGTCTTGGTGAAAAAATTAAAAAATTACAAGTAATATTTACGAAGGTGATGCGCGTTCCAACTGCAAAGAACTTCGACTCCATCGCTCGTCTCCAGATGGTAGACGCCTGGTCGGATAACCTTCAAGATCCTGTAAGGACCTTCCCAGTTTGCTCCCAACTTTCCTGCGTTTGGCTCGGCAGTGTTCTGGAATACTTTGCGAAGTATGAGATCTCCTTCGTTGAAAGTTCTCGGTCGAACTTTGGAGTTGTAGTACTTTACCACCGACTGCTGGTAGTTTGCCATGCGAATCAGGACTTGATCTCGTCGTTCGTCAAGCAGATCTAGACTGTCGTTGAGCATTTCTTGATTCTGACTTTCGTTTTCAAAAGCCAATTGATGCCAGAGTGTAGGGACACCGATTTCTGCTGGGACAACAGCTTCTGCACCGAAGGTTAGTGAGAATGGAGATTCACCGTTCGCTTTTCTAGGGGTGGTTCTGTACGCCCAAAGTACGCCATGAAGTTCGTCTACCCATCGACCCTTTCGAGCCTTGAGCTTCTTCTTCAAATTCTGAACAATCGTCTTGTTGGTTACTTCAGCTTGTCCGTTCCCTTGAGGATATCTAGGGGTAGAAAAGCTAAGCTCGATATTCCATCCTTGGCAGAATTTTCTGAAGTTGCCCGAAATGAATTGAGACCCATTGTCTGTAACAATCTCTTGGGGCACACCAAACCTGCAAATAATGTTCTTCCAAATGAAGCTTTCAACGTCCGAATCCTTCACGTCTACAAATACTTCTGCCTCAATCCACTTGGTGAAATAGTCAGTGAGTACAATCAAATACTTACATTGACCGCTCGCCCTGGGTAATGGGCCCACTATATCCATTGAATACTTCATGAATGGATATGGAGATGCGATGCTCGATAATCGTTCTGCTGGCTGGTGGAAAACGGGGGAGTGTTTTTGGCATTTATCGCACCGTCTGACAAAGTCCTCGCTGTCTTGAAGCATAGTGGGCCAGTAGTAGCCCTGTTGCTTGACTTTGTTGCATAGTGATCACCCCCCAGAGTGGTTTTCGCATTCGCCTTCATGAACTTCCTTCAGAACGTATGTAGCTTCTTTGTTATCGAGACATCGAACATAGAGGCCATTGAACGAACGTCGAAAGAGGATGTCGTTGATTAGTGAAAATCTTGCAGCTTTGGTCTTGAGCTTTCGAGCTTCATGCTTGGCTTCTGGTAAAGCTCCTTCCTTCAAGTAAGTAGCTATTTTCGTTCGCCAGTCATCTAATGCTTCGTCAGTGATGATTGCGGATTCGACCTGGATGTTTGGTTCCTCAATATATCCGACTGGGATGCTTCGACGTATATTCAGCTCTGAAGTTGAACCAAATGATGCCAAGGCGTCTGCTTATGTGTTAAGATCCCTCGACACTTGCTCAATCGAATATTCTTCGAAATGCTGTACAAGCGAACGAACAACGTTCAGATAAGCTTCCATTCTCGTATCCTTGGCTGTGTATTCTCCCAACACTTGGTTCACAACGAGCTGTGTGTAATAGCCGACTTGTTTGTAAATTTATAACTTCTTTTGTTAAGAATAAAGTTTGGTTATGCAATCTGTATGATATGTTTTCTAAGGAATTTGTTGAATCTTTTGCTAAAAGATTCAATGAATTATTTGTGTAGGTTTATGATCCTTTTGTTTAAAAAGGGAAAATTATGATTTATGACTCTATGTTAGTAATTTAAGAAAATCTGATACGTATTTCAGATAAGTTTATGACAATGGTCCAGTTTAACTATACTGTTATCAGTTGAAAACAGTATATGAATATTTATGTTATTATGTTATTATGAACTGCATTTAGGAGATTAAGCCAAACAAGGCCTTTAAGGATGACTCCTCTGATGACAAGTGTCATTGCTATGATTGGTCACCTCACAGGGACCAAAATGCAAATATTTTATGTTTAGGGGTCAATTTGCAAATTAAGGAAAGTTCATGATTTTGAAGCTAAAAAGCCTTCTAAGAAAGGATTTAGTAAAAATTTGATGTTTGAAGGCTTAACCATAACCGGCCAAGTCATAGGGACTAAAGTGTAAATATTTTGCCTTTAGGGGCCAATGTGCAATTTTGAAGAAAATTGTAGACTTATCAGTAATTATGTAAATTTTTGAATCAGGGACTTTTTAAGTAAAGTTTCTTAGTTCAATTGAGTCAATGACCCATTTTTAGTTTAGTTAGTTTGGTTGAAAATTAAGAAAGATAAGTTAAGATTGTATTTGAAAATTCTAGCTAGAACCAATCACATTGTTCCATGTGTCACCATAGGAACCGGCCACATCATGGCTTGTTGAGCAAGGGATCTTGTTTTTGAAAAATATTATGCAAATTAGAAGATTTTAAGTGTTATTAAAAGTTTACAAATCATACCCTAAGTTTAGTGAATTAACACTTTTGGTTGATTTTGTGTTATGAATCAATTAGCCAATTGTCTCACATGGTTTCTTCAAAACCGGCCACATGAGGATGAAACACCCTATGCTTCTAGCTTGGCTAAGTCACACCCCTAGCCTTGCACCCTTGGCAAGCCGAGGCTTGCACACCTAGGCACCAAAGGCCGGCCACCACAATGAAACAACACATCATGGTGTAGCCTTGGTGAGTAACATTCCTAGTCTTGCTCACTTGGCAAGCTCATGTTTTGCCTAAGCCACTACCCAAGGGCCGGCCACTATAAGGAAGTGACACTTCATAGCCTAGCTTTGGTGAGTAAGTAAACCTAGCTTTGCTCACTTGGCAAGCCAAGGCCTTGCTAAGCCAACACCAAAACCGGCCACCCTTAGAGAATGACACCTCATGGACTAGCTAGGGTGAGTAAGTCACTCTAGCTTTGCTCACATGGATAACCAAGGCATTGACACACCCCTTGGCCTAGCCTTGATGAACCAACACTCTAGGTTTCCTAGCCTAGCTCCCTTGGCAAGCCAAGGCTTGCACACCTCACCCTAGGGCCGGCCAACCAAGGGAATGCCACCTCAAAATTTAGCTTTGATGAGCAAGCAACTCTAGCTAAGCTTGCTTGGCAATTTGGGTGATGAATGGCCGGCCAACACATAAGGACTAAAGGAAAAATATTTTGGCTTAAGGACTATTGCATAAATTACAAAAGATGGATTTCTTGAACTCTTTTAGAGCTTGGCACCTCATACACCTAGGCAAGCTTAGTAAGCTTGCTAGCCTTGCTTGTTGGCAAGCAAAGGCATGCACAACCTCCACCTAAGGCCGGCCACACCAAGGAAGGGACACCTCATGGTTCCTAGGCCACATGAGTAAGCACCCTAGCTTGGGTTATTTGGCATGAGAAGCACAAGAATGGCCGGCCACCTTTCAAGAAGACAAAACCAAATTGGTTTCTTCTATGGACTAAAGAGCAAATTGTTGTACCTTAGGGATTAGCAAGTAATTTTAAGATTTTATGCTTCATCTATAAATAGGTGAAGGTGCTGTTGTATTATTTGGTTAGCCAACACACACACACAAACTTGAGCAGCACAAATTCTCCCAATCCTGCCATAGAAGCCGAGCAAAGAAAAGAGAGAAAAGAAAGAAAAAGAAAACTAGAGAAAGAGTTTTCGGTTTAGTGTGAGGGAAATTTTAATTACCCTAATTTAAGAATTTCATCAGTGAAACTTGAGGTAAATATTGTCATCCTCTAGTTCTTCATTTGAAATTTAAGAGAATGATTAGTATGGTTAAACAGGAGTTTAATTTTGTAAGATACATGCACTAGGGTTTTTATGCTTGATTAAGTCTCTATCTGAGCAGTTTTCCTGAAACAACATTTTGAGGCCTTTAGAGGCCGAATCTTAAAAAAGTTAAAACTGCAAAGTTGTAGAGGAGGGAAAATCCTAGGGGCATGCGCGGCCAGTTTTTGAAAATAAGGCCTTTAAGACCTTCGTTTCTTCTAAAACCCGAGACCAAATTATGAGTAGTAAGTTTGGTCGAACAATTTTCTAAGGCAAAAAAATAAGCATGTTAAAGGCAGATTTGAAGTTTGAGGTTAAAACAAAAGTTGTAGGAGACTTCAAGATCTACAACTTTCATGAAGAAAACTTTTCCAAATTCGAAACAGATTTGTGAGAAAAGAACTAAATTGTATGAATTGGTTTTGAACCCGGTTTTCAAAATATTAGAATTCTTACTAAATTTCAAAAAGGAGTTGAAATTTAGGATTTGTAGATAGCAATTAGAATCATTATGATATTATGATAGGATGATACTCATCCTATGATTTTTCTTGAAAACAGGAAAACGACCTGTTTGAGTGAAGAATTTTGATTCAAGGCGCAGTAACGGTAAGTACGACTCCGCCTACAGCATAAACGAAAACTGTTTGTTGTATGTTTTCAAGCTATGATAATATAAGTATGATAAAACATTATGGCCTGTATGATATCAAGTTCATGATGTTATGTGAATAAGAAGTATTTATGACATGTATGTATGTACGTTTTTAAGATATGATGAATATTTAAAGTATGAATGGCATGTATGTATTCAAGGAATAATGAATGTATGTATGGCATGTATGCTCTCAAGTTCATGTTAAGAGGTATATGATGTATGTTTATAGTATGTATGTTCATATGATGAATAATCGGATAGTATGGCATCACGAAGTATGCTCACTAAAGATAAGCTATTTGGTAAAGTATGAAATCCCAGTTACAGTCAAGAAACTGGTTATGAATATGAAACAACATTTCAAGTATGAAATAAGATAAGAACAAGATTTTAAGCATCAATATAAGCAGAATGCTATATGTCGTATCGACCCGCGTCAGGTCGGGTTTGGTTCATGGTTTGAGTTGGACAGGGATGGCCGCCCCAACCACTCCATGGCAGTGCGCCACTGTACGTACATTCATGTTAAGTTATGTAAGGGCCCAAAAACTATGCTAACTTATGAAAACAGGAATAAAGCATAAATGGTTCATGCGTTGTGATATCATGATATGTTTGCGGATAAATAGTCGTGCTTGCTGAGCGAAAGCTCATGTTTTAAGTTTATGCTGTAGGTAAGCAACCCTGCGGTACTTCATGATACAAGGCAGTGGAGCATGGCAAGGCAAGGCTGTGAAACTGTGGGACGAGAATCATTACGTTTCTTTTTGTTAAATTATGCTACACTAAAAATGTTATATTTAAGTACAAGAACACATTTCTGTCATAAGTAGTTATGTATAAGTACATGTATGTATGTAAGTAATTATTAACAAATTTCCAAGTTAAGTTATGTTTATCAGTTGTATAAAAAAAAAATTTGCCCAAATTTTCATATATTATAAGTAAGTATGTATGGTCACGGTCGGCGCTAGGCGGGTCGTGACACTGTGAATCGCTTTGTATCTTCAAACGTCGAGCCCCCAGCGCTTTCATCAAACGTAGCCCAGCGATCAAAGCTTCATACTCGGCTTCATTGTTCGAAGCGTTGAACCCCAGGCGAAACGATTGCTCGATTATTTCTCCAACAGGGGACTTACAAAATACTCCCACTCCAGATCCTTTGACATTTGATGCTCCGTCCACCATGAGCGTCCAGCAGTATCCTTCTTGATTTTTTGGCGTAGAAGGATCGGGAGTGAGTTCAGCTACAAAGTCAGCAAGAACTTGAGATTTAAGACTGGTTCGAACCCGGTATTCGATGTCAAACTCGCTCAACTCAACTGCCCATTTTGTCAAGCGTCCAGCCAAGTTTGGACTATGGAGAATAGCTCGTAGAGGATATGTTTACATAATGACGATCGAATGTGATTGGAAATATGGCCTCAGCTTCCTCGCAGCAGTTATGAGGGCAAGTGCTAATTTCTCAACCACCGGGTATCTAGTCTCTACATCAAGTAATGACTTGCTGACATAGTAGACCGGCTGTTCACCGTTCGAGTCTCGCACGAGAACGGCACTTACCGCAACTTCAGTTACTGATAAGTAAATAAATAAACATTCTCCTGTTTGTGGTTTGGCTAATACTGGAGGTGTGGATAGATACCTTTTCAGCTCGTCAAAAGCTTGTTGGCACTGTTCGTTCCACTCAAACTTCTTGTTCCCTTTGAGCAGTTTGAAAAATGGCTGGCATTTGTCGGTCGATCGAGAGATGAATCTGTTCAGCGCCGCAATTCGTCCAGTCAACTTCTGGATCTCTCGCTTATTCTTCGGTGAAGGCATATTCATTAGTGCTCGTATCTGTTCAGGGTTTGCTTCGATTCCTCGCTGTGTAACAATGTAACCTAAGAACTTCCCAGACGACACACCAAACGAGCATTTGGAAGGATTCAAACGCATGTTGTGTTGTCTAAGTATCGAGAAGCATTCTGACAGGTGTCCAATGTGGTCCGCAGCCTTTAATGATTTGACCAGCATATCGTCAATGTATACCTCCATCGTTCGACCGAGTTGATCAGCGAACATTGCGTTGACAAGCCTCTGATAAGTAGCGCCCGCGTTTTTCAACCCGAATGGCATAACTTTATAACAGTAGATTCCCCTTTCTGTAATAAACGCTGTCTTCTCTTGATTGTCGGGATGCATGAGAATCTGATTGTAGCCTGAAAATACGTCCATGAATGAGAGTAATTCATGACCCGGGGTGGCATCAACCAAACGATCGATGTGGGGAAGGGGGAAACTGTCTTTCGGGCAGGCTTTGTTCAAGTCTGTGAAGTCGATACAAACTCTCTACTTGCCGTTCTTCTTTTTCACGATGACAACGTTCGCTAACCAGTCAGGGTACTGCACCTCTTTAATGAATCCAGCCTCGATTAACTTTCGTACTTCGTCATTAATGATCTTATTCCGCTCGATACCAAGTTTCCTTCGTTTCTGCTTAACAGGCTTATGGCTTGGATCGACGTTGAGTCGATGCGTCGTCACTTCTGGATCGATGCCTGGCATGTCTTTGTGTGACCATGCAAAGCAGTCTTGATTATTCTGAAGGAAACTCAGGAGCTATGTACGAGTAGTGTCATCGAGCAGAGAGCCAATGTTGATGACTCGATCTGGCTGGGCTGGGTCTATCTAGATCTCATCCAGTTGTTCGACCTTCGGATGTATCCGATCGCTCGATTCTATCTTCTGCTCTAGTTGCTATAAGCGATCGGTCCTGTTCATTTTCAGAGAATGTAAATAACATGTCCTTGCGACTTCTTGGTTCCCCTTGATTTCCTTAACCCCTCTCTTCATTGGGAACTTGATTCTCTGATGATATGTGGACGGTACTGCCTTCATGGCGTGTATCCATGGCCTACCTAGAATGATGTTGTAGGCAGATGGGCAGTCTAAAACCAAAAAGGTGGTTAATTTGTTTTCTCCTCCTGCAAAAACTGGAAGTTTGATTTTTCCTACAGCCTTGGTCGATTCCCCATTAAAACCAGTCAAAATGGTCGTCGAGCTCTCAATGTCCGTCTCAGACAACTCCATTTCCCTTAAAGCTAAGAGGAAAAGGACATCTACGGAGCTCCCATTGTCAACGACAATCCATCCCACTTCACAGTTTGACACTTTCAACGTCAAGACCAATGCGTCATCGTGAGGCCGGCTAAGACTGGTGGCTTCGTTGCTATGGAAGCTTATAGAGTGTTCGACCGGATCATCTGGGAGTGTTGCTGCAATTGGCTGTGTAGCTTTCCTTCGGTGGGATTTAACAGCGGATACAGTCTCGCCGCTGTAAATCGAACCACCGAAGATAACATTGACCGTCTTTCGGACAGGCGGAGGTGAAGGCGTGTCTTCGATCTGCTGCACCATCCTACGCTCTTTCGACTCGTTGCCAAGTCCGTAAGTCTCTCTGCCCTTGTCCGTCAGGAATTCACGAAGATGGCCCTTCTTCAAAAGCTCGGCCACTTCTGCTCTCAGTGCCCTGCAATCAATGGTATTGTGACCATGATCTCTATGGAACTCACAGTACTTCGTTGTATCTCTAGCAGGGTTCTTTGGCAGCTTCTTCGGCCAAGTTACGAAGTCTTGCCGCTTGAGGTGAGCGACGAGTTCGGAGGGACTTATGCCGAGGGCATACTTAGGTGCTGAGAGGGGACGCTTATGGTTACGCCTGGTCGATCGTTCAACTCTGCTCTCCGTTCGACGTTGTGGGCATGGGCGTTCTCGTCTGAAGGTCTTGTCTTGTTTGTCACGAGCCTTTGAGAGTTCTTTCCTAGTCTGAGTAAGGTCTCGTTCTATTCGCTCGTTCTTCTCCTCAAGTTCGATGAATCCCTTCGCTCGATGCGGAGCATCCTGGATCGTCGGAGGGTATCGGGCACAAATCTCATTCTTGAACAAGGACCTGTGCCTTAGACCCTTCTTCAAAGCTTCTCTCGCAATGCCGTCATCAAGCCCGAAAATTTCAGAAATTGCTTTACTAAAATGCTTAATGTAAGCGCGTAAAGATTCATGTGGCCCTTGAATCACGCTCCATAAATCCTTAGTTGTCTTCCCGGATTGAATATGGACGGAATAGCTCCGCATAAACTCAAGCGAAAGTTCTTCGAACGAATCGATCGATTCTGGGGGAAGGTTGCAGAACCATCTTAATGTCGCTCCCTTCAAGCTTTGCGCGAACAACTTGTACATCATATCGTCGAGCATACCAGTTGGTATGTTCGTCGATTGTACGACGTGCTTATACTGCAGGAGATGGTCGTGAGGGTCTGACATTCCGTCAAACCGAGGAAAAGAAATGTTGCTGAACTTGGGGGTGATTGTGTGGTGATCCGCTTTGTCAATGGCGTCTCGCGGACACCACGGGCAAGGTCGTCGAACCCTGGAGTAGAGGTCGTTGCCCTATGTATCTGTGAGGAGAAGCGCTGCTGCATTTGTGCTTCTAATGTCCTCATTTCTTCGGACATTATACTCCTCATCAAGTCTTCAACGTTCGCCGGCTCTTATTGAATAGGACTTGGTGGTATTGGTCTGTCGGGCGTCGAACGCTGAGTTGGAGTGATCCGTCTTCTGTCTTCGGATCCTGGTGCTGTTTGCCTCTACTGGGCTCACCACTCGTTTATAGCTGGAGTGTCCCCAGGTGTGAACAGGGGTTGCATTGGAACTACAGGGCTGTAAGTAGCCCTCGACGCTCGTTGTTGTTGAGGCGTTGCTTATTGCAAGCCCTCAGCGTTCGTCCCATGTTGGTCATAGGATGTGGATGGTTGCCAGCCCCCAGTGTTTACACCTTGGGGATGTTGTGAGGTAGCTGGGTTCCAGCCCCCAGCGCTTGCTCCGGTTGAATACCCAAAGTATGGGTTATAATAGTACGAGGAAACGGCCTGAGAGTTGATGGACATCAACTGGTTCTTGAGAATCTGGTTCTCGGCAGTGATGTTCTCCATCTGACTTTGCTGGCTATCATGCTTCCGAGTGAGTTCTTCCACTAATCGTGTTAGATTAGTGATCTGGGAATTTGCTCCTGAGTCGGAGACTTCTGGGTGGTTGACTGGGCTTCCCTGGGGAAGTTCTTCCTGGTGTTCGTGTTCTGCTGCCATAGTTGCTTTGTAAATTTTCGAAGTAAGACGTCCAAGGGCCCCACGGTGGGCGCCAAACTGTAGATGCTGGTTTTCTACAGTCAAAATTTAACAGAAAAGTTACTACAGAAAATGTGATAATCGATTAATTGGGCCCTTGGACATCGTGATGAAACTTA
This sequence comes from Ficus hirta, assembly GCA_038430175.1. NCBI lineage: Eukaryota > Viridiplantae > Streptophyta > Magnoliopsida > Rosales > Moraceae > Ficus > Ficus hirta. Next base: position 17,455,343 of record CM076585.1, on the reverse strand, counting down.
TAAAGCAATGTAAGAACAGATTTTCCTGTCAGAAAATGAACATAAAGAAAGACAGAAAATAAATTGACACCAAGAAGTAGAGAGGTTCGCCCAACGAAGTGCTACGTCCTCTGTCAGTGAGTGATTTCACTATATAAGAGTGTTGTAAGTACAAGAATATGCTTCTGGGAATAATTTGGCAGAATAACAGTATGTATATGTTCAGAAAAAGATCGGTCCCCTCTGAAAGGGGGGTCTTCCTCTATTTATAGAGGAAGTCCTGTGGGTCTGAACCCATAACTGCTAATGACAGTTTCAGATATTGTCCTCAGGGACACGTGTAAGCATGCCATTGGTGATTTAGATTAAACGGTTACCAGAGTGAACCTTAATCTCGGACAATGGGCTTGGCGGTTACTGATGTGATGTCATTGTTGACATTGGGTTCGACGATTATAGGAGATATATCTTAATCTGTCGAACACGAGAGATGAACGATAGTTAGAACACAAGCCTTTGTCATTGTGATCCATCGTTCGTGGATTACATAAAGATCATGTTTGATCTGTACGTTCGATGTTCGAGTATGAACGAGCGTTATTCATATTGTAATGAATTAGAATCACAAACCGGGTCCGGCCCATGTTAAACAATCGATCATCGTTCGAGATTGAACGGAATGGATTGGGTCTGGCCCATGTTAAACGATCGATCATCGTTCGAGATTGAACGGAATGGATCGGGTCTGGCCCATGTTTGTGACGCCCCGACTTCCCAAGCCGGGTCGACACCATACATACTTGTACTTATCTTACTTGAAAATTTGAGAATATATATATATATTTTTTAAACATATATACATAGATTATCTTGTAGAGAAAACTTGTCTTGCATACATATTGTACTGAAAATACATTCACAAGTCTTCAAACTTCATACATACTGTATAACATAATTTTCTTTTGAGATATATACATATTAACTCAAAAGTGGTTGCGGAAAATTTTGCGTATTGGTATCCCACACCGCTCTTCATTCGCCGCATCGTCTGCATGGCCCACCACTTAAGCTGCAGGCTTCTTACCTACAGTATGAAATATACAAATGAGCTTTCGCCTAGCAAGTGCAAACATATCTCACAAAACATTTCAAATCTCTTAAAACATGCCAAACATCATGTAATTTATGCATGATCCATTTATGATTGATTTATATGTCTTATGCTTCATTTTAGACTTAATCTTAAACTTATTATCTTGTCTTTAACATGTGGGCCCATAGTGCACGTACCAAAAGCGCGCAGCCTCCAGACAAAGTTAGGGTTTGCAAGGCCCTAACAGTTCTGGGAATCATAAACTTGACCCTCACGCATCAACGAGAGGTCAATAATCATCACTTGTTTTGAACATGTATCCTCCTCGATCACGGGAGGCTGGTACGACTCCTTGCTTAACTTGGTTTAGTCTTAGTCTTGTATATTCCAAAACTAAGAATCTTTAGTTATGATCTCATTAGTCATGGTGCACATGTGACACAAACATGGCATAACCATAAATCATGGTATATCGTGGCTTATCATAGCTTATCATTGCATGACTTAACATAACTTAGTATGGCATGACATAACATACTTAACATAGTATGACTTGGCATAACTTCTCATGGCATAACAGGTCATAATCATCACTTAGCACATCATAGTATGACATCACATATCATAGCATAACATAGCATAACGTAGTATGTATACTTGAAAATAGTATTTACTACTTTCCATACTGTAGGTGAGGTCTGTACTTGCCTGTTATGCTATATCTTGGGTTTCGTTGCTCCGATTCAGGTTGCAACTGCAGGTTACTTCCTGCTATTAAAAAAACACATAGGATAAGGATCCTATAAAATGTTGGTGACCTTTCCAACATTCATACACAATCTTAGTTATATGTCCCCCAATTATACATATGATAACTTATTGGGTTAGAAAACGTAACCTTTGATGTGATAACCCTGGTCAACCTTGGTTAAACTTGGTCAACCAAAGTCAAACTTGGTCAACCAAAGTCAACCTCTTGGTCAACTAAGGTCAACATTCCATGGGTCAAACTTGGGCTTTTGGGCCAAGCCTAGTAACTCGGGTATCCTTCCTGGTTACTATCCGTCATTGTCTTGTTACTAAATTTTGGCTTTAAAAATCCGATTTGGAAAATTCGGCCAAAAAATCTTTTGTTTAACTTAAAAATTCATGGTTTTCAGAGTGGGACTTTATAAAAATCATTAAGGGCTGAAAACTGCCATTGGAACAGTTTTCATAGTCAAAACATTGGTGTTGGTGCAAAAATACAGTTTTCCTGTATTGTTTTAGAAAATCCTGTGCAGGAATTTCCTGTTTCTTGCACAGCTTTTAGAAATCCATTTCTATTTAAAAATTTGGTTCGAATTAGAAAAAGTTTCTTTACAAAAGTTTTAGCTTTCGAAAAACCCTACAACTTTCATGTTTTACAGAAAATCCAGTTCGGACTCTAACATGCTCTTATTTCATGTTGAACTCACCTGGCCGTGCATAAGTCCTTGGCACAGTCAGGCTCGGGTTTTTATAAAAACGAAGGCTTTTGGAGCCTTATTTTTGAAAACTGTACACATAACCCCCTAGGAAAATCCCTTCTCTACAACTTTCATGTTTTACATTTTGCCTAATTCGGCCTCTAATGGCCTCAAAATCATTTTTCCAGAAAACTGGCCAGTTTTACCTGAAAACTGGCAGTTTTATTCCTAACTTGGTTTTACGTCCTAATACATGTACACTACCTCAACCGTCCACAGCGGGAGCCTAATATCAGTCATGCAGTGGTTTCTAACATTCCATACCATCATCACATAAACATACATCAACAATCATTACATCAAACACTTAGCATGCATAATCAAGCGTAAACTTAAACATACTTGGGGACATATAACTAAATCATGCTTCAATCATGTAAACCCTAGTTTCATGCAACCAAAGTATAAAATCATGCATACTTGGTAAATTAAACCACCTAAACTATAAATTCAAGCACCAACCTAAAAATTCTAAGCTAGGGCATAAAAATTAAATTCAGCTTATGCTCTTACATCCAATGCTTGAAATACACTTAAATTTCTCAAATTAAAGCTCAATTTAAAAACTTAGGGTTTAAAGGTTTAGGGATAGTTACCTTGATTTATCTCAAAAATTGGCTAGGGTTTGGCTCACAAAATCTCCCACCCCCTTGGACACTTCCAAAACCTGTTGTTGCTACACCAAGTGGCACCAAAATTTTGGTTGATTCCTTGGTGGCTTCTTGAACCAAAATCATGCACAACTAACCTCAATTTTTCTCACTCTCTCACCCTATCACAACCGGCCTTAAACCTTAAAAATGGGCACCAAAAATTTTCAAAAACCTTACTTGAAATCACTAGAGAAAAACCGACCACCCTAACACTAAAACCACTTTGGTTCACAAATTTTTTTCTTTGTTCTTGCTCACACTTGGAAGTCTGGATTTCTTGAGAGAGAAAATGGCAAGAGTTTGGCTAATTTTTCCAATTTCTTGGACCAAAAACCGACCCCCCTTGTGGCCTATTTATAGGTGAAAAAAATGGGTCCCTTTGCAAATATTTTTGGTTCAACTTTTGCTCAAAAATCCTTGGAGTAAAAATAATTGCACAAAATTTTGCTAAAATGCCCTCCAAGTGGCCGGCCATTTTGGGTGCAAGGTGGCAAGAATTTTGATTTCTTTCCACCATTTTTCTTTAATAACTTGGGTGATGTCATCATAAGGCCTCGTTTGGCTTGTTCTTTAATATGCAGTCCACTTTTAAGCTAACACAGATATTTCCAATACTGTGTTTACTAATACACAGTACAATTTAGTACTGTTATACTGAACTGCAGTCCAAAATTTATCTGCGTATATTTGGACTGTATAAAAGTTTTTCTTTTTATTTAAAGCTATTTGGCCCTTAATACCCTATTTTAGGTGCTTGACTTTTCTATGGTGGTTTTAAATCTTAATTATACTATCTTGTTCGTAAAGACGGTTTTCGCAGTATAATTCCCATACTGCTAATCGTATCACAGTACCGTCTTATATTTGACTTCTCTGGTCAACTTTGACTTTTTCGGTCAAACTTTGATCAATATGAATTCATGAAATTTCGTCATACATTTTTCCTTAAAAGGCCTATTATGGAGTGTCATAGCTAATTTATCGAGAACTCAACCCTATATTGATAAAATTATGAATTTTGTATTGATATTCATAATTTTCATAAAATATCATATAAACACATAGTACGAACTTAGATTTCTTATGTACAAGAAAATCATGAGTCCGAAAAATTTTAGTCATTACAATCTACCCTCCTTAAAAATTTTCGTGCTCGAAAATCAAAACAATTCGGGGTAGCTTTTCTTCATATTTGCTTCGCGCTCCCATGTTGCCTCCTCAATCTCATGATTTCGCCATAAGACCTTAACTAAAGGTATAACCTTGTTTCTTAGCACTTTTTCTTCTCATGCCAAGATTCGAACCGGTTTCTCCTCATACGTCAAATCCTAGTGAACCTCAATTGGTTCGTGGTCCACTACATGTGATGGATCCGAGATGTACTTCTTTAGCATCGACACATGAAATATATCGTGTACATATGCTAATTCTTGGGGCAAAGCCAATTTATAGGCTACATTACCAACTATTTCCATTATTTCGAATGGCCCTATGTATCTTGGACTTAATTTCCCCTTCTTTCCGAATCTCATAACTCCTTTGAATGGAGCAACTTTGAGGAAAACCAAGTCTCCTACTTGGAATTCTAGAGGCCTTCTGCGTTTGTCGGCATAGCTCTTTTGTCGACTAAATACAGTTTCCATCCGTTGACGTATAAGTTTCACGGCCTCCGTGGTTCTCCGAATAAAATCTGTGGACACAAGTTCCTTCTCTCTTGTCTCGTACCAGTGGACTGGAGATCTACACCTTCTCCCGTACAGGGCTTCATAAGGAGCCATTCCAATTGAAGCTTGGAAACTGTTGTTGTATGAGAATTCAATCAAAGGAAGCTTCTTATCCCAAGTTCCTTTGAAGTCCATGATGCATGCTCGCAACATATCTTCTAAGGTCTGAATGGTCCTCTCTGATTGTCCATCCGTTTGAGGGTGAAAAGCTGTACTAAAAGTAAGCTTGGTACCCATTGCTTGATGTATACTTCTCCAAAACTTAGAAGTGAAACGACCATCACGATCGGAGATGATTGTCTTTGGAATCCCATGGTAACGAACGATCTGCGCAACATATAATTCTACTAGCTGGTCCACTAAAAAGCTAAGCTTAATGGCAATAAAATGTGCAGACTTTGTCAAACGATCCACAATTACCAAAATAGCATCGTTGCCACTGGGAGTTCGGGGTAGGCTAACCACAAAATCCATGGTCACTTGGTCCCATTTCCATTCTGGGATGGAAATTTTCTACAATTCTCCCCCTGGACGTTGGTGTTCTGCCTTCACCTTTTGACACGTAAGGCATTTACTGACAAATGTAGCAACGTCATTCTTCATTCTGGGCCACCAAAAACTTTCCTTCAAGTCTTGGTACATCTTTGTAGCTCCAGGATGAATGGAATATGGAGTCTCATGGGCCTCCTTCATGATTTGCTCCTTTAACTCGTCTTCGTTAGGAATGCATAATCTACTTTTCCGATAGAGTATGCCCGCATCCGATATGTTGAAGTCCGACTCCTTTCCTTTCAAGACCTCGTTCCTTGTTCTAAGCAGGGAGGCATCTCCTTCTTGTCGCTCCAGTATACCATCCAAAATGGTAGGTTGGAAGGTTAGGGCAGCTAAACTTCCCGTGATAAGCTCTATTTCGGCTTCCACTAGCTCCTTCTGAAGAGGTTCGATCAACGACTGTATTGACATCAACGAGGAAGATGACTTCCGACTAAGGGCATCGGCTACTTTGTTAGCCTTCCCTGGATGGTAACGGATGTCTATATCATAATCTTTCACCAGTTCGAGCCATCTTCTTTGTCTCATGTTAAGCTCCTTTTGTGTGAAGATATACTTCAAACTCTGATGATCCGTGTAAACTTCACACTTAGTACCGTAAAGGTAGTGTCTCCAGATTTTGAGCGCAAATACTACTGCCGCAAGTTCCAAATCATGCGTCGGATAGTTCTTCTCATGATCCTTAAGATGTCGTGAAGCATAAGCGATCACCTTTCCATTCTGCATGAGAACGGCTCCCAATCCTATCTTGGAAGCATCGCTATATATCACGAAGTTCCCTTTCTCCACCTCTGGAATTGTGAGGATTGGAGCACTAGTCAGCTTACTTTTCAGTTCTTGTAAGTGTTCTTCACACTTTGCCGTCCATTCGTACTTCTTTCCTTTCCGTGTAAGTGCGGTGAGCGGCGCTGCAATCTTAGCAAATCCGTCGACGAAACCTCGGTAGTAGCCCGCTAAGCCCAGGAAACTACGTACTTTGGTGACATTTTTCGGAGCTGGCCATTTACTCACTGCTTCAATCTTGGCTGGATCTACAGATATACCTTCCTTGGAGACCACATGTCCTAAGAAATGGACCTTTTCTAACCAGAATTCACACTTTGTGAATTTAGCGTAGAGCTGGTTTTGCTTTAAAATCCGTAAAGCAATCCTTAAATGTTCCTCATGCTCCTCCTTTGATCTTAAATAAATCAAGATATCATCTATAAAGACGATAACAAACTTGTGCAGGTAATCCTTGTATACTCGATTCATCAGGTCCATAAAGGCTGCTGGAGCATTTGTCAATCCAAATGGCATAACGAGGAACTCGTAATGTCCATATCGAGTACGAAAGGCCGTCTTGGGAATATCTCCTTCCCTAATTCGGAGCTGATGATATCCTGATCGTAGGTCAATTTTCGAAAAAATTGAAGCTCCTCTCAATTGATCAAACAAATCGTCGATCCTAGGCAAGGGATACTTGATCTTGATGGTAATCTTATTCAATTCCCGATAGTCAATGCACATCCTAAGAGTGCCGTCCTTCTTTTTAACAAACAAAACTGGGCTCCCCACGGTGAGTAGCTTTGACGAATGAATCCTCGATCCAGAAGCTCCTGTAACTGAATCTGCAATTCCTTAAGTTCGCCAGGTGCCATCCTATAAGGTGCCTTGGATACTGGTACCGATCCAGGAAGTAGCTCAATCTCAAAAGAGATTTCTCGTTCTGGTGGCAATCCTGGCAATTCCTCAGGAAAAACCTCTATAAACTCCTTGACTATCGGTACTTCTTCCGGCCTGCTCTTGGTCTCTTGCGTCTTATCTACCATGTTGGCTAGAAATCCAATACATCCTTCTGCCAACAACTTTCTAGCCTTTAGCGCAGAAATGAACATTTTTGGTTGTTTTGGAGTCGATCCTCTAAAAATAAACTCCTCGCCTCCAATTGACTTGAACGTGACAGTACGACGTGGACAGTCGATAAGTGCGTTGTACTTTCCCAAGAAATCCATACCTAAGATGACATCGTAGTCGTATAGGTCAATGATGATCAATTTGACATACATTTCCCTACCACATATAATTATTGGAACGTGACGTACCCAATAATCAGACAACAGAATCTCCCCGGAGGGTAATGCAGTTCTAAATGTTCTTCCGATCCTATCACTTGCTCTACCTAGTTTCTTAGCGAACCTAGGTGATGTAAATGAATGTGTAGCTCCAGAATCAATTAACACGTATGCATCTTGTTGGGCAAAAGGAAGCTGACCTGTCACCACAGTGGAAGGTCCAGCTTGAACATCCTCCTTAGTGTAGGCATAAATGCGTCCTTGAGGTTCTGGAGTTTCTAGTCTGCCTTGAGAGATTGCAGGTCCCTCGAGCTTCATCTGTGCAGCGTGAAGTTGAGATCCTTGTCCTCTCTGTTGGTTCTGCGGATTCTGGGGATTGAGATTGCAAGTCCTAGCATAGTGGCCTTCCTTGCCACATAGAAAGCAGCGACTGATTCCAGCAAGGCATTCTCCCGGGTGCCTCCTCCCACATTTCTGACAAGTGGGATAACTGTTGTTATCAGGTGCATTCTTCTTCTGGGGAAAATTTTGTTGATTCCCCTGTCCTCCTGCATTCCACTTCCTCTTCTGTTGGTTGTTGCCGTACAGTTTGTAGTTGTTGTTTTGGCCCGAAGGTCCTCCTTGACCTTTCTGTTGTGAAGTTTGGCCTGGTCTAGCCTGGTTCTGCTTAGCTTGGGCTTTTTCTTCCTTCTTTTCCTTGAAGAACTTAGCCCGTTGTTCCTTGTTTTGTCCTACCCAATACTCTGCTCGAATTGCCCGACTGACACATTCGGCAACAGTGAGCGGTGGATGGGGGCCACTGCTAATTACTACTGCCAGGTCCGAGCGGAACATTCTCATCATCCTTCTGACTTTATCCCTTTCAGAACTGATGAGGTGAGGGCAAAGACGTGCTAGCTGTTCAAACTTTTTGATAGCTTCAGCTACCGACAGATTTCGTTGGCAGAACTTATCGAATTCGTCTTGTTGAACTTCCATGACCTCTGTGTTGAAGTACTTCTCCTTAAATTCCTCCACAAAGTCCTCCCAAGTCATCTCAGTAACATCTCGCCGGATTTGGACAGTTTCCCACCAGAGGCGAGCATCTTTTCGTAGCATAAAGGATGCACAGAGGACTTTCTCTTGATCATTGAGCCTGAAGAAATTTAGGGCAATCTGGAGGTCGATTAACCAGTTGTCGGCCTCAATCGGGTTTGTTGACCCTTCAAATTCTGGTGCCTTCATGCGCCGAAATTTGTCATATAGTTCTTCCGGAGTTCGAATCAGGGGTGCTGGTGGAACAGCTACAGGCGCAACAGGTATTTCAGGGGCTATGGGGTTCTCTGGAATCACCGGGTCAACATCAGGAATTTCCGGTACAGCAGGCTGATTCACAGGTGCTGGTGGTACCCAGGCATCAGGAGGTCCCTGATTTTGCTGAGCTAACTGTGCTCTAAGCCCACCTATCTCTCGTTGTTGGGCTAACATCATCTGTCTCAGTTCATTCATCTGAGCCGTAAGATCAACGTCTTGGGTCAGTGTTTTTCTACGCTTTGGTGGCATGGTTCTATACGGAAAAACAATGAAATAAACTTAGCATCTTGTTTTACAAAATTAATGAAATCATGCCTTTTATATAGAACCATAATTTTTATTCCATATAATAGCATAACATGAAACAGATCTGAATTCATCATGACCTTGTTCACATCTCCTTCACAACAGGAGTACATAATCATAACATCTGAGAAGGTATAAAACTTTCCCATCGTTTTCGTATGTCACCTAGATGCCACCACCAAGCTAAGGCACAACCCGGCGTTATCCTTGCATCCAACATTTTTCCTATGTGGCAAAAATTCCACAATTATCCCATATAACTTCCATAATGTTGATCTAATTCCTTCGTACGAGAAATTCTCGGCTATCACCATACCATGGTGAAGTAGTCCCTTGAAAACATCAGGAGTATCATTTTCCCTCATGGCCATTGAAGAAAGATGCTTACTATACGCATAATATCTTAACTATTTCTAATCGTAATAAAAGAAATAACTTAACTTACTTGGCCGTTGCAGAAACGATGTGGAGCGATGTGAAGTAGGCTGGCAGGATACCGCTCTGATACCAACTGTGACGCCCCGACTTCCCAAGCCGGGTCGACACCATACATACTTGTACTTATCTTACTTGAAAATTTGAGAATAATATTTTTTTTTTACCATATATACATAGATTATCTTGTAGAGAAAACTTGTCTTGCATACATACTGTACTGAAAATACATTCACAAGTCTTCAAACTTCATACATACTGTATAACATAATTTACTTTTAAGATATATACATATTAACTCAAAAGTGGTTGCAGAAAATTTTGCGTAGTGGTATCCCACACCGCCCTTCATTCGCCGCATCGTCTGCATGGCCCACCACTTAAGCTGCAGGCTTCTTACCTACAGTATGAAATATACAAATGAGCTTTCGCCCAGCAAGTACAAACATATCTCACAAAACATTTCAAATCTCTTAAAACATGCCAAACATCATGTAATTTATGCATGATCCATTTATGATTGATTTATATGTCTTATGCCTCATTTTAGACTTAATCTTAAACTTATTATCTTGTCTTTAACATGTGGGCCCATAGTGTACGTACCAAAAGCGCGCAGCCTCCAGACAAAATTAGGGTTTGCAAGGCCCTAACAGTTCTGGGAATCATAAACTTGACCCTCACGCATCAACGAGAGGTCAATAATCATCACTTGTTTTGAACATGTATCCTCCTCGATCACGGGAGGCTGGTACGATACCTTGCTTAACTTGGTTTAGTCTTAGTCTTGTATATTCCAAAACTAAGAATCTTTAGTTATGATCTCATTAGTCGTGGTGCACATGTGACACAAACATGGCATAACCATAAATCATGGTATATCGTGGCTTATCATAGCTTATCATGGCATGACTTAATATAACTTAGTATGGCATGACATAACATACTTAACATAGTATGACTTGGCATAACTTCTCATGGCATAACAGGTCATAATCATCACTTAGCATATCATAGTATGACATCACATATCATAGCATAACATAGCATAACGTAGTATGTATACTTGAAAATAGTATTTGCTACTTTCCATACTGTAGGTGAGGTCTGTACTTGCCTATTAAGCTATATCTTGGGTTTCGTTACTCCGATTCAGGTTGCAACTGCAGGTTACTTCCTGCTATTAAAAAAACACATAGGATAAGGATCCTATAAAATGTTGGTGATCTTTCCAACATTCATACACAATCTTAGTTATATGTCCCCCAATTATACACATGATAACTTATTGGGTTACAAAACGTAACCTTTGATGTGATATCCCTGGTCAACCTTGGTTAAACTTGGTCAACCAAAGTCAAACTTGGTCAACCAAAGTCAACCTCTTGGTCAACTAAGGTCAACATTCCATGGGTCAAACTTGGGCTTTTGGGCCAAGCCTAGTAACTCGGGTATCCTTCCTGGTTACTATCCGTCATTGTCTTGTTACTAAATTTTGGCTTTAAAAATCCGATTTGGAAAATTCGGCCAAAAAATCTTTTGTTTAACTTAAAAATTCATGGTTTTCAGAGTGGGACTTTATAAAAATCATTAAGGGCTGAAAACTGCCATTGGAACAGTTTTCATAGTCAAAACATTGGTGTTGGTGTAAAAATACAGTTTTCCTGTATTGTTTTAGAAAATCCTGTGCAGGAATTTCCTGTTTCTTACACAGCTTTTAGAAATCCATTTCTATTTAAAAATCTGGATTGAATTACAAAAAGTTATCTTCACAAAAGTTTTAGCTTTCGAAACACCCTACAACTTTCATGTTTTACAAAAAACCCATTTCGGATTCTAACATGCTCTTATTTCCTATTGAACTCACTGGCCGTGCATAAGTCCTGGGCACAGTCAGGCTTGGGTTTTTATAAAAATGAAAGCCTTTGGAGCCTTATTTTTGAAAACTGTGCAATTGCCCCCTAGGAAAATCCCTTCTCTACAACTTTCATGTTTTACATTTTGCCTAATTCGGCCTCTAATGGCCTTAAAATCATTTTTCTAGAAAACTGGCCAGTTTTACCCGAAAACTGACAGTTTTATTCCTAACTTGGTTTTACGTCCTAATACGCGTACACTACCTCAACCGTCCACAGCGGGAGCCTAATATCAGTCATGCAGTGGTTTCTAACATTCCATACCATCATCACATAAACATACATCAACAATCATTACATCAAACACTTAGCATGCATAATCAAGCGTAAACTTAAACATACTTGGGGACATATAACTAAATCATGCTTCAATCATGTAAACCCTAGTTTCATGCAACCAAAGCATAAAATCATGCATACTTGGTAAATTAAACCACCTAAACCATAAATTCAAGCACCAACCTAAAAATTCTAAGCTAGGGCATAAAAATTAAATTGAGCTTATGCTCTTACATCCAATGCTTGAAATACACTTAAATTTCTCAAATTAAAGCTCAATTTAAAAACTTAGGGTTTCAGGGTTTAGGGATAGTTACCTTGATTTATCTCAAAAATTGGCTAGGGTTTGGCTCACAAAATTTCCCACCCCCTTGGACACCTCCAAAACCTGTTGTTGCTACACCAAGTGGCACCAAAATTTTGGTTGATTCCTTGGTGGCTTCTTGAACCAAAATCATGCACAACTAACCTCAATTTTTCTCACTCTCTCACCCTATCACAACCGGCCTTAAACCTTAAAAATGGGTACCAAAAATTTTCAAAAACCATACTTGAAATCACTAGAGAAAAACCGACCACCCTAACACTAAAACCACTTTGGTTCACAAATTTTTTTCTTTGTTCTTGCTCACACTTGGAAGTCCGGATTTCTTGAGAGAGAAAATGGCAAGAGTTTGGCAAATTTTTCCAATTTCTTGGATCAAAAACAGACCCCCCTTGTGGCCTATTTATAGGTGAAAAAAATGGGTCCCTTTGCAAATATTTTTGGTTCAACTTTTGCTCAAAAATCCTTGGAGTAAAAATAATTGCACAAAATTTTACTAAAATGCCCTCCAAGTGGCCGGCCATTTTGGGTGCAAGGTGGCAAGAATTTTTATTTCTTTCCACCATTTTTCTTTAATCCAAAAATGATGTCATAATTCCAAACTTGGGTGATGTCATCATAAGGCCTCGTTTGGCTTGTTCTTTAATATGCAGTCCACTTTTAAGCTAACACAGATATTTCCAATACTGTGTTTACTAATACACAGTATAATTTAGTACTGTTATACTGAACTGCAGTCCAAAATTTATCTGCGTATATTTGGACTGTATAAAAGTTTTTCTTTTTATTTAAAGCTATTTAGCCCTTAATACCCTATTTTAGGTGCTTGACTTTTCTATGGTGGTTTTAAATCTTAATTATACTATCTTGTCCGTAAAGACGGTTTTCGCAGTATAATTCCCATACTGTTTATCGTATCACAGTACCGTCTTATTTTTGACTTCTCTGGTCAACTTTGACTTTTTCGGTCAAACTTTGACCAATATGAATTCATGAAATTTCGTCATACCTTTTTCCTTAAAAGGCCTATTATAGAGTCTCATAGCTAATTTATTGAGAACTCAACCCTATACTGATAAAATTATGAATTTTGTATTGATATTCATAATTTTCATAAAATATCATATAAACACATAGTACGAACTTAGATTTCTTATGTACAAGAAAATCATGAGTCCGAAAAATTTTAGTCATTACAATGTTAAACAAGTGATCATCGTTCGAGATTGAACGGAATGGATTGGGTCTGGGCCATATTAAACGAGCGATCATCGTTCGAGATTGAACGGAATGGATTGGGTCTGGCCTAAAAGTAAGGAGTTCATCATAAGTTGGGTCTGGCCCAAAAGTAAGGAGTTCATCGTTCGTTAGACAAACTGTTAGAAGCTAACGTCGTAAAGGGAAGACGAAGTCTAACCCCAACAATAATAAAAGAAATATGTAAAATTACTCATGCTCTCTCCTTCTCTTTCTCTCTCTGAATAGAAAAATAGTTGCAGTGTTTGGTCGGAGCTTTGGCGTCACTTCAGACGCGTTGTCGGGCTTCCGACCCTAAAGTTCAATCCTCGGACTCATCTCGATATCGGCTTTCTCGTGATGGTGGTTGTGTGTCGAGCAACACATTCGTTGGTACGGATCTAACATGTCTTGGAGGTGGGTTACCCTTATGGGGTGGCTCCGTTCAAATCTGGCTTCCGTTGACGGTCGATAGCTTGCTACCAATGGATCTTTCTTTTGTTTTGTTCTAATAAGGGCGTTGATGTTTCTGCTACTTTGTTGTGTGTTTTTTTTTTATTTTTTTATTTACTCTGGTGTTTTTGCCTTGATAATAATGGAGGCGATGTCCTCCGCTAGTGTCTACCATCCGTTTGTTATCGGATGCCGCGGTGTGAGTGCCTCTGTTACATGGGGATTAGTCTCAGTTGACTGGGCTAGTCCATCAACTGTTTTGGTGTTGTTTAACTAGCAATGATCAAGCTCGAAGTTTATATGCCGAGCGGGTCTTCTCCCTTTTAAGTCTCGGTACTTGTATTCACCCATGTGCTATTCTGTTCTTTACTGGTGGATCCAATCTTTGATTCGGGGTCAAATTCCTTCATATTTTGGGCAATTTGTGTCTTATGTATTTTTTTTTTCTTGTGAAATAAAATTTTCCTTTTTAAATAAAATAAATAAATATGTAAGTAAAGACATATTAGAGAAATATTAATATTTGCGGATTTAGTTTTTTTAATTTTTTAAAAAATATTGAAAAAAATGTTAAGTTGAGAATGTATTTGGTAGGAGAAAAAAACATTTTCACATGTTGCATATTTAAATATTTAATTTTTTAAAGATGGACACTAAAATATATGTTTTAATCAAAATATGTATTTTGGTTGGAATAAAGACGTGCCTTACTTTTAAGGGGGAAAATTGTTTTTTGAAGGAAAATCTGGCAATTTTATTCCAAACTAATGATATGAGTTTTAACAAACGAGCCCAGAAATTTGGGTAATAAATCAAGCCAGACATGAGAACAAGAAGAGACAATGCTAACCTAGTAAAAAAGTGGGTTATTGAATTTTCTTCACGAGATCCATAGCAAACCGAACCACTTCCCACTTGCAAACAAGAATCGTGAATGTTGTCAATGACATTTGCTTCAACAGAACGTTGAATTAGAGAGTAAACTATTTCATAAATATTAAGAGCATCCATTTCGCCGATCCACTTCGAGAATCCACAAGATAGAGCTAACCATGCACATTCCCTAACCGCCAAGTATTCACCTACGTGAGGAGAGAAAAGTCTAGCCATCCGCCTAGATACCGCCGCAAGTACTACCCCTCGATTATCTCTTGCCACAACTCTAATACCGATAAAACCAAGAGAATCATCGATTGCAACATCCACAATAAACTTAACACATCCATGCTCTAGAGCTTTCCATTTATGCTTAGAAACCACTTGTTTTGGTTTAGCGATTTTATCTAAACCATTACAAACTAAGAAATCCCCAAGCAATCTCCCAGCTCGAACCACAACCTCGTTTGATTCATCAAATCTGCCCTCAAAGATGTGCCTATTATGATTGCTCCAAATAGCCCAGAGGATCATACAAAAGACATCAAAATCATCTCTATGGCAATAAGTTGCAGCATGAAGACATAAGGCACTAACCAGCCCACCCTTAAAACGTTCCAAGATACCACCAATGGTTGATTGTATTCAAATCTCCCGGACCACAGGACACAGCCAAAGACCATGGCAAGAGTCCTCTATATCTCGACATCATGAAAAGATTAAGTCAAACATCACATCCTATCTAGCCAAGTGAGAGCGGGTTGGAAGAGCTCTATGAAAAGCTCACCACACCATAATTTTGATCTTACTTGGGACTCTAGCCGATCATAGTTTCCTCCACTAAAAAACCTCAGAGTTATGTCCAAAGCCACATGCCAGCCGCCTATCTTCCATTTCCACCTTATACCCCGATTTCATAGAGTAAGCACCTCTAGAATCAAAATGCCAGATCAAACAATCCTCCCTTCTCCTGGTACTCAAGAGGATGCTCAAGATACTCTCCTAATCTATCGGCCAAAATATCTCTCAATCAAAGTTTGATTCTAACCAGTGTCCATAATAAAGGAGGAAACTCTCAAGTTGGACAAATTCGTTAGAGGGGTAGCGATCGGACGAAAAGGAAAAAATTATGAATGAGCCAAAATAGAAACCAAAATAGAGATTTATGGAAAGGAAAATATTTTTTTTTTGAAGTAAAAGAAAATAATTTTTGACTTTTAAGGAAAAAATTATGAATGAATCAAAACAAATAGAAACCAAATTAGAGATTTATGGAAAGGGAAATAATTTTTTTAAAGTAAAAGAAAAATAATTTTTGAAGTATAAATATATTTTATAAAATTTATTTCAATCAAACTATTAAAACAAAAGATATTTAAAATATTCACAAGGACAAAATAATATTTATGAGGATAATAAATGAAATATGTAAGTAAAGATATATTACAGAAAAATTATTTTACTGGACAAGTTGAAAGAAAAAACTATCCCGAAAAAAGCATTGTTTGTAAAGCTGCGGTAAAGCCCCTTTTATATACCCTATCAATAGAGCTCATTTTTAAACCGTTAAGATGTAATCGAATGGCTAAGATATTGCTTGTATATAATAATTATCATACACCTTACCTCATATTAGTATAGATTAATAAATAAAAAATAAAAAATAAAAAATAAAAAAGGCCTTCCCATTTCTGACGCTGGCGACTTCCCCGCCGACTGACCCCTGCTCCCCCCCGACCAGATCTGCGACCTCTCCCCCTCCCCTCTCCCCCCCCCCCCCCCCGCCCCCCGCAGGTGCCAACCAGCCCAATTTCTCCCTCTTTCCCAACCCTGATGACGTAAACCTCCCCTCCCCCAACCTTCCATCGGTAAAGGTGGATTTTTTAAACTTTTTTATTTATTTATTTTAAATTTCTTAGTCAAATACTACTATAAGATAAAGCGCATAATAATTACTGTATATAAACAACATTTCAACTATTTGATTATATCTGAATAATTTAAAAATAAATTATATCGATAGGATAAATAAAAAGAGTTTTACTGCAGTTTTGCCTTTTAAAAAAATCTAAGATAAAAGAGTTTAACGAAGAAACAAAAAACAAAAGAAAGAAAAGAAAAGAAAAAGAGGAACATATAAGTTGAAAAAAGACAAAATAGGGAACTGGGCCAAAACTTCCAATCTCCAAAGGAGAAGAATAAGCCCAGCCAAAGAAAAAAAAAAAACCCCACAAAACGTCAAAAATAATGGACGAATGTTTGAACAGTGTACATGTGAGAGGAGGTAAATACGTGAGGGGAGCTACAGTAAAAAACTCTTGCTTTCTATATGTGTTGCAGATATAATAGATATAAAAAACATGATGAAGCAAGCAGTGTTGTAACTTACTACTCAAGGTTATGATGTAGTGGTTAAGGATCTTGTCTAAGGTCTCTCCATCCATTAAGGTTCAAATCCCGTAGCCTGCAACTCAGGACCTTACTCCAGCTTTGATTGTTGAAGTGTTATGGTCAAGGACAAGCGGTAGTGACCCTCGATTGAAAGCTTGATGAGACTGGATATAGGTCCTAATTACTATTCGGTGGTCCCTAGAATTGCTATACAGCCGAAGGCGCATGGGAGTTGGATGGGCACAACTTGATCCCCCTTTTTTCGAAGCAAAAAAAAAAAAAAAAAAAGCAGTGTTGTAACTTTTATTTCTAACTAGATCACACGTGCATGTTGAGTTTGTTATTCTTTTGACATAGTATAAAATAAATATTTAAATAAGATTGTAATTAAGAAAAAAAAATCCTTTTAACAAAAATAAATTAGAAAGAAAAAGTATTTTCATAAAACAGTTAATGGTTAAAAGTATAATGTGAAAGTCTGTTATAAAAGCCCTTTTTAGGGGCATTATGGTAGAGTCTTTCTTTTAGACCGTTCAATATTGAATCCAACGATAGAGATGTAGAGTTGCACAAAAGCTCACGTGCACATGACCATAGCATTTTATCCAAAAAAATTTGGAAATCCCTTCACCAAATTGGACACCTTTCCTCCTCCCTGGACGACGTTGTCGTCTCGTCGTTTGGGCTCATCTTGGTTTCGCTGTCTTGGTTCGTCGATGCCATTGGAATAATAATATGTCTCTGTATGTTGAAAACAAACTAAGCTTGTACTAAGATGAGTCTTGTGTTGGTTTCGAAAACCGATTCTAAAAAAATTAACGGACGCATGATACGATTAAATCACACATATAAAAAATTTTCTCAAAAATTTTATCCGGTGATAATACTAATATTAATTTAAAAAAATAAATGAAAAAGAAGGTTTAGAGATTGACCGTTGTTCGATTAGATCGAAATTCTTGAACTCTTTCAAGAACCTTCTTGAGAACTCCAAATCTTTCGGAAACACTAACGACTATTTCTCAGCGTTCTCCAAGTTACGATAAACAGGAAACATGTAACGCCCTGACCTACATATGGCCGTTACCATAATGATTTAAACTAAACTTGTTTGAAAATTTGAGAATAAATTTTTTTAAAACATATATAAATAGACTAGTCAATATAAATAAGCTTTCCAGATACACACATTACTTATTTATCATAATAAGAAGTCATACATAATCTTTACATTTAACTTGAGTCTTCATACTTCATATGTACAGTACGACACAATTTATTCTAATACATATATATATATATATATACATATATTTTTGTTCAAAAGAACTTGCGAAAAAATTTACGTAGTGGTATCCCACACCGCCCTCCTCTTGC
Organism: Ficus hirta; assembly: GCA_038430175.1. Lineage (NCBI taxonomy): Eukaryota > Viridiplantae > Streptophyta > Magnoliopsida > Rosales > Moraceae > Ficus > Ficus hirta. Next base: position 17,436,893 of record CM076585.1, on the reverse strand, counting down.
CGCATCGTCCGCATGGCCCACCAATTAAGCTGCAGGCTTTTTACCTACAGTATGAAATATACTGATGAGCTTTACGCTCAGCAAGTACAAACTTAATCTCACAAAAACATGTCAAGCATCATGTAACTTATGCATGATCCATTTATGATCAATTATGAATCTCTTATGTTCCATTATGAACTTATTATCAACTTATTATGAACTTAGTATCTTGCTTAACTTGTGGGACCCTTGTGTACATACCAGATGTGCGTATTCCACAGAAAAGTTAAGGTTTGCAAGGTCCCTAACAATTCTGGGAATCATATTCTTAACCCTTCACGATCTGGCGGAAGGCCTTAATATCTTGAACTTGAAACATGTATAGTCCTCCACGATCTGGCGGGAGGTTGGTACAACACCTTGCTTTTCTTATCTTATGACTTAAAACATGTTCTCACCATGTGGTTTAATATTAGTGAACATGCTTTATAATGTCACTATATCGTAACATGTAACATAACATAATATCAACCATAACATATACATACACATGACATATATTGGCATAACATATCATATAAAAACATGTTATACTTAAAAATAGTATTTACTATTTTCCATACTGTAGGTGAGGTTTGTACTTACCTATTATGCTATGTCCTAGGTATTGTTGCTCCGAATCAGGTTGCAACAACAGGTTACTTCCTGCTTTTCAAAAAGGACGTAAAGTAAGGATCGTCCTATCTCATCATAAAATGTTGGTATTCTAACCAACATCCATGAATAATCCGAGTTATATGTCCCCCACACAAACTCATGATAACTTATTTGGTTACTAAATATAACCCTAAACAGTATCTTGTTTGATGTGTTAATGAACTTTGGGTTCAAGGCCCAATCATATCATACCTAGTATCTTATTAGGTTAATATTAGTAACCCTAGTTGTAAGGCCAAGTCATATTTGGATCAAAACCCTATTGTGTTACTAAGGCCCAATTTTTAAAGCTATGTCCTATTAGGTTACTATTGGTAACCATGGGCTTTAGGCCCAACCCAGTAACTTGGGTATCCTACCCGGTTACCGTTGGTCATCGTACTGTTACCGTGTTTTCAAGATAGCTTTTGGCCCATTTATTTATCTTTCTCTTCTCTTGATAAAACCTAGGATTTATTGTCCAAATTTTTCCTTGTATAAAAATCCTTGTGTAATTTTCAATCTTTTTACAAAACTGTAATTTTTCTTGAGTAAGGGCAATAAACTTGTCAAGTTTTGAAAGCTATCCTTGAAAATAGTTTCATGCTGCCAGTTATTAGTGTATGTGTAGGAATTTCCTTTTCCTGCACTGCTTTTGAAAATCCTGTGTAGGGATTTCCTGTTTCCTGCACAGTTTTTAGAATCCAGTTGTATCTAAGAATCTGTTTAGATTTTGAAAAAGTCTTCTTCACAAAAGTTTTAGCTCTTGAAAAACCCTACAACTTTTGTTGTTTGCTCTAAACCCAGTTCTGCTTTTAACCTACCCAGTATCCTTGTTGAACCTGCCTGGCCGTGCACAGAGTCTGGGCATGACCAGGCTTGGGTTTTTATAAAAACAGAGGCCATTGGGGCCTTATTTTTAAAATTTGTCCATGTTGCCCCCTAGTATTTTCCATTTTCTACAATTTTACAGTTTTAACTTTCCTCAAATTCGGCCTCTAAAGGCCTCATAATCCAGTTTCCAGATTACTGCCCAGTCTTGATCCGAGACTGACAGTTTTCATCTTAATTGTTTCTTACGTAAAATTACACACACACTACCTCAAACGGTTAAAACCGTGAGCCTATATCAAGCATGCAGCATGAAACCTAACATTTTCATTGCCATGCTTTCACTTTTCATTCATACAATCTTCATGCAAACCCAAATGGTAATCTATACCAATTTAGGGTTTTAGGGTTTTCTCTAACCCTCCCTGCATCATACATTATAATCAACATAATCAATCACACCGTACATCTTCTTGAGTGTGTAGGGACATACTACAAACACATACTAGGCATTCATACATACTATACATACTCTAACACATAACATCATAAACATACATCAACCCATAAATCAAAACCACTAAACCCTAATCAAGCACAAATCTAAGCAAATCTAAGCTACTACATGAAAAATAAGATGAGCTAATGCTCTTACATACCCACATGAAATACACATAAATCTTGAATCAAAATTTAATTGAAGAACTAGAGGGTGAAGAGGATTACCTCTAGATCTTGAGTGGTGAATCTACTCCTTGGATTGGAAAATTTCTTCCTCACCTAACCTACACACAATCTGGCCACTAACCTCTTTTTTTTCTCTTTGGGTTCAGCTCCTAGGGTGAGAGGGAGAGAGTTGAGTTGAAAATGAGCCAGGGTTTTGGGGTAGATTCACATAAAATGAGCCAAAAACCCACCCCTCATCACCTATTTATAGGTGAAAAATATTTTCTTTTTAGATTTATTTTTATTCCCAATTTTGCATATTAGTCCTTAAGAGTAAATTATTTGCTCAATACCCCTAAGAGGTGGCCGGCCATTGAGGTGCATTGGAGGCCAAGTAAGCCTTTCATGTTCATGCATCTAGTTATCCAATCAAAAACTACCAACAATTTATTCCATTTTTTTCCAAAAATCCCAAATTCACATATTTATCTTTTCTTACTTGGGCTCCAAGTGATGCCTTGCATACCTCACCATGCTTACCTCATCAATCTTACCTCATCAAGCTTACTTTTTTTAAAATTACACTTTAGCCCCTAAGGATAAAATATTTACACTTTAGTCCCTGTAGGTGGCCGGTTATGGTGGAGCCACTTGGCTTCCAATTCATACGTAATTATCCACTTGATTCCAAAAATCCATTAATATAATTATGCAGTCCATCTTCATATTAATGCAGATATTACCAATACTGTTTTCAACTAATAACAGTATAGTTATATTGGACTACAGTCCAGAATTTATCTGCGCTTAACCGGACTGCGTGCGGATTTTTCTTAGGACTTAAAGCTACTTAGCCCTTATCGTCTTAAATAAGGTGCTTGATTTTTCTAGAGTGGTTTCGGTCCTTATTCTTACTATTTCATCTGTGATGACGGTTTTTCGCAGTATAATTTCCATACTGCTTGCTGTACTGCAGTACCGTCATAATCATGCCTTTGACTTTTCTTGGTCAAACTTTGACCAACATAAAATAATAAATTTTCATTCTACCTTTTTGCTCAAAAGGCCTTATGCTTGGCTAGCAATCTGTTATTGAGTCTCGTAGCTAATTAATCGAGAGCTCAAACATATACTGATAAAATTATGAATTTCACATTGATATTCATAATTTCCATTAAACATCACATAAACACGTAGCACGGACTTAAATTTCTTTATATACAAGGAAATCATGAGTCCGTAAAAATTTCGGTTATTACAAAACAAGTGGGCGTTTCTGATTTTGGATTAGATTACACACCTGAATTTTTATTCACTTTGCGTTCTCAACTCATGAGACAAAGTGAAGGAAAAGAAGAGAAGAAACTCTCTGAAAAAAAATGTACGTATTTTTTTTTTCTGTCAAAAGGATTTAGTATTCACCCCCTTTTTCAGATACATCGTATGTACTCTCTTTTAATATTACAGAGAAATAATTGACCCTTCTTTTTTATTTTAAATTAATTAATTAATTAACTAATTAATCCACTTCTCCAATTGTGGAAAAAACACACGCCCACTACCTTCATAAAGTGGGCGTGCTTGACAGATATGGGAGAGAAAATCTTTTTCATATTATCTAATCAGTTTCCTTTTTTTTAATAAAAAAATATTTTATTTTGAACTATTCAAAATAAAAAACAACTAATATTTTCTTTTCCACATGTGTCAAAATTCAAAATTCCACATACACTTTGTGGATATAATGTGAACCACTCTGTGGTGTACAATTATGGTGTGGTCCTTACCACACTGTATAATCTTTAATTTAAAACTATTTTAAATTTATTTTAAATAATCATATTATTTAAAATATAAATTAATCCAATTAATTTGTTGCGTGAATATTAATATAGAATTCTCAATTCCAAATTAATAAATTAACCCAATATAAAATAATGTTCACATGATTCAATGGAACCATTGAGAGTAAATATGGATATTATAATTTTAAGATCCAATAATTTTGATAATTAATTAACACCTTAATTAAAATATCAAAATTATTAATTCCAAATTATTCCACTAAAAATTTGGAATTGCACTCTTAAAATTATAAAAAATAATTATATTCAAAGGATTTGAATTGCCCATTGATATAGTCACTACATATAAATCAATCCTTCATAAACGGTTCATAATTAAAGCTAGGTATTGTCTGTTAACCTCTTTAATTATATCTTTCTCCTTAAGTACCATTGATTCTCTAATGAATAATATATTTATGATCTAATCATAAATTGAGCGTTCTTATTATTCAAGCCCTTAATCAATACTTATCTGACTTCTTTACAAAGGAATAGATTTAATCTTGTATATTAATATTCCCAGCTATTTTATTATATTATATTTTCAATATACCAAGAATTTGACACTATTCATTTGTGTCATTACTCGATATGTCAAAAAATACAATACAATAAATAGGAGTCTATTAATTATTCAGAATTAAGATCGATTCATATATGACCATCATTGATTAATTTTGAATGCTTTATATGACAACGGAAATTATTAGAGATTCATAATTAATTGTGTTCCAGTCCTATATAATCAAATTATATAAAGTGCTTTCATTCCATTAATCTCATTATGAATAATCCGGATAAGATCGTTTCATTTAGAATGTAATAAACTGCGCTAGTAATTTTAAACTAAAGATCTCAACTTTAATTTTAATTACGGATAGATTTAGATTATTTTACTTTAAATATTATCCTCTTATATATAATATTTAAAGTCACATTTAAATAATCTAGAGTTGCCTATATTTATAAAGAATCTAAACATGCATGCAAAAATAATATTGAAAAAATTCCTCAAATTAAATCAGGAAAATAATACATCTCATTTATTTATGGGCACATATCCCAACATCTTGTTGTTTGATTAGAGGTCCTTATGAGTGAGAAGAGTTTTCAAAAAACCCAGAAAAACAAATCATAAGCAAAATCCAAAAAACTCTTCAGCTTTACATGACCAAAAAAATATTTTCTTTGCACCTATAATCTAGAACAATAAAATGAATTAAATTAGGAGAAAATTAATGAAAGAATCATTAGTTGAACACCTCCTTATAATTTTTCCTGCTCTAACATTAAAATCGATAATTTTAACTTTCATATTTTTTTATTTAGTTTTCTCTTTAAATTTCCAGTTTTACCCTTGCGTAATTACATGAGTTTAAAATTGGGGTTTCACTTTTAATTTGTTTTTCTCACTCTTCTTGTTTTTTTTCCTTTCTCTCTCATAACTCGCAGCCCGCTCTCTCTTTAGAACTTGGAAATCTTGGTTTCTCTCTCGTCTACAACTTCTCTCTCCGGCCATTCTCTCTCCTCTTTCTTCCCCCGCCGGCTGTCTCCGCTCTTTCTCCTTCATCTCTTTCTCTCCTACTGTTCTCTCGCCATCCTCGGAGTTGCGATTGGCATCCTCTGCGTAGAATCGATCGTGGTGGCAGTCTTCCTTTTGATGTTGGATTTCACGACGATTATCACTCCGATGACGTCAAGGCCTTTTGGAAGCAGCATCTGAGTTTGTCGTTGTAAGAACTGGCGTGGATAGGGGAGGCGACACGGATCGAGAATGCAAATTCCCTTTCTTGGAGTTCTGCATCATAAATCTGATAAGTACCTTATTAATGTACGAAGCCTGAGACAATGCCAAAAGCCTATTCTTGCAATCCCGTATGATCTGGATACCAAGAATGTAGCTTGCTTCTCCCAAATCCTTCATTTGAAATTGGTTGGGCAGCTAGTACTTTACCTTTGATAGAGATTCTACATCATTCCCAATGAGTAGAATGTCGTCCATATAAAGAACTGGGAAGACCACTTTATCCCCTTATATCTGCTTATAGACACAAGGTTCATCCAGATTTTTGTTCAAAACCATAAGACTTTATGGTTTCATTAAATCTGATGTTCCAAGGTCTAGAAGCCTGCTTAAGTATATAAATGGACTTTTGCAGTTTGCAGACTTTCTGCTCTTGGCCTTTGACCATGAAACCCTCTAGTTGGACCATATGAATGGTATCTTCAAGATGACTGTTCAAGAACGCCGTCTTGATATCCATTTGTCATATCTCATAATCATAATGAGCAGCAATGGACAAGAGAATCTGAATGGATTTTAGCATGGCCACTAGAGAAAAAGTATCCTCATAGTCTACTCCTTCTTTTTGGGTAAAACCCTTTGCCACCAGCCTAGCTATGAAAGTCTCCACTTTCCCATTGGTTCCTATCTTTCTCTTATAGATCCATTTGCAACTAATAGGCTTAATGCCTTCTGGTAGATCTACAAGCTCCCAGACTGAATTGGAGTACATAGACTCCATTTCGAGTTTCATGGCTTCCTGCCATTTCTCTTGATCAACATCATCCATTGCCATCTTGTATGTCAATGGATCATCATCACTGCCATCAGTGACTGCAACTTGTACTTCTCCATCTTCATGATAGTGGATAGGCAATCTTATTTCCCTCCTACTATGTCGTGGTGGCTGTGATGTTTGATATCGAGTAGTGGTCTCTACTCTTTGTCATTTAACAACTGTTGTTGGCGTGGGGCGGATCTTATAGCCAACAAATCTTCTAGAACCACTTTACTTTTGGGTTTGAAATCTGCCATATAGACAAGCTCGAGAAACATAGCATTTGTCGACACAAATACTTTGTTATCTTGAGCGCTATAAAACAGTCCTCCTTTCTTTCCTTTAGGATAGCCCACAAACATGCATACCTCCGAGCAAGGTTCCAACCTCCTAGTCTTTCCCTTTAACACATGTGTTGGGCACCCCTATATGCAGATGTATCTCAAACTAGGTTTATGACTGTTCCACAACTCTAGGGGAGTCTTAGGGATTGACTTAGATGGAACTAAATTCAGAATATATACAGCTCTTTGTAGTGCATATCCCCAAAATGAGGTAGGCAGAGAAGAATAGCTCAATATTGATCTCATCATGTCAAGCAAAGTACGATTTCTTCTTTCAGCTACACCATTTTGTTGTGGTGTTTTAGGTACCGTGAGCTGCGACAATATTCCATTCTCAATCAAGTGGTCATTGAATTCATAATCCAAGTACTCTCCTCCTTGATCCGATCGAAGAGTTTTGATTGATTTGCTGAGTGCTTTTCAGCTTCAGCACGGAATTCTTTGAACTTTTCAAAGGTCTCGAATTTTCTTTATATCCGGTATGCATATTCGTATCTTGAATAATCATCAATAAATGTGACAAAGTATTCATAGCCTCCTCTAGCTTTGACATTCAAATGGCCACATACATCAGTATGTATGATCTCTAGAAGTACTTTTGCTCTTTCACCTTTAGCCGAAAAAGGCCTCTTTGTCCCTTTACCCTTTAGGTAGGATTCACAGATTGGTAGAGTGCCAACTTTTGCTAGTCTTTCTATCCTATCTATGTTAATGTGACCAAGCCTTAAATGCCACAAAAATGTGTCATCTTAATCATTAGAAATCTTTTTTCTTTTAGGGGTTGGTTCAGCGACTTTAAATATTTCGATTTGAAGTAAGTTATTAGAAATTGGTTTAAAAAAATATAGACCATTATCCACATAATCAGAACAAATATTCATACCATTCTTATAAATTGAAACAGAGTCAACTTCAAAAGAAACTGAAATAAATTATTCAAGTAACTTTGAAATCGAAATCAAATTCCGTTTGAAATCCGGAATGAAATAAACATTGTCTAAAAACAAATATTTATTATTAGCAAATGATAGTCATACTATCCCTACTGCTTCACTGATACTCTTGCCCCACTGCCATTTCTCATCGTGAAAACTCCTTCTTCAAGATCCCTAGATGACTCAAGCATCTGTAAAGAAACACAAACATGGTTAGATGCCCCTGAATCAATAGTCCAGTTTGAGAAATCATTCTCAACTAAGCATGTTTCCATGTCTAGTAAATCTGATTTACCTTGTTTCTTCTTTTGTTTCAGCTCATCAAGGTACTTCTTACAGTTCCTTTTCCAATGGCCGTCTTGATTGCAATGGAAACATTTTCCCTTAGGTTTACGCTCAGTAGCCTTCCCCTTCTTCTTTTGGATCTTCTTTTTGGCCTTTTGCTTTCCCACATTTTTCTTCTTTTTATTCCTTGAAGAAGAAGCCTTCCCCTCATCTGCATTGGCTTCGACAACATTTGCCTTGCCACCTTCATCATCTATAAGGGTCTCAAATGGTCTACAGCTTGTTCAGAAGTTCCGTCAAATTATACATCTTATGGTTTATGACGTAATTCATCCTGAATTGGAGAAAAGCGGGAGATAGTGTCTCCAAGATCATGCCAACCTGGGTCTTTTCATCAATGTTTGCACCATTGATTTCAGCTCATTAAAATGATGAATTATTTTAAGGACGTGCTCATGAACTGAAGAACTATTCTTCATTTTGCCATTCATAACGGCTTTCACAGCTTCGTGGTGGGCTTGCTCGGAGGGGCATCCAAACATATTTTGCAAATATTCCATAATATTGCTAGTAGTCTCAAGGGCCTCGTGCTTTGCTCTAAGCACTTCATTCATTGTCGCTAACAGGTAGCAGCGGGCCTTGTTGTTTACAACAGCCCAACGGTCGTACTTATCCAAGACAGCCTTTGAGGCATTGGCCGGAGGCACTGGAGGACACTCCTCCTTAAGGATAAAGTGATAGTTTTCATTTATCAGAAGAATATTCATTTACTATTCTATTTGACAAAGTTTTCACCAGTTAAAACTTGAGAGGCGAGAAGTGAGAAAATCAGGTTTGACATATTTGCTGAAAATAATTAAAAAATTTTTTTCAATAAATAATTGCATAAATTTTGTAACAAAATTAAAGACAAAGTAAATAGGATGCACATGTTAAAATACACAAAAACATGTTTACTTAAAACGCCAAAGGAATTTTAATCACCACAACTAAATGCCACCGTAGGATAGGTCAAATAATTGCTAATTAAAATGAGACATTCTCAATTAATAAATATTACCCGAAATATCTTATATTTCTAATATTTATTAATTTCCTTTAATTTTTGGTCAAGAAAATAATTAACGAATTTAATTATCTCTTTATGAGTGTAACCTACTGTATAAAAGTTTTTAGACTTAACTTAGAAATTGCCGCCGTAGGGTAGGCAAATTCTAAAATACATCTAAAAATCCTATCTCATGGAAGACAACCTTGGTATTGTATTTAATAGACACCTTTCATAGGGATGACAAAATCATAGAGTCTCTAGGCACTATTAAAAAACTCATGGTGTTGTACCAACGGTGGAGACCTTGGGTTTATATTTATCCGCTCCCACTCATTATTTTGCAAAAATGTTTTTAAATTTATAAAACAACTATTGTTTTATAAACCTTAGTAAATTTAAACACTTTAAATTACTAAGCCTTTATAATTTTAAATAATTTAAAATTATAAATTAAATCAATTGTGATATTTTAAAATTTAACACTTAAATTTATAAATTTCACATTTGACCCACTAATTTTGTAAATCCATTTGCTAAATTAATTTTAAATTTAATCTCATTAAATTTGTGACTAAGCGCATTAAATTTTTTGCTAAAACAATTTTTGAAAAATTGAGAATGCGTAAAAATGCATGACTTACAAAATAGGTAGATATTTTTCTATCTTAGATTACATGTGACATGCATGGCAATGTCATTATCATCAACATAATAAAAACATTCAAACACAAGCGAAATGGAAAAACTTAGCCGGGTTCCATAAAAACCTAAAATTACAACCCAAAATAAAAACAAATGAATTGGGTCTTCTTGTAATTCTCCAACTTCGGGTCTTCTTGTAATTTTCCAACTCCTCTATGTAAGTGGTGATGGTCCTTCTTTCCTTTTTTTTTTTTTTTTTTTAATAAGAACTTTCCTTTCCAAATTCAAATAAGAAAATAGATTTCAAAAATCTAAAAAATAAACTTTCCTTTTTTTTTTTCCTTCGGGGGGTGTGCGCCTAGGCACTGCCTATGCACTGGTTGAATGGGTCTACGCCATGGGCAGGCCAAGCCTGCTCCTTCCTCAGCCAGTGCTGAGGCAGGCCCAGCCTGCGGCTGGGTGGCCCAAGGCCTCTGGGCTAGCAAGGGTTCCTAGAACCCTAGCTTGTTGTGACTGCAACTGCAATCACGACTTGCTGGTTTGGTGTAGCCAACCCAAGCCGGCGCTCCTACTGGCCGGCGGGCAGGGCTGACTATCAGCCATGACTGCCGTGCAGCGCCACCACCGGCGTCCGTATGGTCACCGGCCCACCTTTTTTTTTTTTTTTTTAATAAGAACTTTTCTCAAAAAAATATAAAGAATAATTGTTCATCATTGGAAAAATTACAACATAAATCCTATTTACAATTGATCTAATCAAAAGAAAATTATACCATGATTCCTATTTACAATTGATCTTAACAAAAGGAAAAACACAAACTACTTTCCATGAAACCAAAAAAATTTACGACTAATCGATTCGCACAAACATTCATCATCATAATCATAAATAGAAACATACATCAATATACACAAGTGCCTATAAAAAATCATACAAAGATTTTCATATAATCACTCATTAAATTAATATAAGGTATTGTCGGCTCTGATATCAATTGTTGGTTTCGAAAACTGATTTTAAAAAAATTAGCGGAAGCATGATACGATTAAATCGCATATATAAAAATTTTTCTCAAAAATTTTATCCGGTGACAATACTTATATTAATTTAATAAAAAAAAATGAAGAATAAGGTTTAGAGATTGATCATTGTCCGATTAGGTTGAAATTCTTGAACTTCTTCAAGAACATTCTTGAGAAATTCAAATCCTTCGAAAATACCAACGATTCTTTCTAAACGTTCTCCAAGTCACGATGAACAGGAAACGAGTGGGCGTTTCTGATTTTAGGTTTGATCACACACCTGAATTTTGATTCACTTTATATTCTCAACTCATGAGACAAAGTGAAGGAGAAGAGGAGAATAAACTCTTCGGAAAAAAAAAAAGGTACATATATATTTTTTTTTGTCAAAAGGAATTAGTATTCACCCCCTTTTTTTTTTCTGTCAAAAGGAATTAGTATTCACCACCCTTTTTTCTATCAAAAAGAATTAGTGTTCAATTCCTTTTTTAGATACATCATATATACTCTCTTTTAATATTACAGAGAAATAACTAACGCTTCTTTTTTTTTTTTTTAAATTTTAAATCAACTAGTTAACTAACTAATTAAGCCACTTCTCCCATTGTGGAAAAAACACACACCCACTACCTCCATAGAGTGGGCATGCTTGATAGATATGGGAGAGAGAAAATCTCTCCCCCCTTAACTAATCAGTTTCCTTTTTTTCTTTTTAAATAAAAAAATTTTACTTTGAACTATTCAAAATAAAAACAACTGATCTTTTCTTTTCTACATGTGTCAAAATTCAAAATTCTACAAACACTTTGTGGATATAATGTGAACCACCCTTTGGTGCATAACTACGGTGTGGTCCTTATCATACTGTATAATATTTAATTTAAAACTATTTTAAATTTATATTAAATAATCATGTTATTTAAAATACAAATTAATCCAATTAATTTGTTGTATGAATATTAATATAGAATTCTCAATTCCAAATTAATAAATTAACCCAACATAAAATAACATTCACATGATTCAATGGAACCATTGAGAGGAACTATAGACATTATAATTTTAAGCTCTAATAATTTTGACAATTAATTTACACCTTAATTAAAATATCAAAATTATTAATTTCAAATTATTCCACTAAACATTTGGAATTGCATTATTAAAATTATAAAAAACAATTATATTCAAAATATTTAAATTGCCCATTGATATAGTCACTACATATAAATCAATCCTCCATAAACGGTTCATAATTAAAGCTAGGTATTTTCCGTTAACCTCTTTAATTATATATTTTTCCTTAAATACTATTGATTTTCTAATGAATAGTATATTTATAATCTAATCATAAATTGAGCACTCTTATTATTCAAGACCCGAATCAATACTTATGAGAACCATCCATCTAACTTCTTTACGAAAGAATAGATTTCATCTTGTATATTAATATTACAGGCTATTTATTACATTATATTTCCAATATACAAAGAATTGGGCACTATTCATTTGTTTCATTACTCGATATATCAAAAAATTCAATATAATAAATAAGAGTTTATTAATTACTCAGAATTAAGATCGATTCATATATGACGATCATTGATTAATTTTGAATGCTCTATATGACAACGGAAATTATTAGAGATTCATAATTAATCGTGTTCTAGTTCTATATAATCAAATTATATAAAGCGATTTCATTACATTAATCTCATTGTTAACAATCCGGATAAGATCATTTCATTCAGAATATAATATATTGCGCTGCTAATTTTAAATTAAAGATCCTAGCTGTAATTTTAATTACAGACAGATATAGATTATTTTACTTTAAATATTATCCTCCTGTATATAATACTTATATACAATATTTAAAGTAACATTTAAATAATCTAGGTTTTTCGATATTTATAAAGCATCTAAACATGCATGCAAAAATAATATTGAAAAAATTCCTCAAATTAAATCAGGAAAATAGTACATATCATTTGTTTGTGGGTGATACGAACCACGCCAATAATATGTCGAAACCCAAAACCAAATATGGAAATAATGAACTGAAGATCTTTCAAGTTTGATAGAAACCGCGGCCCTTTGCTTAGCAAAGCAAGAATCTTGGTGTGGTGAATACATCACAAATGGGTATGGAGAGTCCATTTGATAAGTCAATTTGAACGCTACAAGGAATCCTTCATAAGTTCGGATAAGTTTCTTCAAGAACTCAAGAAGAATAACTCACAATATGAATAAATATCAAAAACTACTTCCAAAATCTAAAAATCAGCCTTATATAGCCGAAATTACAATTTATAAAATTCTTAATCTATCCTTAATTAAAAACAAGCCTAAAAAAAAACCCTAGGAAGGAATCATATTTTAACTCCTTAACTGTCTATAATAAAATCTAAACAAAGATACTAAAATTCAAATTTTAAGCTGAACCTTAAAAACTAAAATAGGATTACAAAGAAATCAA